>OY744612.1:36436381-36586381 GCA_963556255.1 Allolobophora icterica | reverse complement strand
GAACAGAACTTTCGTCCTCTTCCTTACTTTACGTTGCATCCCTCTCTCTGTCCCTTGTACAACCCACTCATTCTCTTCTCTGTCCCTAAGACAACCCCACTCTCCCTTCTCTCTGTACCTCATACAACTTTACTCTCCCTCTTCTCTATCCCTCATGCGACTCCACTATCCCTCTTCTCTGTCCCTCATAATATTCCACTCTCCCACTTCTCTGTGCCTCATGCAACCTCACTTTCCCTCTACTTTGTCTCTCATTCAGCTCCACACTCCCTTTTCCCTGTCACTCATGCAATCCCATTCTCCCTCTTCTCTCCCTCATGCAATCCCATTCTCCCTCTTCTCTGTCCCTCATCCAATCCCATTCTCCCTCTTCTCTCTCCCTCATACAATCCAACGCTCCCTCTTCTCTGTGCCTCATGCAACCTCACTTTCCCTCTACTTTGTCTCTCATTCAGCTCCACACTCCCTTTTCCCTGTCACTCATGCAATCCCATTCTCCCTCTTCTCTCCCTCATGCAATCCCATTCTCCCTCTTCTCTGTCCCTCATACAATCCCATTCTCCCTCGTCCCTCTTCTCTCTCCCTCATACAATCCAACTCTCCCTCTTCTCTGTGCCTCATGCAACCTCACTTTCCCTCTACTTTGTCTCTCATTCAGCTCCACACTCCCTTTTCCCTTTCACTCATACAATCCCACTCACCCTCTTCTATGTCCCTCATACAACCCCACTATTCCTCTTCTGAGTCTTCTCCCTCTCTCATGCATCTAAACTCTCCCTGTTCTCTGTCCCTCCTACAATCTCATTCTCCATCATCTATGTCCCCGATACAATTCCTCTCTCCCTGTTCTCTGTCCCTCATACAACCCCACTCTTCCTCTTCTCCCTCTCTCATACAACTCAACTCTCCCTCTTCTCTGTCCCTCATGCAACCCCACTCTCCCTGTTCTCTGTCCCTCATACAACCCCACTATTCCTCTTCTGAGTCTTCTCCCTCTCTCATGCAACTCAACTCTCCCTGTTCTCTGACCCTCCTACAATCTCACTCTCCATCTTCTCTGTCCCCGATACAATTCCTCTCTCCCTCTTCTCTGTTCCTCATACAACCCCACTCTTCCTCTTCTCCCTCTCTCATACAACTCAACTCTCCCTCTTCTCTGTCCCTCATGCAACCCCACTCTCCCTGTTCTCTGTCCCTCCCACAATCTCACTCTCCCTCTTCTGTGTCCCTCATACAATCCAACTCTCCCTCTTCTCTGTCCATCATAGTCATACAACCCCATTCTCCCTCTTCTCTGTTCCTCATACAATCCCGCTCTCCCTCTTCTCTGTCCCTCATACAAACCCAAACTACCTCCTCTCTGTCCTTCATACAACTCAACTCTCCCTCTTCTCTGTCCCTTATGCAGCCCCACTCTCCCTCTTCTCTGTTCCTCATACAATCCCACTCTCCCTATTCTCTGTCCCTTCTACAATCCATCTCTCTCTTGTCTTTTTCTCATACAATTCCACTCTCCGTTTCTCTGTCCCTCATTCAATCCCATTCTCCCTCTTCTCTGTGCCTCATGCAATTTCATTCTTCCTCTTCTCTCTCCATCATACAATCCGTCTCTTCCTCTTCTCTGTCCCTCATGCAATCCCATTCTCCCTCTTCTCTGTCCCTCATACAATACCATTCTCCCTCTTCTCTGTTTCTCATGCAATCCCATTCTCCTCTTCCCTGTCCCTTATGCAACCCCACTCTCCCTCTTCGCTGTTCATTAAACAATCCCACTCACCCTCTTCTCTGTCCCTCACGCAAACCCAAACTACCTCTTCTCTGTCCCTCATACAACTCAATTCTCCCTCATCTCTGTCCCTTATGCAACCCCACCCTCCCTCTTCTCTTTTTGCTCATACAATCCTACTCTCCCTCTTCTCTGTCCCTCATACAATTCCACTCTCCCCTTCTCTGTCCCTCATTCAACCCCACTCTCCCTCTTCTCTGTCCCTCATGCAATTTCATTCCTCCTCTTCTCTCTCCCTCATACAATCCCTCTCTTCCTCTTCTGTGTCCCTCATGCAATCTCATTCTCCCCTTTTTTCCCTCATCCAATCCCATTCTTCCTCTTCTCTCTTCCTCATATAACCCCAATATCCCTCTTCTCTGTCCCTCATGCTATCCCATTCTTCTTCTTCTCTCTTCCCCATACAACTCCAATCTCTCTCTTCTCTTTTCCTCATACAATTCCACTCTCCCCTTCTCTGTCCCTCATTCAATCTCACTCTCCCTCTGCTCTGCCCCTCATGCAATTTTATTCTTCCTCTTCTCTCTCCCTCATACAATCCTCTCTTCCTCTTCTCTGTCCTTCATGCAATCCCATTCTCCCTCTTCTCTCTCCTTCATACAATCCAGCTCTCCCTCTTCTCTGTCCCTCATACAATTCAACTCTCTCTCTTCTCTCTCCCTCATACAATCCCTCTCTTCCTCTTCTCTGTCCCTCCTGTAATCCATTCTTTCTCTTTTCTGTCCCTCATACAAACCCAAACTACCTCTTCTCTGTCCCTCATACAACTCAACTCTCCCTCTTCTATGTCCCTTATGCAACCCCACTCTCCCTCTTCTCTGTTCCTCATACAAAAACCAAACTACCTCTTCTCTGCACCCTGATACAACTCAACTCTCCCTCTTCTCTGTCCCTTATGCAACCCCACTCTCTCTCTTCTCTGTTCCTCATAAAATCCCACTCTCCCTCTTCTCTGTCCCTCATACAAACCCAAACAACCTCTTCTCTGTCCCTCATACAACTTAACTCTCCCTCTTCTCTGTCCCTCATACAATCCCACTCTCCCTCTTCCCTGTCCTTTCATACAATCCAACTCTCCCTCTTCTCTGTCCACCATACAATCCCACTCTCCCTTTCTGTGTCCCTCATACAATCCCATTCTCCCCTTTCTGTCCCTCATACAACCCCACTCTCCCTCTTCTCGGTCCTTCATACAATCCCACTCTCCCCTTTCTGTCCCTCATACAACCCCACTCTCCCTCTTCTCGGTCCTTCACACAATCCCACTCTCCCCTTTCTGTCCCTCATACAACCCCACTCTCCCTCTTCTCTGTCCCTCATACAATTCCATTCTCCCTCTACTCTGTGCCTCGTGCAACTGAAATCCCTCCCGCACCGCTTTCTGTGCTCTTCCAAATATGGACCGAATGACATTTACAGCTGAGAGGCCAAAAGGTCGTCGCAAGTCGTACCACGCTACTAGTAATAGTTTCAGGTCATTATTGGAACCCATTATATACATAGGTAGGTATATACACACATGCATGTGACTGTACATGCACAATGTATATATATAATATATATACATATTTATGTGCCATTCAACCTATGGCTCTTAATAGTACGGGCTTCAACGGGCGGCTGGGGCGGGGCAAACATGGTGCCTGTGGCCTTCTGATAGACACGGAGAGCCCAGCGATGAATGTGCCTGCCTCTGTTACCGTTGTAAGGTTGAGGTGCACGAGATGGCTTTATAGGCCACCGACTCACGAACCCTGATTACTGATGCAGGAGGCAGACAGAGGATCAGTTGAAAGATGTCAGCAGAGGGTCGACAAACACTAAACGTCGCTTGAGGCAGAACTCCTTCCTATAGCGATTGACGAACACCTACACTGGGATACTCTACCTGGCTCTGGACCAGAGACGGGATGCGATTGGAAGTGGTGAGTTTTTCAAGATGCCATAATAATAATCATGCCGCCAGAGATCGACTTATAAGTAGGAGGTAAGTAGGACAGCCCGTGCATCGGGCATCTGAGCACGGAGGAGGCTGATGACTCAGCGTGGCCTTTCGGCTCCAGAGGATTATTTGTGGCAGGACGTGATGCAGAGGGTATAACGTGGTGTGCACGCTTTTATTTATAGGACCGTATGGCCTCGACCATGCTCATTTTTCAATGAATTGATCAGGTGAAATTTTTCACCACCGCTACCCGTTTGAATGGGTGCCAAGCCATTTAAGGACCCCGTGTGCGGACTGTGCTGGTCCTAGATTTATATTTCTGAGATTAGGACTGGGAGAGGTGCATAGTGGACTTCTTCCGTGGTTCGATTTCCGGTGGGGCAGCTGAAAGTGGCCATTAACTCTTTATACAGTGTCTCTTTTTCTCTGTTTCGCTGTATCTTTCGATCTTTATGTTCCTCTGTTTATGTCCTTCTTTTCTCTCTTTCTATTCTATCTATCATCCACCTATCTATCTATCTGTCTATCTGTCTGTCTTTCTGTCTGTCTGTCTGTCTGTCTGTCTGTCTACCTACCTACCTACCTACCTACCTACCTACCTACCTACCTACCTACCTACCTACCTACCTACCTACCTACCTACCTACCTACCTACCTATCTATCTATCTATCTATCTATCTATCTATCTATCTATCTATCTATCTATCTATCTATCTATCTATCTATCTATCTATCTATCTATCTATCTATCTATCTATCTATCTATCTATCTATCTATCTATCTATCTACCCACCTACCTACCAACCAACCTACCTATTTATCTATCTACCATCTCCTCTCTCTATCGACCAATCGAGATATACGGTCAACTTTTATCCATTATAATAGTGAAAATATTATCCACAACAGATTAAGAACTTTTTAGAACAGAATTTCACTTAATCCCGTGACTATGCACAGAAAAATAGACCCCTTGAGAGCCACATAACGTAACATTATGAGCATAGCGACCAATCTTATGGACTTGTCAGTTCACACTGCCTATCCTACAACAACTCTTTCTTTTTAATCTATATAAATGACCGCCTAATGTCTCACCAAAATTATATTTCATCCTATTTGCAGACGACACAGATGCTTTCTTTTTCGCATAAATCATTGCAAAAACTAAATCAAACAGTAAATAAAAACCTAGTCTTAGTGGCGGAATGGTTCTCCGCAAACAAGCTCACATTAAATTTGGATAAACTAACTTTGTGCTTTTCAAATCCCATTGGAAAACTGTACCACCCGAAGACTCGCCAAAGTTATCTATCAATGATATAAGTTTACCAATTACTCAGGTTAACTCCACCAAATTTCTAGGCGTTAAATAAGACTTAGACCGACATTTAACGTGGAAAGAACATAATTATAAGCGCTATCTCCGAAAAATAGCAAAAAATACAGACATTCTCAAGCGTCTATCTTAGGGTTGCCAACCGTCCAGATTTTTCTGGATCGTCCAGAATTTGCAGTCAGTGTACAGAAACCAGAGGAGGGTCTTTCTTTACAATGCAGTGTCCAGAAAAAATAAGAGCACGAAAAAATTTGCAGAATTTTGCTTCAAATAACGGTGACCGTCACAACGGTCACAACCATCGACGCATTTATAAACCTCTGTGGTCACAACTCACAACTACTTGTTTTGTATCGTTGTTTTACCGTATTCTGAAGTACGTATCTGCTGTGAAATACGTCTTAAAATTTAACAAAAATTCAATAAATAATTTTTCAAGTTCAAACTCAGTAAAGAATTCAATTTTTGAAAACAAGTCTATAAATATTTCTAAGAGTAAGTATAAGTTATACCTACTAACTAAACTAAAGGAAACTATACTGAATGAGTCTAAAACTATGAATAGGCCTACGGACATCAGCGACAGTGAAGACTGAAAAAGACTGGAATCCGAAACAACGTGCATTACTCAGGTGTATGACATTATTAATGGAGTTAGATATGAGCTCACAACCATAATAAGTGATCAGTTTTTTGGGTTTTCGGTCAACAACAATTTCGAACATCTTACTCCTAATCAGATTAAATGTTTCAAGAAGATGCACTCAATGTTTACACACGAGCATTAGCCTACTTGAATCAGTGGTTCAATTTTGAAAATAATGTTCTACAAAAAATCAAAATACTTACGTCTTGATGAAGTATTTTCGTTCGAAAGTTTGTTAGAACTAATTCGCACATGTGGAATTGCGGTTTTGGGAGATGACTTATAATACAAGGAGTATTGCATCTTAAAACTGAAGACGACGACAAAAATCGATGAACGTTGGATAGAATTTTTTTAAACTGTGATGCTCCAAATTTAAAAAAACTGGTTGGATACGTCTTAGCAATTCCGATCAGTAATGCCCAAGTTGAACGTATTTTGAAAAATCTCTAGACCGATGAACGCAACAGGATGAGACCTGAACTGGTGAAAGCTGAACTGTGTGTGAAAGTCAATTTCGATCAATCTTGTGGTGATTTCTTACATTACGTTCCTAGGGGACAGAAATATTTGTCAAAACAAGACAAAGTGAACAGAAGTAGGCTATAGCTTTAAAAGAAAATACGGTCGGATTATACTTCACTTGAGAACGTTTTGAACCGTGTCATAGTAGTGGATTAAATAATATTTTTTATTGTTCTGTATCCTCTTGTATTTTGCTAGACCCTATAGTCGCCACAAATCGTGGGGTGGTTGGATATCAAAGGGTCTCGCGCCTTGTCCAGAAATTTCATAATCAAAAGTTGGCAACCCTAGACTCTATCTTATTTACTGTCCGAAAACATCTTTCTTAAATTATATTACGCCTTAATACACCCCTACCTCACCTACTGTAATATGGCATGGCATCTACTTATGATTCGAGACTAAACAGACTAGTAATTCAACAACAAAACACGGGCGATCCGAACTGTGGCGGGGTGAGCCGAGGAGCGCACACGGAACCTTTGTTATCAAGCCTAAAACTACTAAAATTAGAACAGATTCGAACATTACACGTTGACCAGTTCATGTTTCGTTATGACCACGCTTCGATTTATACACGTTTTGGTGGGTCCCTCCAATTAGGTTCAGAATGCCACTCCCACACTACAAGAAGCTCCGACAGCTACCGCCCTATATACGCCCATACGAATGCAGAGCTTTCTCTGTAAGATCCGCCGGTCTTGAAGTATGGAATAAGCGTTCCTTATGAGTTCGCAAGACTCCAAATCTACATAGCTTCAAAAGATACTGCGCACATTCACTATAAATGAAAATTAAATTATTTCACCTCTCTTGTACCTCAAATATTGGTTTAGTTAAGGATTTGTTTGTTTATATTAAAACTCTATATTTATTGAATATAACTGATTAATGTCATTAATTAAGCAATAACGAAGCTGCCAGTGCTAAATATTACTGAACGCTAACCTAGGTATGCCAGCGATCCGTTTTGGAAACCGTATTGTAGTCAATAAGAGTAGGTCTCTTGAAGAGGTGCTGGTGGCGTGGTGGCTCAGTGGTAAGTTCGGCGCCTTGTGACCGGAGGGTTGCAGGTTCGAATCCCACTTTAGCCGCTGCGTACGGACCTTGGGCAAGTCCTTCACTCGCAATTGCTCGTGGCGCTTCGGCGTGAAAATTCCGGCACAGTATCAAATGCTGTAGTCGGGAGCGCCTCTGAGTAGTAGTTGACTTCGAGAGGCGCTATAGAAATATCCTGAATAAATAAATAAATAAATAAGTATAAATATCCAGAATGAACTAGCGTTGTACTCTCTGTAAGCCTTGTAAAAGACAAAAGGGCTTTAGAAAGGATATATGGATTGATTGACTATACCAACTTCACATCGTGGCTTATTATCAGCACAGAAGGTAAAGCCCAGGTACTTCACCTGAGTGACCTACAAAATTTTTTTGGCATAAAAACATCTCAGGCAGGGAGGCCTTCAACGGTATCTCCTGCGCTGAACATCAAAGGTTAGCAGAGTTAAAGGTAGGCATGACTAGTTGCTAGTACCTCCGCATATGTCGAGTAGGATCTGAAAAAATACTGACGCTTATAACAAGATCCTATCATCAGCATACTACTGATGCCGATAACAGCCAGGTAGAACATACGCATAGTGTATTTACACAGCCACTCCAAGACTTATTGACACAACACCCTACAGTTGCTAATCTTGTATCAACAGTACAATTATTCAATAAAG
Organism: Allolobophora icterica; assembly: GCA_963556255.1. Classification (NCBI taxonomy): domain Eukaryota; kingdom Metazoa; phylum Annelida; class Clitellata; order Crassiclitellata; family Lumbricidae; genus Allolobophora; species Allolobophora icterica. The sequence goes on along the minus strand of OY744612.1, from coordinate 36,578,411 downwards.
TGTTAACCAGTTACAGTGAGTAGGAGGAAGGCTCTTCAGCTGTACACCAATCTTCACTACCAGTTCCAGAGCACGGCTACTGACTGGTTACTGAGTGAGCGAACGAGCGAGTGAGTGAAAGCGAGTGAGTGAGATCGTGAGTGTGCGTGAATGAGTGTGAGTGAGAGAGTGAGTGAATGAGAAAGTGAGTGAGAGTGAGTGAGAGTGAGTGAGTGTGAGTGAGTGAGTGAATGAGAAAGTGAATGAGAGTGAGAGAGTGAGTTAGTGAGAGTAAGTGATTGAGTGAGATTGAGTGAGAGAACGAGTGAGTGAGTGAGTGAGTGAGTAAACATAGAAGTAAAGTAAGTAAGCAATATTATTGTTTACACGCCATACGTCAGTCAGAATATCAACTATAGCAACAAGGGACAAACGGACTCTAACACGCTTGGACATATGTTCCAGCTCTTCAACGCTGACCGTTGCTGGTGGTCATCTTTTCTTCAGTTGTTAACTTAAGACTGGTCATCCACGACACTTTACCTTATTTTGTGTTGTCTTACCCTAAGCATCGTAGGCAGAGAAGATGTCAGAAGCACACGAGCAACACGCAACGAGACTATTAGAGTTACAAAGGCAAACACAACGACCACTGTTCTTTTACTTCTGTTGATCATCTGATTGTCAATTCCCCCTCTTCGTGTCTCTGTATTATGTTTCCTCACGTATCTGTATTTCTGCCTGTGTTTCTTTCTTTCAGTCTGTCTTTCTACCTGTGTCTCTCTCATCAGCAGCAGCAACGATCGTGATGATGACGACGATGATAAGAAATAACAATATTAAAGAAAATATATAACTGATGAACAACTTGCTAAACTTCAGTAGAACGGATTAAACGGAACAAACAGCAGAAGAGAATAGAATAGAAACAAGGTGGAACAGAAACACTCCAGTAGAACAGAATCAAGCAGAACGAACAGAACAGAGCAGATGACAATAAAACAGAAAGAAGGCGAAGCACAGTCGAAACTGGGAGTCATAAAGACGCCGCAGCAGCAGGAGAATAACGGTGGTTGAAGTAAACTGTGAAGTGTGAACCCATTAACTCTGGTAATTCTGCGCGACTCCTGCAGCAATATTCTTCGCATTACCCTGGTGTTAAATCTGCACTCTGAGTCCTGCAATACACAGCGATCGGATGGAGTTGTTTCTGTCTGAAAACCTGGCTTGTAAGAGCTTGTACCATTCTGGCTGTACTTTCGTATTAGTTCTGTAAACAATTCTTCTTTCCTTATCCCTATGTCTCGTTCCTTTCCATCGCAGAGCCTCTCTGACTTTCGCAGTTTCACAACATCAGAATGCTACCAGTTGCTCTAGAACCGAAAGCTGAAACGATGCACTAACAAGAATAGAATAGAAAAGATAAGCATAGCAAAGAATAGGATAGAAAAGAATAGGATAGAAAAGAATAGGATAGAAAAGATTAGAATATCAAAGAATAGAATAGAAAAGATAAGCATAGCAAAGAATAGGATAGAAAAGAATAGGATAGAAAAGAATAGGATAGAAAAGATTAGAATAGCAAAGAATAGAATAGAAAAGATAAGCATAGCAAAGAATAGGATAGAAAAGATTAGAATAGCAAAGAATAGAATAGAAAAGATAAGCATAGCAAAGAATAGGATAGAAAAGAATAGGATAGAAAAGAATAGGGTAGAAAAGAATAGGATAGAAAAGAATAGGATAGAAAAGATTAGAATAGAAAATATTAGAATAGAACTGAGTTGATTAAGGTAATGTGACATGGCGTAATGTGATCTTATGTAATGTAATGTAATCGAACATTTATCGGCACTGGCACATCCAAGAGTTCACAAATTGGTGTCAGACTAAGTTAACAAGACCGTCCAAAAGGACCGATCGATTCTTGGGTTGCTTCATGAGCATCCTGTAAACAGCTGATCTGAACCGTTCATCACGGGTGTTGGAGGTCGGGTACAGTGCACTACGTATATGCTGATCACGTTCAGCACTGCACCCGCCCTCCAACACCCGTGATGAACGGTTCAGATCAGCTGTTTACAAGTCATGCGACTCATCGGATGAACTTGTCTGTGAGTACAAAGTGAAAGCAGTTTTTGGTGAAGCACACTTTTTAAAGTCTTCAAATCGTGTACTGCTTAAACCGGTGAAGTTCATTTTGCTCGGCACATGACAGGGACAGATAAAGATAGAGACGATAGCGACCACATGCAGAGCTAGGAACAATGACATGACGTCCGTGACCTTAGTCTTGCTTACTGAATTAGAAGACGTAAATTGCAAATGTTATTATATTTTTGTAATTGTAATTGAGAACTTATAAAACGCCAATTCAAGGCGAACTCATCAAAACTCCCCCATAGGTCGGATGTCCCAGAACTATTGGTGATAACACGAAGTCGTAGGTTCGACCGGTTATTGAGGGAGACAAGATACAGAAGTTGACGGAACGTATGGTGCGGTAAATCCTCGGATCGAGGATGGTTGAAGACAAGACTGAGGAAAATCTAGTGGTGGTGAACAAAAATTTCATACATTGAAGCAAGATGGGGCATTTTCCTCCTCGTGCCATGGAATTCACATCTGAACATCTAGGGCCCAATCAGGCTGTGGTGACTAGTCTCAGTTTTCATGTTTTCATGTGTCCCCCTCTTGCCTCCTATTGGCGCCCATTGGGTCATTCTCAGAAATTTGTCCACTGACGCCTCTGTGACCTTTTCATGCTTTGAGGAATCTTTGCATTTTCTTTACGTTCTCCATCATATGTCGCTCGTAAGGAGCGCTTGCTTCTGTCTGTGTAACGCATTGTCAGCACTATATGGCTCTATAATGTTATTAATGTCTCGATACAAACAAACAAAACAAACAAACATACATACATACATGCTTTCTTTTATACAACCATCCAAACAAAATACACGCATATGTATAGTAAATGCAATCATGCATACCGTGCGTACGTATTCTATACCTATTACCTACATACATGTATATACTTTCTAAACATTAGTATACCCAGTGTCATAATTAAACAGTCTAACAGTCTGAAGTCAGAAGTCCCATTTCTATGTCTGTTCTATTTATACTGAAAAGACGCTATATAAATGCGCAGAGAATAAATATACATGTAGGCCTACATCTATGAGGGTTTTCTTTACGGACAAATTACCTGTACGAGTGTTGTATGGACGGTCCTAAACTTCATGCATGCATAAGCGCAGACATTGATTAATGTGGTCAGACATTTCGACAGGCGGGAAAACAGTATTGCCTGGCAAGATATATCATAAGAGCAACTGACATTTAGCAGATGGTTGGTTCTATATATCAGTGTCTGATGTTAGCGAGACATGACTATTATAAGTGGACATTCCATGATTAGTTCGTTTTAGCACTTGGAGCGAGTCTCACTGTTTGTAACGGAGGAAGAGGAGAGACGAGGAAGAGTTTTCGAAGGGTCGTGTATAATTTACGATCCCAGGGCGATAAGGGTCAAGGCGCTTAGCCATACAGTCTCTCCCGCTGCTTCAATTTGTCTCTCCCGCTATGATTTCATCTCGTCTCGATCTTTCTGTTTTTTGTCCTTTTTCTCTCTTCCTTTGCAGCTGTCCTAGGTCTTTCGTTCTCTTTGTTTGTATATGTCATCTCTTTCTTTACATTTCTCTTTCTGTCTTTCCGACTCTGTCATCTTTCACGTCCTTTTTTATTTTCTCTTTTCTCTCTCTCTCTCTCTTCTGTCTCTCTTCTGTCTCTCTCCCTACTTCTGTCTCTCTCCTCTGTCTGTCTGTCTTTCTCTCTTTCTATATATATATATATATATATATATATATATATATATATATATATATATATATATATATATATATATATATATATACATACACACATACATATATACATATATATATATATATATATATATACACACATACATATATATATATATACACACATACATATATATATATATATATATATATATACACATACATATATACATATATACATATATACATACATATAAAATCAAATCAAATCAAATTGGTCGATTTCTTCATTCTTATGAATTTTGCTGCCGAATAGGCAGCCAAATTGATAAGAATGAAGAAATCGAGCAATTCAAACAATAGTTGCTCAATATACAAGTAAGTAAGTAAGTAAGTAGTAGCCTTTTAATAATGCAAGTCAAACGCTCACATTTTACAAAATACAGTTGATGTTAAATGTTACTGTCATTGGATCAGGAAAAGCCCAAAACGGCCCGTCAGCTATTAGCAGCTACTGTGAGCGCTTCTGACGATCGCTTCACGATGGTAAACTGTTCGAAGAATGGCGAGTTCATTGGTAGCCAATGATGCAAAGTCTACATATTCGAAGTATATATAGTGCCCGATAAGATTGCATCCACGATATTCTCGGCAGCAGAAGTTGTGTTGCTGGAATCTTTATAGTTCCGTTCTGAAGACTCACAGGAGAAGCACGTGGATATTCCGGACTGTTCGTTTTTAGTCGTTACCAACCACGTGGCGGTCGCCATGCGGTGATGTAGGCCTAGATGTAATTAAACTCATCCAAAACAGCCAAATCCCACGCGGTTGAAATGACAAGCATCACAGAAACGGTCTCGGACGCAATATATCCACGAATATACAATACATTTGCAGGAAAACGGCCTAAAATCCAATAAAACTACACATTCCTTCCGAACGAAATTTGGCGGCGACCGGATGTTCCGCCAGCGAGATCCCGCTGCTACTCGGGGAACCCAAAAGGGGTCATTGAACCCGCTACTATAGGGCCAACTGAGCGGTAATTACAAAATGTTGCAAAGTAGCCGAACTTGCAGGTTTATTGAACTAATCTAGAGAGGTAATCAATTAACTAATATCGCTTAGACAATTGAGTTAAAGAGAAAGCAAAACTTAACTAACGACTCGACATCGCAACTAGAGAATTGGACTTTTAAAGTGGCCTCAATAATCGGCTTATTTATCAGGTCCCTCGAGCACATAGAGGCGTTTATCTTATTTCTTGAATGCCCGGAGGTTGGGTATTAGCCGTATAGATAGAGGTATCGTATTCCATATTTGAAGTTTTGGACCCCATCGCATTTTGGGGTACATGTATTTGTGTGTGCAAAGGGTTGGCGATAGGAGTTAATGTTTCTTGTCTGTTCCAAATAGCAGGGCCTACTATCCCCCCCTGTAAGCTGGAAGCGATCCCCCTACTGTAACCGCTTTCCTATACCTCCCCCTTTCCTTCCTTCCCCTACCCTCCCCCACCCCATACCCCTTCCCCTCCTCACCCCTTATTCCCTCCCCTCTCCCTTTTCCCCTCCATGTATTGTACTGTATTGTATCTAAACATTTCTAAAGCGCCTCTCACAGTGTTCGCTTATCAGAGGCGCTCTCAGTGAGAATGACCCATTGAATGTACTATTCCCTCCAATCCCTTTGAAGTGGGGGTCCGGGGTCGTCCCCCGGAAAAATTTGGATTTCAACATTGCCATATATGAGTTTTAGTGCATTTTTTAAAGAAAGTTAACTGGTTTTCAGTGATGGGCAATAGTTAACTAAAAAGTTGCTAACTTTTAGTTTAACTAAAAAATTTTAGTTAAGGAAGAAGTTTAACTAAAAAAAAATAGTTTAGTTAAAACCATAGTTTAACTAAAAAAATTTAGTTGCTAACTAAAAAGTTTAACTAAAAAAATCAGCAATATGCAACTGTTTTTCCACAGTGAACATTGAACACCGTCAGCAAAAAAACATTTTAACACTGCATGGTTTTAGCATTTACAGCCTGTGTTTCAAATTCATACACTACTTACAGTGCACATGTAACTTTTCATAGTTTGAAGGTGAAAATGTCATTGACGCTTTGCATTATTACAGTTCACTTAACGTCTTTTATTGCGAAAATGTTTGTCGTAAATAGTTGGAAAATAGTTGGAAAAAGTTTAACTACTTTTTTTTAGTTTAGTTAACTAATTTCCAAAATCAGTTGCCAACTTTAGTTTAACTATTTTTTTTTAGTTGGAAAATAGTTTTAGTTTAACTAAAAAAAAATAGTTTAGTGCCCATCACTGCTGGTTTTGGAAAACTGTGTATTTTAGTTCAACTGAACTGTTGAATTATAATTTCTGCAGGGCTCCCAGTGCACTGTAAAAATGGTATGGGTCAGGCTGTAATAAATATGGGATAAAAATTCCAAAATATGGAACACATGTTAAAATATAATATAATAATGCGACACTGTTCAGCAGATATATGGGGATTTTAAAGATTGCATTATGAATGCATATTTCTGGTGTAATGCAGCGGTAACAGGCTCCATCCCTGCCTGTTACAGTGTTATCCAGCCAAGAATTATTTTGCAGGAATATTTCAAGACCTCATAATCCCATTTTCACTGCACTACACGACAACCATTGTAGCACTGACCAACTAGATTTTTTAATCAACAGGATTATGAATATGAATGCTTTTCTTCAATTTATTGATCTCACTTCAGGTCATACTGTAGGCCTACTAAAAGCGAACCAAGGTATATTCCAGTAATGTTTAAAGAAGCAGTACGTAATAACATTTTCTGACAGAACAGAAAATTTGTATCAACTTATTAGGAACTTACAATTGTAGACAAACATTAACAAGGATATAAAATAATAATATTAATACCATAATACATTAACTTTACAGTGTAGAGACTCCATTACAGTCAACAGCCGATACGTTGCAACGGTTGAGTCAGTAAGTCATTGAACAGCAACATTCATTTCATTAGGGGGGGAAAACTTTCCCCCCTGGCACAAATTGGAAGCAGTCTGATTCCTTCCCCCCATACGTAGTAGGCCCTGCCAAATAGAGCTCCGTATTGCGGCTAAAAAACTTTTTGTATAGGGCCTACTGGGGCTGCAGCTGCGATAGTATCTGTAGACGAATTCTCCAACCTGCATATATATCTGATCTATAGGCCTACTTCTCACTTTTATTTTCTTTTTCTCCTCTGATCTATTCGCTCATCTGAGTCCTCTGCCTGTCTGTCTGTTTGTCTGTCTGTATGTCTGTTTTCTGATCTCTTTAACCTTATCCATTTCTATCCACTCTACATAGCTCTCTCTGTCTCTGTCTATCTGTCTGTCTGTCTGTCTGTCTGTCTGTCTGTCTGTCTGTCTGTCTGTCTCTCTCTCTCTCTCTCTCTCTCTCTCTCTCTATATATATATATATATATATATATATATATATATATATATATATATATATATATATATGTATGTATCTTTTCTCTTTCCTCTTGCGATATTTGTTTTGTAATTATGACGTTTGTTGTGCAATATGACAGAATCGTCGAGTGATTTCAAACCTTTCTATTCGAAGACGATAAAGCCAAGCAGCTTCTGACCGTCGTTGACTCTCACTTTTCTATTCTGATCTCGCATGTAAACATTTCTGCGATATGCATTAAGATCTGGATTTTGAGAGGTTGCAAATGGCTCTGTATACGAAGAAGTACAGTCCATTGGCGTAAAGTCTTAGCGACTTCGATTTTAGTCTTGGCGTATACGAAGGCGGGTTATAGTTAGTAAGTTATCTGCAGTCTACACTTAATGCATACATAAATAAATAAATACATACATACATACATACAAGTGTCATACATACATACATATATATATACATACATACATACATACATACATACATACATACATACATACATACATACATACATACATACATACATACATACATACATACATACATACATACATACATACATACTGTCATACATATATACAATTATAGATTTTTATACATGCATTTTACTTTCATTAGTTAATATTAAGTTACACTGTTATTAGTAGTCCAAATGTCTTCAAAATTTGGAACATTTAATCAGTTATACCTGATTATGCCTGAAGCACAATAGGTAGGCGCACATTTAGGATTAGCTTACATATAATCCATATATAGTCAAAACGGTCTAATATATATATACATATATGTACACGTTATGCTGACTGTCAGAATGTATAAAATCATGTATAATTTGCCACAAATACTTTGCACATTTAAACCCCACATTAAAACCGTCTGCGGTATAAATGCATGTGTTTTAAGAATAAGACGGATATTCCCACGGCGACCTACATGTAGGCCTACTATTCATGGATGTGCGTAGTAGAGACAGATAATAGAGATAGAGATCATGAGTCGTATACATATTTATAACATGTAGATGCCTGACCCAAATTTTGCCTGTAATTCCCGGATGTTCTCATGCGTAGCGTAAAATTGTGCTTCTGATAGATTCAACTGCATAACTGGGACGCGTAGATGTTTTGAGTCTACGTGAGTACATATGTAGCTCCCCGAATGAACTAACGAGCAATCTATAGGCCTTGGAGTGTACCATAAAATGCGCTCGTTGTCACTTTACATAACCACATTTCTGTGTATACATTGCGTGTATTCGAATAACTATATCGACGTATTCATAGGCGTAATTTGTGGGGTATAAGGGGTACCGAATCTCCACTTTTTGGAGTGGGGGTACCGTACCCCAATTTTTAAACAATATCAATCAATATTTTATTATTGTGCCTTCCCAGAGATCGCGGAGTCCGCCTTGCTTCGTGCATGTACACAGAGTGAGGAGTGAGGAATCGCAAAAGTACGAAAGTACTTAGATACATATATGTAAACCGAGATCCAGACGAATTGAGTCACGGGCAGTCAGAAACACAGACTTTCAGCCACATAGGATACTCGACAGACTGACCGTCGTGATCGGCCCGGAGGCGCCACAGATCTGGACCACGGATATGTTGGAAAGATCTGACATCACACTCGCTCTCCGCCTTATGGTTGTCACGTTAGTCATATTGGGATGTGGAGACATAGGTCAGAGCGCAAGCTTCTATATCCCCCATCAGTTACAAATCCTTGATGGACCCACACTCATATTGTCGGCCTTGATATGAATCCTCACCCATTAGTCCCCTCACAATCTCAGAATCAATAACTGTCCTTGGTTGAACATATCTGAGCCGGCCAGCTGAAGAAAGCTCCCTCCATTACATAATATGAGCATTTAAGACGTCGTTGACTTCTTATACATGTCGTGAACCGTTTCTGCTGATAGGGAAAATGGATAAATTTGTTCTAAAACGAAAACGAGTAGATAACATTGTAGACGATAAAATTGCCGTTAAGGAGGCAAGCTCATCAGTGTTTCGTAATCAACTACTAGCAGGGTAATATGTCCAAATGGGTCTCCATACGAAAAGCGAAAGTGGAGAAGAAATTTGGTACCCCTCCCCACTTTTTGACCAAAGTTACGTCCCTGGACGTATTGGTAATTAGCTTTTCAATATTATGTATTTAGTTAAAGTTACTTCCTTTGTGTGCCAATTGTTCTGGCTTGAAATATGGTTTCGAAGAGATGAGAGTATAGAAGAATGGCGGTGAGATTGAAGAGAAGATAATATTATATAAAGGACGGAATTAAGGGCACAGTAATTAAGGATATAATTAGGGACAGAATAAGAGACGGACAGACGCACCGACGGACGGACGGATGCAGGTGAAGTGTTACTGATAATGCCCAGAGGCCACAGAGTAGGATGAAGCAACACCCATGTGCGTTGGCGCTCATGACAATCTTGCCATGTCAGAACGGGTAAACGAAGGTAGAGAATGAAACTATGAATGAAACAGAGACAGATATGAACTCAGATGAAGAGAGACAGACAGAGAGAAAGAGAGGGAGATTGTTGGTAGTTGCAAATACATATAGACTGTCTACATTTGAGAGATGAGTTTGGCCCAACTCTGCAACTATAAGCTAATCAGCGAGGACAGATTCCTTTCTCTCTCTCTCTGCTTCTCTCTCGGTCTCTGTCTGTCTGTCTGTCTGTCTGTCTCTGTCTGTCTCTCACTCTCTCTTGCCCTCTGTTTTGTTCTCTTTTATCATTCTCTCTCTTTGTCTCTCTCTGTCTCTTTCTCTCTCTGTTTCTCTCTCTCATGCACCCTCTGTCTCATTCTTTCTGTTTCACGCTCTCTCTTTCTCTGTATTTCTGTCTGTCTCTGTCTCATAGTTATAGTAATAGATGGTGTATAAACATGTTAACAACATGCAGACGTGCATGTGACCTGATCGCTTTAACCGCATGAATTATGTGGTTAAAAGCGAAAGTTACAGACTCCTCAGTTGTTGCTCTGTGGTTCACTGTCCGACGTTTGGCAGCTTCTCTTTGCTGGAAAACTACAGCGAGTGGGCGGAAGCATATAAGCAACAACGATCTATATTACTCCACAAACAACACACACAACTAATGCACCAACTGCATGCTGGATTATTATAGGTGGAGTTTACAGTGTTGAGAATGAGTGAATCATCTTGTAACATATATACAGCATAACTTGTGTAATGACTGATCAGTGACTCACTGACGTCTTGACGTCTGCTGTGTAGATATATAACTAGCTATATATATTGGAACTATAGCAAGGCAGCTACAGCAACATGATGACTATATATATATATCCTATATATACATATACTATATATATACTATATATACTATATATATATGTGATGCTTTGGTGCCGCGGCATAGCAGACACAGAACTGAGGAAATAGCCAAACATCCTCTTATGTCGGTAATTACGATTCCCACGAAAAACACTGACATTCGGCACAATTGAACTCGAGTACAGCTGTGTTATAGAGTTCTACGTATACAAACATAGCTCTACATCAAAATCTATATACATATACAAATAATAAAACGCTTTAACATATCCATAAACACGCTCTATCATAGCCCCCTATATATCAGTCTTATTTCTGTAGACATACTATATACAAATATGATGTATCTTATTAATAATCATTACTCTTCCTGCTATCGGACATAGTGTAAAAATTCACCCCACCATAGCGCTATAAATCATCGAACATGACGCTATATATCCTGCAGGAACACTTAATACAGAAACTTAAGTTTATCGACCTTGGTATACCCATGCAAGGGCCATGGCTATAAAGGTTTTGGACATATATATGTTCCTGACCAGGTCATGAAGGCCTCAAGCAGATTACAGATGTGCTATGATGCATTTAATAAAACCAATATGTTTATAATGCGTATGTTTACTACTTTATGTATATATGTATGCAGTATACATGTATGTATGCATGTATGTATGTATGTATGTATTATTACTATTACTATTATTATTATGATTATTATTATTATTATTATTATTATTATTATTATTATTATCAACTTTTTTATATTATTATTATTATTATTATTATTATTATTATTATTATTATTATTATTATTATTATTATTATTATTATTATTATTATTATTATCATTATTATTATTTTTTACCCGAGGTATCAGTGATCCCTCGGGATTTTGAAAAAAATTATTTAGGAGCAGGGTAATTGTCTGGAGGGTCAGGCCTCGTCTTCAGGGTTTGACGGAAAGGTACCTTTAAAAGATACTAGGTTGTAGCGTTGAATGCTTATAGACAAACGCTGGAACAGAAAGGTTGCTTCACGTCTGTCACCACTTATGGATGTGATGCGACTGCCTAGTTCAGCGATGAAATCTGAAGCCGAAGGGTTGAAAGGGCCCAGGGTTTCGACGGCCACCGGTTGGAACAAATACGAGGCGGGAAGACCACGATATTTCTGAATTTTTCGGTTGGCCGCCTGCACTGATGCTGGACCTGAGTGGGCGATGTAAGAGGCCGCACAAGTATGGACAATCGTGGCATCCCACGCCAAGTACTTCCCTCCTGACCAGGGTATTAAGGTGGCTCCGTCAGGTCTTTTGCCGTCCGATCTAAAGAGGCCCGCAGGTTCTTTGATACTGGGAATGTCGGCTCTGAGCAGGGCGCGCCAAATGATGTCATTGATGACGTGATGACGTAAAGAGCGACCAAGTGCCCTCCTGCACACAAAGCCGTGGTGGCCCTCAGGGCCAACCATGTCGCCGCAGTGGCACCTGTGGGGACTGCATAAGTCTAGACCCAAACGGAGACCCACCGCGACCCTGACGGCCTCATTATTATTATTATTATTATTATTATTATTATTATTATTATTATTATTATTATTATTATTATTATTATTTATAATTATTATTATTATTATTATTATTATTATTATTATTATTATTATTATTATTATTATTATTATTATTATTATTATTATTATTATTATCTTTGTGCATAATAAATTTTGCGTAGAAACATGCATATACGTAGGCACATAATTATATAGACATCTATTTACAAATGGTCCCTCGATCTCGGATCCTTTTAGGTTTGACCTTCTCAACCGCTTTGGAAATCACTGTGGAAATTGCTTATGATTGTTGCTAACTTCATAAAGTCAATAAAAGACTTGAGAGCAACTAAACAGTGGAACATGTACGTACACATCAAATTAGACCAGAAATTATCATAATAGAAATAATTTCAGGAGTTGGAAAATCTCTTTCTGATCGGGTTACATCAGAAGTCGTGACCAAATTGGGGCGCTTCCAGGATCTGAAGTATACGATAGCGTAAAGCGACAAATGCAAAAAAAACAATTTGATCGCGCATGTTAATCGGCCATGTTTATCAGGGCGTATGTCCTATACTCAGCCTCTTAAATGCGCAAAATATAATGACGTATATTAACGTATATTAAGACCAAACATCGGTTCGGTCCTAATACATTCATAATTACACAGAATGGAGTCATAACCGGTTGTGGAGCTTGGGATCACGAGGCTTCTTCGTCTGCTTGCGTGGAAGAGACAACACCGTATACATTATAGGGTTTACACGGCTATCAAGTAAGTAAGGCGTGTCTGAAACGTTCTCAGGATCAGATGTTGACGTATAATCACGAGTTGGTTTTGTTTATACAGTGAGACTGTTGTCACTGCATACCATGCATTTGTGCTCACCCATTCTACTTCCCTTACTTACATTTTACCTATATCAAGCTATACAACGCCTGTCAGACTGTAAATGGCGATGGAGGTGATCGCAGGGGACTGCGACCCCTAAATTCCGCAGACTAGCGTATATATGTATACACCAGCAGAAAGCCGACTGTCGACGACTTTCGAAGTTGAAAGTCAATCGGATTTCGAACCGGTGACTCGCGTAATTTAATCGTAATTATAATCGTAAATCCCGGGAACGGACATTATCCCCAGGACATTATCCCCCGAACATTATCCCCCGGACAGAATCCCCCCGATTTTAGCTAGGACATAATCCCCCCGGACAAAATCCCCCCTCTGTGTAATAAGCCTATTTCTACATTTCATTGATAAACCTTAACAGCCCAGTTGCCCTAGTGTCAGCTTGTTGATGTTGTAAAGGTACAGACTAAAGACTTGTTAGTGTCATTCAGGTGTAAAAAAGGTAAAAATAAGACTTGTTAGTCGCCTAGTTCCTAACTTAAGGCACAGCGCCAAGCAGCTACAAGCCCTCTCCTGCACCCTTGTTAGCGTCACTTAGGTATAAAGTATATAGACTTGTTAACGAATGAATGGAGCTTTAACTGAACGAATGGAAGTTTGTAATGTGGAATGTAACTGATAAAACCACTTTAGTCTCATCAACTTTTCCGTTGGTCTGTACAGTAGTCATTCTTAGAATTAAACAAACTGTAAATATATTCTTCTTATTAAACAAATGAAATATATTCCGACTGATGTTGAGGTGATTAGCAATGCCTTAGTCCTTTTTGCCGTCATCACGCGTCATGATATATATGTGTGAAATATAGGTTATTATTTCCTAGGTTGAGGGGGATTATGTCCTACCCCGGGGGGATTCTGTCCGGGGGGATAATGTCCGGGGGATAATGTCCGGGATTATGTCCGGGGGAATAATGTCCTACACTCGTAAACTCCACATTTCTAAAGCGCTATACTCTAAAGCTAAGCGCAGGCGTTAAGCGCTGAATTTAACACAGCGTTAACTCGGTAAAAGACGCACAGCCTTACATTTTCCATTGTTTATTAATAAAAACGAACAGGTCACTGGCATAAGTACTGAATCGTCACATAATCCATCAACATTTGTAACTTAAGCGTTTGCCTTGAAGCTTACGACTGACTATAGATGTGCCACGAAATGTCTGACTAGAGGTGTTTACTGCAGACAGTATATAATACGGCATTCACTGTCTATTTACACAAGAATTAGGCATGTCTATCCATTACTGGCAAGATATATAGCCACAATGCTATGTCCTGTTAGCAGACATTGCTCTTCAAAATACTAGAGCTGTCAGTCTGTCTGTACTAGTATGTCTGTTGGCATTTCTTCGTCGGAGGTTTGTTTATTCAAGGAGTGTCGATGTTTCGAGGATCTCATCTTTTGTCTCAGATGCCACCAGTAGGCCTACTTCTTCTGTTGCGTATTTACACAGCAAGGCACGTTGGTCCGGAATGCCCCTAATGTTGTTCAAGTGGTCACCATTACCAGTAGCACGCCTTATACTCAATCGCAGTTCTTGTCTTATATACATGCATACATACATACATACATACATACATACATACATACATACATACATACATACATACATACATACATACATACATACATACATACATACATACTCATTCATTCATTCATTCGAAGATTTATATAGCGCCTCTTCAAGGGAACTACTCAGAGGCGCTCCCGACACCAGCACGTTCATATAAGACAGTTTTAAGTTTTGCAAGAAATATGCCAGGGGTGACCCCGGGGCACATGCGGAGCTCTAAGGGAAGTCTATTCCAGACTACCGGGCCCACCACTGAAAAAGCTCGACTTTGCATAGTCGTGGAACGAGCAAATGGAACTAAAAGTACCCCTTTTCCCGCTGAGCGAAGGGAACGTCGGCCTTGGACACCTGAAACTGTGCAGCATAGCTCTCGAAGGTAAGCAGAGGCAGGGCCCTGACAACATCGCCATACTAAGGCAGCGATCCTATATTCTATGCGTAAGCGCATAGGAAGCCAGTGAAGGACCTCCAGCATATATCTAGAGACTTGGCCATGTTTAGGAATATGCCCAATGAGACGGGCTGCAGAGCGCAGAACTCGCTGTAAACACACTACGCGACTAGATGGAAGACCAAAATAAAGCGATGAGCAGTAATCAAGGCGCGCTGTGACGAAGGAGTGAACCAGTGTAGCAGTGGCACTGGGCGTTAGCGAACGAGTAACAGTGCGAAGTTGGCGCAGCTGGTAGTAGCAGTCCCTAGTAAGACCGTGTATATGTGGAGCAAAAGTAAGCTCCTGGTCGAGCCAAACACCAAGATCACGGACAAGAGTTGAGAAGGTATAGTTGGGGAATTCAATTGCAAGAGCAGTGAGGTCAAGTTTAGCGAGTTGCTGTCGCGTGCCTAGCCAAATAAATTTGCTTTTGGACGGGTTCAAGCGTAGTCGATTTGACGACATCCACGCTTCCATGGCATCTAAAGTCCCACTCATAACCCAGACTGTTGGGATGGCATTGGTAGAGAGGCAATGCATGTATGCTTGGACATCATCAGCATATTGCTGACTCAGAACTGCATGTGCAGCCAGAAGCGTCGAAAGACCAGAGGTGTAGATGATGTATAAAATAGGTCCTAGGACGGAGCCTTGGGGCAACCCGTACCGTGCAGGGACCCATGAAGACCTAGTGGTGCCATGGATCACACAGAGGGAACGTTCATACATACATACATACATACATACATACATACATACATACATACATACATACATACATACATACATACATACATACATACATACATAGTATACATACATACATACATACATACATACACACATACAAACATACACACATGCACACATACACACAAACATACACACATACATGCATACATACATACATTTTTGCATACATACATACAATCATAGAAAAGGAGACAGACAGACAGAGCATTCTGATAGTCGCCTCTTTTCATCAGTAGGCTACTCAGTAGCATCTGTTGTTCTGTAGCTAAGTTGTTCGTTCGTTCGTTCATGTTATAATAACTTATTTGTGCATAAAGATTAGTTACGGCGCTATATAACTTATATAACGCTAATAATACCTATACTAATAACAATAGTATGAGATTTATAAATATTGTTATTGTTGTTGCTGCTGGTGGTGGTGGTGGTGTGGTGGTGGTGGAGGTGGTGGTGGTGTTGGCGTTGGTGGTGGAAGTGGTGGAGGTGGTGGTGGTGGTGGTAGTGGTGGAGGTGGTGGTGGTGGTGCAGTCAGCTATGTATTCGTTCGTTCATTAGTCCGTGTATTATTCTTGCTAGAAGGACGTTTTCGTATAAATTTGCAAAGCACATTTCATCTCTTTGATCCCAAAGTCAGACCCTGCAGAAGGACCAAGGACCTCACCTGTCCTAGATCATCCCGAAAGTGCCGCATACGTTCATGTTTCGTTGATCCTACATGTATATAGCCAGTGTTTAATCTAGTCCCCCTCTTCTGGGAGGGGAAACCAGGTTTCTGGGGGGATGTTGATGACCTTTTTTTTTTTTAGTCATTCGTCCCAATTTTCCTTTAAATTACTCTCAAAACAAGTTGATGACCTTTTTTTTAGGGATCCGTCTCTCTGGGGGGGGGGGGGAACCATGTATCACCATGTATCCTGGGGGGGGGGTAATTGCCTCCACAAAACTTCTCTACATTCTAATATTGCCGGCCTCTGGGGGGGAAACATCAATCCTGGGGGGGACATTTACCCCCCAAAAGACGTCTAGATTAAACACTGTATATAGCACCACTCGCGAATCACTTGATCTCACGCGAAGGCAAATAATTAGAGTCGCATACAATACCCCGAATGGAAGAAGAACCACGAAGTGGGTCCTGGGAAGAACCCTCTGGTATTCCATGTGCTCTTCAAGTAACCCGTGATCCAACATTGCCTTGGGACATCTGAATTCTTCTCCTAGGGCAAAGCAATCATGGTCATGCGATATACATGTAAACCAGCTCAGACCATAGTCAGATGTCGGATAATCTTGCCAATTATTGGATGTTTGAGTTCCGTCTGCCAAGTAACCGACTTCATTTGGAAATGCAATCGTTTTTATTGGCTTTGTGGGTTAAGGACAGTCACGATGCACACATACAGACAGAAGGACATACAGAATCAAACACACACACGTATAAGCCGACATAGGCAGACAGATTCACTAACTCACGCACACGCAGATAAACCTATACATTGTAATTGCAAATTTATATAGCGCCACTTCAGAGAGAGAGACTCATCAGAGGAGCTTCCGACCTAGCGCAATGAAACCACGATCAAACAAAATGGTCTTCAAGCGTTTGCGGGAAAGAGGTAAAGATAGGCGGAGGAGTTCAAGTCCCAGGTTATTGGGCAACTTATTCCGGACGACCACAGCAAAACTATACGTATATGTAAAATCTAAATCCAGACAGACAGACATGCAGACAGAGAAAGACAGAATTAGAGACAGAGACGGTCAACGGAAGGGACTGAAAGAGGGAAGCACGCATAGACTGAAGAAGAAACGGGGGCAGGGACTGAAGAAGGCAAGATGGATGCAGGGAAGAGGACAAGGACTGAAATACGGATCCTGACAGCAGTCACTCCGTTTCCATCCCATCCATTCACTCTCCCATGTCTGTCTGTCTGTTCCCGTCGACAGACAGACAGATATAACGAAAGACTGACAGACACACTCAGACGCACACAGACAGACAGACAGACAGACAGACAGACATGCAGATACAGACAAAGATAAGTTTGTCTGTGTGTCTGTGTTTGTTGCAAAAACACTAGTTCTGACATTGACCCATGATGATTTAATCTACGCAGCATCTATCCATCTTTCCATCTATCCTTCCGTCCTTCCACCCGTCCGTCCGTCCTTCCATCCATCCGTCCGTCCGTCCATCCGTCCGTCCTTCCGTCCGTCCTTCCGTCCGTCCGTCCGTCCGTCCGTCCGTCCGTCCGTCCGTCTATCTTTGACCTTGTGATGGTTCTGTGAAGGATTCACTTCGCACCAACCTCTTTTCATCCCGGAAAGCAGAAGTGACGTGTAGGCATCACAGTTGGCATTCTGGTTCTGGGGCTACTTCCCTATTGGCCAATGAGTAGGCCTTCAGTCCCTCTGCTGTCCCTCAGTCCGTCTGTTCGTTTGTTCATCTGTCTGTCCTTCCGTCCATCCATCTGTCCTACCGTTCGTTCGTCCATCTGTCCATCCTTTGGCCTGTCTTGATGAACTGCATGGTTGATATCAGCCATGGCTTCACAAAATGAAACTTTCTGTCTGTTCGCATAATCTGCTTCAGTAGATCTAAACGATCCTCGTGTTTCGTCGGTTGGAAAAACTGCGATAGCTAAATACAAAACTAAAGTTGGCATTAAAACCAGTCACTGATCGACTGACTGACTGACTGACTGACTGGCTGACTGACTGACTGACTGACTGACTGACTGACTGACTGATTGACTAACTGACTGACTGACTGACGGATACACATACACATAGAAAGACACAAAGCAATGTGTCTTGTGTGTGTGTGTGTGTGTGTGTTTGTGACATAAATACTTTACTTCTGACATGTACCCTGACTGACTGAACGTGAGTTGGTTGGCTATAACTGGCTCGTCAGTCAGTCAGCCAGCCAGCCAGTCAGTCAGTCACTAAGTCAGTCAACCAAACCTGTCAGTTATCCACCAGACTAAATGATAGGCGTATCACAGACATTCGTATGATGTTTGATATTTGATGCTAATTATAACATGGCAAGGAATGATTGACATTTCTGAGGACAAAGGTCATCCTGGTGCATCGTCGTCCACTTGCCCTCAAACCACTGAAATCATCATCGCACAATTATGTTAGTCTTAACTGATCCTTGACTGTCTGCTGCTGTGTCCCGTGTGAACATCTAAGCGGTTCGCCAGTTTAATTCGAAATTGAACTCTTCAGATCTGGCAAACATTCACGAAGTCTGTATAATTGGTATACATCCTGCTGTTCCTGCAGACAGACTAAACTATTAGTAACAGTCTACACTTTATGACACATCTGCTGGACCGTCTAGGAGACCTGGCTCAGCTTGTGACCCGAACCGTTGGAGACGAACTAAAGCAGATTAAATTTCAAAGCACTGTCGCCCAGATTCGGAAGTATTCTACCTGGGAAATCACAGGCATTGGTTCTTTATCGTTAATAGGAAACCGAGCGTTCTTCGAGTGCGTATTCCCTAGATAGATTAATAAGAGATACTAATTATAATACGTATTAATCGGTCGTTAGTTGCTTAGTGACTAGGTGTGTAGACTCCGTTCCACACTAAGACTTCATCCTAAGCACCTAATGATTGAGTCATAAGGACGTCACTGGTCTCGTGAATTTTTAATGAGGAGTTGCACGTTTTCATCTGCGCGAGTCTGGCATCCATTGATCAGTCGATCAGTTGCTCCTCTCAAAAAGACTGGTTTACTCTTTCGAGGTGCTTAAAAGTCACGATGAACAAAATGTCCCCGTACACATGCTCATCTATAAGTCCATCCATCCATCCATCCATCCATCCATCCATCCATCCATCCATCCATCCATCCATCCATCCATCCATCCATCCGTCCGTCTGTCCGTCCTTCCGTCCGTCCATCCACCCACCCAGAACAGGAATTTAATTTCTCGATTACTTCACAGCATGCTGTTGGTCCTATCGATTGCAAGTTTTGGTGCAATTGAAAGCACTCGAGAAAGAACATATGGCACTGGGTAGAACATGAAGCTGCGATCTATTCAGTTAATAGGAAAGGTCAAGATTACTTGTGAAAGATAGGCTTATCTAAATCGTAATCGTTATCTAGGGATTTCTATAAAGCGTCCAAAAATAATCTAAGTCTCTGGAACCAGGTTTTTCAAAGTTCTCATTGTAAACAAAATCAGAAACTACAAATTTCTAGAGCGCTAGGTAAAGTTAAGTCCAGAGCACCAGCTTATTGACAGGCGCTGATAGCAGATTAGGTTAGCTTCAGTTCCAGGTCAAGAGCCAAAGGTCAGCTAAGGTAGACAGTCAGAGAGCTACTGTAGACGATGTTTATTGGAGCGGCAACAGAGGTATGGGGAAGTGGAGATACAGTTAAGCTATTAATATTTAGCCGTAGCTGGACTGGGAGCGCTCCTGAATAGGTATCTGGAAGGGGCGCTATATAAATTTTCAGATTGAATGAATGAATAAGTAAAGATTTGTTAAGAGGAATGTTTTCCGAATTAACTGGATGGCAGTTTGTGAGTTGGTAGTATGGATAAGACAGTTTAGAAAGTTCCAACGGAGTTTAGGAGTTTATTCCATGAGATGGATCTGTAAACTCTTTCCCGGAGATTAGAACAGCTGACTGTGCTTGAGTCATCTTACAGGCTTACTTTCAGCTGACTTATAAGTATATAATAACAGTCGTAAAGCCTTTACTCAAGTGCAACCGATAGGTGACTTAAACCTTAATCAGAAATGTACACTCCAAGTGCGAACTGTTTAAAAATTGTGGAATTGCCAATCAGAATGTCTCTGCCTACTCTTTCCATGTGACATGAACCCTATATGATCATCCGAATACGGGACTCTGAAGTCATTTCCCTGTTTGCTTAACCATCACAGCATGCGGTTTTATACTCATTGTTTCTCGTGTGGCCTCAGATCAAGATTACACGAGATTACATCAGATGGAATCTCGCTGGCGGAACATCCGGTCGGCGCCAAATTTCATTTGGAAAGAAAGCGTTCTGTTATTGGATTTTAAGCCGTTTGCTTGCAACTGTCTGGTATATGCGTGGATATACTGCGTCCGAGTCCGCTTCTGCGATGCTTGTCAAGTCAACCGCGTGGAATTTTCTCCTTTTGGATGATTATTGGCAGAGGCGTAGCGACCGCCCTCCGCCGTCGGAGGGGCCCCTTCCTGGAAGGGGGCCCCTAAGAGTGGCAAAAATAACCATTGATTAACCAATTTGCGGAGAACAAGTCAAAGAAGCGCTTTGCGTAAATACGGAAATGGAAAACATGTACACTGTAGGCCCAGGGCGTAGGTCTATGTATACATAATATGAACCCTGTACCGTATATTGTATATTACCGAATTCCAGTTTCCGCATTGTAAGGGGCCCCGGACGTATGTTCGGAGGGGGCCACGTTCTTTGTTGCTACGGCTCTGATTATTGGCCTAGTATCATCTGCAATCATCACCGCATGGCAGCCACCGCGTGGTTGGTAACAACTAAAAACGAACAGTCCGGAATTTCCAAGTGCTTCTCCGGTGGATTCCTGTGAGTCTTCAGATAATTACAAGAGCTGCATACCCTTTAACTGACCCATGACCGAGGGTGTTCGAAATAATACCTGCCTTGTTCGTCTCTCTTTCGCTGTCTCATTCGCTCTCTCTGGTTTCTCTCACTCTGTCTCTGTAGCAGTCTGTCTCTGTCTCTCTCTGCAAAGCCATGTGACCTGTACAGTGTACACTACATATGACTGCAGATTTCCAGAAGATGAAATCCTCAAATGGAAAGTGAGATGTGCCTGTTGGCAGACACAGAAAGTTATGATTTTGGGCAAACCGAGATTGCTAGATTAGCAGTGAAATACTGTAAACTACTTGACAAAGCTGGCGATGAATACGAGAAGCAGACTTGCAAGCAGTATCGTGACTTTAAATACATTGCAATAGAAAACTTTAAGGTAGGAATTTTCAAGATATTTGCCGATTCATCTAGCATGCAGTACATGTGAACGTGGCTTCAGCCTTATGAATGCAATGAAGACAAAATGCGTAATCGACTTCAGGTTGACCGCCTGGACTGCGTAATCAGAATTAAGATTGTTATTCTGGTCAAACAAATTGACCTGGATCATGTGTAGCAATCTCACAAAGACAGACGCGAGAAAATCTAAGCTTAATTTTTGAGCCTTTTTATAGCCTACCCTAAAAGGATTTTATAGCCTTTTACAGACGTGAAGTAATTGTTTAGGAAAAAACTTGGTAATGCAATCGTAGAAAGTAACATTGTGAATTGATTAATCTTATTTAGTTGCTATGTTGCATTCACATAAATGCTACTTACTCATTTCAACTTGACTTTAGCCTTTTTCGTTTTATATGATGCGATTTTCTAGGCTTTTAATGTAAGTCTCATGGTGAAAATGGAGGAACAATCCTTTCTAAACGTAAGCTCATGAGTAAATAAATATGAAACCTGGGACTAAGATAACTAAAGGGATATGAAGCCGATGAATATAGGATCTTTTATCTAGGCTCACATCCGGGACCTTTGCAACACCGGCTAGTCAAACATGGGTCGGTTATAGCTGGCTTAACTTTCTAAACGCCTTTGCTACCCAAATGCCCACCACACCCACGCCACCTTCACGAGGTAACCCACTAGGAACAAAGAGCGCAGTGGACGACCGAGTCCCCGCCGGTATTTAATCGAGTCCCACGAGATGGTGTCTCAGTAAAAACACCGACGGAAAGGCATCGAGAAGCCACCTCCTAAACTTCTCGAGTTGCATTTAGCCATTCCAGGGGGAGAGAACTTGAACAGATGTACAACCTTGCACGTACAATATATTTAGTAGGCCTTAAAGATCACAAAATGTTACTGCTCACGCGGCAGGTCAATGCGCGCACGGCGGAAAAAAATTAGAGGGAACATTGTTCAGATTGGGACTATAAAGATTCCAGCAACACAACATCTGTTGCAGAGAATATCGCGCATGCAGTCTTATCGGGCACTATACTTTGAATATGTTGACTCTGCATCACTGGCTATAACAGCCTACCAATGTACTCGCCATTCTTCGAACAGTTTACCATCTCGAAGCGAGCGTCAGAAGCGCTCATAGTAGCTTTTCCTGATCCAACGACAGTAGCATTTTACATCAACTGTCTATTTTATAAAATGTGAGCGTTTGACTTGCATTGTTCAATCAATCAATCAATCAATCAATCAATCAATCAATCAATCAATCAATCAATCAATCAATCAATCAATCAATCAATCAATCAATCAATCAATCAATCAATCAATCAATCAATCAATCAATCAATCAATCAATCAAATCCTTTATTGAAGCAGTTTGAAAACAAAGCAGTATAACATAACAGTATCAGCATTTGCAACAAAAGGAGACCCAGAAGGGATAAAAATCCCGCTATGTAGGGCCACCTAAGGTTCAATACTATCACAATAAATGTCATTATAAATGTCTTTCAATCAATATTCTAATCAATTAAAAGGCTACTTGCTTACTTCAATCAATCAATCAATCAAAAATCTTTGTTACTTACTTACTTACTTACTTACTTAGAGTAGATTAGATAAGGTTAGGTGTGGTTTGGTTAGATTTGATGGGATTGGATTAGATTAGTCTAGACTAGATGGAGTAGGCTTTATATACGCGAATGCGTCTCGTTATCCTCGCTGCACGGCACCTGATGCGAATGTCCCTTTACCTTCAGCCCGCTCATGTTTCTCTTATAACTTTACGCACGCTTTGGTCATCGGATGGTCGGTTCTCATATGTGGTCAACAACTGTCGTTTTGCAGCGCCCTCTAACGCTGGAACAAAATCATTCAACTTCACCCGGAAAATGGTCTGACTATCGGCGACCACTCACTTCATCTTCTGTTTACCTATATATTGCTGTCTGTTATCTTCTGTCTGTCTGACTGTTTTTATTTATATATGCCGCTCTATGATTTATTGTGTGTATGTGTAATTATATAATGTAGTCTATATATATAATAATATATTATAATAACAATAATAGTAACAATAATAATAATAATATTATTATTATAATTATTACTATTGTTATTATTATCATCATCATCATTATTGTTATTAATTAGTAACTTCTATAGCACCGGTGTATAATGCACAAGGCATCAACCGATGGTGCCCCAAGACCGAACTGTCGTCAGGTGAACTAGAAAGATAGCGATTAGATCGCGATACAGACTGACAGACAGGCAGACAGGCAGGTAGACAGACAGGCAGGCAGGCAGACAGACAAGCTGGTAGTGTTGAGTAGATAAACAGACAGAGAGAGAAGGCTCGTATATAGTTTCCCTTAGTCGACATGGGTCTCCTTAATTGCCAACGTCGCTTTGTGCAAAGAATGAGGCTGAATTTCTAAAACGGTAGCAGATGCAGCTCCTATTGCCTTGCACTTAAACTGTGTATTTTCATAAGAATGTGTCTAAACTGATTTAGCGAAACTACGACATCGATAAACAGCGACTGAGAGAAAAAGTCTGCAGGATACGACGGAAAATTCCAAATCACTAGGCCCTACTACCTCTGAGTAGTTTCATGGAAGAGGTGCTATATAAATCTTTGAATGAAAATAGAGGACTAAGATGGACTCTGGAAGTTAAAAAGAGGCGATATATGAATGTAATGTTACAATACAATGTGATATAATTTTCCAGTTTTTTTTATATAAGCGTTGTACATGTAAATGAATATTACCGACATTTAGGATGTAATTTGTGGCTGGGAGCAGTGGGTGAGGGGGCGAGGGTTAAATAACCGTATGGGGAAGTACATCCGGGAGAGGGAGAGACAGACAGACAGACAGACAGACAGACAGACAGACAGACAGACAGACAGACAGAGCGCATCATATGCTTCACGAGATCACACGTCGGCACAGATGTGCACCGTACTAATTAATAGTCCTATGGCCTCAGTTGTCAGAATACACGAAGAGAAGTCACTCTGTGTATTCGGGTTTTTCCGTTCGTTCAGCTTTCCCACAACAAGTGAATCTGACGAAGAAGTCGAGCGAGGAACGTTCGAAAAGACTTTAGTCCCCACAAAAGGCGAGGATTCTTGGAATTATGACTTTGACCCTTCCCATAGCGGGGAACAATCAATGTATCTGGACCTTCATCGAGTTTTAATGCGCATTTACTCAGCGCCTTAGCTGAACATCTTGTCAATAGAGAGTGGCGCTATATAAAGTAAGGAGTCACTACAATGTAATCGTAATTTCTAGCTTCTCGTTTCCTGTCGGCAATAGCCGTATTTTATGAGAGCACAGCGCACTCTAGTGACGTTAGTTGATGTCCGACTCTTGATGGCTGGGCTTATATTCCAGTTTCAACATAGCTGTTCAAGTGGTCGACCACTCTTTTCTGGTGTTGTATTCCAGGTTCACTCGGAGTAAACACCGAGTGCATTCCGAGCAACTAAGGAACACTGGCGAGTGTATTTAGGTCTCCCTAAGAAGTACACTCGGCAAATCTGAGAAGCTCGAATATAGTGCCTAATAGTAACATCTTGACGACCTTTAGAGTATGAGATTTATAGTGCCGTGAACTCGTCGATTGATACCAGTCGGGTTGTACATTGCCGCAGAAACAACTCGATACTTTCTTGAGGTTCAGCTTTCCTTTCGAGTGATGACGTGCGCTAAGTGCCGACCCAACCGGAATTATTAGATTCACGCTCTATGTGACTTTCAACATATAATTATGTCTCTCTTCCTTGATTAATTTCCTTCTTGTATTCTCAGTGTTTATTATCAGCGCTCTTATAGCAATGTCTCAGTTTCTTATCTTATCTTTCTCGTCTATAACCGACTTTTGCGACTAAGGATTAAGGTTGCTACTTCCGATGGTTTGTTGGCATGAAACTGATTGCCAAATCTGCTTTGGATTTCGTGCGTTTTTCTACAGCATTTCGTCGCAAATCACCGAAGACCCAGCGTCATTTCGAACCGGTCGGCTTATGACTGGCAGGAGGGCACAAGCATGTCGCTTATTAAGGAGCAAAAACTGTTAACTGTTTGTTGTTAAAATACTGACGTTTATCGCGGCGATGTCTAATGCACAAGGTATCGAACGATGGCGAACCAAAAACAAACCGCATTGAGGTCAATATCCAGAAGATCAGTCCGTTAAGATAGAGAGGCAGCCTATGGTACAGTTGAGACTGAAAATGTTGGGTATTGACAAAAGGGATTAAGCAGATCCAATTAATGATTCCTATTTTTAGTTTTCATTTTTCTATCAGAGCTTCACATTCAGAAAAATATTTAGATTCCACACCAGCAGAAACCCAATTTGTGAACAATGGCCCCATATTTTCTAATTTGGTTTTCTCTGTAAATATACACGCCTCAGTTCTGATACCTTTTCTTCCAGAGAATCACAGACGCGCGCGCGCGCGCGCTCACACGCGCAGACACACGTACACACACTTTATATTTCTGTACTGAAGCCCTATACTGAGGCCTCTATACTGATGTCATTTTGTGCACGTGTGTTAGTGTGTTAGTGTGTGTGTGTGTGTGTGTGTGTGTGTGTGTGTGTGTGTGTGTGTGTGTGTGTGTGTGTGTGTGTGTGTGTGTGTGTGTGTGTGTGTGTGTGTGTGTGTGTGTGTGTGTGTGTGTGTGTGTGTGTGTGTGTGTGTGTGTGTGTGTGTGTGTGTGTGTGTGTGTGTGTGTGTGTGTGTGTGTCATTGTGTGTGTGTATTTCTGTGTGCAAATGTCTGTGTGCGTACTTTTAAAAATACGCATACATATAATCATGTGGTATAAATGCATGAGGTAACTGTATATCGAAGGCACATAATGAGACCACCGAATAATTATGTAGTCCGATATTTGGTCCAACTCATAGGTCGCCCTACTAATTGGTTCCGGGTTCTCTTCCGGTTCCATTCATCGCACGTGATCTGCTGAGAAGACGAGATCTCGTCTCAAATCTCGCTTGTCTACATCGTCGGAATCATCCCCACAGACAACATCCGGCTGTGTGTGAGGCCAAAGCACAGGACGACGATTGAATGGAGTAATGGATCCCTTGTTTTGTATTGTGGTGCAAATAACATAACTGTTGGTGGATGTATTGTATGCTGTAGTGTACTATTTGTATTATATTGTATTGTAGTGTTATGCATTGCATTGTGTTGTTAGGCGGATGACTGGATGGATGGACGGATGGTTTGTATGCATGCATGTATGTATATGTGTATGTGTGTATGTATGTGTGTGTGTGCATGTATGTTTGTGTGTATGTGTATATGCATGTATGCATGTATGTATATATATATGTCAGTGTGTATGCATGTATTTGTGTAGGTATATTTATATGTATGTATGTGTGTATGCATGTATTTGTGTAGGTATACTATTTTATATGTATGTATGTGTGTATGCATGTATTTGTGTAGGTATACTATTTTATATGTATGTATGTGTGTATGCATGTATTTGTGAAGGTATGTTTATACGTATGTATGTGTTTATGTATGCACGTGTGCATGTATGTGTGTATGTGTGTATCTAGTTATTTATGTATTATAGAGCTGTGACTTTCAGTATTCGATTAGGTTTCGTATATGTGTATGCATGGATGCATGTATATGGGTCTGTATGCATGTCTGTTTGTTTGCCAGCCTCGGTAGGTTTATACACTTCTAAATCATACTCAGTTAATCGGTGTCTGTCTGTCTCTCTGTCTGTCTGTGGTGTTGTGCTTCTCTTCTTGTATTTCCCTGTCTGTATCTGTCTATGGTTCTACCATTTCAAGAGCGCATGATATTTCATATTATTTGTAAACGTGCAGATCCTATCTAGCACCTATCCACCGACGCCTCAGCCTCCTCTCCCGACCCCTTCTTCCTCTTCTTATTCCCCTCTCCTCCGCCCTCTTTCCCCTCGCCTCGTATCGGCTGCGTGAGGTGCCCTCCTCCACGGTCGTTCGGGAAACAGGCCGCTGACTAGAGTACCAGACAAATTACTCAGCACCGGAGGAGCAGCGCTTCTTCAATAGTCCGATCTGAGCCCTGAATCTGTGGAGAACTTCACTGCGTATCGCCATTTGACTCGCCAGATGGCCAGAACACGTGATATATATGTTTGTGTGTGTGTGTGTGTGTGTGTGTGTGTGTGTGTGTGTGTGTGTGTGTGTGTGTGTGTGTGTGTGTGTGTGTACCTCTCTTTGTGTCTCTCGGTCTGTCTGTTTCTGCCTGTCTCTCTATGTCTTTCACTGTCTGTATGTTTCTCTCACACCCACGCATGCAAGTACCGTGTCTTTTCGGTTTATTTAGTTTATTTTAAACGCTGCTGTAAACAATAAACCGATAAACGCTTCTTGGTGCGCTGTCCATCCATCCATTCGCCAGTTAATCTGTGGAAACGACGAAGAGCATTTCGTCAACGCCAATGTTTTCCAAAAACAGGATTGACCGATTATTGAACAACTTCCGCCTGCTTCAGCATCCACATGCAGTATATTTCTGTCTGTCTAACTGCTTGTTGTCGGTCACTCTGTCTGTAGATGTTTGACTTTCTGTTTGTCGGTGTGTGTGTGTGTGTGTGTGTGTGTGTGTCTGTCTGTCTGTCTGTCTGTCTGTCTGTCTGTCTGTCTGTCTCTTATGTGTATGCTTCTGTATCACGGTTAAGCTACTTCCTTGTATTGGAACGTGGACACGGAATACGGGGCCAAAGAGAAAACAGAAAGAGGGGATAGTCGAGGAAGAGCAAGACAGAGAAAAGAATGGAAAGAGTTGAAAGAAGAGGAATCAGTAGGGAAAGAGAAGGCACACGGAGAGAGCGAGAGTAGGAAAGATAGAGACTGTGACAGACAATAAAGTAGGCAGACAGACTGCATGGCATACAGACAAAAAGTCAGAATCACATTATACAAGACAGATGGGTAGTAAGACAGTTAGAAGGGGAGGAACTGTTTCCTGTCTCCAATCCCATGCTAATATCGTTTCTTTGTTGTCTTTCCTGCTCCCGTCTCCGAGAATAATATTGTTTCAATTGAGAGAGGGGAAATTGAGCTTCACTTGGTATCATCGCTTAGACCAGGATTACGATCGGTAGAACTGGGTTAAAAACACGTTCTATGCTGTTGATAACTCACTATGACCAATAAGCACATTTATGACGATTGACCTAGAAAACACTGCGCTATATAATTACTACAGAACTTCACACCCTTCCTTGTGATTGGGGTTGAACATATCAAATTTAAAAAAATACGCTTGTCGTGTGTACAGAATCACTGGAGCTGGTCACATGACATAAGTTTGTGGTCTAATTCTGCGAGACAGTGTAGGCCTAATTACGTTTTACATCTATTCGTCGGTTGTGACAACTTATGCCAAATTTTCCATTTCCTCACGTGGTATTTGCTGCCATTGAACGACCGGCTTAACGGTCATTGTATACAGGACATGGTAACTGGAAACTGGTGTTATCGCATGGCAACTACACGCTGCCATGTGATGACAAGCGTATTCAGAATTCACGGGAAAGGCGCGGAAGTCATGTAAACGACAAATTATGAGGAAGTTGCATTAGCTGAAATTATGTGAGGAACTCGTCTAGACTTAAACGACGAATATGTGAAATGCTCGTACGTGAACATCGGATTGCTTGACTTCTTTAGCCACAAAGAGTCCTATACGTGTGCTTGTACAGTGTTTATTCTAGACACCTTTTGGGGGGAATTCCCCCCACCCCCAGGATTTTTGTTTCCCCCAGAGGCCAGCAATATTTTAATGCAGACACCTTTTTGGTGGAAATTCCCCCTCCCCCAGGATACATATTGCGCTCCCCCCGGAGACGAGTAAACGAGTAGGCCCTAATATAAGAATACAATAACAGCATAAGATCTATGAACGTTTTTGAGAGATGAATTCCTTAAAAAAAGTCGCAAAAGTTTTCTGTAAACGTTTGGACGTTGGAACACGGGAAGAAATTTCCCAAAAAAGTCGCCCTCGTTATTTCCCCCCCCCCTAAATACTGATGCTTGTATACGTAGATTGAGAGACAGCGAGCCATCCAAACGACTATAGGTCTGGGTAGCGTGCACGGTAAGCTTCCCAGCAGGATCCAGGGAGGAGCCACAAAGCCAACGCAGTTTGAAGTAGTTAGTATGAAATTGAACATACTAGGGCCATTTGTTTGTGCTACTTTTTCCAGGTAGGGGTCCAGTATCTGGATGGAAACTGATGGCATCTGATACTGTGAGCGCTGATGACGTGAAACCCCTAACGAAAAAGGGACTGAGAAGTGTCGTAAATTGCCCTATGGGGGTCAAGAAGCAAACTCTTTTTCTGTCGTTTTTGGACCCACACGCACAGCTTGGGCCCACATTCCCTATGGTCTCATTAAAAATTTTTACGTGATTAACTTCATTGTTTATTTCTCTTCTGTTTCAGCCGATTATTATAGCCAACCAATGAAAGTGGATTTGGTGCTCTTCAACCGCTGATGGCCCAGACAAGCGGTTAGCACGACAACGTTGATGGGCTTGCATCAAATCTCAACAGGTCCATCCGAAAAATCACTGCAGCTATACCGATGCTCAAGCCTTGACTGATCTAGTACGACTGCACTTGGGGCCAGAGCAGCACCGTTTCTGACTTTGACAGGGAAAACGTTTTTAAACCGGATGTCTCTTTGAGAGACAGATAGAGTTTAGTCATAGAGATTTCTCCGAAACAGTTAATGTGGAGAACACGAGTAATCGGTTACGGTGGCGCTAACAACTACTGACACACGAGAGGTATTATCAATTTACGGTAATTACGTTGTACTATGGACGTCTGCCGCTTTGGCTTGGTCACATTCCCTGCAGAGACATCAAGTATTTTAAGCCGAATTTATCATTGGATCAGTTAGTTCTGCAGTTTTGTGTCGGCCGAGTAGCTTGACAAAGGAACCCAAAGGAAAAATACAAAGGAAGAATTCAAAAGAAGAATTCCGTCGCTCCGAATTGTTTTGCCTTTGATACAAGTCTACGGGACTATCGAAGCGATAAGCTCAACAAAGTCCAATAGAGGTGCGAATTATTTACTTACTTATTCACGTACTTAGTTGATTACATAATTGCTTGCTAATTGGTAGGGTGAAGTGTGTGGTTAGCCAGTGCTCGAAATGGAAAATTTTACGAAACGGAACGCTAGTCAAAGATATGGGAGCATTCACGTTAATTTATAGTATTTTCCACAATAATTCATTTGACGAACCGGAACGGAACGCTAATTCATTTGACGAACCGGAACGGCGTTCCGGTGCGGTTCGGTCCATTTAGAGCACTGTGGTTAGCAGCTGTGGGGTAGACCTATGTACAACGGCCAAATTCTTCCAACTGCATGGCTCCTCGCCTTCGGTGGGAAAACTTCCGTTTGTCCTACAAATCGTGTGCTCTGATTACTGATTTAACCTGCCTACTGGCATTGCGGGCCTATGTTGCTTAACTTATTTGTCAATCTTCTATACTTGCATAGTTTAATATATTTATTTATTTATGTATTCTTGCATATTTTACTGCTTATTGTGAGATTTAGTAAAAGGTATCAACAGTTGTTAATGCGCTTCGATAGAGACTTCCAGAAGTGTATATTTTGTGGCTATTTATGTTTAAGCACAAAGATGACCAAACTCCAGTCCAACAACTCTTTTAATTATACAGATTAATTACACAGATTAATTACACAGATTGCGTTGTTTCTCTGTTACGGTCTGATTTGTACGCACGATCTCTCTCTTCCGCAACAGAATCCTCGCTCGGCTCATGAACATATGGCGTCTTAGCAAAATGCGTTATTTGCTCACTTTGGATTTCCACAGACTGGTAATCTTTAGTGCGTTCACATTCCCTTTTTTTCTTACTTGCATTTTCATTGATATGTTTATTCCATATTCCATATGTTTTTGCCTATAGTTGCTCATACGTACCAACATACAGACCTACCTACGTGTATTTACCTATCTGCATATCTGTAAGTGGTCTACAAGTTTCTCGCTTTCATACATCAGCACGAGAACACAGCGCACTGTCGTCCTATGATCACCGCACTATTTCTGTTAATTCGGCCTTAAGAAAATTCTCATCGTTTGTTAAGAAACCTATTTCTGTTTTCTGTATCACCTGTTCATATCTCTTAACAGCCTTGTGCACAGCGCTTTCAAAGAGGTTCTTAGACTTCTTACAAATGCGCTATGAAAAAACTCCAGATATATGCACACATGCAAACACACACGCATACATATATACGTACAAACATACATACACATTTACCTACCTACATACCTAATACCTACCTAGTGGTTTCGGTTTTTGCTAGGAACACAATGGAGGGTGACGGGACTACATTCTACGATTCGGTCGCCGGTTACACGGACAGCAGCAGCGAGAGGTTGTCGATGTCCGATGGGGGATCAGTGGGAAACTCAACGACCCCGGTCTTCCCTTCCTCCTCCTACCCCTCCTTCTGGCACAAGGACTTTATAAAGATGATGTGGCTGATCAGCGGTCCAATCATCTTCATCGTCGGAATGTGCGGCAACGCTCTGGTCCTCGTCGTCATGACTCGTCGCCAGATGACCGGAACTTCTACCAGCGTCCACCTGTGCATCATGGCCGCTGCCGACATGGTCGTCCTCACCATCGGTCTCGTCCCCGAATGGTTCGAATTCAGCTTCGACTATAAGTTCAAGGAAGTGCATCCGGCCACGTGTAAACTCGAGAAGTTTCTCTTCTACACAGCCGGCGACACTTCCATCTGGGTTCTCGTCATCTTCACCCTCGATCGCCTAGTCGCCATCGCCTTTCCACTTCGCAAGAGAGCCATCTGTGTTCCAAGCCGAGCTCGTCTCTTCGGAGCCCTCGCATTCCTCACGGCCGTCTTTAAGAACTTCCACGTCTTCTGGACTCGCGGACCCGAATACAAGACGGAGCGTGACGGTAACGTCACGCTCAAGTCGAACTGTGGGAAGCCGACCGGCTACGCCGACTTCGAGTCGTTCGTACGACCGTGGATCGTTTTCGCGGTGGTCAGCGTCATCCCGTTCGTCACGATTCTGCTCTGCAATATCGTCATCATTCGCGCGCTCAACCGCGTTCGCCGGGTGATGACGATAGGGGCGCTCGTGTCGCAGCAGAATGCCAGTGACAAATCAATGATACAGATGACAACAATGTGTCTCAGCGCCTCGTTCTGCTTCCTCATCTGCATCACACCGAGCATCGTCCTCGTCATCGGACGCCCCTACTGGGACAAGACGACGCCCTACGAAGTGGCGAAGGGCATCAGTAACTTCTTTACGTACGTCAACCATTCGGTCAATTTCTTCCTCTACTGCGTCACGGGACGCAAGTTCCGGCGCCAGCTCGCCTGGATCTGCTGCTCCTGGTGTGCTTCCGATGAACGCGACAGCAGCGGTGAGTCGACCTTCGCCGAAACACACAACACTTTCTTTCGCCGGAGCAGCGCCTTCTCACTGCCCCGCAAGTCCAGCGTTGGACTCATCTTCTTCGGAAAATCGGCGGAGAGTCGACGAACGAGCAGGGACGAAGCGGGCGGGCAGAGGTCGTCGCCTGCCTTATACCAGCGCTCTAACAGCCACGTGGTCACCAGGATCGCAGCCCGGAAGAACAGCAGTGACGTCCAGGACACGCCGAGCAAAGGAAGCCCTGCGTATATGCGTTCAAGAAGTCTGGTTGTGGGCAACGCCGGTGCCAGGACGAGCGGCCAGGAGAAGGACAACGGAAACAGAGGATCTGGAACTTTCATCAAGTTCAACAACCACTCAACGATAGCAGAGAATGCCGTTGAAACGCATGTGTAAATGAATTAACCGTCTCTGCAATGTCCTGCATTGTCTGCAGCTAAGTGATCGTAACGCCTGCAGATGTAGTAATTGCGTGTCTGGTTTTAGTGCCCACTACTGCATCTCAGTCACCAGAAACTGCAGATTGTTTATTAAAGATTGCGTGCATCTTTACCTGCAGACTATGACGTCTGTTCTTCTCCACCAGACAGTTTATGCTCATGGGTTTAATAGTCACACTCGTGATTAGTGTCGATGTGGTAATAGCCGAGCGATTGTTGGTGCTTGATGTACCTGCGGACATTGACTGCGACAGTGTGTACCAGGATAGGGTGGATAAGTAAGAATTTACCCATGGGTAATCCCAGAAGAGACCGGTGAAGATCCTAATTCCAGCAAGGCCGTCTTGGGTCTGGTCTATGGCCGATGGTCTCTAGATGTAGGCCTACGATGGTCTGACTAGATGGCCGATGGTCTCTTTAGATGGCCGATGGTCTCTAGATGGCCGATGGTCTCTAGATGTACGATGGTCTCTAGATGGCCGATGGTCTCTAGATGTACGATGGTCTCTAGATGTACGATGGTCTCTAGATGTACGATGGTCTCTAGATGTATTGCATTTATAAGCGTTGACTGTGTGCTTGCCATTTCTACAGCATCAGCGGTCCAATCATCTTCATAGTGTCGTTGTACGGATCCGAGTGTCCGTCTGCCTATCTGTCTATCTGTCTGTGTGTCTGCCTACCTGTCTGTTGTCTGTCTATCTGTCTGAATGTCTGTCTGTCCTTGTGCCTGTCTGTCTCTCTGCAGTCTGCCTGCCTGTCTGTCTGTCCACATATCTGTCTGTCTGTCTGCCTGCCTGTCTATCTGTCTGCCTATCTATCTGTCTAATGTGTCCCTCTCGTTTTCTGCCTCTCCTCAATCTCCTTCTGTCTCAAAATGTTTCTGCCTGGTCCTGGCTGTTACGATTGTTTTCTACCCTTTCCCCGGTTTCCAAAGAGAGTGAGGAGCATGCAGGCATGTACATATTGATGTAACCTTAATCCTTTACTACTTTTATAGCTCATTTATTGACATGAGTTAGAGTCCGTGTAGTATTCGTTAAACTCTGCATGTTTTCATCGATGTATTTTGTGTAGTTTTTAGTTTAAGCAGCGACATTTCTGACGTTAACAACCGGTCTATATTATATGCATGAATGAATTGCAACAGTGTATACCAATGTTATGCGGGCCGGGACTAGTCAGAGGCCTAAGAATGAATTAATTAATGGCGAACTTAAAGATGGACTGATTGACTTAATCTTATTAAGGGCCGCAGCGTTTTGTTGTGCCATGCATTTACAACAATTTTCATACTTTTCTCGTTGTGTGTATACTGCTGCATTTAATGATTTTCAATGTTTCTCTCTTCTAATCTGTATGATAAATCATCTGCGAATTTATATATTATTGTTGTCTAGATTTTAGCCTAATTATTCGTAATTTCTGCCATTTCGAAATATTCGGAATCATCTCATAGAATAAGGTATCACTGATTTTGTCAGTTGCCACTCCCATGAATAGCTGTGAATGTTCCAGCTTGATCGAATACTGACGTCATCTAGACAACGCGCTTGCGCGCTGCAGATATGCATCTGGCTTCAGTGCACAGAAATATATCATGGCATTTAAGTAGCGCCTTCTTATGACCTTTCACATGACCTAAATGTCGTTTATTTAAATTAAGATGGTATCACTATGCAGGTTTGCTGGGTCACGGTACGAAGTTCTGAATGTCACTTTGTTTTAGACTAATCAGAGCTAATGACTACTAAGGCACCGCAGATATAACCGACAAGTCATTAAACGATGTCTCCACCAATACCGCCACTCACCCCCACCACTCAACCATCACTCACCCACACTCACCCACCGTCATCTGCCTCAGGCTTCTCAGGCTTCTCTATCAGCGCAAAGGCTTTCCATTCCAAATTGAAGTCTTACCTCTTCAAGAATTCCTATCCTAATCCATCCGATCATCCGCCTTCCAAGCTTTCTCGTTCTCAACGAAACCCGCCTTACATCAACTGCTCTGTCTCCACTCTTTTGTCTCTCTGTCAAGCGGTGAACCGGACTTGTACTTCCACTCTGGACAACCCTTTGATACGACACAGCGCTCGTGAATAAGCTGGTGCCCTTCGCTTAGCTTTAGAATAGCGCTTTAGAAATTTGTTCAAAGTCGTAATCCTTTTTTGGAAGTCCAGGCTAAATCCGATGGATCAGAGAAAGTACATGTTAGGCTAACAGTAAGTTGAAATAGATGAGTCTTAAGCTCAGGCTTGAATGACAGTTCAGAACTGGCTGAACGCATCGAAGAGGGCAGTGGATTACAAACCTTTGAAATAGCTACCGAGATTGCTGGAAAGCCAAAAACACAGTTCCGCCGCGAGTTAACAAGTGCATGGTCCGTACACGGGGATCTTTAAAGGTGTGGCTCCCACTCACATGGATAGCGGTAGTGAAGGACATTATCCGATCAATTCATTTTAATATGAGCAGGATCGAGGCCATACGGTCGCTATAGAAAGACGTGAACTTATAAAATCTGTATTTATATTAAGAGTCAAAATGTACATAGATCGAACGCAATATTTGATGGTAGGAGAGTGACCAACGCCCAGAGAGATACTAGGTGGGATGATTATTAGTAATTGTAATTAGGTGGCTCTATCTATAGCGGGATCTAGATACCTTCAGGAATCAGTAGTAGTCTTTTGAGTGGCATCTCGTAATCTAATTACTTAACTCTTGTAATTAATGGTTGCAGTAAGAAAGTTTGAATGATTGATTGATTTAAATGTAATACCTTGTGAGTTACGAGACTGATTTTAAACTGGATTCACTGCATTTGTGTAATTCGAGTACTGAGTAATGGCAGGGCCCCAAGCGTTCAGGCGATGTGTTTTTTAAGGCTAGCAATAGTTACGATTATTTCGAAAGGCTCCCAGACCATGCATACATTCTCGGCCATATTACCTTGCCTTACATGACAGTACAAAACAGTGCATTACACAGTGTGTTTTACTAAACAGTTTCTTTTATAGAAGATTGATTTCCAAAGGTTGTGTGTCGCGAAATAATTGTCTCGAGTGTGTAGCCAAACCTTGGAAAAGCATAAGACAATTAAACTGCCGTTAAGAAATTTTTTGTCTCATTTGCTAAATCGCAATTATAATGAACTGCATTGTGTACTAATAAATGAATTTTGAACGATATTGTAGTTTCTGCACGCTTATGTATTCCCTATACATGTACACTAGAGGATAGTTTCTATCATTAGCACTTTATGTCGTAAAGTTACAAAGAGCATCAATATGTTGCTCTGTTTAAATACAATTTCTGTTAATAATTTCTACAATTTACATTTACATTTACATTACGGTTGCATGAAATCCATTGTTGTTGTTTTTTCGGTTTTGAACTGAACTTCGTTATTGTTGTTTTTAATCGTTTTAAAATAAATTTCCTTGTGTGGTTCTCTGTCTTATTGTAGTGTATACCTTCAAGTTCAAGTTTTTTTTTTTATTAAAACACAACACAATAAGATAATAACATACGTACGGAAATATAATACAGTGTTTTAATGGGATGCCCCTAAGGGAGGGTCCCGCTAATTGGGGCACCCCTGAACTCGGGTTACGCGTTCTATAACTTCTGTTAAGACATAATGTAATATGCCTTGGTCAATGGGAATTCGTCGTAATTTTCGTAACACGTTTGTCAAAAACATTGGCGGATGTAGGAATTTTAGAAAGGGGAACAAATGTTACCGTGGTCGAGGGTTTGGACGGCGAAACCTTTCGACTACCGTTGTTAGCCTTTAAGACTTTGTGTCGGATAGCCTGCTTTTATTTCCCAAGAATTTCTGACGATGTTTACAAAGAGCCTATTTCAAGGTTGCATGTTTCAAATCGGCCATATTTGGACGATCCTGTATGTTTAGTTCTTCTAGACCCCTTCCGACCGTGTTCTGCCTCTCTTTTACCAAGTTAAGACTTTAAGCGTTTTCCTATTTCTTCCTTCTTATTCTGTTTATTTCTACTCCCACTGCGCTGTCGCTTGTGTCATTTTGTGCTCAACTTAAAACATCTGTTTCGGATTGTAGGCTGTCTCTCTCTTTCAACGGACTGATTTTCTGGATGCCTGCCTATTAGGGTTGCCACTTGCCATCTTTCTAAACTAGTAAGTGGCGACTCAATTTTGGAGCACCAAAATCGTAAATCACCTCATGTTGTGGGACCAGAGGCACAAGTCGTGCAACCGAGTAATTGTTTTGGGGAAAGTAACTATTTAAAAAAAGACGATTAAGAATTGTGATTTTGAACACGGGAATGATGTCAGGATGTGTATAAATGTCGTTAGTCATGACATTTCACTTCGCCTGCGTTACAAATGTATAGTGGTGTTGAACAAATATAACAGGGGCGCCTCCAGACGTACGTGCTTACATTAAGAACACGTTACATTTCGTTCAGCTGTCTGACCCACAGTGGATTTTTAAAAGAAATTTTCACTGGTGGGGATATTTTGAAGAAGGACATTTCTCGTGCGTAACTTTAAGTCAAAAAGCACTGAGTCAGAGAAGTTGGGAAAAGGATATACATTTGTAGCTAATGCAGACAGCGCCATAATGACTCATTATTAATGAGGATTTCAACTGCTAGCCTCAAGGTCATAATAAAATAAACTCAAATTTTAATCATCTAATCATTGGTGGCAACTGGTGGGCCTAAAAAGGACAAAATTCACTGGTGGTGAACTTGACAGGGCTCCAACAGTTAACATGTTAAAAAATCCATTGCTGACCCATGCTTGCACAGAAAATTATACTTGATTTATTATAGGTGCCTATGTTTCACGTATCCCAAAATAACCGTTATTTTACCCCAAATGCTCCCAAAAGCTTAAGGTCGACGCTCCCCCAGACCCTCTATAAATCACCAGTAGCTCTTTTCGCTCGCAGTTCGCTTTGCTCATTTCGTCCCCGATCCCCGGCCCACGTACGCGTGGTCTCATGCAATGGCGGCGATATTATTTGACAGATGGGGGACACGGGACACTTCTGAACTGATCCGGTCAAAAAGAGGTAAACATTTTTTATTGACCTTTACTGTTATTTCCTCAAAATTGGGGTTGGGCGCAGACTGTATACTGTGTCCCCACTGCTAAAGGTGGGGGTCTTGTCTCTTTCTAATCCCTCGGATTGCCGGCCATGGTCTCATGCCTGTTGTGCGTACGCACACAAAATCCTGGAGGCGCTCCTGAAATATAATAAGGGAAATGTGTTTTAAGCCACAACATTTGGTCAGTTTGGAACAAATTACCACAAATTTGAAAGAAGGGACATTTCCCGACTAGGTCAAGTAGGGACGCGAGACATTTACCTCAAAAACAGGACGGTCGGGACGGGTGGCAACTCTTCTGCTTATGGCTTGGCTTTGGTGCACCATCGGTTGATGCCTTGTGCATTAGACACCGGCGCTAGAAGTTACTAATTTACAACAACAATAACAATAACAACAACAACAACAACAACAATAACAACAACAACAACAACAATAACAACAAAGACATCAACAACAATAATAATAATTATTATTATTATCATCATATTATTGTTGTTGTTGTCCAGTGGTGTAGTCCTAAAAAATGAAGTGGGGGAACGCCTGGAAATTGAAGTAGCAACTGTAGCAAAAAGTGCAATCTTGCAAGAATTTTGCATAGTGTGAGCGCTGCTATTTTTGAAACTGTTGAATGTAAAAAAATAACAAAAAAATTAATAAATGTAATTATGTAAATTTATACATAGGAATTTGTTATTTAGTATAAAGCCAACACATATATAAATATATCTGCGAAACTGCGAAAGGCTCCAGTAAGTAAGCAGTTGAAACTGTGAGTCTTGAAGTCTTCTTTGTTCATTTATTTAAGCAGAAATGCTGCAAAATAGTGAGGGATCGCGTTCCCTCCCTGGAAAAAAGTGCGGGAACGGCGTTCCCCCGCGTTCCCGCCCCACTACACCACTGTTGTTGTCGTTATTATTATTATAATTATTATTACTATTATTATTTTTATTATTATTTTTATTATTATTAATATTATTCCAGAGATTTCATAGGCCTTTTACTCTATTCCTTTTAGACAACTCTTGCCGAAACCTGTTGCAGGACCATTTAAAAGTGCGTGGCCCCTAATTCAAATGGTAGGGGTGATATACCCCGTGATCGATCGAGTCGAACTGCTACGATCGACTTGGCTCGGCCGACGATCGACTCGATCGACTTTGTCGACTAGTCGACTTCTCGTCGACTCGATCGACTCGGCAAATAAACGAACGACTTGGTCGACTTTGTCGACTTGGACTGTATCTCTTGGCCATCGGCCCGGGAGCCATGGCACCAAAGGTGCAAATGCTCACACAAGTTTTGGCTCTGTAGCGCCGAGGCAGAAGCATGCTCACACAACTTTTGGCTGGCGCTTTGTATTTGATGCTTGCTAACGTAGTTATTGACTTATTGTGCTATAAACGCGTTTTATTTCATGAATATGTAGGCCATGTATAATAAACTTTTCCACTGACTGTTAGAAATGACAAAATATTCTTATTTGTTATATCAGATATAATGTATAATTCTATCCATCTTAGTCTGTAGCCTACTTGGCTGAGGTTAGCTCACGCAACTTTTAAACACTTTCCGAGGAAAATCGAAGCATTCAGTCCCGTCCTAACATACCTAGACATTCGAACGTTTTGAAATCGTCGTTATAACTGACTGCAGAGCTGAAATTTCATGAATCTTGCGCATTTATAACGCATCTTAATCTTTCCATTTTCACCGTTAAACTGTGAAAAACAGTATCTGCAGCGTCCACTATACGAAATCACCATAAGGCTCATAATTTGCACTGAACTTCAAATCAGGTTAATACGGTAGTTGTGCGTTTACTGAGCATTATGTCATCACATCATGTGGGTCATTTGTGAGGTAGCCGCAAAAATAGTAAGAAATTATTTCAAAGTCGAGTCGAGTCGAGGAAACAACGATCGACTCGACTTGTCAAAACATATGAGTCGACGATTTTTCGACCGCCTCGACTTGGCCGAGTTTCGATCGACTTGATCGACTGACTCGATCGATCACGGGGTATAAGGGGTGAGTGGATTGCATTGGTCATAGTATTATGGTTTAAATACTCGTTTTTCTGTCTCGTATTCCTCTCGGACTCCCAAGGATTGCCCTGTAGGTTTTAGAGAAGAAGAATAGCAGTCCATAAAGCTAACCCTTAGGCTGGCAGGCTGCCATGGGCATGAAGTGTTAGCAATTTCATTTTATTAGCCTCGGCATACGAGGACAGGTGACCAGGCCTCTACCACATCGTCTCATCTTTCCACCGACAGTGTGCGGTCAGTGCACTCATTATAGCTGAGTTGGTTAGGATGCAGGTGAGAAATCTCGAACCAAATGTCTGAGCTGGCGGGGATATGAACACCCAACCTTCCGATTGACAGTCCAGCACGTTAACCACTAAACGATCGAGTTTTAAATTGCCAATTTGTTTTCATGAAAAGCGATGGTCGATTCAAACAAAACAGTCGTTCTATAGAACAGAGGAAACTCAAATAAAAGGAAGTACACCAGGTTACGCCTGCAGATAAACTAATCAGATGATTTCTCAGGTCAGATCAGACTTGTCAAGAAACGTTGCCATGAGGTCAGTCGCCAGATGGCTACAATTGACGCATCAGAAGCTAGGTGGTATCGTTCCATATTGGATGATTGTCTCATTTTCGTGCATGAAAATGATTAAACTCAGATATACACTGTGTCCCGATGAAAAGTAGACCCCTAGAAAAGGTGTCATAACTCGGTCAAAACTTTTAGCATTTGCCTGACATTTTAAGAGCAACAGCAGTAGCCTTATTACCGACAAATCGTAACGCCGTTTGGAAATGTTGGCGAGTTTGTCAAGTTTATGAACGTTGGAGATGTAGTACTGAAAAGGGAAAATTTGCAACATACAAGAGTCCTAACGGAAGTGGGGTTCAGCTACTGCAGCCGGTGTTCAAAATGTTCTCCTTGTTCACGGACACACGACCGTAGACGTGGACCGAATTGTTTGATACCCCGGTCGATGATCACGTGGTGAAACAGCTGCCACTCTACAGTCAGACGCGAAATATAAATCTCGCTCTCCTGCTTCATCCACATTCGTGACCTCCGACGCATCCGGCCTATGCTCGACCTTAAAACTGCCTCCACCATTGCTGCCTCCATTATTCGTTCAAAGCTTGATTACTGCAATTTCATCTTCCTTAACCTTTATTCCACACAAATCAAGCGTCTTCAACGTATCCAAAACTCACTAGCCAGCTCGGGCCACTAGAACGCCCAGACATCACCGTGTTCTGCCTCTCTTTCATTAAGTTAAGACTTTAAGCGTTTTCCTATTTCTTCCTTCTTATTCTCTTTATTT
Source organism: Allolobophora icterica (assembly GCA_963556255.1). Taxonomy (NCBI): domain Eukaryota; kingdom Metazoa; phylum Annelida; class Clitellata; order Crassiclitellata; family Lumbricidae; genus Allolobophora; species Allolobophora icterica. The sequence continues at coordinate 36,536,211 of OY744612.1, read as the reverse complement.
CTACTCCCACTGCGCTGTCGCTTGTGTCATTTCGTGCTCAACTTAAAACATCTGTTTCGGATTGTAGGCTGTCTCTCTCTTTCAACGGACTGATTTTCTGGATGCCTGCCTATTAGGGTTGCCACTTGCCATCTTTCTAAACTAGGAAGTGGCGACTCAATTTTGGAGCACCAAAATCGTAAATCACCTCATGTTGTGGGACCAGAGGCACAAGTCGTGCAACCGAGTAATTGTTTTGGGGAAAGTAACTATTTAAAAAAAGGCGATTAAGAATTGTGATTTTGAACACGGAAATGATGTCAGGATGTGTATAAATGTCGTTAGTCATGACATTTCACTTCGCCTGCGTTACAAATTTATAGTGGTGTTGAACAAATATTACAGGGGCGCCTCCAGACGTACGTACTTACATTAAGCACGTTACATTTCGTTCAGCTGTCTGACCCACAGTGGATTTTCAAAAGAAATTTCCACTGGTTGGGATATTTTGAAGAAGGACATTTCTCGTGCGTAACTTTAAGTCAGAAAGCACTGAATAAGAGTAGTTTGGAAAAGGAGATACATTTGTAGCTAATGCAGACAGCGCCATAATGACTCATTATTAATGAGGATTTCAACTGCTAGCCTCAAGGTCATAATAAAATAAACTCAAATTTTAATCATCTAATCATTGGTGGCAACTGGTGGGCCTAAAAAGGACAAAATTCACTGGTGGTGAACTTGACAGGGCTCCAACAGTTAACATGTTAAAAAATCCATTGCTGACCCATGCTTGCACAGAAAATTATACTTGATTTATTATAGTTGCCTATGTTTGACGTATCCCAAAATAACCGTTATTTTACCCCAAATGCTCCCAAAAGCTTAAGGTCGACGCTCCCCCAGACCCTCTATAAATCACCAGTAGCTCTTTTCCCTCGCAGTTCGCTTTGCTCATTTCGTCCCCGATCCTCGGCCCACGTACGCGTGGTCTCATGCAATGGCGGCGATATTGTTTGACAGGTGGGGAACACGGGCACTTCTGAACTGATCCGGTCAAAAAGAGGTAAACATTTTTTATTGCCCTTTAGTGTCATTTCTTCCAAATGGGGGGGGGCGCAGACTGTAAAGGTGGGGTCTTGTCTCTCTCTAATTCCTGGGATTGTCGGCCATAGTCTCATGCCTGTTGTGCGTACACACACAAAATCCTGGAGGCGCTCCTGAAATATAATAAGGGAAATGTGTTTTAAGCTACAACATTTGGTTAGTTTGGAACAAATTACCACAAATTTGAAAGAAGGGACATTTCCCGACTAGGTCAAGTAGGGACGCGAGACATTTACCTCAAAAACAGGACGGTCGGGACGGGTTGCAACCCTTCTGCTTATGGCTTGACTTTGGCGTACCATCGGTTGATGCCTTGTGCATTAGACACCGGCGCTACAAGTCACTAATTTACAACAACAACAACAATAATAGTCATAATAATAATTATTATTATTATTATTGTTGTTGTTGTTGTTGTTATTATTATTATTATTATTATTATTATTATTATTATTATTATTGTTATTATTATTATTATTATTATTATTATTATTATTATTATTATTATTATTATTATTATTATTATTATTATTATTCCAGAGATTTCATATACCTCAATCAATCAATCAATCAATCAATCCGTTTATTAAAACACAACTTGCAAGACATAGTTTACAGGCAGGTATTTCTACCTTTTACTCTTTATCTTTTAGACAACTCTTGCTGAAAGCTGTTGCAGGGCCATTTAAAAGAGCGTGGCTAATAATTCAAATGGTAGGGGTGATTGGATTGCCTTGGTCATAGAATTATGGTTTAAATCCTCGCTCTTCTGTCTCGTATTCCCAAGGATTGCCCTGTAGTTTTTAGAGAAGAAGAAGAGCAATCCCTAAAGTAACCCTTAGGCAGCCATGGGCATGAAATGTTAGCAACTTTACTTTCTTAGCCTCGGCCAGTCCTCTCCCTCACCGTCTCATCTTCCCACCAACAGTGTACGGTCAGTGAACTAATTATATATTATAGCTGAGTTGGTTAGAGCGCAGGTGAGAAATCTCGAACCAAATGTCTGCCCTAGGGGGATATGAACACCCAACCTTCCGATTGACAGTCCAGCACGTTAACCTCTAAACGATCGAGTTTTAAATTGCTAATTTGTTTTCATAAAAAGCGATGGTCGATTCAAGCAAAGCAGTCGGTCTATAGAACGGAGGAAAATCAAATAAAAGGAACTACATCAGGTAACGCCAGATAAACTAATCAGATGATTTCTCAGGTCAGATCAGACTTGTCAAGAAACGTTGCCATTAGTTCAGTCGCCAGATGGCTACAATTGACGCATCAGAAGCTAGGTGGTATCGTTAAACATGGTGGAACGATATTGGATGATTGTCTCATTTTCGTGCATGAAAATGATGAAACTCAGATATACACTGTGTCCCGATGAAAAGTAGACCCCAAGAAAAGGTGTCATAACTCGGTCAGAACTTTTAGCATTTGCCTGAAATTTTAAAAGCAACAACAGTAGCCTTATTACCACCAAATCGTAACGCCGTTTGGAAATGTTTGTGAGTTTGTCAAGTTTGTGAACGTTTGACATGTAATACTGAAAAGGGAAAATTTCCAACATACAAGAGTCCTAACGGAAGTGGGGTTCAGCTTCTACAGCCGGTGTTCAAAATGTCCTCCTTGTTCACGGACACACGACCGTAGACGTGGACGGAATTGTTTGATACCCCGGTCGATGATCACGTGGTCAAACAGCTGCCACTCTACAGTCAGACGCGAAATATAAATCTGGTGTGTACTGGAAGAGGTTCCGAACAGCGCGTTTATCGTTCCCGCAATCGTGACGTCGATCACTTGAGGGAAAGTCTGATTGAAAAAATAAGCGAAGTCCAAAGTGCAACAGAGTCCTCCACACACAGCACGCATGCATAGTCATCCTCGATATGATACCCCTCCCAACATCCAGGGTCGTTTTAAGGTCGTTGTAAGCCCTAGGCACTCTTGCATTCGTAGGCCCTTCCATATACCTATCGACTAACTCATCGTCTCTTACATTCACCTTAGGCTCCCCCGCCGTCCGCAATCTTATTGTTACTTTTGATCCACACCTGTTCTTCTCTAACCACATCTCCAACGTCTCTCTCTCCTGCTTCATCCACATTCGTGATCTCCGACGCATCCGGCCTATGCTCGACCTTAAAACTGCCTCCACCATTGCTGCCTCCATTATTCGTTCAAAGCTTGATTACTGCAATTTCATCTTCCTTAACCTTTATTCCACACAAATCAAGCGTCTTCAACGTATCCAAAACTCACTAGCCAGTGCTGTCACTAGAACGCCCATGCAGACATCACCATATCACTCCCATCATCAAATCACTCCATTGGTCAAAAATCCCCGAGCGAATCCACTACAAAGTCCTATCACTAACATACAACTCCCTACAATATTCCCAGCCCAAGAACCTCTGTGATCTCTTCACCATTCAGACAACCCGCTCCACCCGATCCTCCTCCTATCTCAGTCTTTCGACCCCAGTCACTTCTCATCTCAAGTTCTCCAACCGAGCCATATCCAACACCGCAGTGACCGCACCACGCCTCTGCGTGCAACAATCTCCCCTGAATTCCGCAGATTCTCAGTTCCTCCATCATCACTGCAACCTGTCCTCAATCCTCCTCCTCACGTTCCTCTATCTATCACCACCGGGCGTTCAACTCAAAATTGAAGTCTCACCTTATCAAGCACTCTGCATGACTCAGGTGACCCTTCGCCTTCCAATTCTTCTCGCCCTAAACGACACCCGCCTTGACAGCTGCTCTGTCTCCTCTCTTGATCTGGCCCTCTGGAAACCGGACTCGGACCTTTTTAGACTACTCTCTGGAACCCCCCTCTGTTTTTACGTAACGCTCGTGAATAGGCTGGTCACCTGCGCTAGGCTTTCGAGTGGCACCTTATAAGTTTGGATATTACGATTAAGTAATACGGCCCCAACTAAACTGTCAACTCTGGATTAAAGCTAACTGCACTGCTTCAATTGAAAACGACTTAATACAGAAATGACATTTAAAGACGTTATAACTTATATGTGATTTTGCTAATGTAAAGAGCCGCAAAGTTCATATAATGTAGGCTAGCACAGCTTAATTTAAACTGTTCCAGTACAAAGTTATTAAATTTGAGCTTGCTGATGTTTGCAATTTTTCATTTCCCGATCACTCATTTAATATCTCATTTTCAGATTTTTAGACCTTCGTAGGCCCCTGAAAGCTTCGTAGGTCCTAGGCACAGTGGATAAAACGGCCCTGCCAACATCGCAAGTGCCAGCATCAGACAGGCTTAAACATCTCCATCATCAAACTAGCGCACATGCGGGCTGTCATGAGTTTGTAGCAGGGCATATAATATACGTTTAAATGCCGACTGCACTAGAAATTTGATATACTGTATATCAAATTTCTAGCGTTTTAAAGTTGAGTGAGCCAACCAAAGCATGGAAGCAAACACACACACACACACACACACACACACACACACACACACACACACACACACACACACACACACACACACACACACACACACACACACACACACACACACACACACACACACACACACACACACACACACACACACACACACACACACACACACACACACACACACACACACACACACACACACACACACACACACATATATACATATATATATGTGTGTGTGTGTTTGTGTGTGTGTGTGTGTGTGTGTGTTTGTGTGTGTGTGTGTGCGTGTGTGTGTGTTTGCCAACATATATATATATATATATATATATATATATATATATATATATAGGCAACCAATGCAAACCAATATATATATGTTTGCCTTGGTAAGACCGAAATATTATACATTAGGCCTATAGTGCAGTCTGCATTTAAACTCAAATCACATGGCTTTTTGGATATTTAGCAAATAGCAATTCTCGATAAGTCGCTCTCGGATTAGCGATCTGCATTTTGGATTAAACTGGTGAGAAATGAAAAATATTTGGTATTTATAAAATAAATTCAGTTCTCATATTTCTGTATTAGGCTTATAGCATTAGCTTCAACTTGTGATAAATTGGATATAATTATAAATTAGAACCTTTTGGCTGAAACTACGAAAACGCAAATTTGCGTAAAAACTGGGGGAGTGGAGTTAATCATAAAGCGAGCTAATCTCGAATGCAAATGGTAAACAATGCATGCAACTTACAACATTTATCACCAGATTATCTACAGCAAGTGAAAATGTCAGCTTTTTCAGGCGACTTGCTTGAGTCTACATAATTTTTATCCAATCCCTGCAACTGAAACAGTGGCAGCTGGTGACTTACAACCTAAGAGGATGAAGAAGCTATTCACTTTCACTCAAGACCTTCAACTTCAAACGAAGTTTTGAAATTTGGTGATGAGCAACAGAGAACGGATAGTGTCCACCAACCGCTAATTTAAGTCGGAGTTCCCTTCTGATCCAGGACTCTACATTAATGCGGCTTTAAGCACAAGACTTATACGAATTCCATGCGAGCATGACTCTTGTCAACCCGGCCTGAAAGAACCATTTCAATTTGCTACGGATGACTCGGGAAGAAAGTTCCAAACTTCATGGTTCCCCAAGCAATTGGAAATGGGAGATATCAAACACTTTGAATATATCAATCGCTTTGCACTGATGAAGTCTCGTGTTAACCATTCATATAAAAGCTTCATGATTCTGCAGGAACATTTTGTCCCGGAACAATTCGTCGCTTTGAAATAGTTTTATATAAGATAGTGCTAGTGATCTACTACACATGGCATTACTTCAAGAATACATGTACTATCATTTAAAGTTAATTACCAATATACCTTAGAACGTGGCGCCCCTCAGAAAGCACCCTTGCCCTCCCACGCAAGAAATCGGGGATCCGCCACTTCCTATGGGGGTCAAAAAACGAACTTTTGTCGTTTTTGGCCGACAGGCACAGCTTGGACCCACATCCACTATGGTCTCCCCAGGGTTCTGTTCTTGCGCCGCTTCTGTGTATTCTGCTTACCGCGGATCTGGCTGAGATTCTCCCATCGAAGCGCCGACTACACTCTGGCAATATGGCCAGGCGGCCTTGGTCGTCCGGATGGTCGAGGGGATTCTGAAGGCCACTTCAGCTTGGACTCTTGGATGTCCTCAAATGGGATTCGTCTCAATTCAGACAAGAATCAGTTCATTTGGCTTGGCGGTCGTGTCCAGCTCCACAAGATTGATTCGGAGTCCCTCCACCTCAGGTTTACCGATGTCCATTTCTCTAACTCAGCTCGTGACCACGGAATCGTCTTGGATCCAGTCGTTTCTTTGACAGACCATGTAAAATATGTGTCTTGTTCATGCCTCTATCTCGTTTTAGCTCCGCACTATCCACCAGTCACTCCCTCGCATGCAATTACCGCCCAGGTTCGTGCGTTGATCTGTGCTAGGGACTGCTTCAGTAGGCCTAATGCCTTTCCTCTCTTTATGTCTTGAAGCTTCCATCGATCCAAAACGCTGCCGTCCGTCTCAAAGGTTGCATCTTGAATTATGCCCATATATACAGTTTCATTCGGGACTCCCTTCACTGGCCGAATGTCTTTCAACGCATCCAGTTTGATATTCTCACCTTCATTGCGCAACTGTCTCGTCGGGTCTGGTCATGAACGCCACTGCATGTGAAAGTTGTTATGTAAATGAATTATTTGTGAAAGTCGCAGAAATCAAGGAAATTGGATAACGGTTTAAAATGTCATGTTGAACCCGCACAATCCCTGAGCCAGTCGCTCCTAAGACGGATTATGTTCGAAATATCCCCACCCATCCATCCATCCATCCATCCATCCATCCATCCATCCATCCATCCATCCATCCATCCATCCATCCATCCATCCATCCATCCATCCATCCATCCATCCATCCATCCATCCATCCATCCATCCATCCATCCATCCATCCATCCATCCATCCATCCATCCATCCATCCATCCATCCATCCATCCATCCATCCATCCATCCATCCATCCATCCATCCATCCATCCATCCATCCATCCATCCATCCATCCATCCATCCATCCATCCATACCTAAATAAATACATACATACATACATACATACATACAGACCTATATACATACATACACATACATTGTCATACATATATACATATTGCATACCTATTTAACCACCTAACTACCAAAGTACTTAAGTGGTTTCGACTGTGCCAGGAATGCAATGGAGCGTGACGGAACTACATTCCACGAATCGGTCGCCAGTTACACGGGCAGCAGCAGCAGCAGCAGCGAGCGGTTGTCGATGTCCGATGGGGAATCAGTGGGAGGCTTTACGACCTATGTCTTCTCTTCCTTCTCCTCCGCCTTCTGGCACAAGGACTTCATTAAGATGATGTGGTTGATCAGCGGGCCAATCATCTTCATCGTCGGAATGTGCGGCAACGCTTTGATCCTCGACGTTATGACTCGTCGTCAGATGACCGGAACATCGACGAGCGTCCACCTGTGCATTATGGCCGCCGCCGACATGGTCGTCCTGACCACCGGTTTCGTCCCCAAATGGTTCGAATTAAGCTTCGACTACAAGTTAATCGAACTGCATCCAGTCACGTGTAAACTCAAGAAGTTTCTCTTCTACACGAGCTCCGACACTTCCATCTGGGTCCTCGTCATCTTCACCCTAGATCGTCTCGTCGCCACCGCCTTTCCACTTCACTGGAAAGCCATCTGCGTTCCGAGCCGAGCTCGTCTCTTCGGAGCCCTCGCATTTCTAGCGGCCGTCATTATGAATTTCCACGTATTCTGGACTCGCGGAGCCGAGTACAAGACGGTCGAAGGTAACATCACGCTCAAGTCGAACTGTGGGAAGCCGACCGGCTACGCCCACTTCGAATCGTTCGTACGACCGTGGATTGTTTTCGCGGTGGTCAGCGTCATCCCGTTCGTCACGATTCTGGTCTGCAATATCGTCATCATTCGTACGCTCAACCGCGTTCGCCGGGGGACGACGATAGGGGGGCTAGTGTCGCAGCAGACGGCCAGTGACCGTTCAATGATCCAGGTGACAACGATGTGTCTCAGCGCCTCGTTCTGCTTCCTCATCTGCATCACGCCGAGCATCGTTCTTCTCATCGGTCGACCCTACTGGGACAAGACGACGCCCTACGAACTGGCGAAGGGGATCGGCCACTTCTTTACGCACGTCAACCATTCGGTCAACTTCTTCCTCTACTGCGTCACGGGACGCAAGTTCCGACATCAGCTCGCCTGGATCTGCTGTTCGTGGTGTACTTCCGATGATCGCGACAGCAGCGGTGAGTCGACTTTCGCCGAAACACACAATACTTTCTTTCGTCGGAGCAGCGCCTTCTCACTGCTTCGCAAGTCCAACGTCGGACTCATCTTCTTCGGAAAATCGGCGGAGAGTCGTCGAACGAGCAGAGACGAAGCGGGCGGGCAGAAGCAGTCGCCTGCCTTATACCAGCGATCTAACAGCCACGTGACCTCCAGGATCGCTGCCCGGAAAAACAGCAGTGACGTCCAGGACACGCCGAGCAAAGGAAGCCCTGCGTATATGCGTTCAAGAAGTCTGGTTGTGGGCAACGCCGGTGCCAGAACGAGCGGCCCGGAGAAGGACAATGGAAACAGAGGATCGGGAACTTTCATCAAGTTCAACAACCACTCGACGATAGCAGAGAACGCCGTTGAAACGCATGTGTAAATTAACTCAGCGTCTCTGCCATGTCCTGCATTGTCTGCAGTGATCGTAACGCCTGCAGGTGTAGTAATTGCGTGTCTGGTTTGAGTGCGCCACTACTGTGTCTCAGTCACCAGAAACTTCAGATTGTTTATCAATGGTCGCGTGCATCTTTGCCTGTGCCAGAACATGACGACTGTCCTTCTCCAGCAGACAGTTTATGCTCATGAGTTTAATAGCCACACTCGTTACTAGTGCCGATCTATATAAAGATGGGGTACTAGCCGAACGATTGTTGGTGTTTGCTACGTGCGGACATCGACTGCGAGAACGTGTACCAGGATAGTATGGATAAGTAAGAATTTACCCCTGGGTAACCCCAGAAGAGACCGGTGAAGATCCTAAGCCGTCTTGGGTCAGGTCTATGGCCGATGGTCTCTAGATGTACGATGGTCTGACTAGATGGCCGATGGTCTCTAGATGTACGATTGTCTCTAGATGTCCGATGGTCTCTAGATGTCCGATGGTCTCTAGATGGCCGATGGTCTCTAGATGGCCGATGGCCTCTAGACGTACTGCATTTAAACGCGTATCTTTGTGCTTGCCATTTCTACTGCATCAGTGGTCCAATCATTTTCATCGTCTGGTTGTAGGGATCCGAGTGTCCGTTTGCCTATCTGTCTATCTGTCTGTGTGTCTGCCTACCTATATGTTGTCTGTCTACCTGTCTGACTGCCTGTCCTTGTGCCTGTCTGTCTGCCTGCCTATCTGTCTATTGTCTGTCTACCTGTCTGACTGTCTGTCTGTCCTTGTGCCTGTCTGTCTGTCTCTCTGTCTGTCTGTCTGAATGTCTATCTGTCTAATAGTGTCCCCTCGTTTTCTGCCTCTCCTCAATCTCCTTCTGTCTCAATCTCAAATATGTTTCTGTCTCGTCCTGGCTGTTACGATTGTTTTGTACCCTTCCCCGGTTTCCAAACAGAGTGAGGAGCATGCAGGCATGTACATTTTGATGTAACCTTAATCCTTTACTACTTTTATAGCTCATTTATGACATGAGTTAGACTCCTTGTAGTATTCGTTGAACTCTGCATGTTTTCATCGATGTATTTTGTGTAGTTTTTAGTTTAAGCAACGACATTTCTGACGTTAACAACCGGTCTATATTATATGCATGAATGAACTGCAACTGCACAGTGTACCGATGTTATGCGGACTAGTCAGAAGCCTAAGAATGAATTAATTAATGGCGAACTTAATGATGGATTGATTAACTTCATCTTATTAAGTGCTGCAGCGTTTTGTTGTGCCATGTAATTACAGCCATTTTCATACTTTTCTATTTGTGTACATTGTTGCATTTAATGATTTTTCAATGTTTCTATCTTCTATCTGCATCGTGAATCATCTGTGAATTCATATATTATTGTAGTCTACATTTTAACCTAATTTGTCGGAATTTCTGCCATTTTTAAATATGCAGAATCATCTCATATGGTATAACTGGTTTTGTCAGTTGCCACTCTAGTGATAAGCTGCGAATGTTCCAGCGTGATTGAATACTGACATCACGTAGACAACGCGCATGCGCGCTGCAGATATGTATCTGGCTTCAGTGCATAGAAATATATCATGGCATTTATGTAGCGCCTTCACATGACCTTTCACATGACCTAAATGCCGTTAATTTAGGATGGCATCACTGCAGCCTTGCCGCGCCATTGTACGAAGTTCTGAATGTCACTTTATTTTAGAATAATCGGAACTACTGACTACTTGAGTGCTGCAGATGTAACCGACTAGACATCTTTCTTTTTAGCCTTTGCTGGACTGGGAGCGCTCCTGAGTAGGTATCTTGATGATTCGCTATGTAAATTTTCAGAATGAATGAATTCGATATCTCCACCAATACCGCGACTCACCCACCGTCCTCTGCGTCAGGCTTCTCTACTTATCACCGCAAAGGCTATCCATTCCAAATTGAAGTCTCAACTCTTCAAGAATTCCTATCCTAATCTATCCGATCATCCGCCTTCCAACGGTTTCTCGTTCTCAACGAAACCCGCATTAGCAACCGCTCTGTCTCCTCTCCTCTCCGCTTTCGTGAATAAGCTGGTGCTATTGGCTTAGCTTTAGAGTAGCGCTTTAGAAATGTGGAGTTTACGGTTACGATTACGAAGGTCACCTTAGTTCAAAGTCGTAATCCTTTTTAGAAGTCCATTCTAAATCCGATAGATCAGAGAAAGTACTTGTTATTTTGTGGGGCGTGGTGGCTCAGTGGTAAGTTCGGCGCCTTGTGACCGGAGGGTTGCAGGTTCGAATCCCACTCTAGCCGCTGCGTACGGACCTTGGGCAAGTCCTTCACTCGCGATTGCTCGTGGCGCTTCGGCGTGAAAACTCCGACACAGTATTCCAATGCTGAAGTCGGGAGCGCCTCTGAGTAGTAGTTGACTTCGAGAGGCGCTATAGAAATATCCGGAATAAATAAATAAATTAATAAATAAATTTTGACGGTGCATAAGCAAGTTGAAATAGACGATTCTTAAGGTTAGAGTTGAATGACCGTTCAGATCTGGCTAAACGGATCGAAGAGGACAGTGAACTCCAAACCTTTGAAATAGCAATACCGAGATTGTCGGAAAGCCAAAAACACTGTTCCGACACGAGTTAACAGCAAGTGCACGATCCGTACACCGGGATCTTAAATGGCGTGGCTCTCTTACCCGATCAATTCATTAAAATATGAGCAGGCTCATCAGGGTCGACGCCATACGGTCGCTGTATTACACCTAAGAGTCAAAGTGTACAGTGATCGAGGACAATATTCATTTTTATTTTATTTCTGATATTTCTATAGCGCCTACTCAAGGCTACTACTACTCAGAGGCGCTCCCGACTACAGCATTTGATACTATGTCGGAGTTTTCACGCCGAAGCGCCACGAGCAATCGTGAGTGAAGGACTTGCCCAAGGTCCGTACGCAGCGGATAGAGTGGGATTCGAACCTACAACCTTCAGGTCACAAGATGCCGAACTTGCCACTGAGCCACCACGCCCCTGATGGTAGGAGAGTGATCAAGGACCAGAGAGACAGGTGGTACAATATTAGTAATCGTTATATTAGGTGGACCTAAAAAGCGGGATCTAGACCACTTCAGGACCTCCCATTGTAGTCTTTTGTGTGGCATCTCGTAATCTAATTACTTGACTCTTGTAATTATTGGTTGCAATAAGAAAGTTTGATTGATTGAAATGTAATACCTTGTGAGTTACGAGACACATTTTAGACTGACATGAACCCAAACGTGCAGGCGATGTTTTTAAGGCTAGCAATAGTTACGGTTATTTCGAAGGGCTACCAGACCCTGAGTACATTCTCGGCCATATTATCTTGCCTTACATGACAGTGCACAACAGTACATCACACAGTGTGTTTTACTAAACAGTTTGTTTTATAGAACAGTGATTTCCAAAGGTTGTGTGGCACGAAATAACTGTCTCGAGAGTGTAGCCAACCTTTGGCAAAGCATAAGACTGCCTTTACGAAAATCTAGTTGTCTCATTTGCTAAATCGCAATTATAATAAACTGCAGTGTGTTGTAATAAATTGATTTTTAATGACACTGAACCTATTGCACGCTTATGTATTCCCTGTACAATAGGGGATACTTTCTATTGTTAGAACTTCATTTCGTGAAGTTACAAAGAGTATCAGTTTGTTGCTCTGTTTAACTGCAATCTCTGTTAATAATTTCTACAATTTACATTTACATTTACATTACGGTTGCATGAAATCCATTGTTGTTGTTTTTGGTTTTGAACTAAACTTCTTTATTGTTGTTTTTAATGTTTTGAAATAATTGGCAAAATTTTCTTGTGTGGTTCTCGGTCTTATTGTAGGATACCTGACCTCAGGTCATGACGCGTTCCATTAAGACAGAATGTAGTATGCCTTGGTCATTGGGAATTCGTCGCAATACTTTTGTCAAAAACATTGGCTCATGTAGGAGTTGAGAAAGTGGAGCAAATGTTACCGTGGTCGAGGGTTTGGATGGCGAAAACTTTCAACGATCGTTGTTAGTCTTCAAGACTTTGTGTTGGATAGAAGCCGGCTTTCATTTCCCTACAATTTCTGACGAGGTTTATAAGGAGCCTGTTTCAAGGTTACAGGTTTCAAATCGCCCATATTTTGACGATCTCATACGTTTAGTTCTTCTAAACCCTTTCCGACCGTGTTCTGGCTTTCTTTTTATTAAGTTAAGACTTTTCAAGTTTTAATATTTTTCCTTCTTATTCCTTTTATTTTTGCTCCCACTGCGCAGTCGCTTGTGTCAATTCGTGCTAAACTTAAAACACCTGTTTCGGATTGTAGGCTGTCTCTCTCTATAAGCGGACTGATCTTCTGAATTCCTGCCTATTAGGATTGCCACTTGCCACCGTTCTAACCCTTTGGTGCACCATCGGTTGATGCCCTGTGCATTAGACACCGGCGCTAGAAGTTACTAATTAATAATAACAACAACAACAACAACAACAATAATAATTTTAAAAAAAATTATTATTATTATTATTATTATTGTTATTATTATTATTATTATTATTATTCCAGAGGTTTCATAGGCTTTTTACTCTATACATTTTAGACTACTCTTGCTGAAACCTGCTGCAGGGCCATTGAAAAGTGTGTGGCCCCTAATTCAAATGGTGTATGGGTGAGTGGATTGCCTTGGTCATAGTATTATGGTTTAAATCCTCGTTTTCTGTCTCGTATTCCTCTCGGACTCCCAACGATTGCCCTGTAGTTTTTAGAGAAGAAGAAAAACAGTCCCTAAAGCTAACCCTTAGCCAATTTGTTTTCATGAAAAGCGATGGTCGATTCAAACGAAACAGTCGGTCTATAGAACGGAGGAAAATCAAATAAAATGAAGTACATCAGGTTACGCCAGATCAACTAATCAAGTGAAATGTCATTTCAGATCAGACTTGTCAAGAAACGATGCCATAAGTTCAGTCGCCAGATGGGTATAATTGACGCATCAGTCGCTAGGTGGTATCGTTAAACATGGTGGAACGATATTGGATGATTATCTTATTTTCGTGCATGAAAATAATGAAACACAGATATACACTGTGTCCCGACGAAAAGTAGACCCCAAGAAGAAGTGTCATAACTCGGTCAAAACTTTTAGCATTTGCCTGAAATTTTTAAAACAGCAACAGTAGCCTTATAACCACCAAATCCTAAAGCCGTTTGGAAATGTTGGTGAGTTTGTCAAGTTTATGAACGTTTGAGATGTAGAACTGAAAAAGGGAAATTTCCAACATACAAGAGTCATAAGGAATTGAAGTTCAGCCAGGGGCGTCTACACTATGGAAACCTTGGAGCAAATGCTCCATCCAGGAAATAGGAGGGGAGATCTGTCAGTGTGTGTGCCACCAGTTCAGAGGGGATGGAACGGGAATGGGGAAGAAGAGGGGGAAAAGGGACGTTGCTCCAATGACTTAGGTAGATAGATGCCCCTGAGTTCAGCTACTGCAGCTGGTGTTCAAAATGTCTTCCTTGCTCACGGACACACGACCGTAGACGTGGACGCCATTGTTTGATGGCCCGGTTGATGATCACGTGGTCAGTCAGCTGCCACGCTTCAGTCAGACGCGAAATCCAAATCTGAATTGTTTATCGTTCCCGCAATCGTGACGTCGATCACCTGAGAGCGAGTCTGATTGAAAAAATAAGCTAAGTTCCAAAGCGCAACAGAGTCCTCCACACACAGCACGCATGCATAGTCATCCTCGATATGATACCCCTCCCAACATCGCAAGTGCCAGCATCAGACAGGTTTAAACATATCCATCATCAAACTAGCGCACATGCGGACTATCATGCATTACTCCAAGAGTTTGTAGTAGGGCACACACACACACACACACACACACACACACACACACACACACACACACACACACACACACACACACACACACACACACACACACACACACACACACACACACACACACACACACACACACACACACACACACACACACACACACACACACACACACACACACACACATATATCTTCTTTAAGTTCTCTGCCCTTCGGCAGGTTTCAACTTCCAATGACGCCATTCCTCTCTCTTTGCTGTATATATATATATATATATATATATATATATATATATTAGGGTGTTTTATGGTACACGTGATATTTTCAACTCAACGATTTTTCAACGGCCAGTTAGAAATATCATGCCTATTGCCTATTCACATATAAACTCTATATCCGAAATTATAACTTGATAGCTGAGCATTTAGAACTTGCGCAAGGCGACCGAAATTAGGACCCGGTGACCTTCCTCGTTATGGAAGAAAATTTTAATAGCACGATGTCTGTTCTTCATGCTTTCGATCTTCTTCTTATAGTTATTAATTATTATGTTAAATTAATGTGTTATTGCGCATGTGAGGTGTCAAAATTGAATAGAAAAAGACTTAGATTTGGTTGATTCGGAGTAACGAAGATTACTTCGGTTAACTACCAAGGGTACCTACACGAGGAGAAACTCTCAGGGTGTTGTTCAATTTTCGCACACAAAGGAATCAGAGTGTGGATGACATGGTGAAAGAAACGGTCGTTCTGGTGCTTTCAAATTCGGAAAGAGCACGGATTACAGCGAGGCATAGGAATAATGTTTGGGATAAGCTTCGTAAGAGTGGCAAAACATCAAGAAATGTATTTCGAGAAAGCCTGAAACTGAAGAGGGAAAGTGCGATGCTTCAAGGATTCCATGCAGGATCTCTTTATAGACGGGTCAATATATGGTCGAACCAGGGCTGTAGTGGTAAAATTTGAGGTGAGTATACGCTACCGGTGACCAGCGGCGTAAAAAAAATTTGAAGACCTTTTTTTAGGAAAAATTTCTGACTTTTCACCAATTCTCAGAAAATTTTCAGACTTTTTACGATTTTGTCTCTGAAAAAGTTGATGACCTTTTTTTTTTTTTTTTTTTTTTTTTTAGTCATTCGCCCTAAAAACCCTTGAAAACCTCTCTTTTTCAAAAAAATTTCATCTACAGAGGTAAGTATACGCTGTATACCCGCGTATACCCTCGTCTACAGCCATGAGTATACGCTCTCAAATTTCTCTAGAGGTAAGTATACGCTGTATACCCGCGTATACGCTCGACTACAGCCCTGGGTCGAACCCCAAAAAATTGATACAAAAGGTTTCTCAACTGATTTTGTTACCATTTCGCATGCTTATTAACATAGTAAAAGTCTACTCTGTTCTGACCATTCGAAAAGGGTCATTTTCAAGATGGCGTCCAAGATGGCTGCCGGGAGCTAATATTGGTTATATCTCAATCACTATTCAACCTAGAAATATGGTTTTGGTGTCTAACCGTAGGGTTTATTGCTCAGGGTTCAGTTGAAATAACTTTAATCACTTAATGTATCATTTAATCACTTAATGTATGATTTCAAGATGGCGTCCATCTTTCTTATTAACTAATTATATAATTTTTATTTTCGGAATTTGCCGCCTCTTGAGACGTGCCGTTCTACGCAGCCGCCTAAATCGCCTATACTTAGTCGGCACTGTGCGGTCGCAGCGAGCCGAACCATTGATTCCGCTTTTCTATTCGAACGTTTCCTGGTAGTCGCCGAAACTGGAGACATTATTATTGGAGGAGGTTATGACTTACGAATTCAGTCCTTTCCCTTCCGCCCTCTTTAGAAAGGCCGATAAGTCACAACTAGCTCATGCGATCAGTGAACATACAAGGGATAGATTATGTCCCAGAGAGAGAGAGAGAGAGAGAGAGAGAGAGAGAGAGAGAGAGAGAGAGAGAGAGAGAGAGAGAGAGAGAGAGAGAGAGAGAGAGAGAGAGAGAGAGAGAGAGAGAGAGAGAGAGAGAGAGAGAGAGAGAGAGAGAGAGAGAGAGAGAGGAGAGAGAGAGAGGAGAGAGAGAGACAGAGACAGAGACAGAGACAGAGACAGAGAGACAGAGAGACAGAGACAGAGACAGAGACAGAGACAGAGACAGACAGAGACAGAGACAGAGAGAGACTTCCTCGATGAAAAGTCGTTACTTCATCGGATACTGTGGAAAAAAAGGAGAAACATGTGATGCAATAGCACAGTCGTAACCCGACTTCACCGTCCGGCAATATGGTGCAGGTACAACGGTTGTTTCTGACGGATATCGGCCAGGACCATCCATTAAAGACAATACGCATCTGAGAAGAGGCCACAAGATTTATCCCATTATCAGCTTCACTGCTGAAACAGGCAAGAAAGAGGAGTTCTTGTCAAGAGCTGTCAATAAACAGAAACTGATATGGTTTGTGAGGGATGAGATCAGAAAAAGGGATTGCTCTGTGGTCAGTGCACCTAGGGAAGCTGCAGTAGAGACATCTCTTCTACACACAACTACGCTAATCGCAGAAGATACCGATATCCTCATCTTACTCCTTTACTACTAAAGCCACATTGTAAGAGTCTTTACTTCAGATCTGACAAGACAAAAGATGATGGCAAAGTGTACAACATAAACCATCTTAAGAAAATCCTCAGAAATTATATATGTTCTCAGTTGTTATTTATCCAAGCCCTGACAGTTACGACACGACTTCTCGCATATTCTGCGTTGACAAAAAGAATGCTTGTCAGAAGCTTGTAAAATGACACACTATCCTTCGGCCATGTGCCAATGCATTCACCGTCCCAAATCAGACCACAGAGGTGTCCTGCTTGGTGGCAAGTGCACAGATTCCCTTGCGAAAATGCCATATAACAACTTCAGGAAGAAGGTTGTGTCTGCTTCATCATTTGTAACACGATAACGTATTCACCTACCGAAACTGGTACTAAACTTCATTGTCGTAGAGCGTACTACCAGATAATTATAATTATGGATGAGAAAAGCAGAGGGTATGGATGCCATGAACTGGGGCTGGAACCTCCAGGATAATCGGTTTGTCCCAGTTATGTCAACGACGAGCGCCGCTTCAGAAATTCTCTTGAAAGTCATTCATTGCAACTGCTGCAATTCCTGCAAGACATCCCGCTGCTCCTGTAGAAGAAAAATGGACTCCCATGTACTTCTGCAGGTGAACCGGGCCAAGTTAAAAAATGTGAAAATCCACATAACAAATTTCTTCCCAAGCAGTCGGACGATGATAATGAGTAGTGACTAATTGTATGTGTAAGCGATGTAACTGTAAACTGTATGATCATAGGATTTGTCAGTAAATGATATACTAAATGATTAAAGTTATTTCAACTGAACACTGAGCAATAAGCCCTACGGTTTGACACCAAAACCACATTTCTAGGTTGAATAGCGCTTGAGAAATAGACAATTTTGACTCCCGGCAGCCATTTTTGGACGCCATCTTGAAATGACACATTAAGTGATTTTAAAATTATTTTAACTGAATGCTAAGCAATAAACCCTATGGTTAGACACCAAAACCACCTTTCTAGGTTGAATATTGCTTGAGATATAGACAATTTTAGCTCCCGGCAGCCATCTTGGACGCCATCTTGAAATAATAAATTGAGTGATTAAATGATACATTAAGTGATTAAAGTTATTTCAACTGAACCCTGAGCAATAAACCCTACGTTAGACACCAAAACCACCTTTGTAGGTTGAATATTGCTTGAGATATAGACAATTTTTGCTCCCGGCAGCCATCTTGGACGCCATCTTGAAATGATACATTAGGTGATTTTAAAGTTATTTTAACTGAATGCTAAGCAATAAACCCTACGGTTAGACACCAAAACCACCTTTCTATGTTGAATAGTGCTTGAGATATAAACAATTTTAGCTCCCGGCAGCCATCTTGGACGCCATCTTGAAATTGACCCTTTTCCCATGGTCAGAACAGAGTAGACTTTTACTATGTCAATAAGCATGCCAAATGGTAACAAAATCAGTTGAGAAACCTTTTGTATAAATTTTTTGGGGTTTGGTGGTTTTTTGTCGTATATTGACCCGACTATTAATAGTTCGCATCAAGATGCCATGACCATAAGCAAGACAGAAGGGAATCGGCAGTTTTTGAAAATACAGCGTGAGAAAGGACAAGGTTTCGATCCAAAGGTTCCCAAACTATCCACTGGGTCGGCAAGATTATGCCAGATTTTACCGGTATCCGGTAAGTATGTGAGCAAGTTATTGGCCGTTCCCAGACTCCAGTCTTGGACTGCTGCTGTCATGGTAGATGGGTGTTTGGCCGAAATCAGAAGTTGGGGTTTGAAAGACAGAACCGTGGTCATGTGTTCGACACATTTAACATCGAGTAGGCTGACACGGGTTGCAATGCGGCGCCTTGCAACCGTTTTCCATCAATTTGGAAAACTGAATCAGGAATGGACCTCTCGAACCTTGCCTGTCGACATTATGTTTCTGAAATTGTTCTAGATGAGATGTTTTAACTGCATCATTCTGCAAGGTCTCCAGAATTGAAACTCTTCATTCACTTCCATGACTTCTGGCCCGTTAATCGATCAGGCCAGGTATCGCACAGCCATTTAAGACAAAGACGCAGTTCAGGTACCCAGAGGCATTTCCCCGCGAGGGTTGGATGGTATGTTACCACAACCTACATGAAGTAGGCCTACTAGTTCACCTGTTCGTCAATTCGATCTTCAATTCTTGAAGACAATCCATATTTACCCAGATAAGGAAATCTCACAGGTCGCCATAAGAGCAGTTTCCTGAGACCTTTGGTATTTGTCGGAGACTTTGGTTTGCCTCGACCTTTTGACGATTCAAAAGGTCGAGGCGTAGCTTCTTGGTGCGCTTTCCATCCATCCATCCATCCATCCATCCATCCATCCATCCATCCATCCATCCATCCATCCATCCATCCATCCATCCATCCATCCATCCATCCATCCATCCATCCATCCATCCATCCATCCATCCATCCATCCATCCATCCATCCATCCATCCATCCATCCATCCATCCATCCATCCATCCATCCATCCATCCATCCATCCATCCATCCATCCATCCATCCATCCATCCATCCATCCATCCATCCATCCATCCATACATCCATCCATCCATCATCCATCTATCCATTCGCCAGTTAATCTGTGGACACGACGATGTGTATTTCGTCAACGCCATGGCACTGTTTTCCCAAAACAGGATTGACCGATTATTGAACAACTTCCGCCTGCTTCAGCACCCACATGGAGTATATTTCTGTCTGTCTAACTGCTTATTGTAGGTCACTCTGTCTGTAAATGTTTGACTTCCGGTTTGTCGGTACGTGTGTGTGTGTGTGTGTGTGTGTGTGTGTGTGTCTCTTATGTATATGTTAATGTATCACGGTTAAGCCTCTTCCTCTTATTGGAACGTGGACACGGAATATGGGGCCAGAGAGAAAACAAAACGAAGAGGATAGTCGAAGAAGAGCGAGACAGAGAAAAGAATGGAAAGAGTTGAAAGAAGGGGAATCAGAAGGGAGAGAGAAGGCATTCGGAGAGAGCGAGAGTAGGATACAGGATAGAGACTGTGACAGACAATAAGGTAGACAGACAGACGGCATGGCATACACACAAAAAGTCAGAACCACATCATACAAGACAGAAGGGTAGTAAGACAGTTAGAAGGGGAGTAACTGTCTCCTGTCTCCAATCTCATGCTAATACCATTTCTTTATTGTCTTTCCTGCTCCCGTCTCCGAGAATAACATTGCATCAATTGGAAGAGAGGAAATTGAGCATCGCATTGATCACTTGGTTGATGGAAGCTTTATCATCGTTTAGACGAGGATACGATCGCTAAAGCTGGGCTAAAAACACGTTCTATGCTGTGGATAACTCACTATGACCAATAAGCGCATTTATTGAAACAGGCCACAATGACGATTGATCTAGAAAACACTGCGCTATATAATTACTACAGAACTTCACAGCCTTCCTTGTGATTGGGGTTGAATATACAAAAAAAAAATACGCTTATCGTGTGTACAGAATCACTAGAGCTGGTCACATGACATAATTTGTGGTCTAATTCCGCGAGACCGTAATTACGTTTTACATCCATTCGTCGGATGTGACAACTTACACCGCATATTCCATTTCCGCACGTGGCATTGGTAACTGGAAACTTCCTGGTGTTATCACATGGCAACCACAGTTACCACCCGCTGCCATGTGATGACAAGCGTAATCAAAACTCACGGGACAGGCACGGAAGTCACGTAAACGACAAATTATGAGGAAGTTGCATAAGCGGAAATCATGTGAGAAACTCGTCTACACTTAAACGACGAATATGTGACAAACTCGTACGTGAACATCGGCTTATTTGACTTCTTTAGTCAAAATGAGTCCTACACGCGTGCTTGTAGGAAGATTGAGAGACAGCGAGCCATCCAAACTACTATAGGTCTTGGTAGCGTGCACGGTAAGCTTACCAGAAGGATCCAGGGAGGAGCCACAAAGCCAACGCAGTTTGAAGTAGTTAGTATGAAATTGAGCATACCAGGGCCACTTGTTTGTGCTACTTTTTCCAGGTAGGTGTCCAGTATCTGGATGGAAACTGGCGGTATCTGATACTGTGAGCGCTGATGACGCGAAACCCCTAACAAAAAAGGAGTGGGGAGCGTCGTAAATTGTCCTATGGGGGTCAAGAAGCAAACCCTATTTCTGTCGTTTTTGGACCCACACGCACAGTTTGGGCCCTAATTAAAAATGTTTACGTGATTAACTTCATTGTTTATTTCTCTTCTATTTCAGCCGATTATTATAGCCAACCAATGAAAGCGGATTTGGTGCTCTTCAACCGCTGATGGCCCAGACAAGCGGTTAGCACGACAGCGTTGATGGGCTTGTATCAAATCTCTGCAGCTATACCGATGCTCAAGTCTGGACTGATATAGTACGACTGCACTTGACCAAAGCAGCACCGTTTCTGACTTTGACAGATAAAGGTTTTTTAAACCGGATGTCTCTTTGAGAGATAGATAGAGTTTAGTCATAGAGATTTCTCCGAAACAGTTAATGTGAAGAACACGAGTAATCGGTTACGGTGGCGCTAACAACTACTGACACACGTGAGGTATTATCAATTTACGGTAATTACGTTGACCTAAAGACGTCTGCCGCTTTGGCTCGGTCACATTCCCTGGAGAGACATCAACTATTTAAGCCGAATTTATCATTGGATCAGTCAGTTCTGCAGTTTTGTGTCAGCCGAGTAGCTTGACAAAGGAAGAGTTCAAAGGAAAAATACAGAGGGAGAATTCAAAAAAAGAATTCCGTCACTGCGAATTGTTTTGCGTTTGACGCAGGACTACAGGACGACCGAAACGATAAGCTCAACGCAGTCATACAGAGGTGCGAATAATTAACTTACTTATTCAGGCACATAGTTGATTACATAGTAGCTTGCTAATTGGTAGGATGAAGTGTGTAGTTAACAGCTGTAGGGTAGACCTATGTACAACGGCCAAAATGTTTCGACTGCATTTCTCCTCGATTTCGATTCTGTGAGAAAAACTTCCGTTTGTCCTACAAATCGTGCTCTGATTACTGATTTAACCTGTGCCCACTTGCATTGCGGGACTATGTTACTTAACTAATTTGTCAGACTTCTATTTGTATGGTTCAAAACATTTATTTATTTATTTATGCTTTCTTGCGTATTTTATTTTTTCTGTGAGATTTAGTGAAAGGTATCAGCGGTTGTTTACGCGCTTCGATTGAAACTCCAAGAAGTGTATATTTTATGGGTCTTTATGTTTAAGCACTAAGACGACCACCAAACTCCAGTCCAACAACTCTTTTAATTATAGGCCCTACAGATTTTTTCGCAGATCGCGTTGGTTCTCTGCTACAGTTTGATTTGAACGCATGATCTTTCTTCCGCATGTGATTCGTCGCTCGGCCCATCGCTCGGCCCATGAACTAAAATACGTTATTTACTTACTGTATATTTTTTTATTTCCAGAGACCGGTAATCTTTAAATGATGTGTTCACATTTCGTTTTTTTCTAATTTTCATTGTCATCGACATGCTAATTCTATATCAAAGTTTTTGCCTAACTGCTCATACGTACCAACCCACGTGATTTACCTATCCACGTACCTATAAGCGATCTACAAGTTTTTCGCTCCATACATGAGAACGAGAATACCGCGCTCTGTCTTTCTATGAATAACCGCGCTGTTCCAGTTGATTCGTCCCAATGAAAACTCTCATCGTTTGTTAAGAAACCTGTTTCTGTTTTCTGTACCACCTGTTTAAATCTCTTAACAGCCATGTGCACAGAGCTTTCAAAGAGATTTCTGCACACACACATACATACATACCTACATACATACGTGATTACCTACCTACCTATCAACATACTTGAGTTGTTTCGGTTGTTGCTAGGAATGCAATGGAGCGTGACGGGACTACATTCTACGATTCGGTCGCCGGCTACACGGACAGCAGCAGCAGCGAGAGATTGTCGATGTCCGATGGGGGATCAGTGGGAGGTTTTACGACCTCTGCCTTCTCCTCCTCTTCCGCCTCGCACAAGGACTTTATTAAGATGATGTGGTTGATCAGCGGGCCAATCATCTTCATCGTCGGAATGTGCGGCAACTCTTTGATCCTCGTTGTCATGACTCGTCGCCAGATGACCGGAACATCGACCAGCGTCCATCTTTGCATCATGGCCGTCGCTGACTTGGTCGTCCTCACCATCGGTCTCGTGTCCGAATGGTTCGAAAACAGCTTCGACTATAAGTTCAAGGAACTGCATCCGGCCACGTGTAAACTCGAGAAGTTTCTCTTCTACACAGCCGGCGACACTTCAATCTGGGTCCTCGTCATCTTCACCCTAGATCGCCTCGTAGCCATCGCCTTTCCACTTCGCAAGAGAGTCATCTGCGTTCCGAGCCGAGCTCGTCTCTTCGGAGCCCTCGCATTTCTCACGGCCGTCTTTAAGAACTTCCACGTTTTCTGGACTCGCGGACCCGAGTACGAGCCGGGTTCTGACGGCAACGTCACGCTCAAGTCGAACTGTGGGAAGGCGGACGGTTATGCCTACTTCGAGTCGTTCGTACGACCGTCGATCGCTTTCGCAGTGGTGAACGTCATCCCGTTCGTCACGATTCTGCTCTGCAATATCGTCATCATTCGCGCGCTCAACCGCGTTCGCCGGACGACGACGATAAGGGGGCTAGTGTCGCAGCAGACGGCCAGTGACCGTTCAATGATCCAGGTGACAGCGATGTGTCTCAGCGCATCGTTCTGCTTTCTCATATTCATCACGCCAAGCATCGTTCTCCACGTCGGTCGCTCCTACTGGTACAAGACGACGCCCTACGAACTGGCGAAGGGCATCTGCAACTTCTTTACCTATGTCAACCATTCGGTCAACTTCTTCCTCTACTGCGTCACGGGACGTAAGTTCCGGCATCAGCTCGCCTGGATCTGCTGTTCCTGGTGTGCTTCCGATGATCGCGACAGCAGCGGTGAGTCGACTTTCGCCTTCTCACTGCCCCGAAAGTCCAGCATCGGACTCATCTTCTTCGGAAAATCGGCGGAGAGTCGACGAACGAGCAGGGACGAAGCGGGCGGGCAGAAGCAGTCGCCTGCCTTATACCAGCACTCTAACAGCCACGTGGCCTCCAAGATCGCAGCTCGGAAGAACAGCAGTGACGTCCAGGACACGCCGAGCAAAGGAAGCCCTGCGTATATGCGATCAAGAAGTCTGGTTGTGGACAACGCCGGTGCCAGAACGAGCGGCCCGGAGAAGGACAATGGAAACAGAGGATCTGGAGCTTTCATCGAGTTCAACAACCACTCGACGATAGCAGAGAATGCCGTTGAAACGCATGTGTAAATTAACTCAGCATGTCCTGCATTTTCTGCAGCTGAGTGATCGTGACGCCTGCAGATGCAGTATATGTCTCGCTTGAGTGCGCCACTACTGTGTCTCAGTCACCAGAAACTTCAGATTGTTTATTAAAGGTCGTGTGCATCTTTGCCTGTGCCAGAACATGACAGTTTATGCTCATGAGTTTAATAGTCACACTCGTGGCTGGTGCCGACCTATAGAGGTGGGGTATTAGCCGAGCGATTGTTGGTGCTTGATATACGTACGGACATTGACTGCGACACTGTGTACCAGGATAGGGTGGATAAGTAAGAATTTACCTCTGGGTAACCCTAGAAGAGACCGGTGAGGATCTTAATTCCAGCAACACCATCTTGGGTCTCGGCTGTGGCCGATGGTCTCTAGATGGTCAATGGTCTCTAGATGACCGATTGTCTCTAGATGACCCATGGTCTCTAGATGACCCATGGTCTCTATAGATGTACTGCATTTAAACGCATTGTCTTTGTGCTTGCCATTTCTACAGCATCAGCAGTCCAATCATCTTCATCGTCTGCATGTACGAATTTGAATGTCCTTCTGTCTCTCTGTCTGGCTGGCTGTTGTCTGTCTGCCTTTCTGTCTGCCTGTGTGTTGTCTGTCTGTTCGCCTGCCTGTCCATCTGTCTAATAGTGTCACTCTGGTTTTCTGCCTCTCCTTCTGTCTCATTCTCAAATATGTTTCTGTCTCGTTCTATCTGTTGCGATTGTTGTGCACCTTTCCCCGGTTTCCGAGGCAGAGTGAGGAGCATGCAGGCATGTACATATTGATGCAACCTTAATCCTTTGCTGTTTTTATATAGCACATTTATTGACTTGAGTTAGACTCCATGTAGTATTCGTTAAGCTCTGCGTGTTTTCATCGATGTATTTTGTGTAGTTTAGTTTAAGCAACGACATTTCTGACATTAACAACCGGTCTATATTGTATGCATGAATGAACTGCAACTGTACAGTGTACCAATGTTATGCGGACTAGTCAGAGTTTGCCTCTGGGTAACCTCAGAAAGGCCTAAGAATGAATTAATTAATGGCAAACGTAATGATCGATTGATTAATTTAATCTTATTAAGTGCTGCAGCGTTTTGTTGTGCCATGCATTTACAGCAATCTTCATACTTTTCTATCTGTGTGTAAACTGTTGCATTTAATGACTTTTCAGTGTTTCTGTCTTCTAATCTGTATCATAAATCATCTGCGAATTTATATATTACTGTAGTCCACATTTTAGCCTAATTAGTCGTAATTTCTGCCATTTTGAAATATGCGGAATCATCTAATAGAATAAGGTATCACTGGTTTTGTCCGTTGCCACTCTATATAGTGACTAGTGTATTAACCCGTCATAAATTATGACGTGACGAAAGTGTATCATTATAGGCCTATATGTATCGTTGGTTAAAATGCTCTGTTCGCCGTCGTCAAGACGACCGTCGTCAAGACGGCAGTACAAACGGTTTCACAATTATAGAACAGAAGCCTTTTGTGACGTAGCGTCCTGCGACAGACAAATTTGCATATAAGGAAACTATGTATATAGACTAGTGTATTTCCCCGTCATAATTATGACGGCAGTGTATATCGTTGGTCGTTGATCGCCGTCGTCAAGCCCGTCGTCAAGAGCGCCGTCGTCAAGACGACAGTACTGACGTCACAAACGGTTTCACAATAGAACAGAAGCCGTTTGTGACGTAGCGTCCTACGACGGACACATTTGCATATAAGGAAACTATATGTATAGACTAGTGTACTAACCCGTCATAAATTATGACGTGACGACAGTGTATCATTATAGGCCTATATGTATCGTTTGTTAAAAATGCTCTGATCGCCGTCGTCAAGACGACCGTCGTCAAGACGGCAGTACAAACGGCTTCACAATAGAACAGAAGCCGTTTGTGACGTAGCGTCCTTCGACAGACAAATTTGCATATAAGAAACTATATTAATAGATAAGCTGTGAATGTTCCAGCTTGATCGAACAATGACGTCACGTAGACAACGCGCATGCGCGCTGCAGATATGCATCTGGCTTCAGTGCATAGAAATATATCATGGCATTCATGTACCGCCTTTCCATGACCTTTCACATGACCTAAATGCCGTTAATTTAGGATGGTATCACTACAGGCTTGCCACGCCATGGTACGAAGTTCTGAATGTCACTTTATTTTAGACTAATCGGAACTAATGGCTGCCAATGAACCGCAGATATAACCCACAAACATCTTTCTATTACAGCCGTGGCTGGACTGGGAGCGCTCCTGAGTAGGTATCTTGACGGAGCGCTATATAAATTTTCAGAATGAATGAATGAATTCGATATCTCAACCAATACCGCGATTCACCCACCGTCCTCTGCCTCAGGCTCCTCTACTTATCACCCCAAAGGCTTTCCATTCCAAAGTGAAGTCTCAACTCTTCAAGAATTCCTATCCTAATCCATCAGATCCTCTGCCTTCCAAAGCTTTCTCGTTCTCAATGAAACCGGCCTCAGCAACTGCTATGTCTCCTCTCTTTGGTCTCTCTGTCAACCGGACTTGGACGTCCACTCTGAACAACCCCTCTGATACAACACAGCGCTCGTGAATAAACTAGTGCCCTTCGCTTAGCTTTAGAATAGCGATTTAGTCATTTGGAGTTTACGATTACGATGGTCGCCTCAAGCGAAACCTTAGTTCAAAGTCGTAATCCTTTGTAGAAGTCCATTCGAAATCCGAGAGGTCAGAGAAAGTACCTGTTACGTTAACGGTGCATAAGCACGTTGAAAGAGATGACTCTCATAAGGTTAGACTTGAATGACAGTTCAGGACTTTGCTGAACGCATCGAAGTGGACAGTGAATTGCAAACCTTTGAAAGAGCTACCGAGATTGCTGGAATGCCATAAACACCCTTCCGACACGAGTTAACAACAAGTGCATGCATGGTCCCTACACGGGGATCTTATATGGCTTGGCTCCCACTCAGACGGAAAGCGGTGGTGAAGGATCTTACTCGATCAATTCATTTAAATATGTGCAGGGTCGAGGCCATATACGGTCGCTATAGAAAGAAGTAAACTCGTAGTTTTATTTACATTTAAGAGTCAAAGTATACAGTGATCGAATACAATATTTGATGGTAGGAGAGTGATCTAGGACCAGGGAGATAGGTGGGATGATTATTAGTAATTGTAATTAGGTTACCATATATCTAGCGGGATCTAGATACCTTCAAGACCTCCCATTGTAGCCTTTTGTGTGGCATCGCATAATCTAATTACTTAACTCTTGTAATTAATGGTTGCAATATAAAGTTTGACTGATTGATTGATTGGATTGATTGATATAAAGGTAAAATCTTGTGAGTTACGTGACAGATTCACTGCATTTGTGCAATTCGAGTATTGAATGATAACAGAGACCCAAACGTTCAGGGGATGTTTGATAGGGCTAGCAATTGTTAAGGTTATTTTGAAAGGCTACCAGACTCTTTACACATTCTCGGCCACATTACCTTGCGTTACATGACAGTACACAACAGTACATTACATAGTGTATTTTACTAAACAGTTTTTTTTTTATTGAATAGTGATTTCCGAAGGTTGTGTGGCGCGAAATAACTGTCTTGAGTGTGTAGCCAAACATTGGCAAAACATTAGACATTTAAACTGTGTTAAAGAAAGTCGTCTAGTTGTCAGTTGTCTCATTTGCTAAATCGCAATAATAATCAACTGCATTGTGTACTAAAAAATGCAATTTTAATTATACTGTACCTTTTTCACGCTTATGTATTCCATATACAATAGGGGATACTTTCCATCGTTAGCACTTCATGTCGGAAAGTTACAAAGTGTGTCAATTTGTTGCTCTGTTTAAGTACAATTTCTGTTCATAATTTCTACAATTTACATATACATTTATATTACGGTTGCATGAAATCCGTTGTTGTTGTTTTTGTTGTTGTTTTGAACTGAACTTCGTTATTGTTGTTTTTAATGTTTTCAAATAATTGGCAAAGTTTTCTTGTGTGGTTCTCTGTATGATTGTGGGATACCTGACTTCAGGTCATGACGCGTTCCATTAAGACAGAATGTAGCATGCCTTGGTCATTGGGAATTCGTCGTAACACGTTTGTCAAAAACATTGGCGGATGTGGGAGTTGAGAAAGGGGAGCATATGTTACCGTGGTCGAGGGTTTGGATGGCGAAAACTTTCGACGATCGTTGTTAGTCTTCAAGACTTTGTGTTGGATAGAAGCCTGCTTTCATTTCCCTACAATTTCTGACGAGGTTTATAAGTAGCCTATTTCGAGGTTGCATGTTTGAAATCGCCCGTTTTTGACGATCCTGTATACTTAGTTCTTAGATACCCCCTTCCGACCGTGTTCTGCCTCTCTTTTACTTGGATGGAGCATTTGCTCCAAGGTTTCTATGGTGTAGACGCCCCTGACAATAGAGGATACTTTCTACAATTATCACTTGACGGAAGTTACAGAGTATCAATCTGTTGCTCTGTTTAAATACAATTTCTGTTCATAATTTCTACTATATACATTTACATTTATATTACGGTTGTATGAAATCCATTGTTGTTTTTTTCGGTGTTGAACTGAACTTCTTTATTGTTGTTTCTAATCGTTTTCAAATAATTGGCAAAAATTTCTTGTGTGGTTCTCTGTCTTATTGTAGGATACCTGAACTCAGGTCACGACGCGTTCTATTAAGACAGAATGTAGTATGTAATGGTCATGTTAATTCGTTGTAATACGTTTGTCAAAATCATTGGGAATTCATCGCAATACGAGGGTTTGGATGGCGAAAACTTTCAACGATCGTTGTCAGTCTTCAAGACTTTGTGTCGGATATAAGCCTGCTCTCATTTCCCTACAATTTCTGACGAGGTTTATAAGGAGCATGTTTCAAGGTAACAGGTTTCAAAACGCCCATATTTTGACGATCTTATATGTTAATAGTTCTTCGACACCCGTTCCGACCGTGTTCTGGTTCTCTTTTATTAAGTTAAGACTTTTCCCATATTCCTATTTTCCTTCTTATTCCCTTTTATTTCTACTCGCACTGCGCTGTCGTTTGTGTCATTTGATGGTCAACTTAAAACATCTGTTTTGGATTGTAGGTTGTCTCTCTCTCTTTCAACGGACTGATCTTCTGCATGCCTGCTTAGTGCTTATAATAATAATAATAATAATTATTATTATTTTTATTATTATAATTATAATAATAATAATTATTATTATTATTATCATTATTATTATTATTATTATTATTATTATTATTATTATTATTATTATTATTATTATTATTATTATTATTATTATTCAAGAGGTTTCATAGGCTTTTTCACTCTATACCCTTTAGACAACTCTTGCTGAAACCTGTTGCAGGGACATTGAAAAATGCGTGGCCCTTTATTCAAATGTTAGGGGTGAGTGGATTGCCTTGGTCATAGTATTATGGTTTAAATCCTCGTTCTTCCGTCTCGTATTCCCTTCGGACTCCCAAGGATTGCCCTGTAGTTATTAGAGAAGAAGAGCAGTCCCTAAAGCTAACCCTTATCGGTCTTATCCAGCTATGGGCATGAAGTGTTAGCAACTTCATTTACTTAGCCTCGGAATACGAGGACAGGTGGCCAGTCCTCTCCCCCGTCGTCTCATCTTCCCACCGACAGTGTACGGTCATTGTACTCATTATAGCTGAATTGTTTAGGATGCAGGTGAGAAATCTCGAACCAAATGTCTGCCCTGGCGGGGATATGAACCCCAACCTCTCGATTGACAGTCCAGCACGTTAACCAATAGCCACTAAACGATCGAGTTTTAGATCTGGGTTTTAAATTGCCAATTTTTTTCATAAAAAGCGATGGTCGATTCAAGCAAAACAGTCGGTCTATGGAACAGAGGAAAAACAAATAAAGGGAAGTACATCAGGTTACGCCAGATAAACTAATCAGATGATTTCTCAGGTCAGATCAGACTTGTCAAGAAACGTTGCCATAAGTTCAGTCGCCAGATGGGTATAATTGACTCACCAGTCGCTAGGTGGTATCGTTAAACATAGTGGAACGATATTGGATGATTGTCTTATTTTCGAGCATGAAAGTGATGAAACACACATATATATATATCCAGATGCTATGAATCCTAAATGGTCGACGAGGCGGCCGGGCCACTTCCGGTTGGTGCCAATTTGCGACCTTCGAATGCCACTCCTCTTCCGCCGACCTGTAGTCGACCGTCGGGTGCTTGCGAAGCTTGAGCCTGACGACCGGATGCTAGTGCTTGACCTTCATGCCTGCTGACCTCACCGCCGCCGAGGGGGTGACGTCTCGTCACGACCTTGACCCTGTTCGTGACCTTGATCATGTTCCTATTGAAACGGAAACACGCCAGATGCAGAGAATGGCACGAGCAGGCTGTAGCTGACACCCGTCCTACTGTCACGTGACGGCGACGTCAGGATGAAAGAATTGGCGCAAGAGTATCGGTCGAGGCCGATGAGGACCCTCTGCGACAGGACCCCTCGCCTGCCGCGGCGGGGCCTCCGGGGGCACCAGGGTCGACTAAACAGGATGAAACCCCGTGGAAGACGACGTCAGCCGAGAACTCTGACATCGGACTCGACCCGTCCTTGACCTGACCCGGTTCGATCGTCGCCTCACCCAGTTCTCTGCAGTTCAACTCAATGTCACCGTTTTCCCGAACGATGCAGAGGTCCTCATCGATCGACTCCTTCGAATCGGCGCTCAGAATGTGCTGCTGGAAGAGCTTCCGGTTGCGTTGGTAGTGCTGACACTTGTCAACAGCCTGATACTCCAGTGACCGACTGTACAAGAATGGCGGTTACCGCCCCATCATCGTCTAATTTACTACTCGACGCGTTCGTGACCAGGTTTACCGTGCCAGAAGAATACAGAAGTCCGATCGTGAAACCCAAGAGGAACCCGTCTTCATTAACGAGAACCTGACTAAGTCCAACGCGGATCTTTTTGCTCGAGCAAGATCTCTGGTCAAAGACAAGAAAATCACTAGGACCTGGACAACCGGCGGATTAGTCTACATTCGTCGCTCTGAAGAACCTGGAGTGAAACCTCTACGTGTAACTTGTCAATCCGATCTTGAACTCTGATCATGATCCCCGATCATAACCCTCGATCCGTGAACTTCGCTCTGAGCTCTTTGCTGCGCTCCTCCCTCGATCATGATCTCCGTTCTCAGTTATCGTCGTAGCCGAAGTGAGGACTACCGGCGGATCAGCTTTTGTTATTTGTTCGCTTTGACGGTATTAACTTCCGATGTCCTTATTCTGATGTCTCTGTTTCTTAATTGTACATTCATGTATCCTAGGTATTCTATATCCTATCTTACTATGCTAGGTATGCGAGGTATACTATGTCCTATCTTACTAATTGTTTATTCTAGACTAGAATTTCTACTGGTTTCTCTCCTCTGATCAATTTATTTGTACCATATTGTTAACACCTGTACACATCCACCTATATAAACTACAACCCTAATTCACAGACTCCTGACATGTTCTTATGTCTCTGACTTGTCTTAGAAGTGCCGATTGCTTTTTATGTAAGCAAACCATAAATGCTTCTACTGATACATCAACTTGTGGCATTTGTGGTAATCATTATCACTGTAAGTGTTTAATGATATTATCCCAAAATGCATCTGTAACCTCACCATGGTTTTGTTCCCTCTGCATTAAATCCATTTTCCCCTTCAACCATATAGAGAGTGATAATGAGTATATGCAATGCATACAAACGACCGATACCTACCTCCACCTTCCTTACTTCCAAACCTCTATACTTGATTGTTTTCCGACGATGCAAGAGGATCGTCCCCTTCTTAATAACATGGATCTAGACCCTGATGCCAATTACTTCTATGATGACACCTGTGCCAGCTCATACAACACTCCTTCAATGCTTAAGACTAGATACATTTCCGACCGGCGTCACCTGTTTACACTCGTGCACATCAACTGCAGAAGTATTGCTTCTAAGCTACCCGAAAGCCAAATCCTCCTTGCCCACCTACCTGTTAAAGTCCTAGCCGTAACGAAACCTGGCTCGAACAGTCTAATGAGGAGTCTATATTCATTCCCGGCTATCGATTTGTACACGCTTGTAGAACCCAGGGAAGGGGTGGTGGTGTTGGCCTGTTCATTGCAGACGACATTGTCTTCAATGCCTACGAAAGTCCTATTGGGTCCCCACATAATGTCTACTACGAGAGTCTGTGTCAATCCCTCAGACGAAGGGCCACGACTATATAATTGGTGTTATTTATCGTCCCTCTGCCTTATCCCTTGAAATATTCAATGAGGAATTTGAATTGCTGCTAACCAAATTGTCAAGCACTAACAAACATGTTCTCCTCTTAGGTGACTATAATATTGATCTGTTAAAAACCCAAGATCATTTGCTAACCCATAATTTCGTTAATTGTCTTACTTCTCATCATTTTCTTCCCGCCATTCTTAGACCAACAAGAATCACTGATTTCACCGATACCCTAATTGATAACATCTTTACTAATGAGTGGTCTAAGCTGGTCGATTCTTCTATCATTATCAATGATATTTCTGATCATCTCCCCATTCTGGCCTCGCTTGACATAACCCCGCGCAATATTAATGCTGAATCAAATCATCCCACCCGATTGATAAATGATGGCTCAATGGAGTTATTCGAGGAATTGTTATCCAAGCTGGACTGGTCCCTGGTTTCTTCTGCATGTGCCCATAACGACCCGGAACTTGCTCTATTCATAGAACAGTGTAAAAATGCTTATGACCATGCTTTTCCACAGGTTGACTCTATTCATAGAACAGTGTAAAAATGCTTATGACCATGCTTTTCCACAGGTTGACTCCAATAGAAAAGGCCCGCATTATCGGAAGCAACCATGGATGACTAATGCCTTATTAAAATCTTGTAGAACTAAGTCCAAACTCTATTTAAAATATATAAAGAATCCTAATAGTGTTAATAAAAGTGCATTCGAGGCCTATAGGAATAAGTTTAAACGCTTACGTCGTTGTGCTGAACGAAATTACTATGAAGCCGAATTTACCAACTACAGTCTCAATCTAAAAAAACTTGGACTTTATAATTCGCTCTATCCTAAAACCGGATCACAATACCTCGAGCATTGACTCTATTAGTAGCATAATAGTTGATGACATCCAAATAATGGCTGACAAGTTTAATGATTATTTCATGAGCATTGGCCAGACACATGCTGCGAGGATCCCGAAAGCTGACCACTCCTATCGAACTTATTTGAAACTATCTCCGTTTAATTCCTTTTCTGCTGACCTGACCACCCCTCAGGAAATCATCTCTATAACCGCTTCTATTCGTACCACCCACTCCTCAGCTCTTGACGACATTGACCCAACTGTTGCTAGCAGAACTATTCATCAGGTAGCTATTCCACTATCGGATATTTTTAACTCTTCGCTTCTTACTGGTGTTGTACCTTCATCCTTAAAAATGGCAAAAGTTGTACCGGTTTTTAAACAGGGTAATAGACAGGATGTCATCAATTGTAGACCTATTTAACCTTCCTTATTTTTCCAAAATCCTTGAAAAATTAATGTACCAACGTCTATACACTTATGTAGACAAAATGCACATCTTGTACCCTAATCAACATGGTTTTCAATCTGGTCATTCCACTTCCATGGCATTACTTGACATACATGATAAGATCGCTTGTGCCATTGACGACAATAAATTCTCTGTGGGTATCTTTTTTGACCTGGCCAAGGCATTTGATACGGGGGACCACTCTATTCTTTTAGCAAAACTTGAAAACTATGGAATACGTGGGGTTCCACTCTTATGGTTTAATAGTTACCTTGATCAAAGACACCAGTATGTTTCTTGCAACGGTCGTCAATCTAGAACCAAAGTCATCAAATGTGGTGTCCCTCATGGTTCAATCCTGGGCCCTCTATTGTTCTTATTATACATTAATGATCTACCCAGCTCATCTACTCTACTCGAATTTATCCTTTTTGCAGATGACACCAATGCCTTTTTCTCTCATAAATCACTCCACTCATTATTGTCCATCGTCAATACCGAACATATCCATGTGGCTGAATGGTTCAAGGCCAATAAACTATCTCTCAATCTTAGCAAAACTAATTATGTACTTTTCCGATCTCATCGCAAGACTATTCCCGATACTGATTCCATACTGTCTAATGATAATATCCCCATTACCCAAGTTAAATCCTCCAAATTTCTCGGTGTCTTTAAATATTGATCAGCATCTAACCTGGAATGATCACAATTAGCAATATTTATACAACGGTTGCCAAAAATATAGGGTTCTTGGCTCGTGTCTCCTACCTACTACCATCTAGGGTTTTGCATACTCTATATTACTCTCTTATCTACCCGTACTTGACATATTGTAATATCGCGTGGGCTTCCAACTACTCCTTTCGGCTGAATAGGCTGTCTGTATTACAGAGACGAGTTGTACGCATCATTGCAGGGAAATCCTCTATTTCCAACACTATAAATAAATACTGTGAATTGCGGATCCTTAATATACCCCAAATCAATAAACTACAAATATGTGAATTTATGTATCGCTACGCCAATGATGCTCTTCCCTCTATCTTCCATCATTATTTCTCTCATATGTCTGATATTCATTCCTATTATACTAGATCCCTTGACAACTTTCGCGGAATCTATGCCCGGACCAACACACGTGCTCTTACCATTAAATGTATTTGGAACAATTTACCCAAATTACTTCGTTATCTACCGAACCTTGCTTTGTTTAAAAAAGAGGTTCGAGCTTAGGCCTACCTTTTGTTCACATTTGATGTTCTATTTAATCAAATAGTGACTATATTGTGGCTTTAATTAGTTAAGGTAGTTATAGTGTAGCATTATTAGTTAAGTGAGCTAGTTATGCATTATTTGTTAAGTTAGTCTCGCATTCTGATGTTTCATATTCCCTTCTGCTGTCTCATGTTTTCTTCGTTTCTTCAGTTGCTACATTTTACCAACTCTTTTCATTATCTAGGTGATCAGATTGACTCCATTTATCCTAACATCGCTTTACATGCAAACTCAACCGTTATCTCAATGCTTCATATGGTACACGGGTATCCTAATTTACGGGACTTTCGTCCCTTCTGGGTATCCGTTTGCCTCCCTTAACAATTTAACTGTTTACAATATGAGCTGGCTTATTATCACTATTTAACCAATTTGCGATTTATTCTGTATTGCCATTGTTAACTGCATTATGGGAGCAATAAAAGATTTGATTTGAAAAAAAGAAAGATTTGATCGCGACAGCAGCGGTGAGTCGACTTTCGCCGAAACACACGAAACAGGTTGATCGTTACATCTGTTAATGATTGGGTATAAATGGTCCACCTCTTGCGCTATGGAATGCCGAGAAGTATGTTATCACTTGGTTGAAGTCAGACAATCATGGAGTCCTGGACAAAGCTACAGCCTTGCCAAGGACAGCTGAATTACCTAGTCATAGTTCTAAATTATTTGCCTTATTAATGAAAACGGTGGTTTTGTTTCTGGTCTAATAAGTGGGGTACCAATTTCTTACATACACGAAATAAGGCGGAGACTGCGATCTCTGGGAAGGCTCAATAATAAACTATTGATTGACACTGTTTAAACAGCGGGGGTACGGGAACCCCTCGTGCCCTCATAATTACGCCTATGTCCGGACATGAAATAATTTTTCAATCCCTCCCCCTCCCCAGTTCTGATTTGACAATTTAAGCCCTGGACGCAGGTTACTGCTTCTACCCGCCCGCTTCGTCCCTGCTCGTTCGTCGACTCTCCGCCGATTTTCCGAAGAAAATGAGTCCGACGCTGGACTTTCGGGGCAGTGAGAAGGCGCTGCTCCGGCGAAAGAAACTGATGTGAGAGAGATTCATTTGACTGAATCCTCTCTCACAATCACCTCAAGAAACAGGCAATAAATTCAACAGCGCTATCAAACTCTGTAGCGTGTTGCCTAACATTGCACCACCGGTGTTCCTGAACATAGCATATTCTAATACAATATCGGCTGTCTGTTTAACTAACAGCAAATTGCTTGCATAATTTTCCAGCCTCTTTTTCGCCAAAAAGTGCTCTATTCAAATGATTGCTGATTTTTGGGTGACATGCTCTAAACTTTGTACAGTTCGTCAACAAAGAATTTGCAATGTGAAACTGCATTAACATCATCAACCTGTGTGCAATGCAGTGAAGATAATGAGGAAGATAATAAGGCTCACACATGTTGAAAATATTTGGGTGCACGCAAAAAGGAAGTTACAAAATACATTGAACTACTGAAAGCTGCATTGGGGTTAACTTACCCTCCCCCCGGTACTTTTTGGGAATTAACTGGAGGGGTTGAGATTGAATTGGGGGGGGGGTTGAACCCTCCAAACCCCCCTATTCAATCACTGCCTGCATCATACCAGCGCTCCAATAGCCACGTGGCCTCCAGGATCGCTGCCCGGAAAAACAGCAGTGACGTTCAGGACACGCCGAGCAAAGGAAGCCCTGCGTATATGCGATCAAGAAGTCTGGTTGTGGGCAACGCCAGTTCCAGAACGGGCGGCCCGGAGAAGGACAATGGAAACAGAGGATCTGGAGCTTTCATCAAGTTCAACAACCACTCAACGATAGCAGAGAATGCCGTAGAAACGCATGTGTAAATGAACTCACCGTTTCTGCCATGTCCTGCATTTTCTGCAGCTGAGTGATCGTAACGCCTACAGATGTAGTATATCTCTGGTTTGAGTGCGCCACTACTGTGTCTCAGTCACCTGAAACTTCAGATTGTTTATAAGAGATCGCGGCATCTTTGCCTGTGCCAGAACATGACGACTGTTCTTCTCCACCAGACAGTTTATGCTCATGAGTTAAATAGTTACACCCTTGACTGGTGCCGACCTATAGAGGTGGGGTATTAGCCGAGCGATTGTTGGTGTTTGATATACATGCGGACATTGACTGCGACAGTGTGTACCAGGATAGGGTGGATAAGTAAGAATTTTACCCCTGGGTAACCCCCCAAGAGACCGGTGAAGATCCTAATTCGAGCTAGGCCATCTTGGGTCAGGTCTATGACCGATGGTGTCTAGATGTACGATGGTCTCTAGATGTACTGCATTTAAACGCATTGTCTTTGTGCTTGCCATTCCCACTGCATCAGCGGTCCAATCATCTTCATTGTCTGCATGTACGGATTTGAGTGTCCGTCTGCCTGTCTGTCTATCTGTTTGCCTCTATCTGGCTGGCTGTTGTCTGCCTGCCTGTCTATGTGTCTGCCTGCCTGTCTGTCTGGCTGGCTGCTGTCTTACTGTCTGTGTGCCTGTCTGTGTGCCTGTCTATCTGTCTGCCTGTCTGTCTGGCTGGCTGTTGCCTGTCTGCCTGTCTGCCTGCCTGTCTGTGTGTTGTCTGTCTGTTTGCCTGCCTGTCCATCTGTATAATAGTGTCCCTCTGGTTTTCTGCATCTCCTCAATCTCCTTCTGTCTCAATCTCAAATAATTATGTTTCTGTCTCGTCCTATCTGTTACGATTGTTATGCACCTTTCCCCGGTTTCCAAAGCAGAGTGAGGAGCATGCAGGCATGTACAATTGTACACATTGATGTAACCTTAATCCTTTGCTTGTTTTATATAGCTCATTTATTGACTTGAGTTAGACTCCATGTAGTATTCGTTAAACTCTGCATGTTTTCATCGATGTATTTTCTGACACTAACAACTGGTCTACATATTATGCATGAATGAACTGCAGCTGTACAGTGTACCAATGTTATGCGGACTAGTCAGAGTTTGCCTCTGGGCAACTTCAGAAAGGTTTAAGAATGAATGAATTAATGGCAAACGTAATTATGGATTGATTAACTTAATCTTATTAAGTGCTGCAGTGTTTTGTTGTGCCATGTATTTTCAGCAATTTTCATACTTTTCTATTTGTGTGTATACTGCTGCATTTAATGATTTTCAATGTTTCTCTCTTCTAATTTGTATCTTGAATCATCTGTGAATGTATATATTATTGTAGTCTACACTTTAGCCTAATTCGTCGGAATTTCTGCCAAAATTTCGAAATATGCGGAATCATCTCATAGAATAAGGTAACACTGGTTTTGTCAGTTGCCACTCTAGTGATAAGCTGTGAATGTTCCAGCTTGATCGAATACTGACGTCATCTAGACAACGCGCATGCGC
Organism: Allolobophora icterica; assembly: GCA_963556255.1. Lineage (NCBI taxonomy): Eukaryota > Metazoa > Annelida > Clitellata > Crassiclitellata > Lumbricidae > Allolobophora > Allolobophora icterica. The sequence goes on along the minus strand of OY744612.1, from coordinate 36,497,283 downwards.
GCTGCAGATATGCATCTGGCTTCAGTGCATAGAAATATGTCATAGCGTTTATGTAGCGCCTTTCTATGACCTTTCACCTGCCCTAAATGCCGTTAATTTAGTATGGTATCACAACAGGCTTGGCGGGCCATTGTATGAAGTTCTGTATGTCACTTTAGTTTAGAGTAATCGGAACGAATGACTACTAAAGAACCGCAGATATAACTGACAAGACTTACAATAGATGTTTCCGCCAACCAATACCATCAATCACCCACCGTCATCTGCCTCGGGCTCCTCTATACTTATCACTCCAAAGTCCTTCCATTCCAAATGTAAGCCTCAACTCCCTGAATTCCTATCCTAATCCATCCATCCTGCGCCTTACAAAGCATTCTCGTTCTCCGTGAAACCGGTCCTATAGCAACTGCTCTGTCTCCTATCCGCTCTTTGGTCTCTCTGTCAACTGGACTTGGACCTCCACTCAGGACAAACACTCTGATACTACACAGCGCTCGTGAATAAGCTGTTGCCCTTCGCTTAACTTGATAATAGCGATTTAGACATTTGCAGTTTACGATTACGAATACGATGGTCGCCTCAAGAGAAGTCCTTAGTTCAAAGTCGTAATCCTTTGTAAAAGTCCATTCGAAACCCGAGAGGTCAGCGTAATCATTTGTAGAAGTTCCGTTCAAATCCGATAGATCAGAGAGTTCCTGTTAGGTTAACGGTGCTTAAGCAAGTTGAAATAGATGCTTAAGCTTAGACTTGAATGACAGTTCAGAACTGGTTGAACGCATCGAAGTGGGAGTGAATTCCAAACCTTTGAAATAGCTACCGAGATTGCCGGAAAGCCAAAAACACTGTTCCGACACGAGTTAACAATAAGCGCATGGTCCATACATCGAGATTTTAGATGGAGTGGCTCCCACTCGAAAGGACAGTGGTGGTGAGGGATCTTACCCGATCAATTTGTTAGAATATGATCAGGGTCGACGCCGTACGGTCGGTGTAGAATGACGTGAACTTACACCTTTATTTACATTTAAGAGTCAAAGTATACAGTAATCGAGGACAATATTTGATCTTAGTATAGTGATCAAGGACCAGAGGGATAGGTGGGTATGTTTATTAGTAATTGTTATTAGGTGGTCCTATCTAGCGGGATCTAGATACCTTCAAGACCTCCCTTTTGTGTGGCATCTCGTAATCTAATTACTTAACTCTTGTAATTAGTGGTTGCAATAAAAAAAGTTTGACTGATTGATTGATTGATTGATTGATTGATTGACTGATTGATTGATTGATTTAAGGGTATAATACATTATGAGTTACGAGACAGATTCACTGCATTTGTGTGATTCGAGCATTGAATGATGACAGAGACCCAAACGTTCAGGCGATGTGTGATAAGGCTAGCAATTGTTACGGTTATTTTGAAAGGCTACCAGACTCTTTACACATTCTCGGCCACATTACCTTGCCTTACATGACAGTACACAACAGTACATTACACAGTGTGTTTAAACAGTTTTTTTTTATAGAATAGTGATTTCCAAAGGTTGTGTGGCGCGTGATAACTGTTTCGAGTGTGTAGCCAAACTTTGGCAAAACATAAGACGTTTAAACTGTCTTTAAGAAAATCTAGCTGTCTCATTTGATAAATCGCAATTATAGTAAGCTGCATTGTTTACTAATAAATGGATTTTTAATGATATTGTACCTTTTTTCCACGCTTATGTATTCCAGATACAATAGGGAATACTTTTCATTGTTAGCACTTCATGTCGGTAAGTTACAAAGTCAAAGAGTATCAATTTGTTGCTCTGTTTAAATACAATTTCTGTTAATAATTTCTACAATTTACATTTAGATTTATATTACGGTTGCATGAAATCCAATGTTGTTGTTTTTTTTAAACTGAACTTCTTTATCGTTGGTTTTAATCGTTTTCAAATAATTTGCAAAATTTTCCTGTGTGGTTCTCTGTCTTATTGTAGGATACCTGAACTCAGGTCATGACGCGTTCTATTAAGACAGAATGTAATATAATTATCATGGTCACTGGGAACGCGTCGCAAGACGTTTTCAAAAACATTGGCGGATGTAGGAGTTGAGAAAGGGGATCAAATATTACCGTGGTCGAAGGTTTGGATGGAGAGAACTTTAGACTAAAGTTGTTATAGTCTTCAAGACTTTGTGTTGGATAGAAGCCTGCTTTCATTCCCCAAGAATTTCTGACGATGTTTGCAAAGAGCCTATTTCAAGGTTACATGTTTCAAATCGGCCATATTTTGACCGTCCTATATGTTTAGTTCTTCGATACCCCTTCCGACCGTGTTCTGGCTCTCTTTTACTACGTTAAGACTTTAAGCGTTTTTCTACTTCTTCATTCTTATTCTCTTTATTTCTACTCTCACTGCGCTGTCACTTATGTCATTTCGTGCTCAACTTAAAACACCTGTTTCGGATTGTAGGCTGTCTCTCTCTTTCAACGGACTGATTTTCTGGATGCCTGTCTATTAGGGTTGCCACTTGCCACCTTTCTAACCTAGGAAGTCGGGACGCAATTTTGAAGCAACGAAATCGTGAATCATGATGTGGGACCAGAGGCACAAGTCGTGCAACCGAGTAATTTTTGGGGGAAAGTAACTATTTATTTAAAAAGACGATTAAGGTTTATGATTTTCAACATGGGAATGATGTCAGGATGTGTATAAATGTCGTTATTTATGATATTTCACTTCGCCTGCGTTATTAATTTATAGTGGTGTTGAACAAATAGGCCTATAACAGGGGCGCCTCCAGACGTACGTACTTACATTAAAAACACGTTACATTTGGTTACATTAAAAACACGTTACATTTGGTTACATTAAAAACCTCACACACCAACAGGGGATTTTTAAAGAAATTTCCACTGGTGGGGATATTTTGAAAAAAGACATTTCTCGTGCGTAACTTTAAGTCAAAAAGCACTGAATCACAGAAGCTGGGAAAAGGACATATATTTGTAGCTATTGCAGAAAATGCCATAATGACTCATTATTAATGAGGATTTCAACTTCTAGTTCTAGCCTCAAGGTCATAATAAAGTAAACTCAAATTTTAATCATCTCATCATTGGTGGCGACTGGTGGGCCTAAAAAGGGCAAAATTCACTGGTGGGGAATTTGACAGGGCTCCACCAGTTAACATGTTAAAAAATCCATTGCTGACCCATGCTTGCAAAGAAAGTGATGCTCAATTTAATAAAGTTGCCTGTGTTTCAGGTATCCCAAAATAGCCTTTATTTAACCCCAAATGCTCTCAGAAGTTTGAGGTCGACGCTCCCCCATCCCCTACATATTTTTTACGGTCGACGCTCCCGCAGATCCTCTGTAAATCACCAGTAGCTCGTTTCGCTAGCGGTTCCCTTTTGCTCACTTCGTCCCCGATCCTCAGCCTACGTAGGCCTACGCGTGGTCTCATGCAATAGCGGCGATCTTGTTTGACAGGTGGGGGGATACGGGACATTTTTGAGCTGATTTGGTCAAAAAAGAGGTAAAATTTTTTTATTGACCTTAACTGTTATTTCTTCAAAATGGGGAGAGGGCAGACTGTAAGCCAGATACATGAATCCGGTGAAATTTCAGGTCAGATCAAACTTGTCAAGAAACGTTGCCACGAGTTCAGTCGCCAGATGGCTACAATTAACGCCTTCAGTCGCTAGGTGGTAGCGTTGAACATAGTCGAATGATATTGTAATTGTAACCGAAAACTTATTTAGAGCCACTCGGATTAGCGGCGCTTTCAACCAGCACCGGCAAAAAGGAAAGATAGGCCTATTGAATGGTCATTTTATTTTCACGCATGAAAACACAGATATCCAGATTCTGTGAATCCTCTATCGTCAGCGTTAATCGTAAAGTAACAATGCACTCAATAAACAACAAATAGTTCAAATTTTCAATGCAGTTTTTTCAAGGCTTGTACATTTTTTAATTATGGAACATTAATGATATTAACGGTGACTCTTTCTAATGAACACTTTTCATTATGCCAAATGGCCAGAATCAAGAACCAAAACCAAAATGAAACAATTAAGAATAAAATACATAGCATTAACTAGAGAATAATATAACAGCTCACTGTACATATGTCATCAAACTGGCTATAAACCTGAGTAATCAGTTGAGATCATATTAATCCTGAAAACTAAAACAAGGCAATTATCATTGTGGTAATGAGGGCCTACTAATAATTATGTCATGAACAACTTATTTACACCAAGTCAACTTTTTCTACTGCCCACACAGGCGCAGCTTTCGAAATCAGCTTTCGCGACGCAAAAGGACGAGATAAAGTAAAACGTTATTTTCGAGAAGCGTTCAGTGAGAGTTGGAGTTTAGGGCCGGAGTCCAGTTGAGGAAATGGCCACTAACATTTCTAGTCGTTTGCGAGTAACAACTATAGAGTAACCTACAAAGCAGTTGGTTATCAACATTGCAACATTTTCTAGAGGTAACGTTGAACTTTTGAAGGCAACCTGAGGTAAGGTAATGCTGGAAATATGAAGCAACATTTAGTGCACGCTAATCTATATACGGCAACCTTCTGAGCGGGTGTCATATTGTTTGGGTGTGGGATATAGGCCCTGTCAGAGATTTAGATCTCGGGCTAGCTCTGTCCGTGCATGCAGGTCCCCTTAAATGGCGTCGCGCCCTTTCAAACGGGCAGCGGTGGTGACTGGTGAAGGATCTCACCCGAGCAATTCATTGAAAATTGAAAAGGGTCGAGAACATACGGTCGCTATATAAAAACGTGTACATTTACATTTATCAACTTATCCAATGACCTGTAATCTACATTCAATTGCGAGTTTCACAAAATGTCAAGCATCCGAAATACAGTTTACAATTATGATCCCTTAAAACAAGTTAAGGATGACTCGGGAAGAAAGTTCCAAACTTCACGGTACTCCAAACAATTGGAAATGAGAGATATCAAACACTTTGAATATATCAATCGCTTTGCACTGATGAAGTCTCGTAGTAACAATTCATATAAATGCTTCATGATTCTGCAGCAACATTTTGTCCTGGAACAATTCGTCACTTTGAAATAGTTTTATATAGGATAGTGCTAGTGATCTACTACACATGGCATTATTTCAAATATACATGTACTATCATTTAAAGTAAATTACCAATATACCCCAGAACGTGGCGCCCCTCAGAAAACACCCTTGCCCTCCCACGCAAGTAATCGTGGATCCGCTACTGCCTATGGGGGGGGGGTCAAGAAACAAACTCTTTGTCGTTTTTGGCCCACACCCACAGCTTGGGCCCACAATCCCCATGGTCTCCACATGGTGCTGTTCTTGTGCCGCTTCTGTGGGATTCTCCTTCCCCTAGGTTCTTCGTCCCATCGATGCGCCGACTACACTCAGGCAATATGGCCATGCGGCCTCGGTCGCCCGAATGGTCGAGGGGATTCTGAAGGCCACTTCAGCTTGGACTCTTGGATGTCCTCAAATGGGTTTCGTCTCAATTCAAACAAGAATCAGTTCATTTGGCTTGGAAGTCGTGTCCAGCTCCACAAGATTGATATGGAGTCCCTCCACCTCAGGTTCCCCGATGTCCATTTCTCTACCTCAGTTCGTGACTTCGGAGTCGTCTTCGATCCAGTTCTTTCTTTGACAGACCATTGAAAATATGCCTCTTCTTCATGCCACTACCACTTGCTATAATTCCGCACTACTATCCATCAGTCGCTACGCCCTCATGCAACTTCCACCCTGGTTCATGCCCTGATCTGTTCTAGGGTCGAATTTGGTAATGCCATTCCTCCCTTTATGTCTTCAAGCTTCCATCGATCCAAAACGGTGCCGCCCGTCTCAAAGGTTGCATTTTGATTTTTGCCCATTATATACAGTTTCATTCGGGACTCCCTTCAGTGGCTGCCTGTCCTTCAACGCATCCAGTTTAAGATTGTCACCTTCATGCGCAACTGTCTCGTCGGCTCTGGTCATGTACGTCACTGTATGTGAAAGTTGTTATGTTAATTAATTATTTGTGAAAGTCGCAGAAATTACGGAAATGAGATAACGGTCCGCAAAGGTTCATCAGTCACTCTGTTTCAGAGAAAAGCATGTAGGGAGGTGACCTGACCGACGTCTCTTTGAGCGTAGACTCGGACCCGACCTGGGCTGGTGAACCAAAGTCCTCCGTGCCCACCTTCACGTGGTGCGGACCGTTAATACCCTTCCATTAGAAGGGGAACGAACGGGCACGGCAGGCAAAACCAGGGGAAGGCAATGGCAAACCACCCCTGTTAACATGCCAAGAAAATCGTCACGAACTAAGAGAACAGGAAGCAATGGAAAATGTGTATCATGACGATCGCTAGAGCTCCAGGAGTTGACAGCACAAGGTGACAAGGTGAGATAACGGTACAAAATGTCATGTTGAACCCGCACAATTCCTGATTGAGCCAGTCGCTCCTAAGAAAGATTATGCTCGGAACAACCCCATCCATCCATCCATCCATCCATCCATCCATCCATCCATCCATCCATCCATCCATCCATCCATCCATCCATCCATCCATCCATCCATCCATCCATCCATCCATCCATCCATCCATCCATCCATCCATCCATCCATCCATCCATCCATCCATCCATCCATCCATCCATCCATCCATCCATCCATCCATCCATCCATCCATCCATCCATCCATCCATCCATCCATCCATCCATACATACATGCATGCATACATACATACATACATACACACACAACATACATACACAGCTACATACCTACATATACAATGTCATACCTACATACATATTACATACCTATTTAACCTACCTAACTACCAACGTACTTAGGTGGTTTCGATTGTTGCTAGGAATGCAATGGAGCGCGACGGGACTACATTCCACGATTCGGTCTCCAGTTACACGGGCAGCAGCAGCAGCGAGCAGTTGTCGATGTCCGATGGGGAATCCGTGGGAGGCTTTACGACCCATGCCTTCTCCTCCTCCTCCTCTGCCTTCTGGCATAAAGACTTCATTAAGATGATGTGGCTGATCAGCGGTCCTATCATCTTCATCTTTGGAATGTGCGGAAACTCTTTGATCCTCGTCGTCATGACACGTCGTCAGATGACCGGAACATCGACGAGCGTCCATCTCTGCATCATGGCCATCGCCGACTTGGTCGTCCTGACCACCGGTCTCGTCCCCAAATGGTTCGAATTAAGCTTCGACTACAAGTTCATCCAACTGCATCCGGTCACGTGTAAACTTAAGAAGTTTCTCTTCTACACGAGCTCCGACACTTCCATCTGGGTCCTCGTCATCTTCACTCTCGATCGCCTCGTCGCCATCGCCTTTCCACTTCACAAGAAAGCCATCTGCGTTCCGAGCCGAGCTCGTCTCTTCGGAGCCCTCGCATTTCTAGCGGCTGTCATTATGAATTTCCACGTCTTCTGGACTCGCGGAGCCGAGTACAAGACGGTCGACGGTAACCTCACGTTCAACTCGAACTGCGGACCGACGCCCGGCTACGTCGACTTCGAATCGTTCGTACGACCGTGGATTGTTTTGACGTTGGTGAACGTCATCCCGTTCGTCACGATTCTGATCTGCAATATCGTCATCATTCGTACGCTAAACCGCGTTCGCCGGATGATGACGATAGGGGCGCTAGTGTCCCAGCAGACGGCAAGTGACCGTTCAATGATCCAGGTGACAACGATGTGTCTCAGCGCCTCGTTCTGCTTTCTCATATGCATCACGCCGAGCATTATTCTCCTCATCGGTCGCCCCTACTGGGACAAGACAACGTCCTACGAACTGGCGAAGGGCATTAGCCACTTCTTTACGCACGTCAACCATTCGGTCAACTTCCTCCTCTACTGCGTCACCGGACGTATGTTCCGGCGCCAGCTGGCCTGGATCTGCTGCTCCTGGTATACTTCCGATGATCGCGACAGCAGCGGTGACTCGACTTTCGCGGAATCACACAACACTTTCTTTCGCCGGAGCAGCGCCTTCTCACTACCCTGCAAGTCAAGCGTCGGACTCGGCGGAGAGTCGACGAACGAGCAGGGACGAAGCGGAAGGTCAGAAGCAGTCACCTGCGTCCAGAGTTTGAATTGTCAAATCTGAACTGGAAGGGAGGGATTGAAAAATTCTTTCGTGTCCGGACATAGGCGTTATTATGGGGGTACGAGGGGTTCCCGCACTCCCGCTTTTTAAACAGTGTCAATCAATAGTCTATTATTGAGCCTTCCCAGAGATCGCAGTCTCCGCCTTGCTTTGTGTATGTAAGAAATTGGTACCCCACTTTTTAGACCAGAAACAAAGCCACCGTTTTCATTAATAAAGCAAATAATTTAGAACTATGACTATGTAATTCAGCTGTCCTTGGCAAGCCTGCAGCTTTGTCCAGGACTCCATATTTGTCTGACTCAAGCATGTGATAACATACTTCTCGACATTCCATAGCGCAAGAGGTGGACCATTAAATTTTATACCAATCATTAACAAATCATTTACAGATGTAACGATCAACCTGTTTCGTCAACTTATGTGAGAGAGATTCATTTGACTGAATCCTCTCTCACAATCAGCTGAAGAAACAGGCAGTATACCTTTAACATAGGGACCTGCGAATCACAAATTTCCGTCGAATCGAATCTCGAATCGAATCAGCGGGTACCAAAACCATGTTTTGATATTCAAATAGTGTGTAGCCTATGTGATAGCACAGGCGTACCACCGTATCAATAGGCCAATCTCAATAACATTTCTGCAGTTTAAAATCAAATAAACTAAACATTAAGCTAATTAACAGAATAACTCACAAATAATTTATGAGTTAAGTAAGTAAGTATTTTCTTTATTGTACCAATTGCATAACCACACTTTGGTGTACATTCATCTAACCCAGGCATGGGCAACTTCTTTTAGGCCTAATAGAGGGCCGCCCTAAGATTTTAAGGGTAGCTCTGGGCCGTATGCCAATCGCAGGCTAGTTTTTGCAGATCTGCCCCAGAAAATGAGAAAATATTAATTTCGGTTAAAATTCAAGTTTAAAATAAATAAAAATAATTTTTTTGATGAAAACATAATTATCCTAATGCCTACAGTTCTACACTACAATACAAAAAACAAAATATGTCTCAAGTTTCTTCAGTTTTAAAAATACATAAAACTGTTAGTCTGTACAATTCATCCATTTGCTAGATGTGCAATATTTAATATAGGCCCTATAATAATGATTAAGGTGAGATCTGACACTGCACCGGATTAAACAATTAGTTTACAACCAGTGGCGTAGAAAGGTTTTGGGGGCCCTTGTGCAGAGCTTCGATGATGGGCCCCTTGAACCCCTTCGAGTTGAAAAAACCGCTGTGCGAGAAACGCTTGGCGCTTTTGCGATATTTGCTTATTTCGCACCGTGAAAAATATGCAAATATCACAAATCGCACCCCAATGAAATAATAATTAAATAATTACACTTCAATTATTTTCTCCGATTTATTTTTAAAATTTTTTTATTTTTATTTCTCCAGGTTAGCATAAAAAAAAATTGAACTAGGCCTAGAGCATAATTAATCTAAAACATTGTTCCATCTGCCTTGACTGCTAAAATATGAATTATCCACTCTTCAATTCTGTCAAATTGTGAAACAGTTGGGTTGGTTTGTAAAAATAACGAAATCGTTTCCGCGCCTTCTCTTACACAAAAATATCTACCGCTTTTTAAGTGTCAAGCTTTCTGGCATGTTCATTTCTATTGACAAGATTGCCAAGTCGCTCAGCCCCTCTTCTGACTTTGTACTTCGTATATAGTTTTTGATTAGCTTCAATTTTGAAAATGATCGTTCACATGGCGCAACAGTCACAGGCAAAGTCAACAGGAACATGTAGGCAGTGCAGACATCATCGCTGAATGGCAGTGAATGTAGATGAGAGTCAACGAGTAACAGTTGTGCAATTTCGAAGATGGTTGATCATTTGAGTGTTTATTACTGTGCACGTTGTTGCTAACTTGCTGTACATGTAGATTCACTTCTATAGGCTAAAAATGATACTCGCTGCCAGAGGCCCTTCTGACCGCCGGGGGCCCTTGTGCTTTGCACAACCTGCACAACCCATTGCTACGCCCCTGTTTACAACAAAGGGCTAATCATTTTTCCGAAAAAGATTCGAAATGTTTCGAATCGTGACATCATTTTCGAATCGAATACCGCCGCCCGATTCGTTTTCGAATCGAATATCGAAGCTTCGCAGGTCCCTACTTTAACAGTGCTATCAAACTCTTTAACTTGTTGCCTAACATTGCACCATCGGTGTTCTTGAACATAGCATATTCTAATACAATATTGGCTGTCTGTTTAACTAACAGCAAATTGCTTGCATAATTTTCATCCTCTTTTTCGCCAAAAAGTGCTCTATTCAAAGGATTGCTGATTTTTGGGTGACATCAATGCCGTAGCTAGGGGGTGTTTTTGGTGTTTAAACACCCCCCGAAATTAAAAATTATGTAAAAATAAAATAATGCATTTACTAACGACAAACCCTTGGTCGGTTCACTCGGTTGCATTTCGGCTTGCTGAAGGACGAGAAAACACCCCCCGAAACAGAAAACACCCCCCGAAACAGAAACACCCCCCCAAACAAAATCCTGGCTACGGCCCTGGGTGACATGCTCTAAACTTTGTACAGTTCGTCAACATAGAAGTTAAACTGTGAAACTGCATTAACATCATCTACTGATTTTTAACTGCCAGCTCCAACGGATTTCCTTTGACCTTTTACATGACCTAAATGCCGTTAGTTTAGGATGGTATTACTATACAGATTTGCCGGGCCATGGTACGAAGTTCTGAATGTCACTTTATTTTAGACTAATTGGAACTAATGACTACTAAAGCCCCGCAGATATAATTGACAAGACATCAGTCGATGTGTCAACCAATATCGCCACTCACCCACCGTCATCTGCGTCAGGCTTCTCTACTTGTCACTCCAAAGGCTTTCCATTCCAAATTGAAGTCTCAACTCTTCAGGAATTCCTATCCTAATCCATCCGATTCTCCGCCTTCCAGAGCCTTCTCTTTCCCAATGAAACCCGCCTTAGCAACTGCTATGTCTCCTCTATTCGGTCTCTCTGTCAACCGGACTTCTACTCAGGACAACCGCTCTGATACGACATAGCGCTCGTGAATAAGCTGATGCCCTACGCTTGGCTTTAGAATAGCGCTATAGAAATTTAGAGTTTACGATTACGATGATCTCCGCCTCAAGCAAAAACCTTAGTTCAAAGTTGTAATCTTTGTAGAAGTCCAGTCAAAACCCGAGAGGTCAGCGAAAGTACCTTTTAGGTTAACGGTGCCTATGTAAGTTGAAATAGATGAGTCTTAAGCTTAGACTTGAATGACAGTTCAGAACTGGTTGAACGCATCGTAGTAGGAGTGAATTCCAAACCCTTGAAATAGCTACCGAGATTCCCGGAAAGCCAAACACACTGTTCCGACACGAGTTAACAACGAGTGCATGGTCCATACGCGGGGGGGGGGTACCTTAAATGTCGTGGCTCCCACTCAAGCGGACAGCGGTGGTGACGGATCTTACCCGATCAATTCATTAAAATATGTGCTGGGTCGAGGCCATACGGTCGCTATATATATAAACACTTTATTTACAATAAGAGTCAAAGTATACATTGATCGACTGCAATATTTGATGGTAGGAGAGTGATCAAGGACCAGAGAGATAAGTGGGATGATTATTAGTAATTGTAATTGCTGACCATATATATCTAGCGGGATCTAGATACCTTCAGGACCTCCCATTGTAGCATTTTCTGTGGCATCTCGTAATCTAATTACTTGACTTAAATTGTAATTAATGGTTGCAGTAAGAAAGTTTGATTAATTGATTGATTTAAATGTAATACCTTGTGAGTTACGAGACAGGTTTAAACTGGATTCACTGCATTTGTGTAATTCGAGTACTGAGTAATGGCAGGGACCCAAATGTTCAGGCCATGTTTTATAAGGCTGCCAAACTGTTATCATGTGCTTCTACTGTTTACATGTATGTAAGGCGCCCTGCGTGGCTGTCGTTTCTACTATATATATATGTTCACTGTACAGCGCAGTGCGTTTGCAGGCGCTTAATTAAAGAAAAAGATTATTATTATTATTCTTATTATTATTATTATTATTATTATTATTATTATTATTATTATTATTATTATTATTATTATTATTATTATTAGCAATTGTTACGGTTTTGTTGTTTTGTTGTTTTTATTGATTTTGTTGATTTGGTTGTTTTAAGATTTTCGGATTTCGGATCATAAAAATCATGAAAAAGACATGAACAAGAGCTCCAACTCAGTTTAATTCAGTTGCGATTTTCGGAAATAAAAAATTATTAAATCAATGCTATTAAAATAACTTCTACAAAAATAAGAAATTTATTTAAGAAAAACAACAGCAAAAAACAAATTTTGTGGTTTTCTTTCACTTTTGTTTTAAACCAAAAACCGAAAAAACCTTTTTTCACCTCTGCAGAGTTTTCCGGTGTTACGTTAATTCGTATGAAAGGGGACGTTTTGTTTACATGTAACTTTGTGTCATATTTCATATTGAAGATAGTGAAGATAAAAATTTTCGTCACGAATTTCTGATAGCATTTCAGTTCTGTGTCACTGTTTTTCTGTTTCTGAAGAAATTTGTTTATATTGAAACATGATACTTTAATATTTGAAGAAAATCTCCTCTCGATTTTGGGGGGCATTGCCCCGGCTCCTCAATTATTGGGGGGCACGTGCCCCGGCTGACCCCCCAGAGTCTACGCCTATGCTTTCAAGAATTTTGAATCTATGTTGAGATTTTTTAACTTTTTACCAAATCACTTGAAGTGTGTACCAAGGTGCAAAAATTCTGGCAGATATAATTTCATCGACAAAATGAACCTTGATCTGAAGTCATTATAAGCAATTGACCTCTTAACCCCAACATTTCCTATCATAGGCGTAATTTTTGGGCGGGGGTACGAGGGGTACCCGTACCCTCCACTTTTTAGACTTTGGGTACCGTACCCCCACCTTTTAAACAATGTCAATCAATATGTTATTATTGAGCCTTCCCAGAGATCGCAGTCTCCGCCTTGCTTCGTGTATGTAAGATAGCAGTCTCCGTATTGCTTCGTGTATGGTGCTTGACCTTCATGCCTGCTGACCTTGCCTCCGTCGCCGCCGGAAGTGACGCCTCGTCACGACCTTGACCCTGTTAGTGACCTTGATCATGGTCCTGTTGCATGAGAAACGGAAGCACGCCAGATGCAGGCAATGGCACGAGCAGGACTCGACCCGTCCTTGACCTGACCCGGTTCGATCGTCCCCTCACCCAGTTCCATGCAGTTCGCCCTAGCGGGCGCCCCTGGAATATCTGATTATTCGATTGCTGTTTAAAAGGTCCAATATAATTTGTTTAGCCACAAAGACTACATGTTTGTGCGACTTTTTCCAGGTAGGGGTCCAGTACCTAGATGGAAACTTACGGGATCTAATACTATGAGCGCTGATGACGCGAAACCTCTAACAAAAAAGGGACTCAGAAGAGTCGTAAAAATTGCCCTATGGGCAGTGGCGGATTTAGCCATGGGCACGTTGGGTCGGTTCGCCACCCCGCGCCCCTCTAAGTTGTATGACGGCGCCCCTCGTTTTCCTCTGCAGCCCGTTATGGTAGGCTGCCAGAACGGGTCTGGCATGGCCCAGGTTTAGTTAAAGCCATGTCCATAGTGATAGGAGTAATCTTTTTACTTTTATGAACACCAATGAGCAATGTCCAATTGTCCATCACTATTCAGTCGACTAGGTCTACTTTCAACTGTGCTTCCCGAGGTCTTGCTGTTCCGTTTATCTCTACATGTGTAAATAGGAAGGGGTAGAGAAACCCAGCGTAGATATGGCATGGGAGATTGATATGACCCTGAATCGACAATCACTCGACAAGTGAGCAAAGTGTCTAAAGAAACAAGCTAAGTTCCAAAGTGCAACAGTCTGCCAGAGTCCTCCACACACGCATGCATAGTCATACTCGATATGAAACACCTCCCAAAATCGCATGTGCCAGCATCAGATAGGTTTAAACATCTGCATCATCAAACTAGCGCACATGCGGGCTGTCATGCATGTGATGCCTCTCTATTTTATTAATAGAGTGCTTAGCGTAGATCAATCCTGTTGCCCTCATTTTGAAACAATTATTGATAATGTCAAATAACTATGTCACGAGATAGATAGACATCCGTGTCCTGGTTGGTTGTAAAATGTATGTAATTCTAATATATCACAACAGTTCAGTTAGTCAGTTAGTTCATATCGTAGTAATCAACAGTTTTTATAATCAGTCTAATGTCTATTCTTCAATTAGCTTTATTTTACTTAACCAGCACTTGATAACTAATTGTAGCCTATTATTATGGCGTATCTAACCTCCCACGTAGATCTGGATAAAATAAACTTTCTCACACAGCAGTCCAGTGTCTTCTATTGGAATTGACTCGCCCCTTCTTTGTTATGGATTTCTGTGATGAATCGAGCATTGTTTTCATCATTGATTTTCTTGTTTTCTCGTAGTCATACGTGTTGGCTTCGTATTCCAAAACGTCTTCTTCTCGAAAGAAAGATTCCTTTCCTTCGAACGTACGATTACGCGCATACACTCAACAAACTCGTAGAATAAACTTTCCGGATGTAGTTCGATTCAACTAGTCTGAATATGATCGCCGAGTTGATAACGACACAAACGCTAACCCGACTTGTGATACAGTACGAATGTCGAAGTTCGACCATTTGCTGTGATTTCGCCAAAGTTCCGCCTCCTCACTTCATTATTTTATTGTAGGGGTGTCACCGCTCAACCTCCTCAAACTACCATTCGTAACCAAAACGAATTTCGAGTTAGCGACGAAATAACTAGTAGATGCGACCATCTACACATTGACGTCCTTTGCATAACGCGTTTGAATTCAACGGATTCACGTCAACCTCGCCAAATAGATCGTTTACACACGGCTCTCTTCAGGTAAGCGGTTAAGATATAAATCATCCAATGAAGCGTATCTACGTTTCTTTCTTCTTAGCCTCAAAACCGTAATATGACCCAAAAATCTAGGATAAATATAATATTATAATCCCTATGGTGCAGGCTATCAGGTGTGTTTCTAATTAATTAACATTAATAACCTAATTATGTATATCAAACTGGTATTTAAATCACACCTTGACTAGTACAATTCAGTTTAACAATATTTAGCCTACATAGATAAAAGGACTAGCATGGGAAATCCTGACAATGCATTACTCCAAGAGTTTGCAGCAGGGCATACAATATATGCTTAACTGCCGACGACACTAGAAATTTGATATATTATATCAAATTTGTAGTGCAGTCGGAATTTAAATTCAAATCAAATGGCTTTTTGGATATTTAACAAATTGCAATTCTCGATAAGTCGCTCTCGAATTAGCGATCTGCATATTGGATTAAATTGGTATGAAACGAAAAATATTTGGTATTTATAAAATAAATTCAGGTCTTGAAACAAACAACATCAGCTTCAAATTGTGATAAATTGGATATAATTATAAATTAGATCCTTATGGCTGAAATTACTAAACGCAAACTCGCGCAGAAACTGAGTGGAGTTTAATCATAAGCGAGCTAATCTTGAATGCAAATGGTAAACAATGCATGCAGCTTACAACATTTATCACCAGATCACCTACAGCAAGTGAAAATGTCAGCTTTTTCAGCCGACTTGCTTGAGTCTACATAATTATGCTATCTATGCCACTGATACAGTGGCAGCTGGTGAATTACAGCCTAAGAGGATGAAGAATCTATTCACTTGCACTGAAGACCTTCAACTTCAAACGAAGTTTTGAAATTTGATGATGAGCAACAGAGAACGGACGGTGTCCACCAACCGTTACCTTAAGAGTCGGAGTTCCCTCCTTATCCAGGACTCTACATCATTGCAACTTTAAGCACAAGACTTATACGAATTGAACCATTTCAATTTCCTACGGATGACTCGGGAAGAAAGTTCCGAATTTCATGGTACACCAAGCAATTGGAAATGGGAGATATCAAACACTTTGAATATATCAATCGCCTTGCACTGATGAAGTCTCGTAGTAACAATTCATATAAATGCTTCATGATTCTGCAGCAACATTTTGTCCCGGAACAATTCGTCGCTTTGAAACAGTTTTATAAAGGATAGTGCTAGTGATCTACTACACATGCAATAATTCAAATATACATGTACTATCATTTAAGTTAATTACCAATATACCATAGAACGTGGCGCCCCTCAGAAAACACCTGGCACTCCCACCCAAAAGAAACTGTATCCGCCACTGATTATGGGGGTCAAGAAACAAACTCCTTGTCGTTTTTGGCCCACACGCACAGCTTGAGCCCACATCACTATGGTCCCCCAGGGTTCTGTTCGTGTGCCGCTTCTGTGTATTCTCCTTCCCCTATAGTTTCTACGTCCCATCGAGGCGCTGACTACATGCAAGCATTACGACCAGGCGGTTTCGATCGCCCGAATGGTCGAGGGGATTCTGAAGGCCACTTCAGCTTGGACTCTTGGATGTCCTCAAATGGGATTCGTCTAAATTCAAACAAGAATCAGTTCATTTTGCTTAGCGGTCGTGTCCAGCTCCACAAGATTGATATGGAGTCCATCCGCCTCAGGTTTCCCGATGTCCATTTCTTTTTTTTCAAGATAACTCAGTTCGTGACCTCATTCGGGAGTCGGGACTCCCTTCATTGGCTGCCTGTCCTTCAACGCATCCATTTTGATATTCTCACGCTCATGCGCAACTGTCTCGTCGGCTCTGGTCATGTATGCCACTGTATGTGAAAATTGTCATGTAAATGAAATTTTTGTGAAAGTCGCAGAAATTAAGGAAATGGGATAACGGTATAAAAAGTCATGTTGAACCCGCACAATTCCTGATTGAGCCAGTCGCTCCTAAGAAAGATTATGTTCGGAACATCCCCATTCATCCATCCATCCATCCATCCATCCATCCATCCATCCATCCATCCATCCATCCATCCATCCATCCATCCATCCATCCATCCATCCATCCATCCATCCATCCATCCATCCATCCATCCATCCATACATACATACATACATAGATACATACATACATACATTCATACATACATACATACATACATACATACATACATACACAACATACATACACACCTACATACATACACATACAAGGCATACTTACATACATAATTGCGTACATATTTAACCTTCCTAACTACCAACGTACTTAGGTGGTTTCGATTGTTGCTAGGAATGCAATGGAGCGTGACGGGACTACATTCTACGATTCGGTCGCCAGTTACACGGGCAGCAGCAGCAGCAAGCAGTTGTCGATGTCCGATGGGGAATCCGTGGGAGGCTTTACGACCCATGCCTTCTCCTCCTCCTCCTCCTCCTCCGCCTTCTGGCACAAGGACTTCATTAAGATGATGTGGCTGATCAGCGGTCCAATCATCTTCATCGTCGGAATGTGCGGCAACTCTTTGATCCTCGTCGTTATGACACGTCGTCAGATGACCGGAACATCGACGTGCGTTCACCTGTGCATCATGGCTATCGCCGACTTGGTCGTCCTGACCACCGGTCTCGTTCCCAAATGGTTCGAATTAAGCTTTGACTATAAGTTCAAGGAACTGCATCCGGTCACGTGTAAACTCGAGAAGTTTCTCTTCTACACGAGCTCCGACACTTCCATCTGGGTACTCGTCATCTTCACCCTGGATCGACTCGTCGCCATCACCTTTCCACTTCACAAGAGAGTCATCTGCGATCCAAACCGAGCTCGTCTCTTCGGAGCCCTCGCATTCCTAACGGCCGTCTTTATGAATTTCCACGTATTCTGGACTCGCGGAGCCGAGTACAAGACGGTCGACGGTAACGTAACGCTGAAGTCGAACTGCGGACCGACGCCCGGCAACGCCCACTTCGAATCTTTCGTCCGACCGTGGATTGTTTTCACGTTGGTCAGCGTCATCCCTTTCGTCACGATTCTGCTCTCCAATATCGTCATCATTCGAACGCTAAACCGCGTTCGCCGGATGACGACGATAGGGGCGCTAGTGTCGCAGCAGACGGCAAGTGACCGTTCAATGATCCAGGTGACAGCGATGTGTCTCAGCGTCTCGTTCTCCTTTCTCATATTCATCACGCCGAGCATCGTTCTCCTCATCGGTCGCCCCTACTGGGACAAGACAACGTCCTACGAACTGGCGAAGGGCATTAGCCACTTCTTTACGCACGTCAACCATTCGGTCAACTTCTTCCTCTACTGCGTCACGGGACGTAAGTTCCGGCATCAGCTCGCCTGGATCTGCTGTTCCTGGTGTACTTCCGATGATCGCGACAGCAGCGGTGATTCGACTTTCGCCGAAACACACAATACTTTCTTTCGTCGGAGCAGCGCCTTCTCACTGCCCCGCAAGTCCAGCGTCGGACTCATTTTCTTCGGAAAATCGGCGGAGAGTCGACGAACGAGCAGGGACGAAGCGGGGCGAGCAGAAGCAGTCACCTGCGTCCAGGGTTTGAATTGTCAAATCTGAACTGGGGGAAGAGGCTGAAAAATTCATTCATGTCCGGACATAGGCGAAATTATGGGTTACGAGGGGTTCCCGTACCCCACCCCCCCCACTTTTTAAACAGTGTCAATCAATAGTCTATTATTGAGCCTTCCCAGAGATCGCAGTGTCCGCCTTGCTTCGTGTATGTAAGAAATTGGTAGCCCACTTTTTAGACCAGAAACAAAACCACCGTTTTCATTAATGAGGCAAATAATTTAGAACTATGACAAGGTAATTCAGCTGTCCTTGGCAAGCCTGAAGCTTTGTCCAGGGCTCCATGATTGTCTGACCTCAACCAAGTGATAACATATTTCTCGGCATTCCATAGCGCAAGAGGTGGACCATTTATACCATTCATTAACAAATCATTTACAAATGTAACAATCAATCTGTTTCGTCAACTTATGTGAGAGAGAGATTCATTTGACTGAATCCTCTCTCACAATCAGCTGAAGAAACAGGCAGTATACCATTAACAGTGCTATCAAACTCTTTAACTTGTTGCCTAACATTGCACCATCAGTGTTCTTGAACATAGCACATTCTAATACAATACCGGCTGTCTGTTTAACTAACTAATTGCTTGCATAATTTTCCAGCCTCTTTTTCGCCAAAAAGTGCTCTATTCAAAGGATTGCTGATTTTTGGGTGACGTGCTCTAAACTTTGTACAGTTCGTCAACATAGAAGTTAAACTGTGAAACTTCATTAACATCATCTACTGATTTTTAACTGCCAGCTCCAACGGATTTCCTTTGACCTTTTACATGACCTAAATGCCGTTAGTTTAGGATGGTATTACTATACAGATTTGCCGGGCCATGGTACGAAGTTCTGAATGTCACTTTATTTTTAGACTAATTGGACCTAATGACTGCTAAAGCGCCACAGATATAATTGGCAAGACATCAGTCGATGTGTCAACCAATACCGCCACCCACCCACCGTCTTCTGCGTCAGGCTACTCTACTTATCACTCTAAAGGCTTTCCATTCCAAATTGAAGTCTCAACTCTTCAGGAATTTCTATCCTAATCCATCCGATCCTCCGCCTTCCAGAGCCTTCTCTTTCCCAATGAAACCCGCCTTAGCAACTGCTATGTCTCCTCTTTTCGGTCTCTCTGTCAACCGGGCTTCCACTCTGGACAACCCCTCTGATACGATACAGCGCTCGTGAATAAGCTGATGCCCTACACTTTCTATAGCGCTTTAGAATAGCGCTATAGAAATTTGGAGTTAACGATTACGATTACGATGATCTCCGCCTCAAGAAAAACCTTAGTTCAAAGTCGTGATCCTTTGTAGAAGTCCATTCGAAACCCGAGAGGTCAGTGACCTTTTAGGTTAACGGTGCGTAAGCAAGTTGAAATAGATGAGTCTTAAGCTTAGACTCCAATGACAGTTCAGAACTGGCAGAACGCATCGAAATGGACAGTGAATTCCAAACCCTTGATATAGCTACCGAGATTACCGGAAAGCCAAAAACACTGTTCCGACACGAGTTAACAACGAGTGCATGGTCCATAAGCGGGGTGGGGGGACCTTAAATGGACAGCGGTGGTGACGGATCTTACCCGATCAATTAATTAAAATGTGAGCAGGGTCGAGGCCATACGGTCGCTGTATATAAAAACGTGAACTTATATCTTTATTTATATTAAGAGTCAAAGTAAACATTGATCGACTGCAATAAATTATTTGATGGTAGGAGAATGATCAAGGACCAGAGAGATAGGTGGGATGATTATTAGTAATTGTAATTAGGTTATCATATATCTTGCGGAATCTAGATACCTTCAGGATCTCCCATTGTAGACTTTCCTGTAGCATCTCGTGATCTAATTACATGACTCTTGTAATTAATGGTTGCAATAAGCACGGGCGTAAACTTATCCAAAATATTGGGGGATTGGGTCTGCACCAGAAGTGAAAAAACAAGTTTTTTAAAGATGAAAAGTTGTTTTTTCGTTGTTTATCCGCTTTGTTTTTATGGTTTCGTTGTTTTGGTTGTTTTTAAGATTTTCGGATTTCGGAACATAAAAATCATGAAAAATGGCATGAACGAGCTCCAACTCAGTTTAATTCAGTTGCGATTTCCGAAAGTAAACAATCATTAAATCAATGTTATTAAAATAACTTCTACAAAAATAAGAAAATTATTTTTAAACAAAGAAACAAATTTTGTGGTTTTCTTTTTCTTTTGGTTTTGTTTAAAACCAAAAACCGAAAAAAACTTTTTTCACCTCTGGTCTGGACAGTCAGCAGAGGCTTCTGGTGTTACGTTAATGCGTAGGAAATGGGGCGTTTTGTTTACATGTATAAATTTGTTCATATTGAAGATGTTGAAGATAATAATAATCTTTGTTTTCATTATGAATTTCTGATAGTAGTTCAGTTCTGTGTCTCTGTTTTTCTGTTGCTGAAGAAATTTGTCTATATTGAAGCATAATATTTTAATATTTGAA
This sequence comes from Allolobophora icterica, assembly GCA_963556255.1. Taxonomy (NCBI): domain Eukaryota; kingdom Metazoa; phylum Annelida; class Clitellata; order Crassiclitellata; family Lumbricidae; genus Allolobophora; species Allolobophora icterica. Next base: position 36,476,123 of record OY744612.1, on the reverse strand, counting down.
GAAATTCTCCTCTCAATTTTTTGTGGGGAGGCATTGCCCCGACTCCTCAATTATTGGGGGTACGTGCTCCGGCTGCCTCCCCAGAGTCTACGCCTAGGGCAATAAGACAGTTTGATTAATTGATTGATTTAAATCAATTAATCAAGCCCGTGCTTGTGAGTTACGAGACTGATTTTAAACTGGATTCACTGCATTTGTGTAATTCGAGTATTGAATCATGACAGGGACCCAAACGTTCAGGCGATGTGTTGTTTAAGGCTAGCAATAGTTACGACTATTTCGAAAGGCTTCCAGACCTTGCATACATTCTCGGCCATATTACCTTGCCTTACACGACAGTACAAAACAGTACATTACACAGTGTGTTTTACTAAACAGTTTCTTTCATAGAAGATTGATTTCCAAAGGTTGTGTGTCGCGAAATAACTGTCTCGAGTGTGTAGACAAACTCTGGCAAAACAAAAGACGTTTAAACTGTCTAAGAAAATCTAGTTGTCTCATTTGATAAATCGCAATAATAGTAAACTCTATTGTTTACTAGTAAATGGATTTTTAATTATATTGTACCTTTTTTCCACGCTTTTGTATTCCACATACAATAGGGGATACTTTCCATCGTTAGCACTTCATGTCGATAAGTTACAAAGAGTATCAATTTGTTGCTCTGTTTAAATACAATTTCTGTTAATAATTTCTGTATCTCAGCACTACAATATACATTTTACATTTATATTACGGTTGCATGAAATCCATTGTTTTTTCGGTTTTGAACTGAACTTCTTTATTGTTGTTTCTAATTGTTTTCAAATAATTGGCAAAATTTTCTTGTGTCCTTCTCTGTCTTATTGTAGGATACCTGAACTCAGGTCATGACGCGTTCTATTAAGACAGAATGAAATAATATGTCATGGTCATTGGGGACGCGTCATAACACTTTTGTGAAAAACATTGGCGGATGTAGGAGTTGAGAAAGGGGAGCAAATGTTACGGTGGTCGAGGTTTTGGATGGCGAAAACGTTCGACTACCGTTGTCAGTCTTCAAGACTTTGTGTCGGATCGAAGCCTGCTTTTTAGGATTGCCGCCTTTCTAAACTAGGAAGTCGAGACGTCATTTTGGAGCACCGAAATCGTAAATCACCTCATGTTGTGCACATATGACCAGAGGCACAAGTCGTGCGACCGAGTACTTTTTTGGGAAAGTAACTATTTATTTGCATAGACGATTAATATTAATGAGTTTGAACACTGTCATGATGTCAGGATGTGTTTAAATGTCGTTATTTATGATATTTCGTTTGGCCTGCGTTATAAATTTATAGTGGTGTTGAAGAAATATAATACGGGTAATGCGTTTTAAGCCACATTTGGTTAGTTTGGAAAACAATTACCACAAATATTTGAAAGTAGGGACATTTGGCTGTCCCGGCTAGGTCAAGTAGGGACGCGAGACATTTACCTCGAAATCGGGACGGTCCCGACAAAATCGGGACGGGTTGCAACCCTACTGCTTATGGCTTGGCTTTGGTGCACCATCGGTTGATGCCTTGTGCATTAGACACCGGCGCTAGAAGTTACTACTTAATATTAACAACAACAACAACAGCAACAACAACAACAAAATAATAATAATAATTTTTTTTATATTATTATTAATATTCGAGAGATTTCATAGGCTTTTTACTCTATACCTTTTAGACAACTCTTGCTGAAAACTGTTGCAGGGCCATTTAAAGTGCGTGGCCCCTAATTCAAATGGTGGGGTTAGTGGATTGCCTTGGCCATAGTACTATGGTTAAATCCTCGTTCTTCTGTTTCGTATTCCTCTCGGACTCCCAAGGATTGCCCTGTAGTTTTTAGAGAAGTGTTAGCTTTAGGGACTGCTTTTAAGCAGTCCCTAAAGCTAGCACTTAGGCTGCCATGGGCATGAAGTGTTAGCAATTTCATTTTCTTAGCCTCGGCATACGAGGTCGGGTGACCAGTCCTCTCTCACCGTCTCATCTTCCCACCGTCATCTTCCTCATCTTCCCACCGACAGTGAACGGTCAGTGAACTCATTATAGCTGAGTTGGCTAGGGCTGAGAAATCTGGAACCAAATTTCTGCCCTGGCGGGACATGAACCCCGACCTCTCGATTGACAGTCCAGCACGTTAATCACTACACTGTCAAGAGTTTAAATCTGGGTTTTAAGTTGCCAATTTGTTTTCCTGAAAAGCGACGGTTGATTCAAACAAAACAATAGGCCTATAGAACAGAAGAGAATGAAATAAAATGAATTATATTAGATTACGCCAGATAAACTAATCGAATGAATTCTCATGTCCGATCAGACTAGACAAGAGACGATTCCACGAGTTCAGTCGCCAGATGGCAATAATTGACCAATTCAGTCGGCAGGTGGTAGCGTTAAACAGAGCCTATTGGATCGCTATTTGATGATCGTCTTCTTTTCATGCGTGAAAACACAGCAGAAGAATGAATCCTGACCTTTTATCGTAATTGTATTTATTTTTGTATTGTATTTACGAGTTTATAAAGCGCCTCTCGCAGTACAACCTAATCAGAGGCGCTCAATGTAACACTGTAGGCCTAACTCAATAAACAACAAATAGTTCAAAATTTCAGTGCAGCTTTTTCAAGGCTTGTAAATCCTTTAATTTTCGCCAAACAATTTGCCGAACATGTAATGATATGAACGGTAACTCTTTCTAATGCCCATAGCCCCCATACCGAAGTAACTTTCGAGGCCTGTTTTCGCGACGCAAAAAGAATAGATAAGATAAAACGTTATTTTCGAGTAGCGTTCAGTGAGAGTTTGAGTTTAGGACCGCAGTCCAGTAGAAGGAATGGACACTAACATTTCTAGTCGTTTGCGAGTAACAACTAGAGCAACCTGTAAAACAGATTGTTATGAATACTGCACTTTTTGTGAGAGGTAATGTTGAAGGCAACCTGAGGTAAGGTAACGCTGGAAATATAAAGTATAGCATTTTTTGTGAGCTAGTCATAAACATGGCAACCTTGTGAGCGCGCGTTATTTTTTTGGTTGCGGGATATATTAGAGATCTAAATCTCGGGCTAGCACGATCCGTGGACGGGGACCTTAAATGGTCTGTAGCTCTTTCAAAACGGGCAGCGGTGGTAAGGATTTTGATAATCTCCCCGGCATCTTCTCGCTCGCTCAAGACGTTTCTGTTTCCACAGAGCTCTATACTCTGAATAGTTTATACTTCGAGATGCGCCTTATAAATTTCTAGATACGATACGATAGATACGATTTTACCAGATCAATTCATTGAAAATTGAGCCGTGTTAACTGTTGAGACCATACGATCGCTATATTTAAAAACGTGTACATTTACTGTTTACAGCTTAAGCGCCGCTTTATCAGATTAAAGCCCAGTGGCGCCATCTCATCAATCTGTGTTTATACATGTATGTATGCGTGTCTATGTATGTATGCATGTATGTATGTATGTATGTATGTGTGCGCATCAATACACTGAAATGGCGCTTTTATATACCTCAATAAATCGCTGCATGCTCGACAAAGTCTCTCAAGAATGCCACGATAGAGTCTTGGGTATGAAATGTTTGGGTCATCGTTTCCTTAGTATCGGCAGGTGAGGATGGTTGGCCCAACCCTCTCCAATGCGGCGTAACTCTTAAGCTCGCCTTCTAAAAGAGTTCGCAAGGGGTTCTACTCAACCAGAAAAATTCAAGTATCTCTCAAGAAACTCATCCGAACACTGCACTTACACAACAGAGTTAATTGACCGTATATACATATATATATGTATGTAATTATATATATAGCTATGATGCACATATGTATACATATATAAAATAAATATATGTTTGTATCAGGATTACCCCTTTTACCTTGATGCATCACTACGAGTCTACGATCTGAAGTTATTACAAGTAATTGACCTCTTAACCCCAACATTTCTTATCGACGGTCAACTCTGACGGAGTGTTGCGAATAATGGACAAAAAGATCGGACACTGGCGCTTAATAAAGGCGGGTGCGCCGAAGTCGTACAAGTGTCTACCAAGTGTTGTTGATGGATCTGGGTAGAGTCCCACATACGGTGGGGCTGCTGAGCAGACCGGAAGCGATCATCGGTGCAGCGATAGACGTTCTTCCGTTGGTGGATTGAGCGTTTATGCCGTTGGCGTACGGCATCGTCTGAGCACGTGACTGGTCGGCGAGGCGACTGGCCACTTCCGGTTGGTGCGGACGTGTGACCTTCGAGTGCCACTCCTCTTCCGCGGCACTAAAGTCGACCGTAGGGTGCTTGCGAAGCTTGAGCCTTACGAGGCGGATGCTTGTGCTTGACCTTCATGCCCGCTGACCTTGCCACCGCAGGAAGCGACTCCTCATCACGACCTTGATCCTATCCGCGACCTTGATAATGGTCCTGTTGCATGAGAAACGGAGGCACGGCAGATGCAGACAATGGCACGAGCAGACTGCAGCTCTCACAATTGACACTTCATTTGTCATTGTAGCTTACCTACGAGGTAAGATATACATATTTTTGTGTCTTAGCGGGCATGTTGGCCGCCATCTTGGAAAGAAGTATCCCCACACTAATGACGCTACGATAATTCGATTCGCTTACCTTGGAAATGTCAAAATTGATACTTCATTTGTCATTGTTGCTTACCTACGAGCTGAGACATACATATTTTTGTGTTTTGGCGGCCATATTGGCCGCCATCTTAGACTTAGACAATGGTATTCCCACACTATTGCCACTACGATAAATCGATTCCTTGACCTTGGAAATGTTACAACTGACACTCCATTTGTCATTGTAGCTTACCTGTGAGCTGAGATATTACATATTTTTTTGGGGTAAAAAATAACCCCAGTTCGTCCTCCACATATCCTAAAAGCTGCGAAGGTTAAACATCTCCATCATCAAACTAGCACACATGCGGACTGTCATGCATTACTCCAAGAGTTTGTAGTAGGGCACATAATATATGTTTAAATGCCGACTACACTAGAAATTTGATATATATATATATATATTGCGTAATTGTATATATGCGTAATTGTCAGTTTGAAGATATTATATATATATATATAATATATAAATATATATCAAATGTCTAGTGCAGTCGGCATTTAAACATATATCATGTGCCCTACTACAAACTCTTGGAGTAATGCACGACAGTCCGCAGGCAACCAATTAATACAGGCAACCAATGCAGCCAATGCAAACCAATATATATGTTTGCCTTGGTTGGCAAACATACATATAGGTATATATAGGCAACCAATGCAAACAATATATATATATATATAATAGGGTGTGTCTATAATTTGAAGTTTCAAAATTAATATCGGCCAGTTTGTTTTTGTGTTCCACCTTGAGAAACATTAACATTTGCCAAATTAGATGAAAATCGTAATAGATTTAGAACTGGCGCAAAGCCCGGGAAAAATTACCACTTAGAAAGCAATGTCATACATTGTAATTATCGAAGATCCAAACAATTTCAACACTTACACATAAAAAATAAGGCAAAAGCAAACCAAGAACCTTCAGTTATTTGTCATTACCTAGTCCCTTTAGTGCTTTTGGGAATCTATTTCGATGGTATTCAACCATTTGAAGAACAATTTGTTTCTCTTCTTCATTTCGAACCAGGGCTTCATTGAAGGACTGCATTAGAGCCACTCCTCTCTCCGCTAAATCGTTCGTCACTCTTAGGGCGGATATAATGTCTTTCGCCTCATTGAACGAATGCTCTGACTCCCATTGTTGTAGATCTCGATCAAGAAAAGCGTAATCGAATTTGATAGTAGAATTTGATAGTAGAAGTGGTAAAAAAATCGGATAGCGCTTTTGTAGATGGATCATGTATGGGAGGAAGCCTCTTTTGAGGTTCGTCGGATCCCTGATTGTTGCGCATGTTATAGACCATGCGCTGTTTTTCGTCGAAGGTGACTGAATCGTCAAAAAGGCTGAGGCCAACCAAGGTCTCCGACAAAAACCAAAGGTGTCGGGAAAATGCTGTTAGGGCTACCTGTGAGACTTCCTTGTCTGGGTAAGTATGGATTGCCTTCAAGAATTGAAGATCGTTCCTTGGGGCTTCAATGGGTGATGTACAGGTGAACCAGTACTCCACGTAGGCTGTGGTCACAAAAAGTGAAACTCGAAGTAGATGATTCCACATCTTTTGAGAGTAAGATTGTCGAGATGCCCTCTGGTGTTGTTGAATAGGAAACTGCTATCTGAAAAGCCACATCTTGATTTCATAAACCGCACGTGCCATCCAACGCGCGCGGTGAAATGCCCCTGGGTACCTGAACTTTATTCTTTTCGGTTGAATTCCTCCTAGGAAAATGACTGTTAGTTCTAGTAGGCTAGCTCTTCGTAGTCGTCTCTGTGGTATTCAGCATTCAGTTGCTGCAGTGCGAAGGTGATGACATTCTCTCGAATTTCTTTGACTCTTTGTGCTGCGTCTTTATCCTCTATTGCTGTGCGATACTTGGTCTGATCGATTTGCGGCCAGAGGTCACGGAAATGACTGAAGAGTTCCAATTTTGGAGACCTTACAGAATCATGCAGTGAAAATACCTTTTGCAGAACAATTTCAGAAACATGATGTCGACAGGCAAGCAGTGCCGGCCTTAGGATATTTCGGGCCCCGTGCAGAGTATACTGTACGGGCCCCCATGACACAAGTCAAATTGTTTTTCAATGGTATTTTATTTTAGTAGATCGTTTACCTGCAGTCTTGTTGTCCTCGAGACCAAGGTCTTGGTCTCGAGTGCACTCGAGTTTGTTTTTAAAAGTCTTGGTGTTGGTCTTGAGACCAAAAGTCTTGGTCTTGGTCTTGAGGTTCAAGGTCTTGGTCTTGGTCTTGAGGCTCAAAGTCTTGGTCTTGGTTTTGCAAGACCAAGACCAAGACTTTTGACAATATTAACAGTCATTTAACAAAACGCAAGGATTTTTAAAATGTATCCAATAATTACTAATACAATTGCTTCAGTATTTACACGGTGTGAGGCTTTACTGTTTTTTTATATTTATTTTCACTTCCGGTTATTTACCATGGAATGATTTCAAAACAGACTCACAATTTATATATTTACATCCGGTACTTGAAAAGCTGCTCTGTGTGCCAGTGAATTCAGCACTGTAGAACGTATTTTTCACATGGCAGAATTTTTATGAGGCCCCACAGGTCACGTCTTGGTCAGAAAATTCTGAGCGAATTGATTTTTATAAAATGCAACAGGCATTTGGAACAACATTTCGCATGAGACTTTTGTAAACACGAATTCGAAATTCTCTGCACTCTGCATTTGGAGTTGTTTTGTTTGAATAAAATAAAAGATTCATGCTTTAATTAAAATAGCGAGTAGTCCGACTTGACAATTTTTTGAGTAAGGAATAGGAGTCTGGATATGGTTGTGATTTTTTGGGTATTTTTCTCGGTTTTGGTCTTGGTGTTGAGGTTCAAGGTCTTGGTCTTGGTGTTGAGGTTCAAGGTCTTGGTCTTGGTGTTGAGGTTCAAGGTCTTGGTCTTGGTCTTGAGGTTCAAGGTCTTGGTCTTGAGGTTTAAGGTCTTGACAACAAGACTGTCGTTTACAAATACAATTAGCCTAAGTCAAATTTAACTATGCACGAGAATTCTGGGATATAGAGGAAGTTGACTTATTTTATTGACAAGAGAAGATTTAATGGAAAACATAAGTTTTTTATTAGGGCATCTTGTTGATGTTAATTTTCTGTGACATTTTCGGGCCCCCCTAATTTGCGGGCCCCGTGCGACCGCACGGTTCGCACGCCCCTAAGGCCGGCACTGAGGCAAGGTTCAAGAGGTCTTTTCCTAATTCCGTTTCCAGCTTGATGCATACGCCGCCCTTGCAACCAGTGTTACTCGCCGTGGTGTCGAAACGCATGGCCACGATTCTGTCTTCCAATCCCCAACTTCTGATCTCGGCCAAACACGCATCTGCCATGAAGGCAGCGGTCCCGGATTGAAGTTTGGGGATGGCCAATAGTTTGGTCACATCCTTACCAGATACCATTAATGGAAGACGATCAACGCACACTCGTCCAGTTTCTGTAAAATCTGGCATGATCTTGCCGTCCCAGTGGATAGTAAGGGGAACCTTCGGATCGAAAGATTCACGAATCTCAGCTGCTAGGGCTGCACGGTTATCCTTCCTTGCTCGATGGATAGCAGAAGGACTGATGATCAGCTCACCAGTTGGTGCTGCATATAGATTGGATGCAGCGAGAGCAGAGAAAATGTGAGAGGCATTCCTGCTGCTGGTTTTGGTACGATCTAGAACTGCTGCAACATCACGGGTAACTACAGAGATTGTTCCCTTTTGCCGCTTTGGTGGTCCAGCTGACGTTGAAGGTTCTGGTTCTCTTTCTGAGCTATTTGATGACGCCTCTTCCTCAGATGATGTTGCCAACAGAGAAACCTCCGTCGCTACCGCCATGCTTGCACGATATTGTCATGGGCGAGGGAATTATTGTTGCAGTAAGATTGCTCCGATCGGAAACCACGACATTATCTGATTGGCACAAACTCATTCGGGGATCAAACACATACTCTTACCAAGGGAGACAGCCACTCGCGATAAACACCATGCTATTGATGTAGCGCCAGGTGTCTGTGTCTCCTCTAGAAAACCACAATAGCTTAATTAATTACTATAATTATGTTGAAGATCGAAAACACGAAGAACAGACATCGTAACCGTCGTAACGTCTAATATTTTGGCCAAACCGAGACAGGTCACCGGGTTCCTAATTTCGGTCGCCTTGCGCCAGTCCTAAATGTTCAGCTATCGCGATATAATTTCGGATACGGCGTTTATACGCTAATTGGCATGATAATTCGACCTGGCCGTTAAAAGATCTTTGAGTTAAAAAAATCATGTGCATCATAAAAACACCCTAATATATATATGTCTGCCTTGGTTGGCAAACATATATATATATATCGGCAACCAATGCAAACGAATATATATATATATATGTTTGCCTTGGTTAGGCCTAAATATTATACAGTAGGCATATAGTGCAGTCGGCATTTAAACTCAAATCACATGACTTTTTGGATATTTAGCAAATTGCAATTCTCGATAAGTCGCTCTCGGATTAACAATCTGCACATTGGATTAAACTGGTAAGAAACGAAACATATTAGGTATTTATAAAATAAATTCAGTTCTTGAAATAAATAGCATTAGCTTTGACTTGTGATAAATTGGATATAATTATACATTAGATCCTGATGGCTGAAACTACTAAACGCAAACTCGCGGAAAAACTGAGTGGAGTTTAATCATGAAGCGATCTAATCTTGAATGCAAATGGTAAACAATGCATGCAACTTACAACATTTATCACCAGATTACTTACAGCAAGTGAAAATGTCAGCTTTTCAGGCGACTTGCTTCAGTCTACATATGCTATCTATGCAATTGATACAGTGGCAGCTGGTGAATTACAACCTAAGAGGATAAAGAAGGTATTCACTTGCACTGAAGACCTTCAGCTTCAAACGAAGTTTTGAAATTTGACGATGAGCAACAGAGAACGGATAGTGTCCACCAACCTTAAGAGTCAGAGTTCCTTTCTGATCCAGGACTCTACATTAATGCCACTTTAAGCACAAGACTTATACGAATTCCATGCGAGCATGGACCTTGTCAACCCGGCCTGAAAGAACCATTTCAATTTCCTACGGATGACCAAACTTCATGGTACACCAAAAAATTGGAAATGGGAGATATCAAACACTTTGACTATATCAATCGCTTTGCACTGATGAAGTCTCGTTGTAACAATTCATATAAAAGCTTCATGATTCTGCAGCAACATTTTGTTCTGGAACAATTCGTCACTTTGAAATAGTTTTATATATACGAGAGTGCTAGTGATCTACTACACATGGCATTATTTCAAATATACATGTTTATTTTTATTTTATTTATTCCGGATATTTCTATAGCGCCTCTCGAAGTCAACTACTACTCAGAGGTGCTCCCGACTACAGCATTTGATACTGTGCCGGAATTTTCACGCCGAAGCGCCACGAGCAATTGCGAGTGAAGGACTTGCCCAAGGTCCGTACGCAGCGGCTAGAGTGGGATTCGAACCTGCAACCCTCCGCTCACAAGGCTCCGAACTTACCACTGAGCCACCACGTCCCACACATGTACTATCATATAAGAAAACTTAAAGTTAATTACCAATATACCCTAGAACGTGGCGCCCCTCAGAAAGCACTCTTGCCCTCCCACGCAAGAAATCGCCTATGGGGGTCAAGAAACAAACTCTTTGTCGTATCTGCGGATCTGGCTTGGATTCTCCTTCCCCTAGGTTCTTCGTCCCATCGATGCGCCGACGACACGCAAGCATTACGGCCAGGCGGCCTCAGTTGAGCGGAGGGTCGAGGGGATTCTGAAGGCCACTTCAGCTTGGACTCTTGGATGTCCTCAAATGGGATTCGTCTCAATTCAAACCCTTGCTCTCCCACGCCAGAAATCGTGGATCCACAACTGCCTATGTGGGTCAAGAAACAAACTCTTTGACGTTATTGGCCCACACGCCCAGCTTGGGCCCACATCCCCTATATTCCCAGGGTTCTGTTCCTGCGCCGCTTCTGTGTATTCTGCATACCGCGGATCTGGTTGGGATTCTCCTTTCCTTGGGTTCTTCGTCCCATCGATATGTCTCTCTCTGTCTATTACCACGCGCAATAATTGCCCTGTCTTTTCTGTTTAATTGGTTTATTTAAACGCTGCTGTATAAGCAGTAAACCGATAAACGTGACGTATATAATATACTCGCGTAGCTTCTTGGTGCGCTTTCCATCCATCCATCCATCCATCCACCCACCCATCCATCCATCCATCCATCCATCCACCCACCCGCCCATCCATCCATCCATCCATCCATCCATCCATCCATCCATCCATCCATCCATCCATCCATCCATCCATCCATCCATCCATCCATCCATCCATCCATCCATCCATTCGCCAGTTAATCTGTGGACACGACGAAGTGTATTTCTTCAACGCCAATGTTTTCCAGAAACAGGATTGACCGTTTATTGGACAACTTCCGACTGCTTCAGCGTCCACATGCAGTATATTTCTGTCTCTCTAACTGCTTGTTGTCGGTCACTCTCTGTCTGTAAATGTTTGACTTTCTGTATGTCGGCACGTGTGTGTGTGTGTGTGTGTGTGTGTCTGTCTGTCTGTCTGTCTGTCTGTCTGTCTGTCTGTCTCTTATATGTATGTTTATGTATCACGGTTAAGCTACTTCCTTGTATCCGAACGCGGACACGGAATACGGGGCCAGAGAGAAAGCAAAAAGAAGGGGATAGTCGAAGAAGAACGAGACAGATAAAAGCATGGAAAGAGTTGAAAGAAGGGAAAGAGAAGGCACACGGAGAGAGCGAGAGTAGAAGAGATAGAGACTGTGACAGACAAACAGGTAGGCAGACAGACTGCATGGCATACAGACAAAAATCAGGATCACATTATATAAGACAGAAGGGTAGTAAGACAGTTAGTAGGGGAGTAACTGTCTCCTGTCTCCAATCCCATGCTAATGCCATTTCTTTATTGTCTGTCCTGCTCTCGTCTCCGAGAATAATATTGTTTCTATTGAGAGAGAGAGAAAATTGAGCTTCGCATTGATTACTTGGTTGGAGAAAGCTTTATCATCGTTTAGACCAGGATACGATCGCTAGAACTTGGCTAAAAACACCTTCTACACTGTTACCGGAAATGGTGGGATATCCCACGATTTAGGGTGGTCTCTATAGCCCACCTTATTTTTAAGGTAAAGGTGGAATTTCCCACGTTATTTGATTGGTGGGAAATCACACCCTGGATCATTACACCTTCGGGGTGGGTTTTAACACCTTCTTTGAAGGTGTAATATCCCACCCTATGGTGGGATATCACACCATAGATCATTACACCTTAGGGGTGGGTTTTAACACCTTCTTTGAAGGTGTAATATGCCACCCTATGGTGAGATATCACACCATAGATCATTACTCCTTAGGGGTGGGTTTTAACACCTTCTTTGAAGGTGCAATATCCCACCCTATGGTGGGATATCACACCATAGATCACTACACCTTAGGGGTGGGTTTTAACACCTTCTTTGAAGGTGTAAATATCCCACCCTATGGTGAGATATCACACCATAGATCATTACACCTTAGGGGTGGGTTTAAACACCTTCTTTGAAGGTGTAATATCCCACCCCATGGTGGGATATCACACCATGGATCATTACACCTTAATGGTGGGTTTTAACACCTTCAAAGAAGGTGTAATATTCCACCCTATGGTGTGATAGACCACCCTGACCCTGGGGTGTGAAAATCCACGATTTAGGGGTGGTCCCTATAGCCCACCTTATTTGTAGGTAAAGGTGGAATTTCCCATGTTAGGACTGTATATTAATTTACTAAAGAAATAAATCATTTGCATATGTTGGTGTATATTGTATGCAACATAAAAACATACATGTATAGACATGTGTTTATATTGGCATATACATAAATAAACATTTTTGAGCATATATAAACTCTACATAAATACAAATGTGCATTTGAATATTATTCTATGCTTATAAATACAAATATATTTATTACCTAGGTCTACGAACCTCAATATAAGGTAGAACAATTTAAAAATCCACCAATATTTTTATTTGAACAATAAATATGCGTAGAACAAATCGTGTATGTGCATACATATACAGTACATGCACACATGTCACAAACCAATTTAAAATTCGCCAACACATGGCCATTGTTTGCATTTAAAAAAGAAACACATAAAAGATAAAAACAAATGGCAAAAGGCACTAAGTGTCACTAAATCAAATGAAAACACACTTTATTGAACATTATGATACACGCAAAGCAAATTTATACATGCAAATCAATGGCGTCAAAGGGTAAGCCCAAAGGAACATAGTGTTCCTCTTACAGGGTCGCCCTGGTTACATTAGTTTATTTACCAGGTTTAATTGCTTTATAGTATGCTACATTCAATAAGCCAAATCCTCAGATTATAATGTCCATCAGCGAGTGTACAAAGTGTATAAAACAATGACAGGATTAATTCAACACTGAAATCAATGAAAAACTAAAAAAATGAACCTCAATTAATAGCCACATAGGTACCTGCACAATGATTGCATAGTAATTTTAGACGAGCGGATCCATTAGATATCTTTTATACTTGCTTTTAAATTGTTGGACAGTAAGTAAGTTCGCTGGGTAAATATTTCCAGAGCAGAGGTCCACATATTCCAATGCCATGTGTCCTAATGTCAATACTCTTTATTAATACAATTGCATCCAACATATTTGTTGAGGCGATCAATGCACTCAATGACTTCATCATTCAGTCTTTAGACAGCTGATGATTGTAATCCCAACTCCAAAAGTCTAAAGCGCTACACTGAAGCTGAGCGCAAGGCACCAGCTTAATTATGAGCGAGTACGTGTTGTATCACAGATCTATGTCCAGTGGAGGTCCGCTTTCTTCTTGCCTGAGACCAGAGAGATGAGGAGGAGCAGTTGCCAAGACTTCAATTTGGAGTGGAAAGCCTATGGAGTGATACGTAGAGGAGCTGGAGGCAGATGACAGTGGGTGACTTGCGGTATTGAAGGAGGAATCGAGAGCCTCTGCATCGAGCGACGAACCGATCTGTCAAAAACCAAAACAATTTTATTGAATGGTGTTCAATTAAGAAGTCGTATATTATGTACAATCGGACAGCAAAATTGCTTGAATTTTCACACAAAACCTTATTAACAAATGATAGTCAATTGTGTTTCAGCCATCCCAGGAGTAGGTAGAAACAAATGAATCCTGGAGCAAAGTTTAAAATACACTAAGAAATTCATTCATTCATTCCGATAATTTATATAACGCTTCTTCAAAAAACGTAATCTGAGGCGCTCCCAGTCCAGTCACGGTTAAACAAAGAAGACTTAAACAGGCGGTAGAAAGCAGGTGAACTGCCTTGTGGAAATAAGCGCAAAGAAAGTGGCTCTAATTCCATGTAGAAGGGCCAGCCACCGAGAAGGCACGATAATGTTTAACTGAGGAGCAGGACCGAGGAACCAACAGCTCACTCCAGCTGCAGAACGCATAACTCAGCAGGACATTAGGCCTCAGAGCGTACAGCAGAGATCAGATAAGTAAGATGGAGTTTCACCAGAGAGAGAGAGAGAGAGAGAGAGAGAGAGAGAGAGAGAGAGAGAGAGAGAGAGAGAGAGAGAGAGAGAGAGAGAGAGAGAGAGAGAGAGAGAGAGACCGTTGACACGAGAAGCAATCCTATTAAAAAAACACGCTGCGAGGCAAGGAGCGAATGCAGGACATCATGCACATAAGCTGAAACTGGTGCACATTTTGGGATCTGGGCAACTAGCTGGTTTACCCGTCGTTGCCCGGGGTTATAAGTTTCACACCACCACCACCACCACCACCACCACCACCACCACCACCACCACCACCACCACCACCACCACCACCACGTTAATGTGAAGTGAACAGGCACGTAACTAGCCTTTTTCGTTTGGGGGGGCTTAAGCCTTGAAAATGGCAACATTTATACAGTGTTCATACGAATTTTAGCCGTAAGCATACAACGGCTTCACTTGTTTGGGGGGGCTTCAACTTCGTTTGGGGGGGCTTAAGCCCCCCAAGCCCAACGCTAGATACGTCCCTGGAAGTGAACTCCCTACTGGGATTGGCGAATATTTAGAAATGCGTGCCGGTGACAGAGAATAATCTTCTCGGGCGGCTCCATCTGGCGAATTAAAATAGGTCGACTCGAATTTGTAAAAAGTGGGGGTTTTAGAGAGTTTTTTGCCCGGTACACCATGGTAGCGGTGAAAACGGGGGACGCGAAGCCTCACACTGGGTGTGTAATACCCACCCCGAAACAGTAGTGAAGGTTTGGAGTGAAAAGCTCGAAAGCTGTAGAAATGCATTCCCGTAAAAGATCGCGTGCTACAGACCGAGGAACCAGAGGGACAGATTCTTTGCTTAATTTATATAGATGAGCCGAGGAGCAGAGCAAAGGACCCAGTCAAGACGCCCAATAAGAGCCAATGGATCCCTAGCAATAACTGAGCAGCAATAGTCACTTATATTGGAGATAAAAGCGTGAAGAAGGACCACCGCCGCATCATGAGAAAGGGACCATATTACAACACGCAGCTGCTGGAGCTGGCTATAGCAACTCCGGGTGACCAAGTTAACATGCTGGGAAAAATAAGCACTGGCACAATAGAAGGTATTAAATACAATGAAAATTAATTACATGTTGGATTTGGATGTTTTCTGGTGTTGTAGGTGCTAAACAACAGCTACACATATTGTATAGTAGCACTAAACGAATAAAAAATCATACAATACTGGTCATACTCATAAAGATGTACGTAATCTGCAGTTAACCTACACGGCATGTTCTATGGGCCTCTAAATTATGCTATTGTGTAGTTATTGTGATGTCTAGTCCCAATCTTCCGCAACCCAATTGTGTTATCAAGGATTAATGGCAACATTATATATTTCTGTATAAACAACATGGGCAGTTTACGATAGAATTAATACTAGGGCATATCCTGTTACTGACCCGGACAACCGGAAATTCCGGGTATTGAACACCCAGAAGACACCCGCATCCGGAGCTGAAAGGTCATTCGGGCCCGGGTGGGTAATTTCCCGTCTTATGCCTCAGGTTTCTTCAACCGTCTTCATTACTTAAATGTCCAGTATAGACTCTTTGTCAAACCTTGCCTCTCCCAGGCCTAAGGGGTCCAGCAAGACGTGGCCAATACCCCTCCACATTCCGAAGCCTTTCTCAGCCGAATGCCTAATCCCAACACAAAGCACTCTGTATGCATGATGAATAGGGGCATATACCGAACACCCTTCAGAGTCATCCTCCTCTCAGGCACCCGAATGTATGTCCTCCTGCCTTGGAATGTTAGAGAGGCGCTATAAAAATGTCCACAGACAGACATACATTCATACGTACGTACGTACGTACATACATATAAACATACATACAGAGCACGTTGGGGACTTAGTGTTCGGATTAGAGACTTGAGATTACTTTTAGTTTAATTCCCAGACCCGGAAGCTATTATTCAAACTACCCGGACCCGGTATCCGATTGAAAAACGGCTTCCGGCTATACCCTAATTAATACACTGCTGCTAGATAAAATCAGAGCATAAGAGGATGCTTAATCTTAAAGAATCATAAGTGAAAGCTGAGATAGAAATAGACAGAAAATTATATTTACCATTGAACAAATTCCAATGTGTTTACACTGGTTCCTCATGATGTGTGTGCACTGAAACAGAAAAAGACATGTCACAATTAACCATAGAATATCACCACTACACTGTGTCCACGATAAAGTAGAACACTAGACTTTGTGAAATATCTTGGTCAATTGTAGTATTATAGATACTAAATTTGGTGCACATGAACTTCAGTCTATTCTATCCATACATGCAAATTTTATGACAACTGATGCAACGGTTACGAGGATATACCCTTTTGAAATTGGGTGGTTCAGAAACCAAGTTGCCGAACAGTAAAACGCATAGAATTACGTCATTTTTCTGGCTACCGCAGGGGATACATAGGCTGTTGTTTATAAGCGTCATTTTCGGAAACAGTTACACTACGAGACCTGTTTTACGTAACAGTAGTTGGTTGTTAAGAAATGGTTTTCAGCGCAGAGGACAAGATTTTAATCAAGGACTTGAGAGAGACGAAGGGGTATGGCGCAAGGAGACTCATTACAGAATTTCCAATGAAAATGCGTTTTACTGTTCGGTAACTCGGTTTCTGAACCACCCAATTTCAAAAGGGTATATCCTCGTAACCGTTGCATCAATTGTCATAAAATTTGCAGAGTATGGATAGACTAGACTGACGTTCATGTGCACCAAATTTAGTACCTATAATACTACAATTGACCAAGATATTTAACAAAGTCTAGTGTTCTACTTTATCGTGGACACAGTGTATAACTTCCCACCACTGGCACTACAAATGTGGTATAACAACCATGGAAGTGTGGGTGTAGCTAAAAGCAAGTGTCACCTTAGGAATAGACGCAATTTGTGGGGGTACCCGTACCCCAACTTTTGAACTGGGGCACTGTACCCCCACTTTTTAAACAATGCCAATCAATATTTATTACTGTGCATTCCCAGAGATTGCACTCTCTGCCTTGCTTCAAGTATGTAGATAGAGTGAGGAGTGTGTAACACAAAAGCACGAAAGTACTTAGATACACAGGTAAACCGAGAACCAGAGAAACTGAGTCACAGGCAGCTAGACAGAATGTCAGCCAAACAGGTCACCCGACAGACTGACCGCCGTGACCGGCCCGCAGGCGCCACAGATCTAGGTCACTGACATCATCCTCAATCTCCACCTTATAGTTGTCACCTTAGCCATATCCTGATGTAGAGATGTAGGTCAAAGCGCAAGCTTATATCCTTCATCAATTACAAATTCATTTCTTTAGCTGTGGCTGGGAGTGCCTCTGAGTAGGCGTCTTGAAGAGGCGCTATATAAATTCTTAGAATGAATGAATGAATAAGGTTTCGCTTTGGTGCACCACCAGTTGACGACTTGTCAAATAGAAGTTAATAACAATTACATGTTGGATTCTGACACTAAGTGGTGTTAAACACAAACTTAGTATCTACAGTACAACTACACGTATAGTATAGTGGTGCTATATAAATGAAAAATAATTATAACTATACTAATGATAAAGAATGTGCATACTCTGCAGTAACCTCTACTCCAAAACCTGTCAAACTTTAGATCCATTTCCAACCTTAATACCATTTCTAAGATTCTCGAAAGTCTCTTCCTCGCATGAATCAACAAGCACATTACTTATCTCCTAATTTCAGTCCTTACCAATCAGCTTACCATGAAAGCTACTCTACTGAAACTGCTCTTGCCTTTTACCATGGACAACATCTTCTCATCTATTGATAAAGGAAAGGCGTGCCTCACAGTTTATTATTATTATTATTATTATTATTATTATTATTATTATTATTATTATTATTATTATTATTATTAATTATTACAGAGGTGTTATATAGCGCCCCTTCAAGGTAATCTACTCAGGAGCGCTCCTAGTCCAACCCTGGTCAAGCAAGACAGTTTTAAGGCAAGAGTAGAACCGAGAAGAGCAATCAATCGGGGTCAGGCGCAGAGCTACTGGGAGCCCATTCCAGGTCGCTGGGCCAGAGACAGAAAAGGCACGGTGTTGTCGGATAGCAGCCCGTGCGCGGAGAACAAGGAGCTCACGACGCTGGACAGCCACAGTGGAGCAGCAAAGTTCTTGGAGGTAAGTGGGAGCCCCTCAAGGCACCGCCGAATGAGAGAAGAGACCCGATAAGTAATGCATTGCGGGTAGGGAAGCCAGTGGAGAACCTTACGCACGTACTGCTAGACCCGGCCAAACTTGGGGATGCGACCCATCAGCCGGGCAGCCGTGCGCAGGACCCGATTGAGGCACCTCATTCGGCAGGTTGGGAGCCCATCATATATGCCGCTACAATAATCGAGGCGGGAGACCACAAAAGCATGGACATGTGTAGATGCTGAACTAGGAGAGAGGGAGCACAATATGACCCTGAGCTGTCGCAGCTGGTAGTCACAGCTGCGGCAGAGGAGATTAATATGTTGAACAAATGAAAGCTCCTGGTCTAAGGTGATTCCTGAGTCTTGGATTGAAGCTAGGAAGGTAACATGCGGCTATTGGGCAGCACCAAGACCCACTGTGCCTCGGCCTTAGTGCTGCTTTCGACACTGTCGACCACCAGCTTCTACTCTCTAGACTCAGTAAAAGCTTCGGTGTCTCTGGGACTGCCTTAAATTGGTTAGCTTCTTACCTCTGCAATCGGTCTCAGCAAGTGGGTATTGGTACTGCTAGATCGGATTCTCCTCTATGCACTGCTGGTGTCCCTCAGGGTTCTGTTCTCGGTCCCCTATTATTTACCATTTTCACTTCACCAATTAGTAGCATAGCCAATCACTTTCGAGTCCAGTCACACCAGTATGCTGATGATACTCTGCATTTAATCGCTCTGTCGCCAACGGATCAGTCCGGTAAAATTATACTAGAAGAGTGTCTCTTTTCAATGCATGGTTCTGCTTCTATGGTCTTGCTATAAACCCAGATAAGTCTGAGGCAATCATGTTTGGCTCACGCCAGCAACTGTGCTCTTTCGCTTCTCATTCTAGTGTTGTTCCAATATCAAAGACTATCAAAACACTTAGGGTCACTTTGGACAGTAACCTCACACTCCAATTTCATATAACAAACCTTTGCACATCTTGTTTCTATCATATCAGGACAATACGTCACACAAGGTCTGGTCTTACCAAAGACATGTAACAGACTACAGCCTGTTCTCTTGTCTGCTCTCGCCTCGATTATGTCAACTCTGTGTTTGCAGGCATGTCAGACCTTCAAGTCAACCGGCTTCAACGCATCCAAAATTCTCTGGCTCGTGTGATGTTGCGTGCAACTTCTCGTTCAAACTCATTAACTCTGCTCCATCAGCTGCATTGGCTTCCTGTAGAATTCAGAATTAGATTTAAACTGGCCTGCTTGACATATAAAACCCTCACAATGTGCACTCACTCCTACCTACCTTCAACCACTACTCTCTCCTTACATCCCGCCATACAGTCTGCGGTCTTCGGTTATGGGTCTTTTGGTAGAGCATAGACGCGGCACTGCCATGGGCTCTTGTGCATTTCGTGTTGCAGCCCCCAAGGAATGAAACTGACTACCAGTGTTTATCCGTTGCGTGACCTCTTCTTCTTCCTTCAAGAAATGCCTCAAAACTCATTACTTCTCACTGGCTTTAAAACATATGGATATCTAATTGCTCTTCACCTGGCGGATGACTAACCGCACCTCAGATGCACATTTCTGTGTGACTTTGCATGCGTTAAAAATGTTCGTTATAATAATAATAATAATAATAATAATAATAATAATAATAATAATAATAATAGTATGATGTTTTGTAGTACTCTAATAATTAGAAAACATTTGTGTTATAACAGATCAATAACATCATTATTTCTGTTCAGACAACATAACAGCATTAAATTATTTCTGTTCAGACAACACGAACAGTTATAAATAATGCATTGGTATTTCAATAAGTGAATGGTTGTTTGATAAAACCAGAGAATAAGGAATTACATTGTAGCTGATTGATTAGAGAGCTCACCTTGTAACTTGGGGAGTAGAGGTTTGGGATGGTTACTCTGTATGGAACTCCAGCAAGACCTTTACTAACAATTGCTCCTCAGCGCCATTGATTGATACTTGGCGCTTCATAAATGCATAATATTTATAACGATATCAATAATAATACGAAAATTAATAATAATATGGTGGAAAATGACATAGAGGGATAGATGAATGATAACACTCTTCTCAAAGAACACAAGATCTTGAAGGACATGGCTCGATACCCATAAGCCCCTTATAAGTTGATTCGGTTTTCCACTCCCTAGGGGGCAACTGTAAACTGAGCGGTGCCTAACCGGCTGCCAAGACGTGTGTTCTATAAGATCATGATAATTGTACCACCATATGTTTCAATGTTACTGTCAGTGAGCATGTCAATAAAGATGAATATTATTATTATTATTGCTTACTTACGATGTGTGTCCAAAACATTAGAGTACCGGTAGGCGTTTGTGACCCCAATATACGTCAATCGGCTGAAGAAGATGACATTGTCCTCAAGTGCCAGAGATCAAACACCCTACAAACAAAATTATTTAATTCAATCGAATCTCAAAACTTCCATAGCGCCTTGTAACACGAAGATGATGGGCTCAAGGCTCTCGAGACGGTTACTGTGTATGGACATTCAGCAAGTCCTTCTAGCACAATTGCTCAGCACCATCAATTGATGCTTGGTCAGTGGATAGGGTGCTTAATAAATGCATAATGATAATAATAATATTAATAATAATTATTGCTTAATGTGAGCTATACCCTGTCAGTCATGTGTTTGCAGTTTAACCATGTTGTGTCATAACAAGGATGATTTATATTCTTCTTTGTTGTACTTAATCACATATCAATAACAAACATAATCCGGCATGAAGTACAATCAGAGCCCTACAAAGCACAAGCTTATACAAGGTTAGGGCCCTGTTTCCATATTGGGTTTGTTTACATTATTAAATCATCATAATAGGGTTTATTTATATTTTTAAATCATCATAATAGAATTGTCCAGATTTTAAGCTAATGATTGAAAGAAGCAATGCTTATGGTGAAGAATATTTAAGCAAAACAGACCATGTGGTCTAAGATTGTCTAAACTATATATTACAAGGCTTGACACAGAGAAGCCACTTCACAAAACATCAAGATTTGAATGTAGGATGCAGTTCACACATGTCAATAAGCCAACCATTCAGGTACCTAGTCAGCCAGCTGTCCAAGTCGGACACACACCCATGCAACCAGCCTTGCAGCCACCAGTCATAAACACAGTCATTTATGCCTTCATCCACGCAACCATCTGTGCATTCATCCAAAGTCACCTGTGCATACATTCAAGCAGCCAAGATATGAAAGCAAAACTTGCTCACCAATGCCTAAGATTCCTCCTTCAGCCAAAAGGAAATATGCTATACTAATAAATTTATGCTTAATTACTTGCTAGACATGGCTATCTGTGAGGTGGAAAAACGTTACCTTCAGTGTGTACAAATAACCAAAGTGAGTAGCATTCATGGTATATGGCCACCACAGATGTGCATCTGAAATTGTCAGCGCCGCAGGCAATCCACTTCCATGTGCCACCATTGTTCCATTTCTGTCCAGGACCTCGACTGACACTTCCAGCAGTTCACTTGAGTCTACGTTGTTGTGTCACAGAAAGTGTAGTTTCTCAGTTTCAGTCGAGTCTTGACCTTGAGTTTTTGTCTTGACCTTATAGTCAAGAGCGACTGCAAAAACACCTCAACATCTGAACCATGCTATGTCACATGCTTCGTTAGCTGAAAAAGCCTGTCAATAGATATTGGGTTTTAGAATGCTACATCTAAACCATCACTGAGCAAATTGCAATGGTGAACTAAAACCTTTAGTAACAAATAAGCAAGCCAACTAGAAAACAAACGCAACAGTGTTACTCTATTTTCATTATTTTACATTATGATAAATCTATTAACACACATATTGAGACCAATTGCTATCTCACAACTAATAATCTAATGTTTAAACATAATGACCTATGACATGCTACTGGACCTGAACCCGTACACAGGTCCGTTACTCGTACCTGCAATGCTTCCATCCGTACCCAACCCATGAAATACCTGCCTGACCTGTACCATATCAGAGGTACTACAGGTCGGGTACAAGTAAACCTGCAGACCCCAATATGAACATCTATGAATGCTGTTTCAAAACAAAGAGATGTATAAGCTGATGCCATGTACACATCTCTTTCAACAGTTGCTGGTAGTCTGCAAAAGCGTGAGTTTAACACTTTAACAACGTTAAAGGAACATTTGAGCTGAACAGTAAACATTGGCCGGAACGCTTTTCCTTAAACTGCATTATGGAACATGGTTTAGCAACCGGAAGACATGGAACTGGTTGCACAACATTGGTAATGCAATCAGAGAACCGAAATGACCTCACAGAAGACAGAAAGCATAACACTGATGCAATGCAAAACGTAGTAGAGCAATGAAAAGTCGCATAAGTAGAATAAAAGCATTATAACAATGCAAAGTAGCGTGATAATGTGATATAAAGCTATGGCAAACTTTTTATCCCTAAAGTGTGGATTTGTTTATGTGCTGCTGGTTTACATGCCATACTGCTTAACATGAATGATAAAGTGGCGTTATGTGCCCTAATGTAATTAGCTTAACATGCCATATAAATTAAAGCGCTTTATGAGACCTGCAGTATAGTGCTAAAAACTGACTTTATCAGCATTATCCCTTTTTAAACATGGCTTGGTTCACAAGCCATATCAAAAAGACACTGCACTAATCAATGAACAACACCATTGGCTACCTCTCTCTGCCCATATTCACTTCAAAGTGCTTATTCTTGTGCTTAAGTCTCAATTAGGTCTTGCTCCACAGTACTTGTGTGATCTAATTCTTCGGCCTAATTCTGCTACTTCACCGTGTCCTCTCCGATCTTCTGAACGCCTTGACCTCTTAAATAGCCCACCTTATTGTGTAGGTAAAGATGGGAATTCCCACGTTATTTGCTTACAAAACCTCCTTGTCACTCGACTGATACCTATGAATGGTTGCCAGTTACAGCGGCCACTATTGAGTATTGGCTTGAAAGGGAGATCAGAAATCTGCAGAAACACGTCCGAGTCCAACGATTAATTACCCAACGTCAAAATGACATTATAAAGCAGTGTCAAGTTTCTGCAAGGGACAAAATCGCCAGGTCGGTAATAAGCTGTTTTATTCTTGGCCACCGAATGGTCAGTGTCAACTAAGAACAATGGTTGCTTTTCAGCCCATCTCAAGGTTCAGTACCATCTGCTTCCGATGTGCGCTTATGAGTAGCCAAAAAGATAGAATTTCCCTGCGTATTTTGAGACTGATAGGCCACCTATACTTAAATTCATTTCATTTGATAAACATTATTAGGGCACGGGTAAAATGCTGATCTGCTGATTTGCTGATTGGCGAGGGGTAAAATGCTGATTAGAAAATGCTGATTGATCAGCATTTTACCTAGCAGCCAAATCAGCAAATCAGTGGGTAAAATGCTGATTGTTTTAATTAGCAAATGCTAATTGAAATCCAGGCAACTAGTGATCACAGAACCAAATACACTTTGTTGTTTTCAATATTGTTTTAATTAAAAAATGCTGATAGAAATCCAGGCAACTAGTGATCAAAAAGCCAATACACTTTGTTGTTTTCAATATTGTTTTAATTAACAAATGCTAATTGAAATCAACAGGGTAAGACCTTTCTTTTTGACCGGGCCTGGGTCGGGAGTGCCACTGAGTAGATTTCTTGAAGGGGCGCTACAGAAGTTCATCATAGATAGATAGATAGATAAAATGCTGATTGAAATCTAAACAAGTAGTGATCACAGAAGCAAGTACAATTCGTTGTTAGGATTGGAATGACTGCAGACATGAGTGATATCTACGAGTGTTTCAATAGGCAGTCAGTAAATGTAATTGTTAATCGACCAACACGAGGATCAATTCTTCATTATTCGTGGTCAGAAGGTTTTAAGAAGGATGATTGGAAAGTTGATGGATATCGTTGGCGTTTTTAGAAAATGTGGCAGTGGTCATGTGACAGAATGTATTTCCAGATCTATGATCGACAGTCCAAAGTCATGGAGCAAGTGCTTCACCAAAACAGCATATTTTCGAAAGGATCGTCCAAATTCTGTCGTAATCAACTACAATAGTGATGAGAAAGTCGCAGCTCATTTTCCGCATGAAAATGCAAAGACAACTACCAGAAACTACACTCGGACACAACCTTCAGTACTTCTTTATCATAATTTTACCCACCAAACAGCATGACCAATCAGCATATTTCCAATCAGCATTTTACCCACCAATCAGCATGACCAATCAGCATTTTTCTAATCAGCATTTTACCCACCAATCAGCATGACCAATCAGCATTTTTCTAATCAGCATTTTACCCCTCGCCAATCAGCAAATCAGCAATCAGCAAATCAGCATTTTACCCATGCCCACATTATTACACAAAGTTTGCAGCAGCTAAAAGTCGCAAGTGTTTCTGCGCTGTTAGCAATGAAGAGTACATTGTTGAAGTTTGATTATAATTATTGTACGCGGTAAAACCGTAGTTTACGTTGCTAAATTCAACATGTTTTCAGGCCCGTAGCTTACGTTGCTAAATTAATGTCATGTCTTCAGTCCAACTTCTAGTTTGATTTTTAATATGAAATGATTTCATCGCTCATCCAACTTCTAGTTTTAGTTATATGTTCATCGATCATCCAGCTTCTAGTTTCAGTAATATTTTCATCAATAATCAAACTTCTAGTTTTACTATGAAACAATTCTCATATGCGGCAATAGACCTAACGTGAAAAAATTTAGCGACGTAAACTTCGCATTTTCCAACCACTATCAATTTAGCAACGTAAACTACGGTTTTACCATTTTACGCTAACTGTATGTTGGCAATATACTGTAAGTAACATTTGAAACTACCTTAGGCAGAGTCCCAAAATGCAGTGTTGAGTGCACCGTGCATTGACTAGGGCCTACTAATTTGAGCTGCACGGCACATTAATTGACCCTGCTTTGCTACAGTTGATTTTCATGTATTTACGGCGTCCCCATCATTCCATGCGCAGTACGACAAGGGTTCCCGTGCAAAATTAGCATAGGGCCCCCGAGTGGTTAATCCGGCCTTGATAATGAACATGGGGTCCTCCGAGTGGTTAATCTGGCCGTGATCACAACACCATAAAATACAAGGAAACCGCAAATTACATACAATTCAAATACCTCACTCTACATTCAATACACGACTGCACTTAAGATACAAAAGCTCGATAACACAACAGAGTTAATGTCTCACCCGAATTATAACATTCACATAATTTGGTCTTCGTACACGAGTTACACATGGCGCTCCTTCCACAGCGCCCTTCTACTTCTCGCTTACCCTTAACACAACCTAGCAAAGCCCCGTATGTAGTGTTCCTTTAGCGCAATTACTACACGCACACAAAATTAATAGGGTTTGTACAGCGGACATTGTTTTTGTGACAGTTAGAAATAAATTAATTTTCATTTTGAGCATTTTTCGCTCTCTGGGCGCTGTAGCAATTTTGAAATTACGATAATTATTAGTCCCGATAATTACGATGTAGGCCTACAGACACGAACATCATGTTGCGGTGTGACAACGTGTGGAGTTAATAAACGAATAATAATCATGGCTCACAGTTAATTGTTGATAATGCAAACTATTAAGTCTTGCCTAGACGCCCAAGAGGCTACCCTTTTTCTACAAGTTTGTAAATATAACTGACGGTAGGCTAATTTGTGAATGCAATATAACAGTTCATAAAATTATGATGACTTCTTCAGTGCCGTTCGTTATAATGTAGGCCCTAATCAAAAATCAGCTCGAGATGCGTGTTCAAACATGTGGAGAGGCCAGTTTATGGAGGGGTGAAAGTTAAAGCAACTTGACAAGGCTATACTAGCTCTGAATGACGTTAAAGTAAGTCCGAAGGTTCAGAGCGTATAGAATTTGGAACCGACTTTCAAATAAAGCTGTCGACCAGCCACGACGACTGTTTCGATAGCATTGAGCTGTTCAGCTGCGATATCCTATTTCAATATCAGATTCATCCCTAAGTTACGATGTTAAAAGGTCCGTATGGAAAGAATTATTGATAGTGAATACTAAATTTAAAAAATTTTATTCGTGTAAACATTTATATTCTCCTCCCCCAAATTTTTTTCATTCTTGGATTCGAACCCACTATAGTACGCACATAAGGCAGATCCAATCCCATTCGACTAAAGCTAATCATTGTTGCGAACCCATTTGAACCTCTAGCCTACTTCCCTCGATGTCTTGCGAAGTGTCTAGATTTCTAAGAAGCGTCCCTGCTTATATGATTGTGCGTTTGACAACTGTTATTTTATACATGTCTGTCTTATCATCTATGGCAAACCATAATTGGGAGAAGGATAGATGAATGGTAACACTCATGAAGAGCATTAAATTAGATCTTGAAAATTCGCGGTTCGATAGGGGGCCTACCCGTAGCCTAGGCTATCCCCCCTCTGGAGCGGGCGCCCATTAGGCCTACATGCCCGTTTATTATTATTATTATTATTATTATTATTATTATTATTATTATTATTATTATTATTATTATTATTATTATTATTAGGCCCTATTATTATTAGTTTATTAGGCCTACATTGTTCCATGTCCGAGCAAGTTGAATTGGTGTGTTCATGGGCTTCTTCTAATAGGGTTATCCACGTTTGTGTTCATGTGTAAACAACATTAGCCTACAATATTGTAATAACATAATTACCTGGTTATTACAATAATTAGCCTAAACACATCGCTGGTGTTATCATGGCTGCAAAGAAAACTATGACCTACATTTTGCGTACAAACACACAAAATACCTGAAAGCAAATAGGCCTAGGCCTAACGGGACCCAATCATAAATTCTACGGGTGGGTATCATTTTACGATGATTCCAATTTAGTCAAATTTTACTTAATATAAGCCTACTAGCTTAAATTGAATATTTTGAAATATTTTTCTTTCCGTTAGAATTATTTTCTTTTAATGGATAGCCTAATTTTTATGCTGCAATAATTACTGCTTCATCATTACTGACCCAGTTAGCTACATCGGTAAGAGCGTAGGCTGCGTCTCATGAGCCTCTGTGTTAGAGAGCATGCGGATCGCGGTTCGCTTCCCGAAGGCGGCTTATTTTACAGATTTAAATCTCGGGATACCACGGTCCGTACACGGGGACCTTAATGGCATGGCGCCTATTAAAACGGGCAGCGGCGGTGAAGTCCCTCACCCGATCAATTCATTGAAAAATTAGCAGGGTCGAGGCCATAATTTATAGGCCTACGGTCGATATAGAAAATCGCGTACATTTACATTTACATTTACATGGCCGAGTTAGATGAGGGCTTCCTTTGAATTCACGAGGGTGTGGATTCGAACCCAACTTTAAAGTGAATTTTTTTATTCATACAATTTTCTTAAACTAATGTTCTTCAAAGGCATAGGCGTAGGCCTAATTTGTGGAGTGCACAAGGGGTACCTGTACCCCCACTTTTTAAACATGGCCAATCCTTAACTATAATAATGAAATTTTGCTTAATATGCTAGTTTAAATTGAATATTTATTTGGGAATATTTCTTTTCGGTTAGAATTTTTCTTGCTTTCGTTTAATAGATCATTTTTATACTGCAACAACAGGTACGGGAGCTTGGCCGACTTGGTAGAGCGGTTTCCCTGAATGCAAGAGGTACCCGGTTCCAAACCAACCCTGAGCTTAATTTTTTTTAATTCATTTTTTACTGCTGCCTTAATTTTTTACTCGTATATATTTCAAAGCATTGGAAATCTTAACTATAATAATGAAATTTTGCTTAATATACTAGTTTAAATTGAATATTTATTTGGGAATATTTCTTTTCGGTTAGAATTTTTCTTGCTTTCGTTTAATAGATCATTTTTATGCTGCAACAACAGGTACGGCAGCTAGGCCGATTTCGTAGAGCGGTTTCCCTGAATGCAAGAGGTACCCGGTTCCAAACCAACCCTGGACTTAATTTTTTTAATTCATTTTTTTTACTGCTGCATTAATTTTTTACTCGTATATATTTCAAAGCATTGGAAACCTTAACTATAATAATGAAATTCTGCTTAATATACTAGTTTAAATTGAATATTTATTTGGGAATATTTCTTTTCGGTTAGAATTTTTCTTGCTTTCGTTTAATAGATCATTTTTATGCTGCAACAACAGGTACGGCAGCTTGGCCGATTTCGTAGAGCGGTTTCTCTGAATGCAAGAGGTACCCGGTTCGAAACCAACCCTGGACTTAATTTTTTTAATTCATTTTTTTACTGCTGCATTAATTTTTTACTCGTATATATTTCAAAGCATTGGAAATCTTAACTATAACGATGAAATTTTGCTTACTATACTAGTTTAAACTGAATATTTATTTTGGAATATTTCTTCTCGGTTAGAATTATTTTTTCTGTCTTTTAATAGGTCGTTTTATGCTGCAATAAAGGCTAGTGCGGAATTAGAGGGCGGTAGAGGGGTTTCTTTGAATGCAGGAGGTACACGGTTCGAAACCCACACTAATCTGAATTTTTAAAATTCATTCAATTTTTCTGAAACCAATGTTCTTGGAACGTAATGTTGTAACAAAATATATTCTTATGTAATTGTCACATGATTGCTTTGTTTATCATTGCTCATGGAAGGTTATAACAATAACTTTTGCTATGAATTATTCCCTGATTCTTGCCAAACAATTATGAAGTCATTGATTAATTATTTATTCACAACGTATAATTTAGTTAAGTTTACACATTGTTTACATAATCAACTACTAGCAGCGTGGCGAACAGGCCACAAGGCTTGAAAGAAGGTTGAAGCGTTCTCCAGCGACGTAATGCAACTGTGTCCGATCTGTAGATGGAAGCGCTAGCGTGATATCATAACAGCCAGTATTTGTTTTAGCTTATTTTTGCCATGTTAGCGCTTTAAATAATTAATTATAATAAAAGAACACGCCTTCCGGTCCCATAATTAAAGCCTAAAGCTAGGGCGTCGTTTAGTATAATCTTGACGATCTTTTTTTTCCTCTTAGACACCCTAACTTGAGAAGGTGTGCATGGGATAGTATATAAGAAACTAGACACGGCATACGTGCGTTAACGTTGAATATAGGCTGCCTCACGTTGCATTGCCTATTACATAAAGTGGCAACCCTGCACTCTACGTATAAATAGTACGTCTTAGTATTACTTGGTCAGTGACAGAGTCCGGTTTGGGTTCTATTTCGAATATATTTTTACGGGCGTCCGGTACAAGGCTAATCAGTGGACTCCAGAGTGACAGCCGCTCCAAACGCGGTCTGACCGGAGCTGGTGACGCCGATCCAACGGGGCTGGGCCTTCCCTGTTGTAGATCGCGACAGGTACTGAGTCTGATGGTGGAAGGCTGATTCGGGGAATGACCGATCGTGAGAAATAAAAGCCTCACCGGTCTGTATCGGTAAAATCGGGGATGGCGATCTCGCTGGTGACCGTTCGATAGTCCGGGTAAGGATCCGGTGGTTCCGTTCGATGAACACACAGGTCTGTGCAAAAGACAGGGAACAGACCCCACTGGTGACCGTTCCACGTGTACGAGGAGAGTGACCCGGTTGGTTCCATTCGAAAGTACGGGGAAGCAGACCCCGTTGGTGATGTTCGATAAAGACGGGGTAAAGATTCCGTTGGTGCGACTCTTTTAATACGGTTATCCACGTTTGTGTTCATATGTGAACAACATTACATAATGTAATAACATAATTACCTGCTTATTAGAACAATTAAACAAATTCCTAATCGCTGTAGTTATCATGGCTGTAAAGAAAACTACTAACTTACCTACATTTTGCGTACAAGCACATCAAATGCCTGAGAGCAAAATAACGGGCCCCGTCATAAATTCTACGGGCGGGTATCGTTTTACGATGAATCCAGTTTAAATTAAATATTTTGAAATATTTTTCTTTCCGTTACAATTATTTCCTTTTAATGGATAATTTTTATGCTGCAATAATTGCTAATGCAGCGTGGCCTAGTTAGTTGAGGCGCATCCTGTGAATCTACGAGGTGGTGGGTTCGAAACTCACTCTGACGTAATTTTTTTAATTCATGCAAGTTTGTTAAACTATTGGTTGGGGTACCTGCCCTCCGATATTGGCCCCTACGATGTCCTTTGTCAAAAGGCTGATAATGCCTTATTCTCTGCCGTTCTGAGTAACCCAGGTCACGTTCTCCATGCTCTGCTCCCCCCTGTGAGGGCGTGCACTTATGATCTCCGCCCGCGCCCGCACGTCCGCGAAATCCCTAGAGCCGATATGATGACCCGCAGGGGTTTCATTATAAGAATGTTATATACCTAATCCAAACTTTATTAGTTAAATCTAACCTGATTTCATCTTCACCAACTTATCATCATTTAACTTATCTATTGGTTTTCCTTATTCTGTTTATTGCGCCTCGCTTCGTATGCTTGTGTTTTGTAAGCCGCAGGGCGTCTGCAAGCGGCTCAATAAAGAACATACATACTTACTTACTTACTTACTTTCAAACGCAATATTGCAAACACATATTTTTATGTAATTGTCACAAGGTTGTGTCTTGTTTATCATTGCTCATCGAAGGTTATAACAATAAATTTTGCAATGAAATATCATTTAAATTATTTAAATTATAACATTAATTAATTTTTCCCTTATTCATTGATTAATTATAAAGAACGTATAATTTAGTTAAGTTTACAGTTACTTGTTTACATGATCAAATACTAGCATTATAATTTTTCAGTGATATAGCATTGAGTTATAATTACCACCCTATGATGTAAGGTGGGAAAACCCACGCTTACTTACTAAGTTCCCACGTTGCCTAATGCTGGGGTGTAAAATCTCTCACATCACACCCTATCCCACCTTAATCCCACCCCTTCTACACCTTTTCCAGTAACAGTGTATGCTGTGGATAACTCACTTTGACCAATAAGCACATTTCTTATAACAGGTCATAATGACGATTGACCTAGAAAACACTGCGCTATATAATTACTACAGAACTTCACAGCCTTCCTTGTTACCGGAGTTGAACATATCAAATTTAAAATATACGCTTATCGTGCGTACAGAATTACTAGAGCTGGTCATGTGACATAATTTTTTGGTCTAATTCTACGATACAGTTTACGTTTTACATCCATTCGTCGAATGTAAAAACTAATGCCGAATATTCCATGTCCTCACGTGGCTCTCGCTGCCGGTTTAACTGTTATTACAGGACAATGTAGGACATGGTAACTGGAAACTTCCTGGTGTTATCACATGGCAACCACACGCTGCCATGTGATGACAAGCGTAATCAAAATTCACGGGAAAGGCGCGGAAGTCATGTAAACGACAAATAATGAGGAAGTTGCGTAAGCTAAAATTATGTGAGAACCTGGATGGAAACTGATACTGTGAGCGCTGTTGACGTGAAACCCCTAACGAAAAAGGGACTCAGAAGTGTCGTAAATATGACCTACGGGGGTCAAGAAGCAAAGTCTGTTTGTGTTGTTTTTGGCCACACGCACAGCTTGGGCCCACATTCCATACGGTCTCCCCTGCAGGGTTCTGCCTGAAAATCTCCTTCCCCTGAGTTCTTCGTCCCATTGATATGCCGACGACTCGCAAGCCTTCACTTGTGGCCAGGCGGCCTCGATGGTCGAGGTCTGATGGTCGAGCGGATTCTGAAGGCCACTTCACCCTGGACTCTTGGATGGTCTCAAATGGGATTCCTCTCAATTCAAACAAGAATCAGTTCATTTGGCATGGCGGTCGTGTCCAGCTCCACAAGATTGATATGGAGTCCCTCCACCTCAGGATCCTCAATGACTATTTCTCTACCTCAGTTCGTGACCTCGGAATAGTCTTGGATCCAGTCCTTTCTTTGACAGACCATGTAAAATACGTCTCTTGTTCATGCCTCTACCACTTGCTTTAATTCCGAACTACTATCTATCAGTCGCTGGTTGATGCTCTGGTCTGTTCTAGGGTCGACTTCAGTAATGCCTTTCCTCTCTTTGTGTCTTGAAGCTCAATCGATCCAACACGCTGCGCCCGTCTCAAAGGTTACATCTTGAATTTTGCCCATTATATACAGTTTCATTCGGGACTCCATTCACTGGCTGCCTCTCCATCAACGCATCCAGTTTAAGATTCTCACCTTCATGCGCAACTGTCTCGTCGGCTCTGGTCATTTACGCCACTGTATGTGAAAATTGTTATGTTAATGAATTATTTGTGAAAGTCGCAGAAATTAAGGAAATGGGATAAAGGAATAAAATGTCATGTTGAACCCGCACAATTCCTGATTGAGCCAGTCGCTCCTAAGAAAGATTATGCTCGAAACATCCCCATCCATCCATCCATCCATCCATCCATCCATCCATCCATCCATCCATCCATCCATCCATCCATCCATCCATCCATCCATCCATCCATCCATCCATCCATCCATCCATCAATCCATCCATTCATCCATGCATACATACATACATACATACATGCATGCATGCATACATACATACATGCATGCATACATACATGCATACATACATACATACATACATACATACATACATACATACATACATACATACATACATACAAACATACATACACACCTACATACATACACATACAATGTCATACATACATATTACATGCCTATTTAACCTACCTAACTACCAAAGTACTTAGGTGGTTTCGATTGTTGCTAGGAATGAATGGAGCGAGACGGGACTACATTCTACGATTCGGTCACCGGTTACACGGACAGCAGCAGCGAGAGGTTGTCGATGTCCGATGGGGGATCAGTGGGAGACTCAACGACCCCCGCCTTCTCCTCCTCCTCCTCCTCGCACAAGAACTTCATTAAGGTGATGTGGCTGATCAGCGGTCCAATCATCTTCATCGTCGGAATGTGCGGCAACGCTTTGATCCTCGTCGTCATGACACGTCGCCAGATGACCGGAACATCGACCAGCGTCCATCTTTGCATCATGGCCGCCGCCGACATGGTCGTCCTCACCATCGGTTTCGTCCCCGAATGGTTCGAAAAGAGCTTCGACTACAAGTTCAAAGAACTGCATCCGGTCACGTGTAAGCTCGAGAAGTTTCTCTTCTACACGAGCTCCGAAATTTCCATCTGGGTCCTCGTCATC
Source organism: Allolobophora icterica (assembly GCA_963556255.1). Lineage (NCBI taxonomy): Eukaryota > Metazoa > Annelida > Clitellata > Crassiclitellata > Lumbricidae > Allolobophora > Allolobophora icterica. Next base: position 36,442,468 of record OY744612.1, on the reverse strand, counting down.
TTCACCCTCGATCGACTCATCGCCATCGCCTTTCCACTTCACAAGAGAGTCATCTGTGTTCCAAGCCGAGCTCGTCTCTTCGGAGCCCTCGCATTTCTAGCGGCCGTCATTATGAATTTCCACGTCTTCTGGACTCGCGGAACCGAGTACAAGACGGATCGTGAAGTTAACGTCACGCTCCTGTTGAACTGTGGGAAGCCGACCGACTACGCCTACTTCGAGTCGCACGTACAGCCGTGGATTGTTTTGACGTTGGTCAACGTCATCCCGTTCGTCACGATTCTGCTCTGCAATATCGTCATCATTAGAACGCTCAACAGCGTTCGCCGGATGACGACGATAGGGGCGCTAGTGTCGCAGCAGACGGCCAGTGACCGTTCAATGATCCAGGTGACAATGATGTGTCTCAGCGCATCGTTCTGCTTTCTCATATTCATCACGCCAAGCATCGTTCTCCACGTCGGTCGCCTCTACTGGGAGAAGACGACGCCCTACGCATTGGCGAAGGGCATCTGCAACTTCTTTACCTACGTCAACCATTCGGTCAACTTCTTCCTCTACTGCGTCACGGGACGCAAGTTCCGGCATCAGCTCGCCTGGATCTGCTGCTCCTGGTGTGCTTCCGATGATCGCGAGAGCAGCGGTGAGTCGACTTCCGCCGAAACACACAACACTTTCTTTCGCCGGAGCAGCGCCTTCTCACTGCCCCGCAAGTCCAGCGTTGGACTCGTCTTCTTCGGAAAACCGGCGGAGAGTTCGTCGAGCAGGGACGAAGCCGGCGGGCAGGAGCAGTACATTTGATCCTTCGGGAAGTCAAATATTAGGGGGTATTGTTCTGGAATGGCTAGTCTTCGCAGATGGTTTATTATTATTTTTATTTTTGCCTCAAGGTAAACAGGATCCCTCAGGGATTCAATATTATTTACAGTGTTGAATTGTCTGGATTGGGCTTTGTTATTATTATTATTATTATTATTATTATTATTATTATTATTATTATTATTATTATTATTATTATTATTATTATTATTATTATTATTATTATTATTATTATTATTGTGAACTGAGTTTTGTGTACAGTCTTGCAGTGCGAGATATTAGCGTATATATTTAGTGCGCTTACTTTAGTTTCACGTGTATATGTATATATGATAAATGCATAACGTTTAATTGTACTGTCTTAGTGACACGCGCGGCCGGCCGATATCGGCAGCGGCGCGCTATATGTATATTATAAGATTTCGCTTATGCGCACAGAAGACAGGTGTGTCAAGCGGCGCGAAGAATTATGCTGACTAGAGAAGTTTGAATTCGAGTATGTTCGCTGTTGTAGTGTTGCTGACTAGTTGAGTTGTAATTGAATTGAGTTCTGTCTGTTTGTTTCATTTAACAAGTAAAGATATTAAACTGTGTTGCTGATTAATTCAGGTTATACTTATACGTAGAATTAGTATTCAAAAGGTGAACGTTAAATAGGCGTTAAGTACGAAGAGAACAAGGATTTAATCAGAAGGATTGTCAACGGAAGGATTGGGTTGACATTATTGGTGGCAGCGTCGGTGTGGATAAGAACTCACGGTGGATAAAAACTCACGGTGGAATAAATACTCACGGTGGATATAAACTCACGGTGGATTAAAATTCACGTTATCACCTCCTTCGGCGGATAGAAGAATCTACGACGGTGATAAAAGAATTTACAACGGTGTTAGAAGAATCTACGACGGTGATAAAAGAATTTACGCGTTGTTGCTGTGTGACGTGTCTACGATATCAACGACGGTGGAACACGAGAAACGGTATAAAAATTTCGTTGTTTTCCACGAACAAATATAAAAGAAATCCCGTTTGTTTATCGATTCACACAACAAGAAAAACCGTGACTTCTTTGAAAAGAGAAATCACCGAAGTAAACAAGTAAGATGGAGAAACTAAGTGCTGAAAGACAAGCAGATATTAAGAAGATGTCTACGGAAAGGCTAAAACAGCGTTTGTTGAAAGCCGGTTTTAAGGAAGAACAATTAGAAGGTATGTCACGTGGTGACATGATACATGAACTCGCTGAAGTGTGGGTTAAAGAAGAAGTCGAAGAAGAAGGTGCCGTTGGCGGTGCCGTAGAAAAGGCTATTGAAAAACCTCCTGCGCCTATGTCTATGGAGATGTTGATGCAGTGGATGATGATGAAAGAAGATAGGGAGGAGAAACGGAGACAAGAAGAGAAAGATAGGGAGGAGAAACGGAGACAAGAAGAGAAAGAAAGAGAGGAGAAACGGAGACAAGAAGAGAAAGAACTGAGACAAGAAGAGAAAGAAAGAGAAGATAGACGAAGACAAGAAGAGAAAGAGTTGAGACAAGAAGCAGAACGTGTAAGACAAGACGAATTGCGCTTGCAGAGAGAGAAAGAAGAGAAAGCAGAACGTCTGCAGAGAGAGAAAGAAGAGAAAGCGGAACTTGCAAGGCAAGAGGAATTGCGTCTGCAAAGAGAGAGAGAAGATAAAGCAGAACAAGTGCGTAAGGCAGAACTTGAATTGCAAAAGAATCAGTTTGAGATTCAGTTAGAACAGTTGAAAAGAGATAGGGAAGATGCTGAAAGAAGAAGACTGGAGCAGATGATTGAATCTGAAAAAGCTAGAAAAAGTGATGAAGAGGTTCGTCAGCAACAGATTGAAGCAAAGAGAATGCGTGAAGAAGAAAAAGAAAAAGCACGAACGTTAGAGTTGGAACGTGCAGAACAGATCAGACAGGAAGAACTCAAATTTCAGAAAGAAAGTTTGGAAAAGGCAGAGGCAGAAAGACAGGAACGTCTGAAACTGGAGAAATCAAAATTGACATTGAAAGAAACGCAAATGAGAGAAGAAAGGGAAGCGGAAAGAAGGAAGCACCAAGAAAGTGAAACTTTGGTGTCAAAAATTAAGAAAATAGGTGATGCAATGAAGCATGTATTGCCTCAAATGCCAACTGATATGATGGAGGTGCCATTATATTTTGAAACAGTCGAGAACGCGTTTCGTAGTTTTGCTGTGGAAAAGCCGTTTTGGGTGAAATTATTACTACCATTGATGACGCCGAAAGCTCGAACCGTTCTGAATAGATTGTCATACGATGATCTAGACAATTATGATAGAGTCAAGCAGCACTTATTAAAAGAATTTAAATTGACCTCGAGAGAATACAGAGCCAGATTTGTGGATGCTAAGAAGACGACAGAAGAGACTTATACGATGTTTACGGCAAGACTGAAGAACTTGCTAAACTATTACGTGAGAAGTCGAAACGTGAACAGAGAGTATGATACGCTCTTTGATTTGCTAGTAGCGGATAAGCTAAAAGAATGTTTACCGCCAGGTCCACTACAGTTTGTATTGTCGAAGGAAGGAACTGACTGTCTTCAAGCTAGTGCAGTGGCAGACTTAGCAGACATTCATGTAAACAATCGAATTGGGTTTGCGATCCCAAATATAAACAGTTATCCTTCTCAACGTTCCGTAAACCAAAGCCAGAGTGGAAAGTGGAAAAGTAATCCAGGAACAGGGAATCAGTTCATAGGTAAAGAAGTCAAGGCTAGTGTCCCTGTACCCAATGAGACCAGAGAAGTGACGTTTGGTCGTCAGGGATTTAACAAATCGTCAGCGCCGTTTGCCAAGAGGGAAGGCAACACATCGTTTACGCAGTATAAGAGATATGAAGGCAATGAACAACGAGGTATGGTTGTGAAGCGTTGTCACAACTGTGGTTCAGACAAACATTTGGTTAAATTTTGTCCAGTTCCAGTGGCAGCAACTAGTTCTAGCAGAAATCAAGAACATACAAGGGTGAATTTGATTCAAGTGGTTAGTGATACAGATAATCAAACCGCGAGTCAAGAAAACCAAGAGACTGAAGTAAAGTCAGTAATGAAATGTGGTATTCAAAAAGAAATTCTATTGGATGCTGAAATTCAGAGAGAAGTCATAGGAAAAGATGACAGTCGAATATTGAAGAAATCGTTCTTGCAATATGTCGAGGTTGAAATTCGTGCAGTAGACGGTAAAGAGCCAGTGAAAGTCAAAGCACTGAGCGACTCGGGTGCAGAGATTCCGGTGATTAGTGAAGAATTACTGGAAGGCATGAAGGTGGAACAAATTGGAAAAGTGAATTTCCAATGTGTGGCAGGAGATGCCATTCCTGCGAAGTTAGTGAAAGTCGATGTTAGACTGTGTGGTAGTGACGTGGAAGAAGAGGGATTTTCGCGTAAAATCCAGTGTTCACTTACACCTTATGTCACTTTGATGTGTGCTAGTATTGCAAAGATGGGCAGTACAGAAAGATTCTTGTTGCATCCAGAGATAATTGCCGAATTAAAAGCCGTACCACAGATGAAAGTTAAAACGATACAAGGAGATGTGAGTGTACAAGCAAATGTAATGACGAGAGCGCAGAGTCGGAAACAGGAAATGGTAGATGTTGATGAGAAGAGTGAAACTGAAAGTTCAAGTGATGAGGAAAACGAAAGTAATGAGCAACGAAGCTTATCGCGAGATGGTATAACATCAGAGATGAACGAGCAAGAGATGGCTGCATGCGAGAATGGCACATTAAATGAAACTGAAGAAGACGATGAATGTGATGTGGGGATAGGAGACTTGTATAGAGATGAAGAGATGGACGAAGAACAAAAGGTGCAGATTGCCGATTCGAAGAAGTTCGAAGAGCAACAGAGAAATGATGAATCGTTGAAGCCGTGGTGGAAGTTAGCACAAGAGAAAGAATCTGAATTCTGTGTGATCAACGGTTTATTGCATGAGAAATATCAGATATTAGACCAGACGATATATCAACTAGTGTTACCAAAAGAGAGACGAATTAAAGTGATGGAGTTGGCGCATGAATCGGTATTTGGAGGACATCTAGGAGAAGAGAAAACAAGAGAACGAATAAAATTATCTTTTGTATGGCCAAAGATGAGAAGAGACATTGTGAAATTTTGTAAGTCTTGCGAGAAGTGTCAACTAAAGGCAAGGAGTCTGGTGATGGATAGAGTGCCTATCACTCCAGTCTCAAGAGAAGAGGTCGCCTTCAGGAGAATGACAATGGACCTAATAGACAACCCGAGGAAATGGCACAAGAAAATTCCTTTTCACGAAAAGCATTTGAAAGAACTCAAAGAAACTACGGAGAAAGCATTATTGTTTGCAGAATCTTACTCTCAAGAAAAGCAGTTACAATACCCAAATCAGTATAACAAGAGAGCAAGGCACAAAGGAATTTGCAGCATATCGAATTCCTTTGATTTATCGATCAGAAGTGGAACGTCAGATCAAAGAAATGTTAAAAACAAACATTATTAAACCATCATCGAGCAGAATGGCAAGCCCTTTGGTTATTGTTAAAAAGAAAGACGGATCTTTGAGACTTGCCTGTGACTACAGATACATTAACTCATTCACAGTGGATTGTAAATATCCTATGCCGATTGTCAGAGACGTTTTGAACAAAGTTGGAAAGTCTAATGTGATTTCCATTTTGGACTGTCGAAGTGCTTATTGGACTTGTCCTGTAAAACAATCTGATCAATGGAAGACAGCTTTTGTAACACATAATGGACTGTATGAATTTACTCGTGTTCCTTTTGGAATGATAAATTCAGGCCGAACTTTTGTTAAGGCGATAAATTTAGTTTTACAGCCTATAAGTGACTTTGCAGAACCGTATGTTGATGACATTGCTGTGCATTCTGACAGTTGGAAAGTTCACTTGCAGCATCTAGATGCATTTTTGATGCAAATGAGATTGCATAACGTTACTTTGAATTTGAAAAAATGCATATTTGGTAAGAGTGAGGTAAGGTTTATCGGTCATGTGGTTGGGTCTGGTAAGATAAAGATGAATCCAGATAGAATTGAAAGTTTGACTAATTTGAAGATCCCAGAAACTAAGAAGCAAGTTAAGCAACTGCTTGGATTTTTTAATTATTACAGACAGTTTATTAAGGACTTTGCACAGATTGCGAAACCGCTATCTGATTTAACTAGTAAACGTGTTTCTGATAAGATTGATTGGACTGTTGAACATCAGCAAGCATTTGATTTACTTAAAGAGGCTGTGCGA
>OY744612.1:36318881-36431381 GCA_963556255.1 Allolobophora icterica | reverse complement strand
TTCTATTTGTGTGTATACGATTGCATTTAATGACCTTTCAGTGTTTCTTCTAATCTGTATTCTGAATCATCTGTGAATTCATATATTATTGTAGTCTACATTTTCGCCTAATTAGTCGTAATTTCTGCCATTTCGAAATATGCGGAATGTAGCGGATAGGAATTTATAGCGCTACAGCTTTAGGCTAGTCACCATTGGGCTGGTCGAAATTAGGCGAAAGTGAAGCATAGGTTGAAGCAGGTGTACGTGCTAAGTGAAGGTGGGCGTATTTCGGAAGGGAGTGCCGAGAAGAGAAGACGTCTTGGAGGACGAGTGAAAAGCTGTGGCTAGGGAAGAAGTAAGTTGTGCTATGTTTGATAAATTATTTGTGTACTATGGTGTTTGTGTAGAAGAGAATGATATGTAGTGTTTAGCACGTTAAATGGAGATTATTGTACAAGTACATGTAAGAGACGAATAAAGAAATACTGTGTTTATGTAAAAGGAACTGTTGAGTAATGTATAGAATGCTGAATAGGTTATTCGTCTAAGAATAAAGTAATATTGCGGTTATGTGGAAGAGACTGTTGAGTAGTGTATTGAACGTTAAATAGATATTGTTGTAGACATAATAGACGAATTAAGTAATGTTGCGTTTATGTAGAAAAAACTGTTAGGTGGTGTATATTATAAAGTTAATTGGAGTTCATTGTGAATGTAAAGAGGACGGTAAAGTGTAGTAACTGGAAATTGGAATTGTGTCGTTGTATAATATGTGTTGTAGAAACCCTAGCGGTCGGTGTGACCCTAAGGTGAATTAAACGTGAAATGACTAAACTGGTGTCGAGTTTACGAGTCATTTGTTACATTTGGCGAGCCTGCTAGTCTACGAAAAGCGAGTCTACGAACGGCTAGTCTACGAACTGCCAGTCTACAAAAAGCCGGTTGGTGAACTGCCAGTCTACAAAAAGCCGGTTGGTGAAAGCCAGTCTACAAAAAGCCGGTTAGTGAACTGCCAGTCTACGAATACGTTACGAATACGAAAAGCCGGGCTACAAAAAGTTAGTCTACGAAAAGTCAGTCTGCGAGTCACCGTTATACCTGTCAACGTTTCTGCCTGCGAACTACGAGTTTGCTGGTCAGTCTGCGAGTAACCATTCAACCTGTCGACGTTTCTGCCTGCGAACTACGAGTTTGCTGGTCAGTCTGCGAGTCACCGTTCAACCTGTCGACGTTTCTGCCTGCGAACTACGAGTTTGCTGGTCAGTCTGCGAGTCACCGTTCTACCTGTCAACGTTCTGCCTGCGAACTACGAGTTTGCTGGTCAGTCTGCGAGTAACCATTCAACCTGTCGACGTTTCTGCCTGCGAACTACGAGTTTGCTGGTCAGTCTGCGAGTCACCGTTCAACCTGTCGACGTTTCTGCCTGCGAACTACGAGTTTGCTGGTCAGTCTGCGAGTCACCGTTCTACCTGTCAACGTTCTGCCTGCGAACTACGAGTTTGCTGGTCAGTCTGCGAGTAACCATTCAACCTGTCGACGTTTCTGCCTGCGAACTACGTTTGCTGGTCAGTCTGCGAGTCACCGTTCTACCTGTCAACGTTCTGCCTGCGAACTACGAGTTTGCTGGTCAGCCGAGAGTCCTTGTTTACCTGTCGGCGTTTCTACCTGCATGTCACGAATTGACCTGTCCAGAGTTCTACGAAGCTCTCTGGTGTTGAGTTTCATTGGAAGGTTTTTTTTGGTTTGTCTTTTTGGTGTTTAGTGAGGGTGTTTTAGGTTTATACGTTGTAGGCCTAGATATCCGTTCTCTTTGAACACGTTGTAGGTTTAAATATTGGCTTTGATCTCGATGCGTTTTAGGCCTAAATACTAGCTCTAAATAGATGGATGTTTAAAGGCTAGCTCTCTTTAAATACGGTGCAGATTTAAATATTAATTCTCATCTCGACGCACTATTGGCCTAAATACTAGCTCTTCTTAAATAGGTTGTAGGTTGGAATCTTAGCTCTCATTGAAACAAGTTGTAGGTTTAAATGTTAGCTCTCGCCTAGATATTAACTCTGTATATACTTGTAGGCTTTAAAGTGCTAGCTACCTTTAATTATGTTGCAGGTTTAACTATATTGTGTTTAAAGTAGTTGCTCTCATTTAGATACGTTGTAGGCTTAAATACTAGTTCTCTTTCAGTTCGGTGTGGATTCGAATTTGGGCTATCCTCTAAATTTGTTCCCTGCAGGCGTGTAGCCATGACTTCGTTGGCGCAACTGAAGGAGGTGGGTGAAGGTATGGGGCTTACTGGGGAGCCCCTCCTTGCATTTGTGCGCGAGCAACAAGCTTCGGAAAGGGAGGAGCGGGCTAGAGAGCGGGCTGATAAGAGTGAGAGGGAGGAGAGAGAGAGGGCTGATGAGAGGGAGAGGGAGGAGAGAGAGGGCTGATAAGAGGGAGAGGGAGGAGAAGGATAGGGCCTTGGAGGCTGAACGCATACGGAGAACAGAGAGGGAGTTGGAAGTAAGAGAAGCGGAAATGAAACTAAAGGAGTTGGAAAGGACAACGGAATTGGAGAAATATAAGTTAGATAAGGAGGTTGAACGGCTTGAGCTGGAAAGCAAGCGTCTGCAGATGGAGAGCAATCGGTTGGGCACGAGGCGGCATCCTCGATGGACACCTCGTTTGAACGGCAGTATCGAGTAAAGGGACCCAAACTTCCTCCTTTCGAGGAAGGGAAGGATAACATGGATTCGTACATACAACGGTTTGAGAGATATGCCGCAGTACAACAATGGGATCGAAGGGAATGGGCGATTTTCTTATCCGTTTTGTTGAAAGGGAGAGCGTTGGATGTTTACTCCAGGTTGCCTGCGGAGAGAGCAACGGATTATGACTATTTGAAGGAGGCGTTGTTGAAAAGATTTCAACTGACTCGCGAGGGATTTAGGCTGAAATTTCGATCGGCGAAAGTGGAATTGGGAGAGACACCGGCGCAATTTTTGGCGAGATTGGAGTATTATTTGCTGCGATGGATGGAGTTGGCGAAGGTGGATGCAACTTTTGAGGGTTTACGGGATTTAATTGTCAGGGAACAATATTTCAACACGTGTCCCAGTAATCTATCGGTGTTCCTGAAAGAACAAGCTCCGACCACCTTGGATGACTTGTCCCGTTTAGCTGAGAATTACCTGGAAGCTCATGCTAATGATGCAGCGTCAGGTACTGGTCGGACGGAGGAAGAAGGTAGAGTTGGGTCGCTAGAGAAAAGCGGGAAGACGTTCCTTCCGAAACAAAACACGGGTCGACGTTGTTTCATATGTGGAAAGGGGAATCATATTTCCACATTGTTTCTATAAGAATCGAACGGGGGTTAGGTCGGTGAACGGTTTTCGATCGGGATCATCGCAGGTTGGGTTTCAGAAAAAGGGGCCGCAGGCCAATGGTTCTATATCTGGAGAGGTGGATTCTTCAGGAAAACAACAGGATAGAGAGGGACAGTTACGGGAGACAGAGTCGGCTCGAAGTGTGGAACATCGGTGTGGGGCAGTAATGGCTAACGAGGTTGAATTGGTTTGTGGTTGTAAGCTACCGGTGGTGGCGTGTGCGTCGCATACCCGGAGAAATTTGATGCCAGTAGTGGAAGGATTGTTGGGTGAACGAAAGGTGAAAGTGGCGAGAGATACAGGTTGTTCCACAGTAGTGGTAAAGACTGAGTTTGTGAGAAAGGAACAGTTCACAGGGGAACAAACGTGCGTTTTTAGCGATGGGACGGTTCGCCGGGCACCTATGGCAGTGGTCGATTTGATGACGCCGTACTTTTGTGGGTCTGTTGGGGCTTTGTGCATGAACGTCTATGACAACGGCTATGACGTTGTAATTGGGAATATTCCGGGTGTAAAAGACTCGAGTAGCGTACTCAATGATGGGATGACAGGAAATAATGACAGACAGGAGTTGGTAGAGGAAAATCGGGCAGTGGAAACTAGACAACAGGGGGCTAGTAAATTGAAGGCTGTACCATTGAGGATACCTGGCCAGGTAGGTAGCAATGTATTGCGGGAGGAGCTGATGAAGGAGAACAAGGTAGATGAATCAGAGGAGAACAAGATAGATGAATCAGAGGAGAACAAGATAGATGAATCAGAGGAGAACAAGGTAGATGAATCAGAAAAGGACAAGGTAGATGAATCAGAGGAGAACAAGATAGATGAATCAGAGAACAAGATAGATGAATCAGAGGAGAACAAGGTAGATGAATCAGAAAAGAACAAGGTAGATGAATCAGAGGAAAACAAGGTAGATGAATCGGAGGAAAACAAGGTAGATGAATCAGAGGAAAACAAGGTAGATGAATCAGAGGAAAACAAGGTAGATGAATCAGAGGAGAACAAGATAGATGAAGCAGAGGAGAACAGGATAGATGAAGCAGAGAAATACAAGATAGATGAATCACAGGAGAACAAGGTAGATGAATCAAAGGTAAACGAGATGGGTGATGCAAATAAAAACGAGATGAATGAATCGAAGAAAGACGAGATGAAGGCATCGAAGGAATACAGGATAGATGCATTAGAGAAGCACAAAATAGATGAGTTAGAGAAAAACGCGATAGATGAATCAAAGCAAAACGCGATAGATGAATCGAAGGAAGATGCAATAGATGCTTCTAATGGGTGTGTTTTGCTTCAGGAGAATGATGAGAGGGTTAAACATCCCGGGGCTTTTACAAGTAGAAAATTGCTCCCGAGGGAGGCGAGATATGCGACACTAACAATTGAAGAGATGTTTATTATTGTATTGTCACATTTTGTATTGGAGACGGATCATCGACCTTTTCAGTATATGGGGAAGTCCCAGCACCAAAAGGGTAGATTGGTAAGATGGGCGCGGTCTCTCTCCATCCATATCGTTTCACTATTGTCGCGTGAGGAGATCGACGACAACGACGAGATGGCATCATCATTATGATGTAAGCGTCGTTGCCGGTCGAGATAGGATGATGACGGACGAAAGCCAGTCTCCACTGGGTCAACAATGAAGGCAGCGAGGCCGAGGTGTAATCGGACACCACACAGCCAAGGTGTAATAGGACACCTCGCGGCTATGATGTAACCAGACACCGCCCGCGCTGCAGGCGAGCGACGACCCGCGTCTCGAGGAGCAATCTGACACTAATTGACGATAGCTTGACGTGGGGAGGGGGCTGACCGGTGCACGCTGAAGTTCCTACTTAACGGAAGGAAAAGGAGAACACGGGACTTGTACTACTGACGAAGGCGACGCGTGAACATCGGTCGAGCGAACAACATCGAGAGGAGCGACCAGCGGCGGCGGCAGAGTATTAGTCCGTCAGATTCAGAGACTGACGCGAAAGAACGATCTGTAGTTAGGCTGTACGAAGCAACATTTGAGATAGTCCGATTTAATATCTAAACGCTTTAATACTACGTGGAAGTTCCCGTAGAGTTAGTGTATATATATTTGTTCCTTTAATTAAATTCATTTATTAATTAAACAAAGTTCGTCGTGAATCTTCTATAGAAAAGTTAGGCACGTTAAATAAAAGTGCAAGTAAAAGAACAAGCAATCGAGGGTCGACATCAACACACGGCAAACAATCGACGGGAAACCTCCGATTGCGACATTGGCGCAGTCGACAGGATTTTCAACTGAAGACGTCACGACGAAGGGCGGAACCGGAAACGGAAAGAGGAATCTCAACAGATCGGGACCAGCGGCGAATACAACCCTTCGCAACTGGAGAAATCGAGTGCCGGACTCCGAAGACGAAGGACTCGAAGCAACCGACAGCAACAGGCAAGGACGAGGAACAAGAGCGCCAACGGACGACCGACCATCGCTAGCAACGACGGACGGGAGTGGCAACGGAGGACAGCGGATCAGCCAAGATACCAAAAGACGGAACACGCTCGACGTATCAGAGGGTAAGTCCTTACTGGTAGTCGTGGTAATCTGTGAGGTTGCGGTTGAGGTCTGGATGAGGATTGGTGTGCGAATAGCCGAGGCTTTTGCGTAGCTCCTTTTGCTCAGTTCTGTTCTTGTTGTATTTGTGGTAGAATTTTAGGACGTTGTTTTCTTTGATTTCTGACCAGCGGTGACTCTCCTCTAACTTACTTATCTTTTTCTATTAGTGAGCGGACTGTTGGAAGATGGATAAGTTGTCGGTAGAGAAAAGAGTGAGGGTGCAGAACACGCCCCATCACAGACTAGTCGCATATCTGAGAAAGATGGAACTAGGAGAGAAGGAATTGAATTCCATGAATATGAACCAGCTCCGAGAGGCTAGCGCCGAAATAATTGTTTCTGGACGGGAGGCCCCGCCAGAAGTAAGTGAGGAAGTAAACATAGGTAGCCTAGAGACCAGTATTCGCTCGACAAGGCTGAGGCAGCTAGTCGGGCTCGAACAATTAAAATACGAGAGAAGGGAAGCTGAGAGTGTGGAGAGGAGAAAAGAAGAGGAGGAGGAAAGGCAGAGAAGGATCGAAGAAGAGAGAGAGAGGAGACTAGAAGAGGAAGAAGAAAGGCAGAGAAGTGAAGAGAAAGAGGAAGCGGAGGAACTGAGGAAAGAAGGAGAGGAAGCGGAGCGGAGACTCAGGCTGCTTGAGGAGAGAGCGGAGAGGAGAAAGGAAGAGAAGGAGGAAAGGCAGAGAAGGATCGAAGAAGAGAGAGAGAGGAGACGACAAGAGAAAGAAGAGAGACTGAGGCTCCTTGGGGAGACGCAGGCTGAGAAGCTCAGGATAATTGGGGAGGAGAGCAGGCTGCTTAGGGAGATGCAGGATGAGAGACTATGGCTTCTTGAGGAGAAACGGAGGAGAGAAGAAAAAGAGGAAACAGAGAGACTCAGAATGCTAGAGGAAAAGCAGGCTGAGAAGCTCAGGCTTCAGGAGGAGAAGCAGAGGAAAGAAGAGAAAGAGGAAGCAGAGAAATTAAGGCTTCAGGAGGAGAAACGGAGGAGAGAAGAAAAGGAGGAAACAGAGAGACTCAGAATGCTAGAGGAAAAGCAGGCTGAGAAGCTTAGGCTTCAGGAGGAGAAGCAGAGGAGAGAAGGGAAAGAGGAAGCAGAAAAATTAAGACTTCAGGAGGAGAAGCGGAGGAGAGAAGAAAAGGAGGAGGCAGAGAAGAGAGAGAAGGAAGTCCGAGGGGAAAGGGACGCAGAGAGGAGACTCAGAGACGAAAGGGACTATAACTTAAGGCATTCGGTCGTAGGACGAATGGAAACGTATAGCGAAAGCTTGCGAGGACTCTTATCGAGGTTCCCAAGCGACCATGCGAAAACCCCTGGGTTCTTTGTGCATGATGAAAAGTTATTCGACTCTTGCGTTGTCCCAGACGACCTTCGAAGCAGATTTCTCTTGACCTGCCTAGATAATCAGGCCAGAACAGTGACAGCCAGAATTCTCATTGACTGGACCCAGAAATCGGTGCCTGCTAAGATACCCTGGCGAATTGAACATCAAAATGCGCTAGATAAACTTACGCACGATTTGAATAACGCCGTATGTTTGCAGACAATTGACTACGGCAGAGAGTTTGGTCTATCGACTGACGCTTCAGACAAAGCAGTCGATTGCTGCGTATTCCAAATTCAAGACGATGGTACAGAACGGCCAATATGTTGCGCCAGTTCTAAATTAGATGCTACGCAAGCGCGTTGGGCCACTGTGGACCGCGAAGCGTACGCTGTAATCTTTGCGTTGAAGAAGTGTAGGAATTTGATTTGTATGTCAAGGACCACCCTCTACTCTGACCACCACCCCTTGACTTTCCTAACTGCTTCTAAGCCCACAAGTGCTAAACTTGCGAGAGGGGCTCTGGCACTCCAGGACTTCGGTATTTCCTTTGAATATCGACCTGGGGCGCTGAATATTCCCGCTGATCTTTTGTCCAGACTATGATTGAGGAAGAAGGCGGACTACCATGTAAGGCACCGCGACAACTGTAAATATAATTTCTAACTGTGCTGATATTTTGTATTTTCATGGGAACGACGAGGACATGGTCTGGAGGAAATCGATGGAGGGAACGACATCATTCTCAGCCGGGAGGCGAACCAATGACTGGCTTTGTCCTCCCCCGGGAAGGGAGGTGTCGCGTGAGGAGATCGACGACAACGACGAGATGGCATCATCATTATGATGTAAGCGTCGTTGCCGGTCGAGATAGGATGATGACGGACGAAAGCCAGTCTCCACTGGGTCAACAATGAAGGCAGCGAGGCCGAGGTGTAATCGGACACCACACAGCCAAGGTGTAATAGGACACCTCGCGGCTATGATGTAACCAGACACCGCCCGCGCTGCAGGCGAGCGACGACCCGCGTCTCGAGGAGCAATCTGACACTAATTGACGATAGCTTGACGTGGGGAGGGGGCTGACCGGTGCACGCTGAAGTTCCTACTTAACGGAAGGAAAAGGAGAACACGGGACTTGTACTACTGACGAAGGCGACGCGTGAACATCGGTCGAGCGAACAACATCGAGAGGAGCGACCAGCGGCGGCGGCAGAGTATTAGTCCGTCAGATTCAGAGACTGACGCGAAAGAACGATCTGTAGTTAGGCTGTACGAAGCAACATTTGAGATAGTCCGATTTAATATCTAAACGCTTTAATACTACGTGGAAGTTCCCGTAGAGTTAGTGTATATATATTTGTTCCTTTAATTAAATTCATTTATTAATTAAACAAAGTTCGTCGTGAATCTTCTATAGAAAAGTTAGGCACGTTAAATAAAAGTGCAAGTAAAAGAACAAGCAATCGAGGGTCGACATCAACACACGGCAAACAATCGACGGGAAACCTCCGATTGCGACAACTATTCGAGAAATTCGGGGAAAGACAATATCGGAGCGAAGTATTTAAGCAGATGTGTCTGTACATTGTGTTTTTATTATAGATCTATGTTGTTTTATCATGTGTTGTGTTCTCGAGTATTGTGTTCTTTTGAGTAAAGACATGAGTAAAGAATGTTTGCTAAAAAAACATATACAGGATTTTAAAAAGAGACAAAAAAAATGAAAAAGACTGTTGTTCTGTAAAGTGTCTGTATTCGCATTAAACCAGTTTTGATGAATTAGGAATGACTGTTGCACCATGTTTGTTGTGATGCTGAGTTCATTATTAAGTAGTTGTTCTCATTAGGTCGGGAGGTATACTGATATTTGTTGTGAATAGTCGTTTTATTTGTCGATTGTGTAGTTAAGTAGAAAGTATTCTGCATAAGGTATTTGTGTCCTAGGAAAGAGGGAGGAGTGTAGCGGATAGGAATTTATAGCGCTACAGCTTTAGGCTAGTCACCATTGGGCTGGTCGAAATTAGGCGAAAGTGAAGCATAGGTTGAAGCAGGTGTACGTGCTAAGTGAAGGTGGGCGTATTTCGGAAGGGAGTGCCGAGAAGAGAAGACGTCTTGGAGGACGAGTGAAAAGCTGTGGCTAGGGAAGAAGTAAGTTGTGCTATGTTTGATAAATTATTTGTGTACTATGGTGTTTGTGTAGAAGAGAATGATATGTAGTGTTTAGCACGTTAAATGGAGATTATTGTACAAGTACATGTAAGAGACGAATAAAGAAATACTGTGTTTATGTAAAAGGAACTGTTGAGTAATGTATAGAATGCTGAATAGGTTATTCGTCTAAGAATAAAGTAATATTGCGGTTATGTGGAAGAGACTGTTGAGTAGTGTATTGAACGTTAAATAGATATTGTTGTAGACATAATAGACGAATTAAGTAATGTTGCGTTTATGTAGAAAAAACTGTTAGGTGGTGTATATTATAAAGTTAATTGGAGTTCATTGTGAATGTAAAGAGGACGGTAAAGTGTAGTAACTGGAAATTGGAATTGTGTCGTTGTATAATATGTGTTGTAGAAACCCTAGCGGTCGGTGTGACCCTAAGGTGAATTAAACGTGAAATGACTAAACTGGTGTCGAGTTTACGAGTCGTTTGTTACACGGAATCATCTCATAGAATAAGGTGTAACTGGTTTTGTCAGTTCCCACTCTAGTGATGAGCTGTGAATGTTCTAGCTTGGTCGAATACTGACGTCATCTAGACAACGCGCATGCGCGCTGCAGATATGCATCTGGCTTCAGTGCATAGAAATATATCATGGCATTTATGTAACGCTTTCTTATGACCTTTCACATGACCTAATCGCCGTTAATTTAGGATGGCATTGCTATACAGGTTTGCCGGGCCATGGTACGAAGTTCTGAATGTTATCCAATGCGCTATCGGGCCCCTCAATCAGTGCTTTTTCTGCCGGAACGCTCTGGAACGGAGGACCGGCACCTTTTTTCAGCTATTTAAAATAATCTAGTTATTTCAATAAAGGAATAATTTAGTTTTTTTAACTTAATGCGACGTCAAAAATTTTCTTGGGAAGGTCTCACTGAGATCCCTCCCCGGACCCAAACCCATTTTTCTAGGGCGATTTTGCCCTTCCATAATTGTCAGTTCCGGAACCCTTTTTCTAGAAAAAAAAGCACTGGGCTTAATGAACACAAAATGCAAATCAGGCTCTTAATACCAACATTTTACTATGAAAGTAATACCGGGTTATTATGTTTTACTGAATAATTTGAATATCTAACAACTGAAAAGGATGTTAATAGTTGGATATTTTATCATCCTTCTAATTGAAAGTTCATTAGTCACAACAGACAATAGCGTGGGTTGTAGTTGTTACTCGCTTTATCTGCAGGCTCGCTTTTCCTAAACACCCTATCACATTCACGCAGCAAACTGACTGCCAGTATTGTTACTAAGAGATGTGGACGTTGTCAGCGGTCAATCTCATCACAGTAACAAAAATTATAGCCAGCAGCGCGGGGCCCTTGAAAGCATGGGGCCCAAGGCGGCCGCCTCGTTCGCCTTGCCCTGGGGTCGGGTCTGTGCATTCCCTATACAATAGACAGGGGCATCTATCCCCCCTAAGTCATTGGAGCTTAGTCCCTTTCCCTCTGCTTCTTCCCCCCTCCGGGGCCCTCCCCGTTCCTTCCCCCCTAAAATGGTGGCACGCACTGACAGATATTCCCCCTATTTCTTGGATGGAGCATTTGCTCCAAGGTTTCTATATGGTGTAGACGCCTCTGACAATAGAGGATACTTTCTATAATTAGCACTTCATGACGGAAGTTACAATGAGTATCAGTTTATTGCTCTGTTTAAATACAATTTCTGTTCATAATTTCTACAATTTACTTTACATTAATATAACGGTTGCATGAAATCCATTGTTGTTGTTTTTTTCGTTTTTGAACTGAACTTTGTTATTGTTGTTTCTAATCGTTTTCAAATAATTGGTAAAATATTCTTGTGTGGTTCTCGGTCTGATTGTTACAGGATACCTGACCTCAGGTCATGACACGTTCCATTAAGACGGAATGTAGTATGCCTTGGTCATTGGGAATTCGTCGTAATACGTTTGTCAAAAATATTGGCGGATGTAGGAGTTGAGAAAGGGGAGCAACTGTTCCCGTGGTCGAAGGTTTGGATGGCGAAACCTTTCGACTACCGTTGTTACTCTTCAAGACTTTGTGTCGGATCGAAGCCTGAGAAAGGGGAACACATGTTACCGTGATCGAGGGTTTGAGACGTTAAGACTTTAAGAGTTTTCCTATTTCTTCCTTCTTATTCTCTTTATTTTCACTCCCACTGAGCTGTCGCTTGTGGCATTTCATTCTCAACTTAAAACATCTGTTTCGCATTGTAGGCTGTCTCTCTCTTTCAACGGACTGATCTTCTGGATCCCCGCTTATTAGGATCGCCATCTTTCTAAACTATAGGAAGTCGGGACACAGTTTTGGAGTACCGAAATCGTAAATCACCTCATGATGTGGGACCAGAGGCACACGTCGGGCAACCGAGTAGGGGTCTAATTGTTTGGAAAAGTAACTATTTATTTTAAAAGACGATTCAGATTTATGAGTTTGAAAACTGTAATGATGTCAGGATGTGTTTAAATGTCGTTATGTATGATATTTCACTAAGCCTGCGTTATAAATTTATAGTAGTGTTGAACAAAAATAATGCGGGTAACGTGTTTTAAGCCAAAACAATAATTATTGGTTAGTTTATAAACGATTACCACAAATATGAAAGTTTGGACGTTTGGCTGTCTCGACTCCCGACTAGGTCAAGTAGGGACACAGGAGATTTACTTCGAAATCTGGACGGTCCCGAAAAAATCGGGACGGGTGGCAACCCTACTGTTTATGGCTTGGCTGTAATGCATTGTGCATTAGACACCGGCGCTAGAAGTTACTAATTAATTATAATAACACCAGTATGAGAACTGTAGAAAAAAGACTGAGGAGTTAGACTTTGATTCATGTAGAGTTGGGGGTGTGCAATGAAGGCTTAACAATGGGGTCCTAAGAAAGACTAGGGAGTTGAACCCCCAACCCCCGACAATTCTCACCCTTAATAACAACAATAACAACAACAACAATAATAATAATAATTATTATTATTATTATTATTCCAGAGATTTCATAGGCTTTTTACTCCATACTTTTCAGACAACTCTTGCTGAAACATGTTGCAGGGCCATTTAAAAGTGCATGGCCCCAAATTCAATGGTAGGGGTGAGTGGATTGCCTTGGTCATAGTATAATGGTTTAAATCCTTGTTCCCCTGTTTCGTATTCCTCTCCGACTCCCAAGGATCGCCCTTTAGTTTTTAGAGAAGAAAAAGAGCAGTCCCTAAAGCTAACCCTTAGGCATGCATGGGCATGAAGTGTTAGCAATTTAATTTTATTAGCCTCGGCATACGAGAACGGGTGGCCAGTCCTCTCCCTCGCCGTCTCATCTTCCCACTGACAGTGTACGGTCAGTGTACTCATCATAGCTGAGTTGGCTAGGGCTAAGGTGAGGAATCTGGAACCAAATTTCTGCTCTGGCGGGACATGAACCCCGACCTCTCGACTGACTACACTCTCGAGTTTTTAGATCTGGGTTATAAGTTGACAATTTGTTTTCCTGAAAAGCGACGGTTGATTCAAACAAAACAGTAGGCCTATAAAACGGAGGAAAATCAAATGGAATGAAGTACAGTAGATTGCGCCAGATAAACTAATCAGATGAATTCACAGGTCAGATCAGACTTGTCAAGAAACATTCCACGAGTTCAGTCGCCAGATGGCTACAGTTGACGCATTCAGTCGATAGGTGGTTAGTTAAACATAGCCTACTGAAACGCTATTGGATGATCGTCTTATTTTCATGCATGAAAACACAGATATCCAGATTCTGTGAATCCTCTGTGGTCACCTTTTATTGTAATGTAACACTGCAACTCAATAAACAACAAATAGTTCAAAATTTCAATGCAGTTTTTTCAAAGTTGATAAATCTTTTTATTTTCGCCAAATAATTAGCCGAACATGTAACGATATTAACGGTGACTCTTTCTAATGCCCCTAGTCCCCATACCGACGTAACTTTCGCGACGCAAAGGACGAGATAAGATAAAACGTTAGTTTCGAGTAGAGTTCAGTGAGAGTTGGAGTTTAGGACCGCAGTCCAGTTGAAGGAATGGACACATTAGCATTTCTAGTCGTTTGCGAGTAACAAATAGAGCAACCTATAAAACAGATTGTTACGAACACTGCACGTTTTTTGAGAGGTAATGTTGAAGGCAACCTGAGGTAAGGTAATGCTGGAAAAAATAAAGTAATATTTATAATGCGCTAGTCTTTCCAAGGCAACCTTGTGAGCGCGTGTTATATTTTTTGGGTGTGGGATATATCAGAGATCTAAATCTCGAGCTATAGCACGATACGTGCACGGGGACCTTAAATGGCGTGGGGCCCTTTCGAACGGGCAGCGGTGGTGAAGGATTTCACCCGATCAATTCATTGAAAA
Organism: Allolobophora icterica; assembly: GCA_963556255.1. Taxonomy (NCBI): domain Eukaryota; kingdom Metazoa; phylum Annelida; class Clitellata; order Crassiclitellata; family Lumbricidae; genus Allolobophora; species Allolobophora icterica. The sequence continues at coordinate 36,417,525 of OY744612.1, read as the reverse complement.
TTGAACCGTGTTAACTGTTGAGACCATACGGTCGCTATATATAAAAACGTGTACATTTACTGTTTACAGCTTAAGCGCCGCTTTATCAGTTTAAAGCTGTTTTCTCCGATTGCACGTTAACCCATGGCGGTTATAAACACGCCCAGTGGCGACACCTCATCAGTCTGTGTCTATACATGTCTGTATGTGTGTCTATGTCTGTATGTCTGTCTGTCTGTATGTATGTATGTATGTCTGTCTGTATGTATGTATGTATGTATGTCTGTCTGTATGTATGTATGTATGTATGTATGTATGTATGTATGTATGTCTGTCTGTATGTATGTATGTATGTCTGTATGTATGTATGTATGTCTGTATGTATGTATGTATGTATGTATGTATGTATGTATGTATGTATGTATGTATGTATGTATGTATGTATGTATGTATGTATGTATGTATGTATGTATGTATGTATGTATGTATGTATGTATGTATGTATGTATGTATGTATGTATGTATGTATGTATGTATGTATGTATGTATGTATGTATGTATGTATGTATGTATGTATGTATGTATGTATGTATGTATGTATGTATGTATGTATGTATGTATGTATGTATGTATGTATGTATGTATGTATGTATGTATGTATGTATGTATGTATGTATGTATGTATGTATGTATGTATGTATGTATGTATGTATGTATGTATGTATGTATGTATGTATGTATGTATGTATGTATGTATGTATGTATGTATGTATGTATGTATGTATGTATGTATGTATGTATGTATGTATGTATGTATGTATGTATGTATGTATGTATGTATGTATGTATGTATGTATGTATGTATGTATGTATGTATGTATGTATGTATGTATGTATGTATGTATGTATGTATGCATTATGTCTGTATGTATGTATGTATGTATGTATGCATTATGTCTGTATGTATGTATGTATGTATGTATGTATGTATGTATGTATGTATGCATTATGTCTGTATGTATGTATGTATGTATGTATGTATGTATGCATTATGTCTGTATGTATGTATGTATGTATGCATTATGTCTGTATGTATGTATGTATGTATGTATGTATGTATGTATGTATGTATGCATTATGTCTGTATGTATGTATGTATGTATGTATGTATGTATGTATGTATGTATGTATGTATGTATGTATGTATGTATGTATGTATGTATGTATGTATGTATGTATGTATGTATGTATGTATGTATGTATGTATGTATGTATGTATGTATGTATGTATGTATGTATGTATGTATGTATGTATGTATGTATGTATGTATGTATGTATGTATGTATGTATGTATGTATGTATGTATGTATGTATGTATGTATGTATGTATGTATGTATGTATGTATGTATGTATGTATGTATGTATGTATGTATGTATGTATGTATGTATGTATGTATGTATGTATGTATGTATGTATGTATGTATGTATGTATGTATGTATGTATGTATGTATGTATGTATGTATGTATGTATGTATGTATGTATGTATGTATGTATGTATGTATGTATGTATGTATGTATGTATGTATGTATGTATGTATGTATGTATGTATGTATGTATGTATGTATGTATGTATGTATGTATGTATGTATGTATGTATGTATGTATGTATGTATGTATGTATGTATGTATGTATGTATGTATGTATGTATGTATGTATGTATGTATGTATGTATGTATGTATGTATGTATGTATGTATGTATGTATGTATGTATGTATGTATGTATGTATGTATGTATGTATGTATGTATGTATGTATGTATGTATGTATGTATGTATGTATGTATGTATGTATGTATGTATGTATGTATGTATGTATGTATGTATGTATGTATGTATGTATGTATGTATGTGCGTATCAATATACTTAAATGGCGCCTTTAAATACCTCAATAAATCGCTGCGTCGCTCGACGAAGTTTTTCAAGAATGTCACGATAGAGTCTTGGGTATGAAATGTGTGGGTCTTCGTTTCCCTAATGCCCGCAACTGAGGATGGTTGGACCCCTCCAATGCGGCGTCACTTTTACGCTCAACTTATAACACAGTTCGCAAGGGGTTCTGCTGAACCAGAAAACTTCAAATATCTCTCAAGAAAATCACCCGAACACTGTTCCACTTACACAGCAGAGTTGACCGTATACATATACATAATAATAAATACATATGCACATACATATACATATATATATATGTTTATCTATGCATATATATATATATATATATATATATATAAGCTGCAGCTTGAATTGAAGGCCAAAAGGATTTACCCATTCGTTTTACCATGATGCGACGCATCACTACGATCTCATCACGATCGCTGACGTCAACGGAAGTATGAGTTTCTAATCCAATGACGTGTGCTGTGACGTCATCGTGACTTTTTACGTGACGTTGGTTTTGTATTTGGGCCACAGCTGTGACGTTATGTTGTATTTGCTTCAAAGGTGGGTGATGCTTTCAAGAATTTTGAATCTATGTTGAGATTTTTAAACTTTTTACCAATCACTTGAAGTGTATACCAAGGTGCAAAAATTCTTGCAGATATAATTTTATCGTCAAAATGAACCTGGATCTGAAGTCAATATAAGCAATTGACCTCTTAACCTCAACATTTCCTATCATAGGCGTAATTTTTGGGCGGGGTATGAGGGGTACCCGTACCCTCCACTTTTTAGACTTGGGTACCATACCCCCACCTTTTAAACAATGCCAATCAATATGTTATCATTGAGCCTTCCCAGAGATCGCAGTCTACGCCTTGCTTCGTGTATGTTAGAAATTGGTACCCCCACGTCTTGGACCAAAGTTACGCTCCTGGTTGGTTCCTAACGACGTCAACTCTGGCTTAGTGTCGCGAATAATAGATAGACAAATCGGACATTGGCGCTTACTAAAGGCAGGTGCGCCGAGGTCGTAGACGTGTCTACCAAGTGTTGCTGATGGATCTGGGTAGAGTCTCACATCCGGTTGAGCTGCTGAGCAGATCGGAAGCGATCATCGGTGCAGCGATAGACTTTCTTCCGGTCTGGTCTTCATGGTCGCCGATATCGATGGGGTGTTGATTGAGTTGAGCGTTTGCGCCGTCGGCGTACGGAATCGTCTGACCACATGACTGGTCGGCAAGGCGACTGGCCACTACCGGTTGGTGCCGGTTTGCGGCCTTAGAATGCCACTCCTCCTTCGCCGAGCTGTAGTCGACCGTCGGGTGCTTGCGAAGCTTGAGCCTGACGACCGGATGCTGGTGCTTGACCTTCATGCCTGCTGACCTTACCGCCGCCGCAGGAGGTGACGCCTCGTCACGACCTTGACCCTGTCCGTGACCTTGATCATGGTCCTGTTGCATGAGAAACGGAAGAACGCCAGATGCAGACAATGGCACGAGCAGGCTGTAGCTTACGCCTGTCTTGCTGTCACGTGACGGCGACGTCAGGATGAAAGAATTGGCGCAAGAGTATCCGTCGAGGCCGATGAGGACCCTCTGCGACAAGGACCCTTCGCCTGCCGCGGCGGGGCCTCCGGGGTCACCAGGGTCGACCGAACAGACTGAGGCCCCGTGGAAGACGACGTCGTCCGAGAACTCTGACATCGGACTCGACCCGTCCTTGACCTGACCCGGTTCGATCGTCGCCTCACCCAGTTCCATGCAGTTCAGCTCAATGTCGCCGTTCTCCTGAACGATGCAGAGGTCTTCATCGATCGACTCCGTCGAATCGGCGCTCAGAGTGTGCTGCTGGAAGAGCTTCCGGTTGCGGTGATAGTGCTGACACTTGTCAACAGCCTGATACTCCAGTTACCGCCTGTACAGCTGTAGATCATTCCAGGGTGCGTCAACGGTTTTCTTACATGTGAGCCACCATAACGTCTTGTGACGTATTTTGGGCCTTTGAAAACCATTGACTATTGTGCCTGGCAACAGCTCTGCAATTTGTAACTTAAAAAGAGCAATTTTAAGGCTATAGATCAGCTTAGCCACGCAGCTTGCCTTATGTAGAGCACCAGGACTTCTAAAGGTCACTTCACCTCTAAAAACAGATAAGTAAACAAGTGATAGCTCAGTAAACTCGCGATAATTGTCACGTAGAAATTCAACCTGTTCTTTGGCTAAGGCGATCGCATCAGCCTTCATCATCGTCAGGAGCTCTTGGGCCTGCACGTCATGATCAGCTGGACAAAATGGAAGAACCTGAGAGGAATTGTGTGGTATCAAATCCAAATTTCTTCTAAGCCTTGTGAACAATGTGACATCTGGTGACTTTAATGCTTCGATCTTCAGATCTGTGAACACATGAGATAGAAGAACTTCACCAATATGATGACGACAGCCTGACCAGAGGACAGCACGCTGCAGCTTATCTTTTATGGAAATACAAGCTGCTGTTAGGTGGCCAGTATTTGAGCTTGTTGTGTCAAATGCCATGTTTACAATGCTACTGTTACAATTCCACTTCGTCGTGAGCTTCTTTGTTAGTTCTGCAATGATTTCTCCGCATGACTGGTCCGTATCCTTGAAGTAACTTGGCACTCCCAGCAACTATAACTGTATTGCATCACCCACGATTACAGTCAAACGTTCTTCAGTAACAAGGTGATTTGTAGAGTGGATGTAATCTTTCCATCCCAATGCTGCGTACATAGTTTTGGTGGGACCCAGTCGTCTTGAATCTTTGAAAGCTATTTCACGTATACTACCTTGCGTCGAGCGCGATCAGCAGTCGCATATGAAGTAGCAAACTCAGTTATCAATCCTTGCGTGAACGCCACTTGCTGTGTTATTAACTAAGATTCAATAAAAATTACTAGGGGCTGGGGAACCTCTAAATATTGTGTAATTAAATTTAAATTTTCTATCTTACCACTGTGCTTCTATAACCCAAGGTAACACAATTAAATAACAGACAACTAAATTTAAAAAAAATGATGCATCCTAGCAGGCGCCCCTGGAATATCTGATTACTCGATTGCTGTTTAAAAGGTCCAATATAACTTGTTTATCCACAAAGAGTCCTATACGTGTGCTTGTAGGAAGATTGAGAGACAGCGAGCCATCCAAACGACTATAATAGGTAGCTTGGTAAGCTCTCCAACAGGATCCAGGGAGGAACCTCAAAGCCAACACAGTATTAAGTATTTAGTATGAAATTAAGCACATTAGACTACATGTTTGTGCGACTTTTTCCAGGTCGGGGTCCAGTACCTATAGATGGAAACTTACGGGATCTAATACTATGAGCGGTGATGACGCGAAACCTCCAACGAAAAAGGGACTGAGAAGCGTCGTAAATTTCTATGGCCTATTGGGGTCAAGAAACAAACTCTTTGTCGTTTGTGGCCCACACGCACAGCTTGGGCCCACATCCCCTATGGTCTCCCCAGGGTTATATTCTTGCGCCGCTTCTGTGTCTTCTCCTTACTGCGGACCATGGCTGGGATTCTCCTTCCCCTAGTTTCTTCGTCCCATCCATGCGCCGACGACACTCAAGCATTATGGCCATGCGGCCTCGGTCGCCCTGATGGTCGAGGAGATTCTGAAGGCCACTTCAGCAGGGATTCATGGATGTCCTCAAATGGGATTCGTCTCAATTCAAACAAGAATGAGTTCAGGCTTGACGGTCGTGTCCAGCTCCACAAGATTGATCTGGGGTCCCTCCACCTAAGGTCGCCCGATGTCCATTTCTCTACCTCAGTTCGTGACCTCGGAGTCGTCTTGGATCCAGTTTTTTCTTTGACAGGCCATGTAAAATATGTCTCTTGTTCATGCCTCTAGCACGTGCCTTAATTCCCCACTACTATCCACCAGTCGCTGCGCCCTCATGCAACTACCACCCTGATTCATGCCCTGATCTGTACTAGAGTCGACTTCGGTAATGCCTTTTCTCTCTTTATGTCTTGAAGCTTCAATCGATCCAAATCGATGCGCACGTCTCAAAGGTTGCATCTCGAATTTTGCCCATATATCCACTTTCATTCGTGATCCCCTTCACTGTCCCATCAACGCATCCAGTTTAGGATTCTTACCTTCATTGCGCAACTGTCGATGTTTAAGAAGAGTGCATTGCAGTAATCTAATATTGCGTGGACTATAGAAGTAGCTATTGTGGATGCAGTTTTGAAGTCTAGCATTGGGCGAATTCTGCGAAGGTCATGGATGTGCATGAAGCAAGAGCGGGAGAGATGGGTGATATGGTCGGAGAAGCTGAGGTGCTGGTAAAAAATCACGCCTAAGTTGCGGACAGGAGAGTTTGCAGTGAATGTGTTGGTGGAGGTAGAGTCGAGGCTGACGGTAATGGATTAATCTGGGATTTTCTTGAGTTGGCCTCAGGTGGAGGGGATCCAGGGTCTGGACCCTGGATCGCCCTTGGTCATGTATGCAACTTTATGTGAAAGTTGTTATGTAAATGAATTATTTGTGAATGTCACAGAAACGAAGTAAATGGGGAAAACGGTATAAAAAGTCATGTTGAACCCGCACGATTCCTGATTGAGCCAGGTTCGGAACCCCAGATGCTCACTTGGGCCATTTTCATGTTTCATTGAAATTATCACGTGATTAGAGCCTAACTTTATTGTTTATTTATATTTCTGTTTCAACCGATTATTATAGCCGACCAATGAAAGCGGCTTTGGTGCTCTTCAACTGCTGATGGCCCAGACAAGCGGTTAGCACGACAGCGTTGATGGGCTTGTATCGAATCTCAAGGCGCTACATAACAGGTCCATCCGAAAAATCACTGCAGCTAGACCGATGCTCAAGTCTGGATTGATCTAGTACGACTGCACTTGGGGCCAAAGCAGCACCGTTTCTGACTTTGACAGATAAACTTTTTAAAACCGGATGTTTCTTTGAGAGACAGGGAGAGTTTAGTCATAGAGATTTCTCCGAAACAGTTAATGTGGAGAACACGAGTAATCGGTTATGGTGGCGCTAACAAATACTGACACACGTGAGGTATTATCAATTTACGGTAATTACGTTGATCTATAGACGTCTACCGCTTTGGCTCGGTCACATTCCCCAGATACATCAACTATTTAAGCCGAATTTATAATTGAATCAGTCAGTTCTGCAGTTTTGCAGCTTAACAAAGGAACTCAAAGGAAGAGTTCAAAGTAAAATACGGAGGAAGAATTTAAAAAAAGAATTCCGTCACTGCGAATTGTTTAGCCTTTGACACAGGGCCTTATATCGAAGCGATAAGCTCAACGAAGTCATACAGAGGTGCGAATTATTTACTTACTTATTCACGTAGTTAGTTGAATAGTTAGTCGCTTGCTTATTGGTAGGATGAAGTGTGTGGTTAGCAGCTGTGGGGTAGGCCTATGTACAACGGCCAAATTATTTCAACTGCATGGCTTCTCGCTTTCGAATCGGTGAGAAAAATTTCCGTTTGTCCTACAAATCGTGCTCTGATTACTGATTTACCCTGTGCCTACTTGCATCGCGGGACTAAGCTACTTGATAAATTGTTCAGACTATTATACTTGTATAGTTTAACATACTTATTTATTTATTTATGTATTCTTGCGTATTTATTGTCTATAGTAAGATTTAGTAAGAGGTATCAGCGGTTGTTTACGCGCTTCGATAGAGACTTCGGAAGTGTAGTCTCTGGGTCTTTATGTTTGATCACAAAGACGACCAAACTCCAAACTTCGCGCTCGGCTCATGAACATATGGCGTCTTAACAAACTGTTGTCCTTACTTATTTAGGATTTCCAGGACTGGTAATCTTTAAATAGTGTGTTCACATTTCCATTTTTTCTTACCTTACATTTTCATTTATATGTTTATTCCATATTCCATCTGTTTTTGCCTAATTGCTCATACGCACTAACATACAGACCTACCTACATGTATTTACCTATCTGCATACCCATAAGTGATCTACAAGCTTCTCGCTTCCATACATCAGCATGAGAACACAGCGCACTGTCTTCCTGCGATTATCCGCACTATTCCTGTTAATTCGGCCCAAGGAAAAAATTCTCATCGTTTGTTAAGACACCTGTTTGCTAAGGAACAGTTTCTGTTTCCTGCATCAGCATTTTTAAATCTCTTAACAGTCTCGTGCACAGCGCTTTCAAAGAGGTTCTTACAAATGCGCTCTATAAAAGCCAGATATATGCACACATACATGCATACATACATACATACATACATAGATATATGCATACATACACATACATATCTACCTACATATCTAAGCACCTACCTACCTACCAACGTACTTATGTGGCTCCGGTTGTTGCTAGGAATGCAATGGAGCGTGACGGGTCTACATTCTACGATTCGGTCGCTGGTTACACGGACAGCAGCAGCATCAGCGAGCGATTGTCGATGTCCGATGGGAGATCAGTGGGGGGCTCCATGACCCCCGCATTTTCCACCTCCTCCTTCTCGCACAAGGACTTCATTAAGATGATGTGGCTGATCAGCGGTCCAATCATCTTCATCGTCGGGATGTGCGGCAACGCTTTGATCCTCGTCGTTATGACTCGTCGCCAGATGACCGGAACATCGACCAGCGTCCATCTTTGCATCATGGCCGCCGCCGACATGGTTGTCCTCACCATCGGCCTCGTTCCAGAATGGTTCGAGTTGAGCTTCGACAACAAGTTCAAGGAACTGCATCCGGTCACGTGTAAACTCGAGAAGTTTCTCTTCTACACGAGCGGCGACACTTCCATCTGGGTCCTCGTCATCTTCACCCTCGATCGCCTCGTCGCCATCGCCTTTCCACTTCACAAGAGAATCATCTGCGTACCGAGCCGAGCTCGTCTCTTCGGAGCCCTCGCATTCCTCACGGCCATCTTTAAGAATTTCCACGTCTTCTGGACTCGCGGACCCGAGTACAAGACGGAGCGTGACGGTAACGTCACGCTCAAGTCGAACTGTGGGAAGCCGACCGGCTACGCTGACTTCGAGTCGTACGTACGACCATGGATCGTATTCGCGGTGGTCAACGTCATCCCGTTCGTCACGATTCTGCTCTGCAATATCGTCATCATTCGTACGCTCAACCGCGTTCGCCGGGTGACGACGATAGGGGCGCCAGTGTCGCAGCAGACGGCCAGTGACCGTTCAATGATCCAGGTGACAACGATGTGTCTCAGCGCCTCGTTCTGCTTTCTCATATTCATCACGCCAAGCATCGTTCTCCACGTCGGTCGCCCCTACTGGGACAAGACGACGCCCTACGCACTGGCGAAGGGCATCAGCAACTTCTTTACCTACGTCAACCATTCGGTCAACTTCTTCCTCTACTGCGTCACGGGACGCAAGTTCCGGCATCAGCTCGCCTGGATCTGCTGTTCCTGGTATACCTCCGATGATCGCGACAGCAGCCGTGATTCGACTTCCGCCGAAACACAGAACACTTTCTTTCGCCGGAGCAGCGCCTTCTCACTGCCCCACAAGTCCAGCGTCGGACTCACGATAGCAGAGAATGCCGTTGAAACTGATGTCTAAACGAATTCATCGTTTCTGACATGTCTTGCATTGTCTGATGTACTTTATGCGTGTCTGGTTTGAGTGCGCCACTACTGTGTCTCAGTCATCAGAAACTTCAGATTGTTTATCAAAGGTCGCGTGCATCTTAGCCTGCAGATCATGACGACTGTTCTTCTCCACCAGACAGTTTATGCTTATTGGTGTAATGGTCACACTCGTGACTAGTGCCGATCTATACGGTGCCATCCCATCCACTAGGGCACTGTGCCTACGAAACTTTCAGAGACCTACGAAAGTCTAAAAATGAGATATTAAATGATTGACCGGGAAAATGGAAAAAGGAAAATTGCAAATAACAGCAAATTCAATTTGAATAACTTTTGAACTGAAAACCAGTTTGTTAAGCTGTACTTGCGTGCATTATGCGAACTTTGTGGACTTGGAGTTAACAGTTGAGCTGGGGTCGTATACGAATGCAAGAGTGCCTAGGGCCTACGACTACCTTAAAACGGACGTGGATCTATGGAGATGTGGTAATAGCCGTTCGTGTTTGATGTACCTGCGGATATCGACTGCGACAATGTGTACCGGGATAGGGTCAATAAGTAAGAATTTACCCATGGGTAATCCCAGAAGAGACCGGTGAAGATCCTATTTTCAGCGAGACCATCTTGGGTCAGGTCTGTGGCCGATGGTCTCTAGATGACCGATGGTCTCTAGATGTACGATGGTCTGACTAGATGGCCGATGGTCTCCAGATGTACTGCATTTAAACGCGTTCTATTTGTGCTTGCCATTCCCACTGCATCAGCGGTCCAATCATCTTCATTGTCTGGATGTACGGATGTGAGTGTCCGTCTGCCTGTCTGTCTGTCTGTCTGTCTGCCTCTTTTTTGTATGTCTACCTTTCTGCCTGTCTGTTTTTGGGCCTGCCTATCTGTCCGCCTGTCTGCCTGCCTGGCTGCCTGTCTGTCTGTCTGCTTTTCTGTCCATTAGTGTCCCTCGGGGTTTCTGCCTCTCCTCAATCTCCTGTCCCAATCTCAAATATGTTTCTGTCTCGTCCTATCTGTTACGATTATTACGTACTTTTTTCCGGTTTCCAAAGCAGAGTGAGGAGCATGCAGTCATGTGCATATTGATGTGACCTCAACTCTTTACTAGTTTTATAGCTCATTTACTGACATGAGTTAGACTGCTTGCAGTATTCCTTGAACTCTGCATGTTTTCCTCGATGTATTTTGTGTAGTTTAGTTTAAGCAGAGATATTTCTGACAGTAACAACCGGTCTATATTATATGCATGAATGAACTGCAACTGTACAGTGTACCAATGTTATGCGGACTAGTCAGAGTTTGCCTCTGGGTAACCTCAGAAAGGCCTAAGAATGAATTAATTAATGGCAAACGTGATGAAGGATTGATTAACTTAATCTTATTAAGTGCGGCAGTGTTTTGCTGTGCCATGTATTTACAGCGATTTTCATACTTTTCTATTTGTGTTTATACGATTGCATTTAATGACCTTTTAGTGTTTCTCTCTTCTAATCTGTTTTCTGAATCATCTGTGAATTTATATATTATTGTAGTCCACATTTTAGCCAAATTCGTCGGAATTTCTGCCAAAATTTTGAAATATGCGGAATCATCTCATTGAATAAGGTATCACTGGTTTGGCAGTTGCCACTCCCGTGATAAGCTGTGAATGTTCCAGAGCTCTTACAATTGCGTGGGTTCTAGTTGTTACTCGCTTATCTGCAGGCTCGATTTTCCTAAATCACTCTATCACATTCATGCGACAAATTGACTGCCAGCATTGTTGCTAAGAGAAGTGACCTTTGTCGGCGTTCAATCTCATCACAGTAAAAAAATTATAGCCAGCAGCGCGGGCCCCTGGAAAGCGCGGGGCAGAAGACGACTGCCTCGTCCGCCTTGTCCTAGGGCCGGGCCTGCATGCGTGAATAAACTGGCGCCCTTCGCTTAGCTTTAGAATAGCGATTTAGACATTTGGAGTTAACGATTACGATGGTCGCCTCAATCGAAACCCTAGTTCAAAGTCGTAATCCTTTGTAGAAGTCCATTCGAAATCCGATAGATCACCGAATATACTTGTTAGGTTAACGGTGCGTAAGCAAGTTGAAATAAATTAGATTTAAGCCTATAGACTTGAATGACAGTTCAGACCTGGTTGAACGCATCGAAGAGGGCAGTGAATTCCAAACCTTTGAAAGAGCTACCGAGATTGCCGCAAAGCCATAAACACTGTTCCGTCACGAGTTAACAACAAGTGCATGGTCCCACTCGAACGGACAGCGGTGGTGAAGGATCTTAGCGAGATCCTTCACCGGACCCAAACCCGTTTTTCTAGGGCGGTTTAGCCCTTCCATAATTGTCAGTTCCGGAACCTTTTTTCTAGAAAAAGCACTGGGCTTAATTAACACAAAATGCAAATCAGGCTCTTAATACCAGCATTTTACATTGAAAGCAATACCGGGCTATTATGTTTTACTGAATTATTTAAATATCTAACAACTGAAAAGGATGTTAATAATTAGAAAAGTTAGCATCCTTCTAATTGAAAGATCATTTATCACAACATACAATAGCGTGGGTTTAAGTTGTTATTCGCTTTATCTGCTCGCTTTTCCTAAATCACCCTATCACATTCACGCAGCAAATTGACTGCCAGTATTGTTACTTAGAGACGTGGGGGTTGTCAGCGTTCAATCTCATCACAGCGACAAAAATTAATTATAGCCAGCAGCGCGGGGCCCAAGGCTGCTGCCTCGTTCGCCTTGTCCTAGGGCCGGGTCTGTGCATTCCCTAGGGCCTATACAATAGGGGATTCTTTCAATCATTAGCACTTCATGACGGAAGTTACAAAGGGTATCAGTTTGTTGCTCTGTTTAAATACAATTTCTGTTAATAATTTCTACAATTTACATTTACATTTATATTAACGGTTGCATGAAATCCAACGTTGTTGTTTTTTCGGTTTTGAACTGAACTTCTTTATTGTTGGTTTTAATCGCTTTAATCGTTTTCAAATAATTGGCAAAATTTTCCTGTGTGGTTCTCTGTCTTATTGTAGGATACCTGAACTCAGGTCATGACGCGTTCTATTAAGACAGAATGTAATAATATATGTCATGGTCATTGGGGACGCGTCGTAATTAGACGGTTTTTGTGAAAAACATTGGCGGATGTAGGAGTTGAGAAAGGGGAGCAAATGTTACCGTGGTCGAGGGTTTGGATGGCGAGAACTTTCGACGATCGGTGTTAGCCTTTAAGACTTTGTGTCGGATAGAAGCCTGCTTTCATTTCTCAAGAATTTCTGACGATGTTTACAAAGAGCCTATTTCAAGGTTGCATGTTTCAAATCGCCCATATTTTGACGATCCTATATGTTTAGTTTTCGATAACCCCTTCCGACCGTGTTCTGCCTCTCTTTTACTAAGTTAAGACTTTAAGATTTTTCCTAGTTCTTCCTTCTTATTCTATTTCTACTCCCACTGCCCTGTCGCATGCATGTGGCATTTCATTCTCCACTTAAAACATCTGTTTCGGATTGTAGGCTGTCTGTCTCTTTCAACTGCCTATTAGTATTGCCACTTGCCACCTTTCTAAACTAGGAAGTGGGGACGCAATTTTGGAGCAGCGAAATCGTAAATCACCTCATGATGTAATAATAATAATAATCGTCGTTTAATATCTTCAAACTGACAACAACGCAGTATGATTACAAATCAGTATGAACAGATGATCACAAGTTATTACAGGAGTCGAATTTAACTGTACACGGCAGCCATACAAGGCGCACATCACCTCCTACATCTCATTTTAACAACGCGCCATCTCGCGAATGAAAGGCTGAGTGGACCTAAATTTGAGGCGGTTGCGGGAAGCGATCCCGCTACCTCTTGCTCTTCCCACCAGTGATGTTACCACGACTCTATGGACCCCCCTCTGGATCCCCCCTCTGGGACCAGAGGCACAAGTCGTGCAACTGAGTAATATTTGGGGAAAGTAACTATTTTTTTAGACGATTAAGAATTGTGATTTTGAACACGGGAATGATGTCAGGATGTGTATAAATGTCAGGATGTGTATAAATGTCGTTATTTATGATATTTCACTTCGCCTGCATTAACATGTAAAAAAATCCATTACTGACCCATGCTTGCACAGAAAATGATACTTAATTTATTATAGTTGCCGATGTTTCAGGTATCCCAAAATAACCTTTAATATTACCCAAATGCTTCCAAAGGCTTAAGGTCGACGCTCCCGCAGACCCTCTATAAATCACCAGTAGCTCGTTTCGCTTGCAATTCGCTTTGCTCCCCGGACTACTTACGCGTGATCTCATGCAATGGCGGCAATCTTGTTTGACAGGTGGGGGGACACGGGACACTTCTGAACTGATCCGGTCAAAAAAAGAGGCAAGCGTTGTTTATTGACCTTTACTATTATTTTTTCAAAATTGGGAAAAGCGCAGACTGTATGCTGCGTCCCCCCACTGCCAAAGGCGGGGTCATGTCTCTCTCTAATCCCTGGGAATGCCGGCCATGGTCTCATGCCTGTTGTGAGCACACACACAAAATCCTGGAGGCGCCCCTGAAATATAGTACGGGTAATGTGTTAAAAGCCACAACATTTGGTTAGTTTGGAACAAATTACCACAAATTTGAAAGATGGGACATTTGGCTTTCCCGACTTGGTCAAGTAGGGACGCAGTACATTTACCTCGAAAACAGGACGGTCGGAACGGGTGGCAACCCTACTGCTTATGGCTTGGCTTTGGTGCGCCATCGGAGCTAGAAGTTACTAATTTACAACAGCAACAACAATGTCACAACAACAACAACAAAAAATGATCAAAATAATAATAATAATAATAATAATAATAATAATAATAATAATAATAATAATAATAATATAATAATAATAATAATAATAATAATAATAATAATAATAATAATAATAATAATAATAATAATAATAATAATAATAATAATAATAATAAAAATAAATTAATATTTAAGTCCCCAAGGGATCATATGTACCTTGGGGCAAAAAAATAATAATAATAATAAGTAGTATTATTATTATTATTGTTGTTATTATTATTATTATTGTTATTATTATGATTATTCCAGGGATTTCATAGGCCTTTTACTCTTTACCTTTTAGACAACTCTTGCTGAAAGCTGTTGCAGGGCCATTTAAAAGTGCGTGGCCCCTAATTCAAATGGTGGGGGTGAGTGAATTGCTTTGGTCTTAGTATTATGGTTTACATCCTCGCTCTTCTGTCTCGTATTCCCAAGGATTGCCCTGTAGTTTTCAGACTTGTTGTCCTCGAGACCAAGGTCTTGGTCTCGAGTGCACTCGATTTAAAAAGTCTTAAAAAGTCTTAAGTATTCGTTTAAAAAGTCTTGGTCTTGGTCTTGGTCTTGAGTCTTTGAGGTTCAAAGTCTTGGTCTTGGTCTCGCAAGACCAAGACCAAGACCGGCTGTCAATATGAACAGTCATTTTACAAAACTCAAGAATTTAACAATTTATCAAGCCTGTTTGCATCATAGGCTACGACAAATACCTACGGAGGGATGCAAGTCTTATTGGTCAGGAAAACCCATGGGCAGCATCTGCAAATAAGTTATGCTGTGTGTGGATGTCGCGATCGAAGGTCGCCTGTCGTGTGTTTGCCGTGTGATGATGTCGACCCTCGACTCGCTATGTTCTTTTACTTGCACCTTTTGTTAAAGATGCCTAACTTTTCTATCGAAGATTCACGACGAGACTTTGTTTGTTTAATATAAGAATTTAATTAAAGAAACAAATATATACACTAACTCTACGGGAACTTCCACGTAGTATTAAAGCGTTTAGATATTAAATCGGACTATCTCAAATGTTGCTTGATACAGCCTAACTACAGATCGTTCTTCGCGTCAGTCTCTGAATCTGACGGACTTTACTCTGCCGCCGCCGCCGATCGTTCCTCTCGCTGTTGAGCACTCGACCGATGTTCACTCGTCGCGCTCGTCAGTAGTACAAGTCCCGTATTCTCCTTTCCCTTCTGTTATGTAGGAACTTCAGCGTCCATCGGTCCGCCCCCTCCCCACGTCATGCTACCGCCAATTAGTGTCAGGTTGCTCTTCGAGACGCGGGTCGTCGTTCGCCTGCAGCGAGGGCGGTGTCTGGTTACACTTTGGCCGCGAGGTGTCCTATTACACCTTGGCTGTGTGGTGTCCGATTACACCTCGGCCTCGCTGACTACATTGTTGATCAAGTGGGGACTGGCTTTCGTCCGTCATCATTCCATCTCGACCACCAACGACGACTACATCGTGATGATGATGACATCTCGTCGTTGTTGTCGATCTCCTCACGCGACACCTCCCTTCCCGGGGGAGGACAAAGCCAGTCATTGGTTCGCCTCCCGGCTGAGAATGATGTCGTTCCCTCCGCTGATTTCCTCCAGACCATGTCCTCGTCGTTCCCATGAAAATTACAAAATAACAGCACAGTTAGAAATTATTATTTACAGTTATCGCGGTGCCTTACATGGTAGTCCGCCTTCTCCTCCATCATAGTCTGGACAAAAGATCAACGGGAATATTCAGCGCCCCAGGTCGATATTTAAAAGCGATATCAAAGTCCTGGAGTGCCAGAGCCCATCTCGCAAGTTTAGCACTCGTGGGCGTAGAAGCAGTTAGGAAAGTCAAGGGGTTGTGATCAGAATAGAGGGTGGTCCTTGACATAAAAATCCAATTCCTAAACTTCTTCAACGCAAAGATTACGGCATACGCTTCGCGCTCCACAGTGGACCAACGCGCTTGCGTAGCATCTAATTTAGAACTGGCGAAACATATTGGCCGTTCTGTTCCATCGTCTTGAATTTGGAATAAGCAGCAACCGACTGCTTTGTCTGAAGCGTCAGTCGATAGACCAAACTCTCTGCCGTAGTCAATTGTCTGCAAACATACAGCGTTATTCAAATCGTGCGTAAGTTTATCTAGCGCATTTTGGTGTTCAGCTCGCCAGGGTATCTTAGCGGGCACCGATTTCTGGGTCAGGTCAGTGAGGATTCTGGCTGTCTCCGCCAAGTTAGGGATAAAATTCCTAAAATAACTGAAAAATCCAATCAATCTCCGTATGTCCTTCTTGGACTCGGGTTGAGGGATTTTCCCTAGACCTGCGATCTTAAGAGGATCCGGTTCAATGCTCCCTGATCCGATCAGGTGACCTACAAACGTTGTTTGTCGCCTAGCAAACGAACTCTTCTTAATATTGAGGGTTAGACCCGACTGTTGAATTGTCGTTAAATATTTCTCTAGATGTTTCATGTGATCCGGCCACGTCATCGAGTGCACTGCCATGTCATCCACGAAAGTCTCAGTGAAGTCCCGAATGGGATGAAGGATCTTTGACATGCAGCGGATAAAAGAATTTGAGGCTGATTTCAGCCCGAAGGGCAATCGCACAAATTCAAATAGGCCAGCGTCACATACGAAGGCTGATAGCCAACGAGAGCCCTTGTGGAGTCCAATCTGGTAGTATCCTTGACGTGCGTCAAAGCAGGATATGAAGTTTGCACTTCCTACCTTCTGTAACACTTCCTGGATGTCGGGGGTGGGGTATGCGTCACCCGCCGAGAACTTGTTTACATACCGGTAGTCAATGGCCAGTCTTAGACCGCCTTGACCTCCCTTTTTCACAATGCACACCACGGGACTAGCCATTTCACTATGTGAGGGAGTGATGATGCCTAGGGCCAAAAGTTCGCGGATCTGCTTCTCCATCTCCGGTTTGAGCAGTTCCGGCACCTTATAGGCTCGCAAACTCTTCGGCCTGAACTCCGCGCTAACAGAGATTGTGTGTTCTAGGACGGGACAGAAACCTGGTTTGTCCGAAAACACCTCTGGAAACCTGTCTAACAGATTAAACAGCTGTTTCCGCTCGGGTACCGTTAAGTGTGCAACGGCAATAGGGTCTACTTGTGCACTGGGCCGTGACTGACTCGTGACGAAGCTACCCACCGCTTCCACGTGACCGAAGTCTTCGTCCTTCTCGAACAGAATGGAGCAATTGTTAATCAATGCTTGCTGTATTCTTTCGTTATATTTGCGAATACGATTTACGTGTAAAAGGCGGCTCTTGCCCCCTATTTCCACGATGTATGTGTAGGGCGATTTCACTTGAGCGATGATGGCCGGGCCTTGCCATTGGCCCTCCTTCTTTGCTCCTCGCGCTTCCGGTGATTGTATGATGACTTTGTCCCCTACTTCATAACGCCTGTCCATGCTTCTTAAATTGTAATGAGTAGCATAGCGCTGCTGTTCAATGTCTGAATAATATTCGGCATATAATTTAGACATTTCAAGGTTATCCCTTAATTGATCCAAATAAGCTGCGGCGCTTGCGCCCAGACTTAATGGAGAATCCCGCTCTCCCGCCCATTCCTCGGAAAGGACAGATAGAGGTCCTTTAGGCAGGGTACCGTACACCAGGGTGTAGGGACTCACGTGGGTGGTGGCAGAGGGGCGTTCCCTTAAGCTCCAAAGCACGTAAGGTAACAGTTTGTGCCATCCCCTCGGGTTTTCTTCTGCCAATTTATGAATCATGGTCTTCAGTGTGGCGTTGCAACGCTCCACTAGACCTTGTGACTCAGGATGCGCGACTGGCCCAAAGCGTGGTGAGCACCCCATACGCTGCAGAAATTCTTGGGTTAATTTGCTGTTGAAATTCGACCCGTTATCGGACCGAATCGTTTTTGGAAAACCGAAGGTCGTGAAGATCTGCATATATGCATCACATGTCGCTTTTGCCGTTAATGATTTCAGAGGATAGGCCATCGGCCATCTTGAAAATTGGTCAACCACCACTAAGGCGTAGTTGTATTCGGGTTTTGGGCTTGTGGGGTCTACGTTGGTTACTATAGGCCCAATACAATCTGCCACTAGGCAACCGAATCTGGTCTCATCGTTGCGAGGGATAGGAGTTATGGGGGCACGCTGCGCCACTCGCAGCGGCGCATGCCTTTGGCATATGTCGCATGATGCACAATATTCCTTCACTATATCCTCCATGTTGGGAAACCAGAAATTCAGCTTAATTCGGTCCTTAGTCGTTTTCAACGCCATATGACCTGCGAACGCAGCGTCATGCGCTAGGTTTAAGACCTTGTCTATTCTCTCTTTAGGTAGGCACAGTTGTTTTACAGAATGCCCAGCTATTTTGTCTTTATGGAAGAGCAAATTGTCTTCAATGAAGAAGTTCTTCGCCCCAATTTTCCCGTGGGCCAAGAATGGTGCTAGCGTCGAACATTGTGCTTGTTCGGCAGCCATCTTGTTTCTGCCTACTATTGTGTCTTCCTTGGGTGGGGGTGGTATCTCCGGATTGAAGAATTGCTCTTCAGTATCCGTTTCTTCGGGACTGATTTCTCCTACACTCCCACTGTCTGCTTGAGCGACCGTGAAGTAATCTTCGCCTATCAGCGACCTAAGTCCCTCTACCTCCTCCCCTCTATCCTCTTCCTCACCCGTCTCAGTCCTTGCGACCGCCTGCTCTTCTGAAATTTGGACTATTTCAGGAGCGCTGGCCGCGTGACTCGAGTACAGCGCTGTCTCGCGCAGCAAGTCGGCTGTAGTGGGCGTGATAATTAGCGGTTCATTAAGGTCTTTAATGAGTGCCGCCCATATCCGAACATCAGGGGCGTAATTTACCTCCCCCTCCCTGTCCTCGCCGGCCTGAGACCCCTTTAGTCTCAGCCGCACCACGTCCACAATCATTGATTGACCGTTCAGCCCCTTCACCTCTATCTGCTTGA
The DNA here is from genome assembly GCA_963556255.1 of Allolobophora icterica. Classification (NCBI taxonomy): domain Eukaryota; kingdom Metazoa; phylum Annelida; class Clitellata; order Crassiclitellata; family Lumbricidae; genus Allolobophora; species Allolobophora icterica. The sequence goes on along the minus strand of OY744612.1, from coordinate 36,398,204 downwards.
CCACAGGTAGGTTGAGCGGCCTGATTAGATCAGCTCGCGCACAATTATATTCGGCCCCGCTATCTATTAGAGACGATGTCACAGGGAGCCCTGTAATGTACACTTACATGTACTCTCTTACATATGTCTCCTCCACGTCAATGCAATCCGGGTTTGTCGGCAATGCATGCTGGTCTATCTCTTGTATCAATGGCGGTCCGTCTTGTCGCGTCTCGCTTTGTCTGTCTGTCTGTCTGTCTGTCTTGAGCTCTGGTCACGGTTGGCTGGACCGCACACGCGCTCACCTGCTTGCTTTTAGCTTGTTTGTTCTTCGAGCACAGGTTAGCCCTGTGGTCTGGAGAAAAGCATAGGAAACAAAGGCCACGCTTTCTAATCTCTTCGGGGGTTGGACGTCCGTCAGTCCTGTTACTTGTCTGTGTCCCTCCCGGTCGGTCAGTCCACGTGTCCGTCTGTTTAGCTGTCGTCTGAGGAGGTGCTGGCGCTTTCGCGTAGCGTGCCTCCGTCTTACCCGTGCCTAGACTATGCTTCGTATAGTCATTTTCCCAAGGATGTGTGGCAGCGTAAGTGTCAGCCGCTGCAGCTAACTCTTTGTGCCCTAACCAATTCTGTTGCTCTTGACTGAGGATGAAATTCAAACATCCTCTGGGCAACATTTCTTTCATCTTATCTGCGATCAAAAGGCTCGTAACCTCATCGAACGTCATTGCTTTGCGATCTTGCAGATAGTAAGAAAGTAAATTATGCAATCTCGAAGCTAATGTTGTGTACGATTCATCTACCGCCTTTTTTGCGTTCATGAATCGCTCTCGTAAAGAGACTGCGCTCACTTTGAACTCTTTCAACAAGAAGGTTTTTAGCTTCCCGTAATTATCAAGCTCCTCTTGTGTGAGTCTGGCCGTCAATGCTCTGGCCTGATTATCTAGACAGGTCAAGAGTAATCTGCTTCGAAGGTCGTCCGGGACAGCGCAAGAGTCGAATAACCTTTCGCAATGCACAAAGAAACCAGGGATTTGCGCATGGTCGCTTGGGAATCTAGGTAAGAGTCCCCGCAAGCTTTCACTATACGTTTTCATTCGTCCTACGACCGAATGTCTTAAGTTATAGTCCCTTTCGTCTCTGAGTCTCCTCTCTGCGTCCCTTTCCTCTCGGATTTCCTTCTCTCTCTTCTCTGCCTCCTCCTTTTCTTCTCTCCTCCGCTTCTCCTCCTGAAGCCTCAATTTCTCCGCTTCCTCCTTTTCTTCTCTTCTCTGCTTCTCCTCAAGCAATCTGAGCTTCTCAGCCTGCTTCTCCTCTAGCAGTCTGAGTCTCTCCGCTTCCTCCTTCGCTTCTCTCCTCCGTTTCTCCGCTTCCTCTCTCTCTTCTTTCCTCAGTCTTTCCGCTTCCTCCTTCGCTTCTCTTCTCAGCCTCTCGGCTTCCTCTCTCTCTTCTCTCCTCAGCCTTTCTTCTCTCTCTTCTTTTCTCCTCTCTTTCTCTTCCTCTCTTCTCTCCCTTCTCTCCGCTTCCTCTCTCGCTTCCCTTCTCAGCCTCTCGGCTTCCTCTCTCTCGTATTTTAAGCGTTTTAATTCGACTAACTGCAGTTGCGCTGCCGAATCGATACTACTTTCTATGCTACCCGTACTCACTTCCTCACTTACTTCTGGCGGGGTCTCTCGTCCAGAAACAATTATTTCAGCACCAGCCTCTCGGAGCTGGTCCATACTCATGGAATCCAATTCCTCCTCTCCTATTCCCATCTTTGTTAGATATGCGACTAGTCTGTGATGGGGCATGTTCTGCACCCTCACTCTTTTCCCTACCGACAACTTATCCATCTCCCAACAGTCCGCTCACTAATAGAAAAAGATAAGTAAGTTAGAGGAGAGTCACCGCTGGTCAGAAATCAAAGAAAACAACGTCCTAAAATTCTACCAAAATACAACAAGAACAGAACTGAGCAAAAAGGAGCTACGCAAAAGCCTCGGCTATTCGCACACCAATCCTCATCCAGACCTCAACCGCAATCTCACAGAATACCACGACTACCAGTAAGGACTTACCCTCTGAATACGTCGAGCGAGCTCCGTCTTTTGATATCTTGGCTGATCCGCTGTCCTCCGTTGCCACTTCCGTCCGTCGTTGCTAGCGATGGCCGGTCGTCTGTTGGCACTCTTGTTCCTCGTCCTTGCCTGTTGCTGTCGGTCGCTTCGAGTCCTTCGTCCTCAGAGTCCGGCACTCGACTTCTCCAGTTGCGAAGGGTTGTGTTCGCCGCTGGTCCCGATCTGTTGAGATTCCTCTGTTCCGTTTCCGGTTCCGCTCTTCGTCGTGACGTCTTCAGTTGAAAACCCTGTCGACTGCGCCAATGTCGCGATCGAAGGTCGCCTGTCGTGTGTTTGCCGTGTGATGATGTCGACCCTCGACTCGCTATGTTCTTTTACTTGCACCTTTTGTTAAAGATGCCTAACTTTTCTATCGAAGATTCACGACGAGACTTTGTTTGTTTAATATAAGAATTTAATTAAAGAAACAAATATATACACTAACTCTACGGGAACTTCCACGTAGTATTAAAGCGTTTAGATATTAAATCGGACTATCTCAAATGTTGCTTGATACAGCCTAACTACAGATCGTTCTTCGCGTCAGTCTCTGAATCTGACGGACTTTACTCTGCCGCCGCCGCCGATCGTTCCTCTCGCTGTTGAGCACTCGACCGATGTTCACTCGTCGCGCTCGTTAGTAGTACAAGTCCCGTATTCTCCTTTCCCTTCTGTTATGTAGGAACTTCAGCGTCCATCGGTCCGCCCCCTCCCCACGTCATGCTACCGCCAATTAGTGTCAGGTTGCTCTTCGAGACGCGGGTCGTCGCTCGCCTGCAGCGAGGGCGGTGTCTGGTTACACTTTGGCCGCGAGGTGTCCTATTACACCTTGGCTGTGTGGTGTCCGATTACACCTCGGCCTCGCTGACTTCATTGTTGATCAAGTGGGGACTGGCTTTCGTCCGTCATCATTCCATCTCGACCACCAACGACGACTACATCGTGATGATGATGACATCTCGTCGTTGTTGTCGATCTCCTCACGCGACAGTGGAAGCCCTGCCGAGACTTTCTCTGAAACCAGACGGTCTGAGAAACCATGGGAGGATTTCAAAAAACCTCACGATTTGTAAATTTACATCCAATGCTTGAAAAGGTATACTGTGTGTGTGCCAACGACTTCAGCACCTGTAAAACGTATTTTTTCACATGGAGATATTTTATGAGGCCCCACAAGACACGTCTTGAAGGACTTTTGTAAATACGAATTCGGAATTCTCTGCAGTCTGCATTTAAAGTTAATTAGCCGGAATAAAATAAGAGTCACGTTTTAATTAAAATAGCGAGCAGTCCTACTTTTTCTGGTAAGGAAAAGAAGTCTTGGGCTGAATGTGAATTTTTGGATCTTAGTTTCGATCTTGGTCTTGAGGTTCAAAGTCTTGGTCTCGTCTTGGTCTCGAGGTTCAAGGCCTTGGTCTTGGTCTTAGTCTCGAGGTTCAAGGTCTTGGTCTTGGTCTTGAGGCTAAATGCCTTGACAGCAAGACTGAACTATTTTTAGAGAAGAAGAGCAATCCCTAAAGCTAACCCTTAGGCAGCCATGTTCATGAAGTTTAAGCAACTCCATTTTCTTAGCCTCGGCATACGAGACCGGGTGGCCAGTCCTCTCCCTCACCGTCTCATCTTCCCACCGACAGTGTACGGTCAGTGTACTCATTATAGCTGAGTTGGCTAGGGCGCAGGTGTAATAGGTAGGCTCGAGCAAGACTTGTGATTAAGCTTTCCTAGCTTGACCGTGACAATTACCGAATGCAAATGTCTGTCATCCACAAAGAATATGAGATTGATAATTTTGAAGGAGAAGCGTCGGCTTGGTATGATGCGTGGACTGCTTCACCATTGCAAAGAGGGCCTGAAGACGCAGACTTCATCGACTTGCTTGTTCATACTGATTTCTACCCTGCTATCCGTAAAGCTACCGTATTCGTATTCTTCTAACTCTGCCAACCACTACATGTGCAATCGAAAGATCGTTCAGAACTCTGCGTCTTGTGAAAACCTGGCTACGATCTACTATGCCAGACGACAGATCGACTATCCGAATTGCGTATGATGAGTGTCCACAGAGAGATTATTAACAAGAAGAGAGAAGAATTCATGAATAATGTTGTTGATGAATTTGGCAAATATCATCGTCGCCTTCAGTTTCTTTTTAGATAGGTGTATACACTCAGCATACAGTTTCTCGACAAGAGTATATTAGTGACTTTATTGCACTTTAGAAATAATTGCGTACGGTACGTCTATGCTAAAATATATAGACCCCAATTGTCTTCTTTTGTTATGTTAAAATGTTTCTTTTCCAGTTGTACCCAAAAATATGGAAACTACAAATTCCTGCTTTCAATGCAAACTAAAGACTGCCCTGATTTGTACGAATTTTTGCTAAAATATTTTTCCCCCTCCTGCAAAAATTTATGCGGGCGCCCATGCCTATCCTACAAGTAAATCTGCTTCACTTAGTAAAGCATTGTCAATGCGCTTTATTTAAGCCTCAAACTTTAAAATCTGTGAATCTGTTCAAAAAAAGAAAGTAGTATTGAGGAATTTAGAAAGAAAATGCGTAGGCCAGCTGCGCAGGCTTAGCTGCTACGCAGCAGGCCTATACTGACCCCTATGATAAAATTCTAGTTTAGCTACTGTTCGTGTGTCTTTATAAATGAATATGATCGCTTCCCGCTACCGCCTCAAATTTAGGTCCACTCAGCCTTTCATTCGCGAGATGGCGCGTTGTTGAAATGAGATGTAGGACGTGATGGGCGCCTTGCATGGCTGCCGTGTGCAGTTAAATTCGACTCCTGTAATAACTTGTGATCATCCGTTCATACTGATTTGTAATCATACTGCGTTGTTGTCAGTTTGAAGATATTAAACGAAGATTATTATTATTATTATTATTATTATTATTATTATTATTATTATTATTATTATTATTATTATTATTATTATTACTATGCTACTTTACTTAAACCTCAAACGTTATGCTGTGAATCTGTTAAATAAGAGAGTTGTAGTGAATTGTTTAAAATTCTATGCCTCTGCATGGAGATCACCCTGTAAGCCAACCTACGTATAGGTTCGCTGAAGACTACTGCTTCGCATTACGCACCCCTATGGTAAAATCCTAGCTACGCCACTGTATACAGTTTCATTTGGGACTCCCTTCACTGGCTGCCTGTTCATCAATTCCTGATTGAGCCAGTCGCTCCTAAGAAAGATTATGTTCGGAACATCCCCATCCATCCATCCATCCATCCATCCATCCATCCATCCATCCATCCATCCATCCATCCATCCATCCATCCATCCATCATCCATCCATCCATCCATCCATCCATCCATTCTTCTATGCATCCATGCATCCATACATACATACATGCATACATACATACATACATACATACATAATTACATACACAACATACATACACAGTGTTACACACCTACATACATACACATACAATGTCATACCTACATACATGTTAACCTACCTAACTAGCAACGTACTTAGGTGGTTTCGATTGTTGCTAGGAATGCAATGGAGCGTGGCGGAACTACATTCCACGATTCGGTCGCCAGTTACACGGGCAGCAGCAGCAGCGAGCGGTTGTCGTTGTCCGATTGGGAATCAGTGGGAGGCTTTACGACCCCTGCCTTCTCCTCCTCCTCCTCCTCCTCCTCCTCTTCCGTCTTCTGGCACAAGGACTTCATTAAGATGATGTGGCTAATCAGCGGTCCAATCAGCTTCATCTTCGGAATGTGCGGCAACGCTTTGATCCTCGTCGTCATGACTCGTCGTCAGATGACCGGAACATCGACATGCGTCCATCTTTGCATCATGGCCGTCGCCGACATGGTCGTCCTGACAACCGGTCTCGTACCCAAATGGTTCGAATTAAGCTTCGACTACAAGTTCATCGAACTGCATCCGGTCACGTGTAAACTCAAGAAGTTTCTCTTCTACACGAGCTCCGACACTTCCATCTGGGTCCTCGTCATCTTCACCCTAGATCGCCTCGTCGCCACCACCATTCCACTTCACAAGAGAGTCATCTGTGTTCCGAGCCGAGCTCGTCTCTTCGGAGCCCTCGCATTTCTCACGGCCATCACTATGAATTTCCATGTATTCTGGACTCGCGGAGCCGAGTACAAGACGGTCGAAGGTAACGTCACGTTCAAGTCGAACTGCGGACCGACGCCCGGCTACACCGACTTCGAATCGTTCGTACGACCGTGGATTGTTTTCACGTTGGTGAACGTCATCCCGTTCGTCACGATTCTGTCCTGCAATATCGTCATCATTCGCGCGTTAAGCCGCATTCGCCGGGTGACGACGATAGGGGCGCTAGTGTCACAGCAGACGGCCAGTGACCGTTCAATGATCCAGGTGACAACGATGTGTCTCAGCGCCTCGTTCTGCTTTCTCATATTCTTCACGCCGAGCATAGTTCTCCTCATCGGTCGCCCCTACTGGAACGAGACGACGCCCTACGAACTGGCAAAGGGCATTAGCCACTTGTTAACGCACGTCAACCATTCGATCAACTTCTTCCTCTACTGCGTCACGGGACGTAAGTTCCGGCGCCAGCTCGCCTGGATCTGCTGTTCCTGGTATACTTCCGATGATCGCGATAGCAGCGGTGAGTCGACTTTCGCCGAAACACAAAACACTTCCTTGCGCCGGAGCAGCGCCTTCTCACTGCCCCGCAAGTCCAGCTTTGGACTCATTTTCTTCGGAAAATCGGCGGAGAGTCGACGAACGAGCAGGGACGAAGCGGGCGGGCAGAAGCAGTCACCTGCGTCCAGGGTTTGATTTGTCAAATATGAACTGGAAGGGAGGGATTGAAATATTCTTTCATGTCCGGACATAGGCGTAATTATGGGGGCACGAGGGGTTCCCGTACCCCACTTTTTAAACAGTGTCAATCAATAGTTTATTATTGAGCCTTCCCAGAGATTGCAGGCTCCGCCTTGCTGCGTGTACGTAAGAAATTGGTACCCCACTTTTTAGACCAGAAACAAAGCCACCGTTTTTATTAATAAAGCAAATAATTTAGAACCATGACTAGGTAATTCAGCTGTCCTTGACAAGCCAGGGCTCCATGTTTGTCCGACTTCAACCAACTAATGACCTAGTACTTCTCGGCATTCCATAGCGCAAGAGGTGGACGCTGGTCGTTATCCTTTGCAGAAGTCCATTCGAAACCCCATAGATCACCGAATATACTTGTTAGGTTAACGGTAAGCATGTTGAAATAGACGAGTCTTATACGGTTAGACTTGAATGACAGTTCAGAACTGGTTCAACGCATCGAAGCGGTGTTCAGTTCACTGTTACTGACTCTCACAGCTTCCATTCCGTAAAGCAAGAATGGCTTGCAATAAGCACTAACAATATGCAGTAATACTGGCTCAGTGAATTTGCAACATTTACTATACAGAGAGTTTAAAGATTTGTAGAACTTGACTCTCATTTCATGCAAACTGACTTTTAATGACTTGGCAGAAACAAAAGAACAACCCAAGTATTTAAGTTTGTCAACATAGTTAATTTGCGCACTATTTACACTAATCATTTTACATGCAGTATGAAAAGAAGGGTCAATTCTCATCACCTGAGAGTTTGTTACATTTAATTTCATGTCAGTACTCTCTAATTCTTCCACACAAATGTCGACCATTGCTTGTATGTCACAGAGAGATGCGGACATCAAGATAAGGTCGTCAGAATACATAATGCATCCAAAAATAGCTCCCCAGTCCGACGTCGATGATTGGACCAACTCAGTTTCTCTATAATATCGTTCACATACACAGCGAACAGTATTGTTGAGAGGACACCACCCTGCCTAACTCCACAAACTAGATTGATCATATCAGACAACATGTTGTGCCATCCTGACACATGCTGCACTCATGCTATACCAAATTATGAGGATGCAAAAAACTCACGAGGGACTGATCGATCCATTAACTTGCTAAATAATGCATAGTGATTGGCTTTATCAAAAGCTTAACACATGTCTAATGCACACAGGTTTACTTTAGAGCCATGATTAGAAAAGTAATCAACTACTGATCCTGCAGCAAGCAATGCATGAGAACAGTCCAACCCCTTTTTGAATCCAAACTGCAGGTCTGAAGTCAGCAAGTAGGTACCATACAGCTCCAGCAAACATATTTCAAAGAGGTTAGACAGATTGGAACTCAGTGTGATTCCTTGATAGTTGTCAAGCTCACTATTGTCTAGGGTGATAAAGATAAATAGCAAATGGACACAAGGACCCAAGCATCTCCTTTTCCAGCTACAAGTGCTTAAAGAACAGAGTGAAGAGATGAAGATGATGGTCATGCCTACAGTGAAGAGATCTGCATGGTATGGTTTTAGCGAGTCTGTGCTGCAAGGAATGTTGTGTAGTGAGGAGGAACAGTAGAGAAGAGATGCATTGCAGAAGATACTGAAGATCAGAGGTGAACGAGATGATATGACACAGCTGGGAGACAGCAGTGTGAGATCCAGGAAAACACCAACCATCAACTCTGAGGCGACTACGCTCTTGCAACTGATTGACTGGAGCTCTGGAGTCTCTGAGCCCATTTCAACCTGCTCCCTAGCAACAGCAGAGATCAAGGCTTCTTGTAGCAACCCAATGGTGGTTCCCGACTGGCCATCACACACCCAGTCTGTGGAAAGGTGGGTGTAAATGACAACTGAGGCGGCTGCTCACGTGTACAGTCATGAGAGAAGGAACCACTACATCAAAGGTCAAATGGAAAGCCGAGAGCTCATAAGGGCCGAAACAGAAGCTAGCAGGACAGAGTGAAGTGGTGCAGATGATTTGGTTGATTTTGTACAATTCCATTAATTTGACCTCGTAAATGACATTTTCTATGACACTGTGTGGCAACAGATTTTGTTAAGTTCAATTGTATGTTTAAATCAATAGTATGTAATTATAACTAATTTGAGCTGTAAATTGAAGTAGCTAGGGCTCCTTATAAGCTGCTTCTGTAGCTAGATTTGTATGAAACATCCTAGAAGTAGTTTGCCACTAACGATGCTATATAAATTGTCGTAATTACAAATACAATTATAATTTTATGACTAGTAGTTTGTGAAGTTTGAACAAACATCATTTACCCGTCACATTAATACACCCTACTCCACAAGTCATTTGGTCCTAGGAAGAATGAACGCCCCATTCCGTTTATCCTAGGAAGAATAAACTCCCCGAGTCATTTGGTCCTAGGAAGAATGAACTCCCCTTTCAGTTTATCCTAGGAGGAATAAACTCCCCGAGTCATTTGGTCCTAGGAAGAATGAACTCCCCTTTCAGTTTATCCTAGGAAGAATAAACTCCCCGAGTCATTTGGTCCTAGGAAGAATGAACTCCCCATTCAGTTTATCCTAGGAAGAATAAACTCCCGAGTCATTTGGTCCTAGGAAGAATCAACTCCCCTTTCAGTTTATCCTAGGAAGAATGAACTCCCCGAGTCATTTGGTCCTAGGAAGAATGAACTCACCATTCAGTTTATCCTAGGAAGAATGAACTCCCCGAGTCATTTGGTCCTAGGAAGAATGAACTCCCCTTTCAGTTTATCCTAGGAAGAATAAACTCCCCGAGTCATTTGGTCCTAGGAAGAATGAACTCCCCTTCAGTTTATCCTAGGAAGAATGAACTCCCGAGTCATTTGGTCCTAGGAAGAATCAACTCCCCTTTCAGTTTATCCTAGGAAGAGTAAACTCCCAGAGTCAGTTGGTCCTAGGAAGAATGAACTCCCCTTTCAACTTGTCCTAGGAGGAATAAACTCCTGAGTCATTTGGTCCTAGTAAGAATGAACTCCCCTTTCAGTTTATCCTAGGAAGAATGAACTCCCCGAGTCAGTTGGTCCTAGCAAGAATGAACTCCCCATTCAATTTTCCTAGGAAGAATGAACTCCCCGAGTCATTTGGTCCTAGGAAGAATGAACTCCCCTTTCAGTTTATCCTAGGAAGAATGAACTCCCCGTCATTTGGTCCTAGGAAGAATGAACTCCCCTTTCAGTTTATCCTAGGAAGAATGAACTCCCCGAGTCATTTGGTCCTAGGAAGAATGAACTCCCCTTTCAGTATACCCTAGGAAGAATGAACTTCACGAGTCATTTGGTCCTAGGAAGAATGAACTCCCCATTCAGTTTATCCTAGGTAGAATAAACTCCCCGAGTCATTTGGTCCTAGGAAGAATGAACTCCCCATTCAGTTTATCCTAGGTAGAATAAACTCCCCGAGTCATTTGGTCCTAGGAAGAATGAACTCCCCTTTCAGTTTATCCTAGGAAGAATAAACTCCCGAGTCATTTGGTCCTAGGAAGAATGAACTCCCCTTTCAGTATACCCTAGGAAGAATGAACTCCCCGAGTCATTTGGTCCTAGGAAGAATCAACTCCCCTTTCAGTTTATCCTAGGAAGAATGAACTCCCCGAGTCATTTGGTCCTAGGAAGAATGAACTCCCCATTCAGTTTATCCTAGGAAGAATAAACTCCCCCAGTCATTTGGTCCTAGGAAGAATGAACTCCCCTTTCAGATTATCCTAGGAAGAATAAACTCCCGAGTCATTTGGTCCTAGGAAGAATCAACTCCCCTTTCAGTATACCCTTGGAAGAATGAACTTCACGAGTCATTTTTGGTCCTAGGAAGAATGAACTCCCCATTCAGTTTATCCTAGGAAGAATAAACTCCCCGAGTCATTTGGTCCTAGGAAGAATCAACTCCCCTTTTAGTTTATCCTAGGAAGAATAAACTCCCCGAGTCATTTGGTCCCAGGAAGAATCAACTCCCCTTTCAGTTTATAATAGGAAGAACAAACTCCCGAGTCATTTGGTCCTAGGAAGAATCAACTCCCCTTTCAGTATACCCTAGGAAGAATGAACTCCCCGAGTCATTTGGTCCTAGGAAGAATGAACTCCCCTTTCAGTATACCCTAGGAAGAATGAACTTCACGAGTCATTTGGTCCTAGGAAGAATGAACTCCCCATTCAGTTTATCTTAGGAAGAATAAACTCCCCGAGTCATTTGGTCCTAGGAAGAATGAACTCCCCTTTCAGTTTATCCTAGGAAGAATGAACTCCCCGAGTCGTTTGGTCCTAGGAAGAATGAACTCCCCTTTCAGTTTATCCTAGGAAGAATGAACACCCCGAGTCATTTGGTCCTAGGAGGAATAAACTCCCCTTTCAGTTTATCCTAGGAAGGATAAACTCCCGAGTCATTTGGTCCTAGGAAGAATCAACTCCCCTTTCAGTTTATCCTAGGAAGAATAAACTCCCCTAGTCATTTGGTCCTAGGAAGAATGAACTCCCCATTCAGTTTATCCTAGGAGGAATAAACTCCCCGAGTCATTTGGTCCTAGGAAGAATTAACTCCCCTTTCAGTTTATCCTAGTAAGAATTAACTCCACTGGAGTGTTTATTAACCAGCAGGAGTGCTTTTGTCCTAGTAACAATACACTCCACTGTTCAATTGGTCCTAGTAAGAATTAACTCCCCAGTCAATATATCCTAGGATAAATAGACCCGGGAGTGTTTAAAAGGGGGAGTCTATTCAGCCTACTACACCGGCCTTAGGATATTTTGGGCCCCGTGCAGAGTATACTGTACGGGCCCCCATGACACAAGTCAAATTGTTATTCATTGCTAAAATTTTGATTGATCTTCTAATAAAAAAATAAATTACATGAACTTGGAAATTTTGACAAGCATACGTATACATTTAAATATTATATTTACCTACACATGTGTGTGCAAAATAATAAACCATAAAAAATAAATTCCTTTAAAATATAAGAGAAAAATGATAAATAAAAGTACCGTAGGGGGCCTATATACTCGCGTTCAAGTCCACGTTGCGCATAAATCGACTACTAAATTTTCAACCTTGGAAATGGAAAAGTGTACGACTCGCGAATAGGTCGATGCCTGCTTTTAGGCATAGACGGTAAATCTGGACATTTTATGGCTCTTTTAACCACCAACTACACGTGATATAAATTATCTACTAGAATCACGAACATGTTCTCCGCGCATATTCGTGCTTCTATTTATATAACCCTTAAAATTATTATAAATTATTTCTGTAACTTAAACTTGAGGTTAAGAGCATAATTTTTTTTTATTTCACTACCGAGGTACTTACTGTAATCGCCAGCTCAATGTTTTCATTTTTAAAATCATGGCGGAAGTTCTCGTCACGAGAATTCTGGGATATAGAGGAAGTTAAAATATTAGTCCTATTTAAAATTATTATATTGAAACATACTAAACTGCTTGTACCAGTTGACTTCTATTTTTTTTGACAAAGAGAGATTTAATCGAAACCATATTATTATTATTTATTATTAGGGTGTCTTGTTCATGTTAATTTTTGGGACATTTTAGGCCCCCCGTAAGTTGCGGGCCCCGTGCGAGTCGGTGCGACTGCACGGTTCGCACGCCCCTAAGGCCGGCACTGTAGAGAGTGACACGGTAACGGTTACCGCGGTAATTCCGCGGTAACCGCGGGAATTCCGCGGGAATGGGGTAGATTTAGAAAAAAATTGCGGTAAGAGCACGGTAATGGGGAAATACTGCACGGTATTACCGCGGGGATGGGTATGGAAGTTGCGGTAATACCGCGGTAATGGTTACAGAGTTCATATATTTCATTTATTCATTTATTTTCACCTGAGTAATGACACTATAAATGATCTTCTATTCATTCAATGATTACACAAATAACAAGCTGAGGTGCAACATTTTGAGTGTTTGTGAATTTTCAATTTTATAAATTTTTAATAATATGCTATAAATAATAATATTATATGTTATATTTTTAGACTTTTAAGACGCGGGGACATTGCGGGGATGAAAATTCATTATGCGGGAATGGTGAGGGGATGGGGATGAAGGTTGCGGGGATGGTGAGGGGGTGGGGACATGGTCCTGCGGGACGGGAGGGGATGGGGTTAAAACTACAAATGCGGGATGGGAATGGGGACACTTTTCTGTCCCCGTGTCACTCTCTACGGCACTGCTCAAAAGGACAGCGGTGGTGACGGATCTTGCCCGATCAATTCATTAAGATATGTGCAGGGTCGAGGCCATATGGTCGCTATATAGAAAGACTTGAACTTATATCTTTATTTATATTAAGAGTCAGAGTATACATTGATCGACTGCAATATTTGATGGTAGGAGGGTGATCAAGGACCAGAGAGCTAGGTGGGATGATGATTATTAGTGATTGTGATTAGGTGGCACTATCTTGCAGGATCTAGATACTTTCAGAACCTCCCAATGTAGCCTTTTCCGTGACATCTCGTAATCTAATTAATTGATTCTTGTAATTAATATTTGCAATACGAAAGTTTGATTAATTGATTGATTTAAATGTAACACCTTGTGAGTTACGAGACAGGTTTTAAACTGGATTCACTGCATTTGTGTAATTCGAGTACTGAGTAATGGCAGGGTCCCAAACGTTCAGGCGTTGTTTTATAAGGCTAGCAATTGTTACGGTTATTTCGAAAGGCTCCCAGACCATGTGTACATTCTGGGCCACATTACATTGCCCTACATGACAGTACACAACAGTACATTACACAGTGTGCTATAGTAAACAGTTTTTTAAAAATAGAATAGTGATTTCCAAAGGTTGTGTGGTGCGAAATAGCTGTCTCGACTGTGTAGCCAAACTCTGGCAAAACAAAAGACTTTTAAACTGTGTAAGAAAATCTAGTTGTATCATTTGATAAATCGCAATTATAGTAAACTGCATTGTTTACTAATAAATGCATTTAATTGTACCCTTTTTTTCCACGCTTTTGTATTCCACATACAATGGGGGATACTTTTCATCGTTAGCACTTCATGTCGATAAGTTACAAAGAGTATCAATTTGTTGCTTTGTTTAAATACAATTTCTGTTAATAATTTCTACAATTTACATTTACATTTACATTACGGTTGCATGAAATCCATTGTCGTTGTTTTTCGGTTTGAACTGAACTTCTTTATTGTTGTTTTTAATCGTTTCAAATAATTGGCAAAATTTTCCTGTGTGGTTCTCTGTCTTATCTGGGGGGCCCGATAGCGCATTGGATAACATCTGGCGTAGAGTGCGAGAGGTACAGAGATCGAGTCCCATAGGCGGACATGCTTTGTAGGCTGCAATTTGCGCCGTGTATTGCAGGCTGTCTGTTCTGTTAGTAGTTAAGATTTATCGCATAACATGTACATGTACAGCGCAGTGCGTTTGCAGGCGCTTAATTAAAGAATAAATATTATTATTATTATTGTAGGATACCTGAATTTGGGTCATGACGCGTTTTATTAAGACAGAACGTGATTATATATGACGGTAATTGGAGACTCGTCGTATAACACGTTTGTCAAAAACATTGGCGGATGTAGGAGTTGAGAAAGGGGAGCAAATGTTACCGTGGTCGAGGTTTTGGATGGCCAGAACTTTCGACTACCGTTGTCAGTCTTCAAGACTTGTGTCGGATCGAAGCCTGCTTTTTAGGATTGCCGCCTTTCTAAACTAGGAAGTCGGGACTTAATTTTGGAGCACAGAAATTGTAAATCACCTGATGATGTGGGACCAGAGGCACAAGTCGTGCGACCGAGTAATTTTTTGGGAAAGTAACTATTTATTTACAAAGACGACTAATATTAATGAGTTTGAACACTGTCATGATATCAGGATGTGCTTAAATGTCGTTATTTATGATATTTCAGTTGGCCTGCGTTATCAATTTATAGTGGTGTTGAACAAATGTAATACAGGTAATGCGTTTTAAGCCACAACATTTGGTTAGTTTGGAAAAACACTACCACAAAAATTTGAAGGTAGGTACATTTGGCTGTCCCGGCTAGGTCAAGTAGGGACGCAGGACATTTACCTCGAAATTGGGACGGTCCCGACAAAATCGGGACGGGTGGGACGGGGTGACATCCCGACTGCTTATGGCTTGGCTTTTGTGCATCATCGGTTGACGCCTTGTGCATTAGACACCGGCGCTAGAAGTTACTAATTAATAATGATAACAACAACAACAACAAAGCAACAACAACATTACAACAATGATGATAATAATAATAATAAAAAAATTACTATTATTTTAATTATTATTATTATTCCAGAGATTTCATAGGCTTTTCTTCTATACCTTTTGGACAACTCTTGCTGAATCCTGTTGCAGGGCCATTTAAAAGTGCGTGGCCCTTAATTCAAATGGCGGGGGTGAGTGGATTGCCTTGATCATAGTATTATGGTTTAAATCATCGTTCTTCTGTCTCGTATTCCTCTCGGACTCCCAAGGATTGCCCTGTAGTTTTTAGAGAAGAAGAGCAGTCCATAAGGCTAAATCCTTAGGTAGCCATTAGCATGAAGTGTTAGCAACTTCATTTTATTAGCCTCGGCATACGAGGACGTGTGGCCAGTCCTCTGCCTCACCGTCCCATCTTCCCACCAACAGCGTACGGTCAGTGTACTCATTCTAGCTGAGTTGGCTAGGGCTCAGTTGAGAAATCTGGAAATAAATTTCTGCCCTGGCGGGGATATGAACCCCGACCTCTCGATTGACAGTCCAGCACGTCAACTACTACACTATCGAGTTTTTAGATCTGGATTTTAAGTTGCCAATTTGTTCTTCTGAAAAGCGACGATCGATTCAAACAAAACAGAAGGCCTACAGAACAGAAGAAAATCAAATAAAATGAACTACGCCAGATACACAAATCAGGTGAACTCTCAGGTCAGACCTGTCAATAAACGTTACCCACAAGTTCAATCCCCAGATGGCTATTATTGATGCTTTCAATCGCTAGGTGGTAGCGTTTAACATAGCCCACTCAAACGCTATTGGATGATTGTCTTATGTAGGCCTAACAACTAGAGCAACCTATAAAATTGCTACGAATACTGCACCTTTTTTCTAGAGCAACGTTGAAGGCAACCTGAGTTAAGGTAATGCTGAAAGACAAAAGTAACATTAATTGTGTGCTAGTCGTATCCATGGTTACCTTCTGAGCGGGTGATTTTTTAGGTGTGGGATATAGGGCCTATCAGAGATCTAAATCTCGAGCTAGCACGGTCCGTGCACGGGAACCTTATAAATGGCGCGGGGCACTTTCGAACGGGCAGCGGTGGTGAAGGATTTTACCCGATCAATTCATTGAAAATTGAGCAGGGTTGAAACCATACGGTCGCTATATAAAAACGTGTACATTTACAATTATCAGCTTAAGCGCCGCTTTATCAGATTAAAGCTGTTTTCTCCGATTGCACATTTAGCCATGGCGGTTATAAACACGCCCAGTGGCGACACCTCATCAGTCTGTGTCTATACATGTCTGTATGTGTGTCTATGTCTGTATGTATGTATGTATGTATGTATGTATGTATGTATGTATGTATGTATGTAACTATGTATGTATGTATGTATGTATGTATGTATATATGTATGTATGTATGTGTGTATGTATGTATGTATGTATGTATGTATGTATGTATGTATGTATGTATGTATGTATGTATGTATGTATGTATGTAACTATGTATGTATGTATGTATGTATGTATATATGTATGTATGTATGTATGTATGTATGTATGTATGTATGTATGTATGTATGTATGTATGTATGTATGACATTGTATGTATGTGTGCGTATCAATACACTAAATGGCGCCTTTAAATACCTCAATAAATCGCTGCGTGGCTCGACAAAGTCTCTCAAGAATGCCACGATAGAGTCTTGGGTATGAAACGTTTGGGTCTTCGTTTCCTTAGTTTCGGCAACTGACGATGGTTGGCCCTGTCCTCTACAATGTGGCGTAACGTTTACGCCCACTTTATAACAGAGTTCGCAAAGGGTTCTAGAGAACCAGAAAACTTCAAATATCTCTCAAGAAAATCATCGAAACAGTGTTTTACTTATCGTAGTGAGAATAGTGTGGAAATACTACTATCCAAGATGGCGGTCAATATGGTCGCCAATACACAAAATATGAATTTTCAATCAACTGACTGGTTGGTCACTATTGCCACTGCGATAAGTCGATTCACTGACCTTGGAAATGTTACAATTGACACTTCATTTGTCATTGTAGTTTACCTATGAGCTAAGACATACATATTGTCATGTTTTGGTGGCCATAGTGGCAGCCATCTTGGACAGTAGTATTCGCACACTATTGCCACTATGACAAATTGATTCAGTGACCTTGGATATGTTGCATTTGTTGCTTCATTTGTCATTGTAGCTTACCTACGATCTGAGACATACATATTTTTGCGTTTTGGCGGCCATATTGGCCGCTATCTCAGATTTGACAATGGTATTCCCACACTATTGCCACTACGATAAATCGATTCCTTGACCTTGGAAATGTAACAATTGACACTTCATTTGTCATTGTAGCTTACAGTGAGCTGAGATATTACATAATTTTGGGGGGTAAAAAATAACCCCAGTCCGTCCTCCATGTATCGTAAAAGTACTCCGTTCTGCGAAGGTTAAACATCTCCAACATCAAACTAGCGCACATGCGGACTGTCATGTATTACTCCAAGAGTTTGCAGTAGGGCATGCAATATATGTTTAAACGCCCACTCCACTAGAAATTTGATATATATATATATATATATATATCAAATTTCTAGTGTTTTAAAGTTGAGTGAGCCAACAAAGGCAAACACACACACACCTACACACACACACACACACCTACACACACACACACACACACACCTACACACGCACACACCTACACACACACACACACACATACATATATATATATATATATATATATATATATATATATATATATATATATATATATATATATATATATATATATATATATATATATATATATATATATATATATATATATATATATATATATATATATATATATATATATATATATATATATATATATATATATATATATATATATATATATATATATATATATATATATATATATATATATATATATATATATATATATATATATATATATATATAGGCAACTAATGCAAACCAATATATATGTTTGCCTTGGTTGGCAAACATACATATATATATATATATATATATATATATATATATATATATATATATATATATATATATATATATATATATATATATATATATATATATATATATATATATATATATATATATATATATATAGGCAATCAATGTAAAGCAATATACACTGTGTCCCGATGAAAAGTAGACCCCAAGAAAAAGTGTCATGACTCGGTCAAAACGTTTAGCATTTGCCTGAAATTTTAAAAACAACAAGAGTAGCCATATTACCACCAAATCGTAACGCCGTTTGGAAATGTTAGTGAGTTTGTCAAGTTTATGAACGTTTGAGATTTAGTACTGAAAAAAGGAAATTTCCAACATGCAAGAGCTATAAGGAAGTGAAGTTCAGCTGCAGCTGGTGTTCAAAATGTCCTCCTTGTTCACGGACACACGACCGTAGACGTGGACGCCACTGTTTGATGGCCCGGTAGATGATCACGTGGTCAAACAGCTGCCACTTTTCAATCAGACAGTGATCAACGTCACGCATGCGGGAACGATTAACGCGCTCCTACAGTACACTCCAGATATGCTTCCTATCCCGCAGCGTATTGCCTATCGGGTCTCTGCCCTAGTGTGGCGCTGCCTTATGGGTGAGGCCCCTGTGTATTTGAGAGAGCATTGCCGCTCCACCCTGAACATCCAGCGCCGTGGTTCCCTGCGCTCTTCTAAGCAGGCTGAGCTTCTTGTTCCCCGCTCACGGACTGCCCTTAGGCAGCGCTGTGATTTTTCCATCGCTGGCCCTGCAATCTGGAATGGGCTCCCTGTAGCGCTTCGCTTGGTCCCAAGCACCCATTCCGCCACATTTTATTCAAATCTCAAGACTGTGCTCTTCAGCCGGGGTTGGGTCGGGAGTGCTTCTGAGTAGATAGCCTTGAAGAGGCGCTATATAAATTCTCCATATGAATGGTAGTCAACTCGATTGAGGTCTGGACTGTTGGTCGGCCACAGCTGCGAGGATATGATATCGGGTGTCTCCCGGGACAGCAGAGCAATGGTCTCACGTGCTCGGTGCCCAGGGCACTGTCTTGTTGAATGTGAAGTAGCCGCCCGATGAAAAGTAGACCCCTAAACGTGTGTCAAAACTTTGCATGTTGGAAATTTCCCCCTTTCAGTACTGCAACTCAAACGTTGATAAACTTGACAAACTCACCAACATTTCCAAACGGCGTTACGATTTGGTGGTAATATGGCTAGCGTTGTTGTTTCTAAAATTTCAGGCAAATGCTAAACATTTTGACAGAGTTATGACACTTTTCCTTGGGGTCTACTTTTCATCGGGACACAGTGTATATATATATATGTTTGCCTGGTTAGGCCTAAATATGATACATTAGGCCTATAGTGCATCGGTATTTAAACTCAAATCACATGGCTTTTTGGATATTTAGCAAATAGCAATTCTTGATAAGTCGCTCCCGGATTAGCGATCTGCATATTGGATTAAACTGGTAAGAAACGAGAAATATTTGGAATTTATAAAATGAATTCAGTTCTTGAAATAAATAACATTAGCTTTAACTTGTGATAAATTCAATGTAATTATAAATTAGATCCTTATGGCTGAAACAACTAAACGCAAACTCGCGGAAAAACTGAGTGGAGTTAATCATAAAGCTAGCAAATCTTGAATGCAAATGGTTAAAAATGCATGCAACTTACAACATTTAACACCAGATTACCTATACAGAAAGTAAAATGTAAGCTTTTCAGGCGACTTGCTTGAGTTTACATAATTTGTTATTCTTTCCCTGCAACTGAAACAGTCCAAACTTCATGGTACACCAAACAATTGGAAATGGGAGATATCAAACACTTTGAATATATCAATCGCTTTGCACTGATGAAGTCTCGTAGTAACAATTCATATAAAGGCTTCATGATTCTGCAGCAACATTTTGTCCCGGAACAATTCGTCACTTTGAAATAGTTTTATATATGGCTAGTGATCTACTACACATGGCATTATTTCAAATATACATGTACTATCATTTAAAGTTTATTACCAATATACCCTAGACCGTGGCGCCCCTCAGAAAACACAGTTGCCCTCCCACGCAAGAAATCGTGGATCCGCTACTGTCTATGGGGGTCAAGAAACAAACTCATTGTCGTTTTTGGCCTACACTCACAGCTTGGGCCCACATCCCCTATGGTCTCCCCAGGGTTCTGTTCTTGCGCCGCTTCTGTGTATTCTGCATACCGCGGATCTGGCTGGGAATCTCCTTTCCTTGGGTTCTTCGTCCGATCGATATGTCTCTCTCTCTCTGTCTATTACCACGTGCAATAATTGCAGTGTCTTTTCTGTTTATTTCGTTTATTTAAACGCTGCTGTAAGCAGTAAACAGATAAACGTGACGTATATACACGCGTGGCCTCTTGGTGCGCTTTCCATCCATCCATCCATCCATCCATCCATCCATCCATCCATCCATCCATCCATCCATCCATTCGCCAGTTAATCTGTTGACACGACGTAGAGTATTTGTCAACGCCAATGTTTTCCAAAAACAGGATTGACCGATTATTGGACAACTTCCGCTGCAGGCTTCAGCATACACATTCAGTTTTTTTCTGTCTGTCTAACTGCTTATTGTCGGTCACTCTGTCTGTAAATGTTTGACTTTCTGTTTGTCGGTACGTTTGTGTGTGTGTGTGTGTGTGTGTGTGTGTGTGTTTGTGTGTGTGTGTGTGTGTGTGTGTGTGTGTGTGTGTGTGTGTGTGTGTGTGTGTGTGTGTGTGTGTGTGTGTGTGTGTGTGTGTGTGTGTGTGTGTGTCTGTCTGTCTATCTGTCTGTCTGTCTGTCTGTCTGTCTGTCTCTTATCAGTCTTATGTGTATGTTTCTGTATCACGGTTAAGCTACTTCCTTGTATCCGAACGCGGACACGGAATACGGGGCCAGAGAGAAAACAATAAGAAGGGGATAGTAGAAGAAGAGCGAGACAGAGAAAAGAATGGAAAGAGTTGAAAGAAGGGGAATCAGAAGGGAAAGAGATGGCACACGGAGAGAGCGAGAGTAGAAGAGATAGAAACTTTACAGACAATCAGGTAGGCAGATAGACTGCATGGCATAATTATTATGGCCTTAAACTTAAACATTAGACTTAATTACTTAAACTATATTATAGACAAAAGTCGGAATCACATTATGCATGACAGAAGGGTAGTAAGACAGAAGGGGAGTAACTGTCTCCTGTCTCCATTCCCATGTTAATGGGCCTACCATTTCTTTCTTGTTCCTGCTCCTGTCTCCGAGAATAATATTGTTTCAATTGGGAGAGAGGAAATTGAGCTTCGCATTGATTACTTGGTTGGAGAAAGCTTTTTCATCGCTTAGACCAGGATACGATCGCTAGAACTGGGCTAAAAACACGTTCTATGCTGTGGATAACTCATTTTGACCAATAAGCGCTTTATAACAGGCCATAATGACGATTGACCTAGAAAACACAGCTCTATATAATTACTACAGAACTTCGCAGCCTTCCTTGTTCTCGGGTTTGAACATATCAAATTAATAAAATACGCTTATCGTGCGTACAGAATCACCAGAGCTGGTCACGTGACATAATTTTGTGGTCTAATTCTACGATACACTAATTACGTTTTACATCCGTTCGTCGGATGTGACAACTAATGCCGAATATTCCATGTCCTCACGTGGCATTCGCTGCCGGTTTAACGTTCGTTACAGGACATGGTAACTGGAAACTTCCTGGTGTTATCACGTGGCAACCACAGTTACCACACGCTGCCATGTGATGACAAGAGTAATCAGAATTCACGGGAAAGGCGCGGAAGTCATGTAAACGACAAATTATGAGGAAGTTGCATAAGCTAAAATTATGTGAGGAACCTGGATGGAAACTGATACTGTGAGCGCTGATGACGCGAAACCCCTAACGATAAACGGACTGAAAAGTGTCGTAAATTGCCCTCTGGGGGTCAAGAACCAAAGTCTTTTTCTGTTGTTTTTGGCCCACACGCACAGCTTGGGCCCAGGGGCGTCTCTCCCCCCAGAGTCATTGGAGCAACGTCCCTTTCCCTTCTCTTCTTCCCCCTCCCCGTTACTTCCCCCTAAAATGGTGGCACACACTGACAGATCTCCCTCCCCTATTTCTTGGATGGAGCATTTGCTTCAAGGTTTCTATGGTGTAGGCGCCCCTGCTTGGGCCCACCTTCTCTACGGTCTCCCTGCAGGGTTCTGGCTGAAAATCTCCTTCCCCTGAGTTCTTCGTCGCATCGATATGCCGACGACACGCAAGCCTTCACTTGTGGCCAGGCGGCCTCGACGGTCGAGGCCTGATGCATGGTCGAGCGGATTCTGAAGGCCACTTCAGCAGGGATTCATGGATGTCCTCAAACGGGATTCGTCTCAATTCAAACAAGAATCAGTTCATTTGGCTTGGTGGTCGTGTCCAGCTTCACAAGATTGATTCGGAGTCCCTCCACCTAAGGTTCCCCGATGTCCATTTCTCTGCCTCAGTTCGTGACCTCGGAGTCGTCTTGGGTCAGTTCTTTCTTTGACAGACCATTAAAAATATGTCTCTTGTTCATGCCTCAACCACTTGCTTTGATTCCGCACTACTATCCATCAGTCGCTGCGCCCTCATGCAATTACCACCCTGGTTGATGCCCTGATCTGTTCTAGGGTCGACTTTGGTAATGCCTTTCCTCTCTTTAAGTCTTGAAGCTTCCATCGATCCAAAACGCTGTCGTCCGTCTCAAGGGTTGCATCTTGAATTTTGCCCATTATATACAGTTTCATTCGGGACTCCCTTCACTGGTTGCCTGTCCATTAACGCATCCAGTTTGATATTCTCACCTTCATGCGCAACTGTCTCGTCGGCTCTTGTCATGTACGTCACCGTGTGTGAAAATTGTTATGTAAACGAATTATTTGTGAAAGTCGCAGAAATTAAGGAAATGAGATAAAGGCATAAATGTCAAGTTGAACCCGCACAATTCCTGATTGAGCCAGTCGCTCCTAAGATAGATTATGCTCGGAACATCCCCATCCATCCATCCATCCATCCATCCATCCATCCATCCATCCATCCATCCATCCATCCATCCATCCATCCATCCATCCATCCATCCATCCATCCATCCATCCATCCATCCATCCATCCATCCATGCATACATACATACATACATACATACATACACAACATAGATACACACCTACATGCATACATATACAATGTCATACCTACATACATATTACATACCTATTAACCTACCTAACTACCAACGTACTTAGGTGGTTTCGATTGTTGTTAGGAATTCAATGGAGCGTGACGGGACTACATTCCACGATTCGGTCGCCAGTTACACGGGCAGCAGCGAGCGGTTGTCGATGTCCGATGGGGAATCCGTGGGAGGCTTTACGACCACTGCCTTCTCCTCCTTCTCCTCCGCCTTCTGGCACAAGGACTTCATTAAGATGATGTGGCTGATCAGCGGTCCTATCATCTTCATCGTCGGAATGTGCGGCAACGCTTTGATCCTCGTCGTCATGACACGTCGCCAGATTACCGGAACATCGACCAGCGTCCATCTTTGCATCATGGCCGCCGCCGACATGGTCGTCCTGACCACCGGTTTCGTCCCCGAATGGTTCGAATACAGCTTCGACTACAAGTTCAAGGAACTGCATCCGGTCACGTGTAAACTCGAGAAGTTTCTCTTCTACACGAGCTCCGACACTTCCATCTGGGTCCTCGTCATCTTCACCCTCGATCGCCTCGTCGCCATCGCCTTTCCACTTCACAAGATGTCTATCTGTGTTCCAAGCCGAGCTCGTCTCTTCGGAGCCCTCGCATTTCTAGCGGCCGTCATCATGAATTTCCACGTCTTCTGGACTCGCGGAGCCGAGTACAAGACGGTCGACGGTAACGTCACGCTCAAGTCGAACTGTGGGAAGCCGACCGGTTACGCCCACTTCGCGTCGCACGTACAGCCGTGGATTGTTTTGACGTTGGTGAGCGTCATCCCGTTCGTCACGATTCTGCTCTGCAATATCGTCATCATTCGCGCGCTCAACCGCGTTCGCCGGATGACGACGATAGGGGCGCTAGTGTCCCAGCAGACGGCCAGTGACCGTTCAATGATCCAGGTGACAATGATGTGTCTCAGCGCATCGTTCTGCTTTCTCATATTCATCACGCCAAGCATCGTTCTCCACGTCGGTCGGCCCTACTGGGACAAGACGACGCCCTACGCACTGGCGAAGGGCATCAGCAACTTCTTTACCTACGTCAACCATTCGGTCAACTTCTTCCTCTACTGCGTCACGGGACGCAAGTTCCGGCGCCAGCTCACCTGGATCTGCTGTTCCTGGTATACCTCCGATGATCGCGACAGCAGCCGTGATTCGACTTCCGCCGAAACACAGAACACTTTCTTTCGCCGGAGCAGCGCCTTCTCACTGCCCCGCAAGTCCAGCGTTGGTCTCATCTTCTTCGGAAAACCGGCTGAGAGTTCGTCGAGCAGGGACGAAGCCGGCGGGCAGTAGCAGTACATTTGATCCCTCGGGAGTTCAAATATTAGGGGTCATTGTTCTGGAATGGCTAGTCTTCGCAGATTGTTTATTATTATTACTTTTTTTGCCCCGAGATAAATAGAATCCCTCAGGGATTCAACATTCTTCACATTGTAGAATTGTCTGGATTGGACCCTATTATTATTGTTATTATTATTATTTTTTTACCCGAGGTATATATCATCCCTCAGGTGCAAGATACTAATTAATGATGTTGACTCTGGAGTGGCTTTTCTGGTCAAGATTCGGAAGGACAAAAGTGCTGAGGAAGGCGACTGCGTTGAAACGTTGAATTACAACGGACAGGCGCTGGAACAGATAGAATATATTAATAATTATAATTATTATATGAAGCTATGAATCCCGACCTCTCGATTGACAGTTCACTACTCAGCACGTTAAACACTACACTATCGAGTTTGTACAAATCTGTTTATCTGTCTGCTAGTCTGTCTATCTGCTTGTCTGTCTGCATGTGTGCCTACCTGTCTATATGTCTGTCTGTCTGCTTGTCTGTCTGCATGTCTGCTTGTCTGTCTATCTGTCTTCCTGCATGCCTGTCTGTCTGCCTGTCTGCTAGTCTATCTGTCTAATAGTGTCCCTCTGCTTTTATGCCTCTCCTCAATCTCCTTCTGTCTTCATCTCAAATATATTTCTGTCTCGTCATATTAGGGTTGCCACTTTTCTAAACTAGGAAGTCGGGACGTAATTATGGAGCACCGAAATCGTAAAATACCTCACGATGTGAGTGGGACTAGAGGCGCTAGTCGCGCAACCGAGTAATTTTGTGGGAAAGTAACAAATTATTTTAAAAAGACGAATAATATTAAGATTTATGATTTTGAACACTGTTACAATTTCAGGATGTGATTGACTGTCGTTGTTTATAATATTTTACTTTGCCTGCGCTTTAAATTTATAGTGTTGTTGAACAAATAATATTGCAGTGCCGGTAATGTGTTTTAAATTTAAGCCAAGGCAGAGAGAGGGCATGCAGGCATGTACATATTGATGTAACCTTAATCTTTTACTGCATTTATATAGCTCATTTATTGATATGAATTAGACTCCGTCTTTACTATTCGTTAAACTCTGCATGTTTTCATCAATGTATTTTGTGTAGTTTAGTTTAAGCAACGACATTTCTGACATTAACAACCGGTCTATATTATATGGATGAATGAACTGCAGCTGTACAGTGTACCAATGTTATGCGGACTAGTCAGAGTTTGCCTCTGGGTAACTTCAGAAAGGCCTAAGAATAAATTAATTAATGGCAAACGTAATTATGGATTGATTAACTTAATCTTATTAAGTGCTGCAGCGTTTTGTTGTGCCATGTATTTACAGCAATTTTCATACTTTTCTATTTGTGTGTATACGATTGCATTTAATGACCTTTCAGTGTGTCTCTCTTCTAACCTGTATCTTGAATCATCTGTGAATTTATATATTATTGTAGTCTACATTTTAGCCTAATTCGTCGGAATTTCTGAGAAATTTGCGAAATTTGCGGAATCATCTCATAGAATAAGGTATCCACTGATTTAGTCAGTTGCCACTCTATGATGAGCTGTGAATGTTCCAGCTTGATCGAATACTGACGTCATATAGACAACGCGCATGCGCGCTGCAGATAGGCATCTGGCTTAAGTGCATAGAAATATATCATGGCATTTATGTAACGCCTTCCAATGACATTTCACATGACCTAAACGCCGTTTATTTAGGATGATATTACTATACAGGTTTGCCGGTCCAGGGTACGAAGTTCTGAATGGCACTTTATTTTAGACTAATCGGAGTAAATGACTGATAAAACGTTGCAGATATAGTTGACAAGATATCAGTCGATGTGTCAACCAATACCGCCACTCACTCACCGTAATCTGCCTCAGGCTACTCTACTTATCTCTCCAAAGGCCTTCCATTCCAAATTGAAGTCTCAACTCTTCAAGATTTGCTATCCTAATCAATCCGATCCTCCGCCTTCCAAAGATTTCTCGTTCTCAACGAAACCCGCCTTTGCAACTTCTATGTCTCTTTTCTTTGGTCTCTCTGTCAACCGGACTTGGACCTCCATTCTGTACGACCCCTCTGATACGACACAGCGCTCGTGAATAAACTGATGCCCTTCACTTAGCTTTAGAATAGCGATTTAGAAATTTGGAGTTTACGATTACGATTACGATGGTCGCTTCAACATAAACCTTAGTTCACAGTCGTAATCCTTTGTAACCGTTCATTCGAAATCCGATAGATCAGAGAAAGTACCTCTTAGGTTAACGGTGCTTAAGCAAGTCGAAATAGATGAGTCTTTAGCTTAGACTTGAATGACAGTTCAGAACTGGTTGAACGCATCGAAGTGGACAGTGAATTCCAAACCCTTGAAATAGCTACCGAGGTTGCCGGAAAGCCAAAAACACTGTTCCGACACGAGTTAACAACGAGTGCATGGTCCATACGCGGGGGAGGTACCTTAAATGTCGTGGCTCCCACTCAAACGGACAGTGGTGGTGACGGATCTTACCCGATCAGTTCGTTAAAATATGAGCAGGGTCGAGCCCATGCGGTCGCTATATATAAAAACGTGAACTTATATTTTTATTTATATTAAGAGTCAAAGTATACATTGATCGACTGCAATATTTTATGGTGGGAGAGTGATAAAGGACCAGAGAGATAGGTGGGATGATGATTATTAGTAATTGTAATTAGGTGACCATATATCTAGCCGGATCTAGACCCCTTTAGGACCTCCCATTGTAGCCTTTTCTGTGGCATTTTGTAATCAAATTAATTGACTCTTAAAAAGTTTGATTTATTGATTGATTTAAATGTAATGCCTTGTGAGTCACGAGACAGGTTTTAAACTGGATTCACTGCATTTGTGTAATTCGAGTACTGAGTAATGGCAGGCACCCAAACGTTCAGGCGATGTTTTATAAGGCTAGCAATTGTTACGATTATTTATATAGGCTCCCAGACCATGTGTACATTCTCGGCCACATTACCTTGCCTTACATGACAGTACACAACAGTACATTACACAGTGTGTTTAAACAGGTTTTTTTTTATAGAATAGTGATTTCCAAAGGTTGTGTGGCGCGAAATAACTGTCTCGAGTGTGTAGCCAAACTCTGGCAAAACAAGAGACGTTAAAACTGTCTAAGAAAATTTAGTTGTCTCATTTGATAAATCGCAATTATAGTAAACTGCGTTGTTTACTAATAAGTGGATTTAATTATATTGTACCCTTTTTTCCCACGTTGTTGTATTCCACATACAATAGGGAATACTTTCCATCGTTAGCACTTCATGTCGATAAGTTACAAAGAGTATCAATTTGTTGCTCTGTTTAAATACTATTTCTGTTAATAATTTCTACAATTTACATTTTACATTTACATTACGGTTGCATGAAATCCATTGTTGTTTTTCGGTATTGAACTGAACTTCGTTATTGTTGTTTCTAATCGTTTTCAAATATTTGGCAAAATTTTCTTGTGAGGTTCTCGGTCTTATTGTTACAGGATACTTGACCTCATGTCATGACGCGTTCCATTAAGACAGAATGTAGTATGTCTTGGTCAATGGGAATTCGTCGTAACACGTTTGTCAAAAACATTGGCCTATGTAGGAGTTGAGAAAGGGGAGCAAATGTTACCGTGATCGAGGGTTTGGATGGCGAAAACTTTCGACCACCGTTGTTAGCCTTCAAGACTTTGTGTCGGATAGAAACCTTTTTTCATTTCCCAAGAATTTCTGACGATGTTTACAAAGAGCCTATTTTAAAGTTACATGTATCAACTTGCCCATATTTTGACGTAATTGCGTCTCCGAAAAACAGAAATTTTTTTCCCAAAATTGGTTGTAAGTGTTTTTTTAGTCACGTACATAGTTCAATTTAACTAATTTGGAAGAAATCCACTATATTTGTAATCATAAGTTAATTTTTTCAGAATTTATAAAGTCAAAACGCCTCTTTTTTCATTACAGTCCGACCTTTTTGTGTAATCATATTTGATCACAGGGACCTGAAATATTCCTCTGGTGCTTAAAAAATGGCAATTTCCTAAAAGTAGATGATGCCAGCATTAAGTAGGAATACAACAGGCCTTTCCTTCACATAAAATATTAGTCTGGTGTCAAGAAATTAAGATAATTATTTTTAGCTGCAGAAAAAAATCTGTGCAGCATTAGCTAAAACTGTATGTTATATGCATTAGATATAAGTTGAACAACATTTTACGAGTTGCTAGTAAATTCTAATTGCATGCAATTTATTTTTATATCAAATAATTCACAAAAAATACATGTAATTCACTCTTAGCAATGCGTCATTACCATCCGTGGCAAGATGCGACTGCCATGAGAAAATAGCAGAAATCTGATGTTTTCGGATGGTAATGATGAAAAACAACCGCTGGATGGTAATGACAAAATGATGAAATTTATGACAGCCGTCAAATTTTTTCACTTGAATTACTCTATCAGATGAGTAATTTAAATCAGTTCAACAAGAGCGGTAAATAAAATAAGTTATCAATGTTATAATCTACCTTAACCCTGAAATACAACACGAGATGGTAATGAAACAGAAATTTACTTCTTTGTAATTTGGAACACACAAACTTAAATTCAAAATAAAACATTATGAATTTCAACTCAAATCTCTGTGATTCCATTAACAGCAGTGTGATTTTCGTTAACGTTAACGATAACGAAAATGTTCGTTAACGAACAAAAAATGATTTCGTTAACGATAACTATAACTACAACTAAAAAATATCATTAACTATAACTTTAACTATAACGAAAATAACACTAACGAAAATTCATTGCTATTTTCGTTAATGAAAAAAAGTGCAATATCGATAAACATGAGAATGTGAAAATGCGCTACAAC
The DNA here is from genome assembly GCA_963556255.1 of Allolobophora icterica. NCBI lineage: Eukaryota > Metazoa > Annelida > Clitellata > Crassiclitellata > Lumbricidae > Allolobophora > Allolobophora icterica. Next base: position 36,368,554 of record OY744612.1, on the reverse strand, counting down.
AGCCTATGTTCGCCTCTAAGTAGCAGTGGCTCATTCATCAATAGTTATAGATATCGATGGGCTCATTTTCTTAAATGTAATTATTGTGTAAACGTTTCTATAGCAAATTCGCAAAAAAGGTAGTCATATTAAAGAGTGAGAAACTTGTTTTGATCTTAATTTTATATGTTAAAAGGAATAGGCCTATTATAAAAAAGTTATCATCTTCATATTCAAAATAGAAATGTTCTTAATAAAAATCAAACTGAATACACATTTAAAAGAAAAGGAGATTGTATTTTTGAATGGAAGAAATCCATTAAATATCTGTGACAGACAGTGATTCCACATGTACTGTAGCCATTAAGTATCAAATTCAAATCTGAATAACAACATTTTGTTTTTTCGGCAAATTCAGTTTTTGCATTTGTTAGAGTCATAGAAATTTTCTTTGGTGGGGTAATTTTCTTTGCAATAATTTTGTTAGGTGGTCCTTGAATGCTTGACAGTTGCTGACAAGGGGGAGGAGATCAAAAACTGCCGAAAATTTGTTGACATTTAATCGATTACCCATATAGGGCCACACACAGCGCCATCGGGGTCAGTTAATTTTTTAACTATGTACTAACTAAAATTAACTAAAATAAAAGTCCAATAACTATAACTATAACTAAAAAATAATACTAACTATAACTGTAACTATAACTAAAATGAAAAACCATTAACTATAACTGTAACTATAACTAAAATAAAATCTGTAAGGAGAATCACACTGATTAATAGTTGACAATATCTTGTTCCTGATGTTTTTCTTTAAGTAAGTAAGCACGTTCTCTAAAAGTTATAGGCTTCCCAAAAATTGAGATGGCTATGATGCTTACTTCTATGGACAAGTATAAATAGACCCAAAAAGAAATAAATCTTACGAAAATTAGTCTAAATGTTTAATTATTGCATATGCTAGCTACTAATTAATCAAAATAATATACCTTTGTTACAGGTTGTAATGGAATAAATTTGCGTAAAAGCTGAATTTAAAGCATTGTACACCGTCTCGGACAGAGGATGGTAATGATATTTTGTATACATTTAGTAATTTATTTCTAAATTTCCAAAGTCTAGCAGCTAAAACAATGATGGGAAATGTTAATCTGCTCATTCTTTGAAGGATAGGCAAAAAAATTTGAAGAAACTATCGAAAAAACTCAATAAATGGGACATCAATTCTGCAATTTTCGGGTAATGACCCATATGCTGAGTTCTTCGATGCCCCTTCCGACCGTGTTCTGCTTCTCTTTTTACTATGTTAAGACTTTAAGCGTTTTCCTATTTCTTCCTTCTTATTCACTTTATTTCTACTCCCACCGCGCTGTCGCATGTGGCATTTCGTTCTCAACTTAAAACATCTTTCGGATTGTAGGCTGTCCCTATCTTTCAACGGACTGATCTTCTGGATGCCTGCTTATTAGGATTGCCACTTGCCACATTTCTAAACTAGGAAGTCGGGACTCAATTTTGAAGCAACGAAATCGTAAATCACCTCATGATGTGGGACCAGAGGTGCAAGTCGTGCAACCCAGCAGTGGCGTACGGAGCTTAAATGCCGCCCGGGGCGAGGGCCCAATATGCCGCCCTTGGACACTGAATTTTCTATATGCTATTTTCTCTAAGATATTAAATAACGATCATATTACATAGGCTATTCAATTTTATTTGTGCAGTTTATAGGGGCCTAGACTTTCTGGATTTTTCACTTTTCACTGTATTTATTTTATTATTATCCGTTTTAGCTATACATTTTCAACTTGCTGACATTTATTTTATTACATAATTCAAAAAATTTTATTTCATGACTTGCGACTGTCGCTGACTCACTGTGATATATTGAAAGAATAAGACTTCAATAAGTGATCATTTCAAAATTAATGACAAAATAATGCAGTCAATTTCTGTTAAAACCAGAAAAATTGTAATATCAATTTGAAAAAGAGGTCTAATCTAGCCTAAGTGGTTAAATGCTGTGGTGGCGATATTGATAGTTTGTGATTAAATTTCATTCTAAGTAATTTATTCGAATATATATATATATATAATGATTATGAAGGGCGGCAAAAAACAAGAACATACTTTAAAGTTTGCTGTAGTCTGTTTACTAGATAATGCGATTCTGCTTCCTTTACTGCAATTCTGTTTAGTATTTAATGTAGAGAGTGTGATGTCGCCCCTAGCGATCAACGGAAGCCAAGCTGACTTGACTAAAGTGACGGTTTCTTTCTTTCCTTCTTTTTCTTTTTTTCTACTACTTTTCTTTTTTTTATCCAAAATGCACTCTTTTTATTTTTCTTTTACCCTATTTTGCCGCCCCTAGTAAAGTGCCGCCCGGGGCGACTCGCCCCCTCTGCCCCCCCTTCGGTACGCCACTGCAACCCAGTAATTTTTTGGGTAGGTAACTATTTATTTAAAAAGACGATTAAGATTTATGATTTTGAACACGGGAATGATGCCAGGATGTGTTTAAATGTCGTTATTTATAGTATTTCACTTCGCCTGCGTTATAAATCATTTATAGTGGTGTTGAACAAATATAATACGGGTAATGTGTTTTAAGCCAGAACATTTGGGTAGTTTGAAAAAAATTACCACAAATTTGAAAGTGGGGACATGTGATCTCTTGGTCCCTCGGATTCGGACTTCTATGGCTCAATATCGTGCCTACGCATCTGTTGGCCCGTCCCTCTGGAATGACCTTCCTTCCATGAGTCTTTCTCAGATCCTAACTGGGGGGCATTGTTGCTACGTCTCGCTGTCCTAAGACTTTTCTCACGGGGCTCTTCGCACTGGGAGCGCCTCTGATTAGGTTGCACTGCGACAGGCGCTTTATAAATTCGTAAAAAGAATAGAATATGGCTGTCCCGACTAGGTCAAGTAGGGATGCGGGACATTTACCTCGATATCGGGACGGTCCCGACAAAATCTGGACGGGTGGCAACCCTACTGCTTATGGCTTGGCTTTGGTGCACCATCGGTTGACGCCTTGTTCACTATAGACACCCGCGCTCGAAGTTACTAATTAATAATAATAATAATAATAACAACAACAACAACAACAGTAACAACTGGTAACATTCTGGTAATGATAATAATAATAATAATAATAATAATAATAATAATAATAATAATAATAATAATAATAATAATAATTATTATTATTATTATTATTATTATTATTATTATTATTATTATCATCATTATCATTCCTATTGTTGTTGTTGTTGTTGTTGTTGTTATTGTTAATTAGCACTTTATAGTGCCGGTGTCTAATGCACAAGGCATCAACCGATGGTGCACCAAAGTCAAGCCATAAGCAGTAGGGTTGCCAATTATAATAATAATAAAGATCATAATAATAATAATAATTATTATTATTATTATTATTATTATTATTATTATTATTATTATTATTATTATTATTATTATTATTATTATCATTATTATTATTGTTATTCCAGAGATTTCATAGACTTTATACTCTATACCTTTAGACAACTCTTGCTGAAACATGTTGCAGGGCCATTTAAAAGTGCGTGGGCCCAAATTCAAATGTTAGGGGTGAGTGGGTTGCCTTGGTCATAGTATGAAGGTTTAAATCCTTGTTCTCCTGTTTCGTATTCCTCGGCATACGAGGTCGGGTGGCCATTCCTCTCCCTCGCCGTCTCATCTTCCCACTGACAGTGTACGGTCAGTGTACTCATTATGGCGGAGTTGGCTAGGGCGCAGGTGAGAAATCTGGAACCAAATGTCTGCCCTGGCGGGGATATGAATCCCGACCTCTCGATGGACAGTCCAACACGTTATCCACTAAAGCATCGAGTTTTAGATCTGGGTTTTAAATTGCCAATTTGTTTTCATGAGGAGCGATGGTCGATTCAGACAAAACAGTAGGCCTATAAAACGGAGGAAAATCAAATGGATGAAAGTACAGTGGATTGCGCCAGATAAACTAATCAGAGGAATTCTCAGGTCGGATCAGACGTGTCAAGAAATGTTCCACGAGTTCAGTCGCCAGATGGCTACAATTAACGCATTCAGTCGATAGGTGGTAGCGTTGAACATAGCCTACTGGAACGCCATTGGATGATCGTCTTATTTTCATGCATGAAAACAAACAGATATCCAGATTCTGTGAATCCTCTCTGGTCACCTTTTATTGTAATGTAACACTGCAACTCAATAAACAGCAAATAGTTCAAAATTTCAATGCAATTTTTTCAAACTTCATAAATCTTTTTATTTTCGCCAAATAATTAGCCGAACATGCAACGATATTAACGGTGACTCTTTCTAATGCCCCTAGTCCCCATACCGACGTAACTTTCGGGGTCAGCTTTCGCGACGCAAAAAGACGAGATAAGATAAAACGTTATTTTCGAGTAGAGTTCAGTGAGAGTTGGAGTTTAGGACCGCAGTCCAGTTGAAGGGATGGACACTAATATTTCTAGTCGTTTGCGAGTAACAACTATAGAGCAAACAATTAAACAGATTGTTACGAACACTGCACGTTTTTTCAGAGGTGACGTTGAAGGCAACCTGAGGTAAGGTAATGCTGGAAAAAATAAAGTAACATTGATTGTGCGCTAGTCATATCCATGGTAACCTGCTGAGTGAATGTCAAATTTTTGGGTGTGGGATATAGCCTATCAGAGATCTAAATCTCGAGCTAGCACGGTCCGAACACGGGGAACTTAAATCGCGTGGGGCCCTTTCGAACCGGCAGCGGTGGTGAAGGATTTCACCCGATCAATTCATTGGAAATTGAGCAGGGTTGAGACCATACGGTCGCTATATATAACAACGTGTACATTAACTTTTTACAGCTTAAGCGCCTCTTTATCAGATTAAAGCTGTTTTCTGAGTTTTCTCCGATTGCACGTTTAGCCATGGCGGTTGTAAACACGCCCAGTGGCGCCACCTCGTCAGTCTGTGTTTATACATGTATGTATGTGTGTCTATGTATGTATGTATGCATTATGTGTGTATGTATGTATGTATGTGTGCGTATCAACACACTTTAATGGCGCCTTTAAATACCTCAATAAATCGCTGCGTGGCTCGACGAAGTCTCTCAAGAATGCCACGATAGAGTCTTGGGTATGAAATGTTTGGGTCTTCGTTTCCCTAATGCCCGCAACTGAGGATGGTTGGACCCCTGCCCTCTCCAATGCGGCGTCACTTTTACGTTCACCTTATAACACAGTTCGCAAGGGTTCTACTGAACCAGAAAACTTCAAATATCTCTCCAGAAAATCATCCGAACACTGTTCCACTTACACAACAGAGTTGACCGTATATATATATATATATATATATATATATATATATATGTATATATGCACAAACATATATATATATATATACATATATACATATATATGTTTATATATGCATATATATATATAAGCTGCAGCTTGAATTGAAGGCCAACAGGATTTACCCATTCGTTTTACCATGATGAGACGCATCACTACGATCTCATCACGATCGGTGACGTCAACGGAAGTATGAGTTTCTAATCCAATGACGTGTGCTGTGACGTCATCGTGACTTTTCACGTGACGTTGGTTTTGTATTTGGGTCACAGCTGTGACGTCATGTTGTGTTTGCTTCAAAGATGATGCTTTCAAGAATTTTGAATCCATGTTGAGATTTTTTTAACTTTTATCAATCACTTGAAGTGTGTACCAAGGTGCAAAAATTCTTGCAGATATAATTTCATCGACAAAATGAACCTTGATCTGAAGTCATTATAAGCAATTGACCTCTTAACCCCAACATTTGCTATCATAAGCGTAATTTTTGGGCTGGGGTACGAGGGGTACCCGTATCCTCAACTTTTTAGACTTGGGTACCGTACCCCCACCTTTTAAACAATGTCAATCAAAAAGTTATCATTGAGCCTTCCCACAGATCGCAGTCTACCCCTTGCTTCGTGTATGTAAGAAATTGGTACCCCCACTTCTTAGACCAAAGTTACGCTCCTGGTTGGTTCCTAACGACGGTCAACTCTGGCGGAGTTCCGCGAATAATAGACAGGTCGGACATTGGCGCTTAATAAAGGCGGGGGCGCCGAGGTCGTAGACGTGTCTACCAAGTGTTGCTGATGGATCTGGGTAGAGTCTCACATCCGGTTGGGCTGCTGAGCAGATCGGAAGCGATCATCGGTACAGCGATAGACTTTCTTCCGGTCTGGTCTTCATGGTCGCCGATATCGATGGGGTGTTGATTGAGTTGAGCGTTTGCGCCGTCGGCGTACGGCATCGTCTGACCACATGACTGGTCGGTGAGGCGACTGGCCACTTCCGGTTGGTGCCGATTTGCGGCCTTCGAGTGCCACTCCTCTTCCGCCGAGCTGTAGTCGACCGTCGGGTGCTTGCGAAGCTTGAGCCTGACGACCGGATGCTGGTGCTTGACCTTCATGCCTGCTGACCTTACCGCCGCCGCAGGAGGTGACGCCTCGTCACGACCTTGACCCTGTCCGTGACCTTGATCATGGTCCTGTTGCATGAGAAACGGAAGCACGCCAGATGCAGACAATGGCACGAGCAGGCTGTAGCTTACGCCCGTCTTGCTGTCACGTGACGGCGACGTCAGGATGAAAGAATTGGCGCAAGAGTATCCGTCGAGGCCGATGAGGACCCTCTGCGACAGGGACCCTTCGCCTGCCGCGGCGGGGCCTCCGGGGGCACTGGGGTCGACCGAACAGACTGAGGCCCCGTGGAAGACGACGTCGGCCGAGAACTCTGACATCGGACTCGACCCGTCCTTGACCTGACCCGGTTCGATCGTCGCCTCACCCAGTTCCATGCAGTTCAGCTCAATGTCGCCGTTCTCCTGAACGATGCAGAGGTCTTCATCGATCGACTCCGTCGAATCGGCGCTCAGAATGTGCTGCTGGAAGAGCTTCCGGTTGCGGTGGTAGTGCTGCCACTTGGCCAACAGCACGAACATGACGACGACGCCTAGTGCCAGGAAGGCGCCGAAAGTGCTGCCCAGAGCGACGGACAGCGAATGAGTCGAAGTGGCTGCAGTCAGACACGAATCAGCCGGCATCGTGACGTTAGTGAAGACCCTCAGACAGACATCATAGAAAGTGTTTTCGTGCAGGTGAGTGATATCGAAGAGGTCTGTCGACGAAGGCAAGAAAGGACTGTCCTGCACGATGGCACTCCCTATCGCCTGGTAGCGGACACGGTAGCCCTGAACGTAGCCGGCGAATCCGTTCGACACCTTCCACTGCAGCAGAAGGGAGTCCTTAGTCGACGAGCGCACCGCCAGGTGGCGCAATATGTCGCTGGTGTTGACAGAAACGTCAGCCATCGAAGTGGCTCTTGCTCATCTGTAATCGGGCACTTTTTAACGGTTATTGAACCAAAGATCTAGATTGGCGGAAGAGTCGTATTGGTAGCAACAAAGTTTAGTTCAAATGACAACTACTGATTGTCTAATCCAGATGTTATTACATCAGGATGACCGCAAGATGTTTCTAAAGAAAGAAAATAACAGGAATCAGCGTCAGTTGAACAAATGCTAGACTTGTATTCGTATAGTACTTGTTTTAAATGTTATTCAATACCGGTGGTATTTTGTATTATTTTGCATTGCCACATTCAAACAGGTGGTCATCCGTACATCTCAAAACTTCAACCACCATCCTATGGATCACCTATTCATACATCCATCCATTCATCCATCCATCCATCCTTCCACTTACCCTTCCACTCGCTCACCTACCCATCCATCATCAATTATGCAGCCAGCCATCAAGCCAACCACCCAATCACCCACCTACCCATCCACCATCCTTCCAACCATTCACCCACCCATCCACTCGCTCACCTACACATCCACCATTTATCCATACATCTATAAAATCCAGCCATCCACATATCCATCCATCCACTCGATTACCTACCCATCCACCATCCGTCCATTCACTCATCCGTCCATTTATCCATCTATCCACTCACCCATCCATCCATCCATCCACTTATCCATCCTCCCAATCACCAATCCACTCGTTTACCTACCCATCCACCATTCATCCATCTATCTGCCCATCCAGCCATTCACTCATCCAATCACTCACCCATCCACTCGTTTACCTACTCATCCACCATCCGTTCATCTATACACCCATCCATCCATCCATCCATCCACTAATCCATCCACCCAATCACGCATCCATCCACTTGTTTACCTACCCATCCACCATCCGTCCATCTATCCACCCATCCATCCATCCATCCATCCACTAATCCATCCACCCAATCACCCATCCATCCACTTGTTTACCTACCTATCCACCATCCGTCCATCTATCCACCCATCCATCCATCCACTAATCCATCCGCCCAATCACCCATCCACTTGTTTACCTATCCATCCACCATCCGTTCATTCACCTCACTGTCAATCCTTTCGTCTCTGCTCAACGATCGGTGGCTTCTGCATGAATTGGAGCCGCATTTACAGGAGCTTAACTGTAATTTTATGTGGTCGCAAGATGGGCCATTTGAGCTGATCTCACGTATAAGAGTCCATTCAATAGGAAGACATACAGACGGACACACAGACAGACAGTCAGGCAGCGACATGCAGACCACCAGACAGACAAACACAGGCAGACAGACAGATTGACACAGGCAAACAGACTGACTGACACAGGCAGACAGGAAGACTTACACAGGCAGACAGACAGGCAGATGAGCGCATAATCTTGGTCGGGCCGGCTATCATCTCATCGATTGCTCTGCTGCCTCAATTCTCTTCCTGGCTGCTGCAGCTGAGTCCCAGAGATCCTTCGTTCTGCCGGGGATGAGGAGGGGGTATAGGCCAATAGCCACTGGCGCCACAAAACGGCCGGTTGGCGTCCAGGGCTCAGTCTGTCTTGTCTTCCTCTGTGTCTGTGTGTCTGTCGGTCCATCTGTCGGTCTTCCTCTGCGTCTGTGTGTCAGTCTGTCTGCCTTCCTCTGCTTCTGTGTGTCTGTCTGCCTTCCTCTACGTCTGTGTGTCTGTTGGTCCATCTCTCTGTCTGTCTTCCTGTGCGATTGTCTGTCGGTCCATCAGTCTGTCTGCCTTCCTCTGCGTCTGTGTGTCAGTCTGTCTGCCTTCCTCTGTGTCTGTCTGCCTTCCTCTGCTTCTGTGTGTCTGTCTGCCTTCCTCTGCTTCTGTGTGTCTGACTGCCTTCCTCTGCTTCTGTGTGTCTGTCTGCCTTCCTCTGCGCCTGTGTGTCTGTCTGCCTTCCTCTGCGCCTGTGTGTCTGTCTGCCTTCCTCTGCGCCTGTGTGTCTGTCTGCCTTCCTCTGTGTCTGTCTGCCTTCCTCTGCTTCTGTGTGTCTGACTGCCTTCCTCTGCTTCTGTGTGTCTGTCTGCCTTCCTCTGCGCCTGTGTGTCTGTCTGCCTTCCTCTACACCTGTGTGTCTGTCTGCCTTCCTCTGCGCCTGTGTGTCTGTCTGCCTTCCTCTGCGCCTGTGTGTCTGTCTGCCTTCCTCTGCGCCTGTGTGTCTGTCTGCCTTCCTCTGCGCCTGTGTGTCTGTCTGCCTTTCCTCTGCGCCTGTGTGTCTGTCTGCCTTTCCTCTGCGCCTGTGTGTCTGTCTGCCTTCCTCTGCGCCTGTGTGTCTGTCTGCCTTCCTCTGTGTCTGTATGTCTGCTGGTCCATACACAGCGATGGAAATAGTCCTTCAAATCCCCTCTAAGCCTCACCTCTCAACAGATGACATCTAGGGCAAGGGTCGGAGAGGGAGGGGAAGAACCGGGTGAGGCCGGAGTAGGGAGGCAGGGATCCTCTCCTCTGACCATCCAGGAGTCCATCGCTCGCTGTGCGATGCAGATAGACGAATATGTTACTATAGAGGACCCAGAGGAACATCTCTCTTCTCTTGTCTAAGTTCGATGCGAAGGGTGGGTAAGAGGAGCAAAAGGAGGAGGAGGCGGAGGAGCAAGAGGACGAGGGGGAAGAGCAAGAGGAGGAGGAGCCAGAGGAGGAAAAGGAGAAGCACGAGGACGAGGAGCAAGAGGACGAGGAGGACGGGCAAGATGAGGATGAGGATGAGCCTGAGGAGGAAGAGGATGAGCAAGAGGACGATGGGCAAGAGGAGGAAGAGGAAGAGCAAAAGGAGGAGGAGCAAGAGAGGAGAAGTAAGAGGGCAAGAGGAGGAGGAGCAAGATGAGGGGAAGAGCGAGAGGAGGAGCAAGAGGACAAGGGACAAAAGGAGGAAGAGAAGGGTAGTAAAGGAGGAGTGGAAGGAGGAAGCAGAAAGGATGAGTAGGAGGAAAAGAAATAGAAGGAGGAAGACGATGAGGAGAAAGATAGAAATATATAAAAGTTGGGGCTAAGAAGGAGGAGCAGCAGGAGGAAGGAGGAGAAATAGATGTAGGTGGAAGAGGAGAAGGGAGAGGAAGAAGAGGAGGATGCAAAGAAGGATCAGAGGAAGGAGATGGACGCTGAGCAGGAGGAAGAGGAGAATGCATTGGAATAATTATAGAGAAGTGGAAAAGAAATCCTAAGAGCTCTGGCCATTGGTGCCAATGCAATTCGCCTGAATAAGAGCGTTTCGTTCTCATATACAAACTCACACGCACTGGAACACTATTACGTTATAATTACGCCTTTATAAGACATATTTATTCAATATATATATATATATATATATGTCTTATAAGTAATATGTATATATATATAATTAAATATATATATTACAGAAAAAACAGAGAACCACGTAATCACGGATGTATGTGTGCGTGCGTGCGTGCGTGCGTGTGTGTGTGTAGGTGTGTGTGTGTGTGTGTGTGTGTGTGTGTGTGTGTGTGTGTGTGTGTGTGTGTGTGTGTGTGTGTGTGCGTGTGCGTGTGTGTGTGTGTGTGTGTGTGTACATTGTTTATATGTACCTTGGTATTTTTGTATGCGTGTGTGTATAGCTATTGCATATTATACGAGTAAAAGAGCAGTTACCAGAATGCACATAACGCATAAATTTATTAATCTGGTGATAAGACTTGGAAGTCTCGCCATTTTTCCTTCGTCAGACATATAGCGATGGGTAAACACACATATATAATACAAGTAATATAATTATTCTAGGCAATAAACGTATACCTAATGTACACATAATACATTCCATGCAATGAAGATTCAATCTATGCAATGCATATGCATGTCGACATTCTATTCAAAGCAAACAACACTGTATATAACTATATATATATATATATATACATACATACATACATATATATATATATATATACGTGTGTATGGCATTTTTAAGGTCCTGCCGTATATGCATTCCGATGTTGAGCAGATACACAACGTCTGTTAATGTTATAAACAGCAGATAATGGAATTTGCTGTCATTTCATGTGAATTAGCGTACAAGGAAATGGGGTCTAGAACTTCGTCGCCTTTATCATTCATCACTATCATCATAACCACAACTACGACTATGTTATGATCAACACCACTGCAACAACCGCCGCCACTTCAAACACTACCATGGCCACGAAAACCATTAACACCACTGATACTACGATCACCACGACCACTACTGCTGCTACTATTACTACTACTATGACGTCCAACACCACAACCACCACCAGCTCAAATCACCACCAACACCAACACCACAACCACCAACACCACCACAACCAACAACACCAACAACACCACCACCACAACCAACAACACCAACAGCAACACCCATCGCTCGGTGTCAATCCAGACCTCACTTGGAAGCAGTCCGGCACTCCCCAAACCCCCACAGTCGCTTTGCGTCTTTAAAAATTTTCGACTTCATATACAAAAATAAATTCATAGCTAATATTTCATTAACCAGACCACATGCACGGACATTTATGAGCAGTTTAAACCTCCGAAAGACATAAAGAAAAAGAAACGAAAATTCATATCGGACATTTGTCATAACAATGCTTCCAGCACAGCATCATAGGAACAGACTGAGAAAGTCATCGAGTATATTATGCCATGATATTCGCATTATACTCGTAGATTACCGAACGCCAAGTTCAGAGCGCACATTGCTCGGCGAAATTGAGCCGCAAAAGAGCTCCCAGGAGAATCTATCGATGACGGTGGCTTAATGTGCGGTCGTAAGATATGGATTTAGATGCTGGACTGGTAATCAGGAACACCGTCGTCTGATTTCCACCGGGACAGATAAATATAATGAAGATTTCTTCCAAATTCTCGACCCACACAGCATTCGACTATAATAATTTAACAGCCACAAGTATACGATGAATAGGCGAGGCACTGCCATAGGCTAATGTTCAGAAATAGAAGCAGCTATACAAATTCATTGCTGATGGCTTACTCACTGGTCATCATCATCATCATCATCATCGCAGTCGTCGTGGGCACGTTTGCACAACTGCCCTGGGACGAGAACCACTAACTCCTGCACGATGATAGTATCTAAGAGCCTGAGGGATTCTCTTTACCTCGGGCGAAAAAAAAATTATAATAATAATAATAATAATAATAATAATAATAATAATAATAATAATAATAATAATAATAATAATAATAATAATAATAATAATAATAATAATAATAATAATAATAATAATAATAATAATAATAATAATAATAATAATAGTAATACTAATAATAATAAAATATCAAGACAATAGGCTTATATATACGCGGCCGTGATACACGCGATGAGATGAAAAGATCCCTTTACGTGACTGAAAGATTAGCAATGACAGTCAAAAGAAATCTTAGGCAGAAATGTCTTGGGGCTTGACATGAATCGGTCAAGCGATGGTGACGTCGTGACATCTTCAGAAAGACTGTTTCCCTTGCAGGCCGCAGGGCAGCAGGTCCAACCACTACAAAACACCGTCCGACGAATTTCGTGTTTTCCTCGTCGCACATTCAGTACAGGCATATATACATACATAATTATATTGTACATCCTACTGGAAGTATATATATATATATATATATATATATCGTAATACAAGATGGTTGCATTTTCAATTTCGCTGCTCTGGTTACCGTGGAAACAATGTCGTGCTGCCGTTCATTTCCTCCAGAGCACGCATCTTCTTCGTCGGCATTGATCCGTCTTTCTTCGAAGTAATTTTCACATCACGCTCCTAATTTCTAGAGTCAACGCGGGTTGGAAAACCTTTTTCCTCATCCAGTTCTCGTTCGAGGGATAATACAGGCTTCGGTTTTTATGGGCGTCCAGCGCATGCGTAAAAATTTTGTGTTGGGGGGGGAGGAGCATGCCTTGGGGTGCCCAAGATTCCGACAGTGAAATGCTTTCATAGCAAGGTCTCCAATAGTATGTTTTCAGACGCAACGTGTCTAGCTGACATTGCTGAGGTACACAGTTGAACTGAGCACAAATTGAGGTTAAGTGATGGTAAGATAGTTCTGTCAAACAGTTCTCATTACCTGACTTGGAAGATACAGTGAATCAGGTTTTTCATGACAAAGTGATTTTATTCGATGCATGAATTTCAACTGCATTGAAAGAGGCGGACCAAAAATGTAAACATAAATATACCTACATAAACCACATTATTATGCAATTGGTTCAATGAATGACCTAGATGAGTTTATAAGGTCGATCGCGGCAGAGCTTCTGTTATTATCAACCCACGAAGACATTTGTGATGAGAAAGAATATCGATAATTAAAACAGTATTGAACACTTAAAGTTCTATTCAATATTTGAAATGAAATAGGCTACTTTTTCTACGACTAGAGGCCACCTTGAGGCCATGCAGTGAGTCTAACGATAATTAACGCAAACGTTACAGTAGTGGTAATCTTTGTCGGTTAGAGGAGAACAATTCTCCTCGTATATTCCCATTCTATGCACTTGCCCCAAGGAATCAATGATTCATCATAGTCTTCGCCACACACAAGCAAGACAGAACTTTTGCCTGCAGTAATGTCATTTTATCAAGACGCTACAGCCTTAACTTCATTCTTTTTGTCTTGCTCACAAAGCATTTTGGTCTTATTTGTTCCACTGCCGCCTTTCCATGAGATCGGCCTGTAATTAGTACTCATTGGTATTATTTTTCTTACCGTTGTTATATCTTTCACCTTTTACAACGGCCGTATTTTCATCTCACGGTGACAAGATAAATTGTTAGTTTACCGTGCAGTATCATCTATATTCCATATTATATGATGGATCATGAATTGTCTAACTTGACAACCAGAACCTCATATTTTAAGAACCATCCTTCCACTTGTGCACATGTAGGATTTATTGTCATTGCATAAACAGCTTAAGTTCTCAGTCTTTCGCTATGCCTGTTCAGAAATCCAAGAAAGCAGTAGTATTCTTTATGCCCTTTTCACAGAAAAGCACTTTAATCAATATTCTTTGCATTTTCGCTCCTTGAACGTATCATCTCCTGAGATAACTCTTTCATAGATTAACTCTCTTCCAGTTCTCTTCTCTTTCCTTGAAAGCATCATCTTAGAGTACTCTCTTCTATATAGATTTACTGTCTTTCCTCGTTTCCATGGACTTTTCCTCTAAGATTTCCCATAGATTCGCCCTCTTCTCGCGTTCCACGGATTCATCAACAAAGAGGCATGATGAGCAAACGTAGTCTGTATGGGAATGATTGGCAAAAGAAGAATAGTGCTATTTGAAGTCGTGGAGGTTAAAGAATGATTCGATGATGAGTCAAGTGTTGAAGAGGCTTACGGGAAAACTAGCATGGGAGAAACTGGAGTGGCAGAGAAGAAGAAACAGGAGTTTTATACGGAGGTATAGAATACTTTCGGAGAGCTGTCTCGCATGTATACCACCGTACTCCACCAGTCATGCGAAACCCTTGAACTGTTGATCAACTTGTGGAGTGCCAAGTCTGCGTACTAAACACCACGCACACTCACGTGCACAGAAATCGACCATGTGCTACATATGTTTTGTCAGGCGCTATACAAATGTTCAGGATATTGCATAATGTACATGTACACGTGCATGCATATACATGCGCAGCTCTGTGAAGTATGCTCCTTCGTATACATACGTTTTATACTGCTTACTGGGCCTAAGTAGACTGTTAATGCTAAATATGAAATATAGGCCTATGAGAGGATACAGTGTAGATTGTTGAAGGTAGGTAGGCCTATATCATCGTACGTTCATTTAACCGAATCCCATCTTCAGGGTGGGAATTCTCAGAGGTTGGGGTTCAACCCATAGTCTTTCTTAGGACCCCCACAGTACACGTTTATACTTTATACTGCTTGATCAATGCATACCACAGGGGTCGTTTCCAACCCCTCAGTTGTGCTAATTGGTTCATGTTTTAAGCATTATTTGACTCTGAGTCTCTGGCAAAGAGAAGACATTTCTATGGTGTGTCATGTATGCATTTTTTGAATTTTCTCAAGAAAGAAATTGATTCTGATTTATGTCTGACTTGCAAAACTTGAAATCAGCTGCTTTCAAATTTCTTTGACATCAGTTTGCAAAATACGGATAAAATGTTCACCCCAGTTTTTTAACCAATTCCCAAATGCCCATCTTGCAGTACTGGATAAATGTATCACCATAAGCACCATGCTGTGTACGTACGGACTGACGAACAGACGGACAGACGATAAACTGAAAATAGCCACATACTGGTTACCAATATATGCGCCAAAAGCCTAGTTCTTTGTAAATTGTAGGATAGACTGGTTGCCTATTTAAGCGTGGATAAGCTGCCTCCCATGTATAATTTGACCGAGAGACTGGTTCTCCGTAAATTGACGGTAGAATGCGTGAACGGATTTACCCCGATGGAGGGTGAGGGTGATGCTGGAAGCAGTCTGCAAGGAACAAGGCTAAGCGATTCAATTATAGGCCACGCAAACCTGCAGCTTGCCTCTTGGAAAAAAACCGCAGACCTCGAAAGGCACGCGGAGGAGTAGGAGGAGAAGGAGGGAAAAGAGGAGTAAAATAAGAGACTGAAAAGAAGAAAAAGAACTGTTGGCTAAATGTTTGACTCATCGGCAGTCTCCTTCTTCGCTTCTCCTTCCTCTGTCTTCGTCTGCTCTCCTTCTCCTCCAACTTATCGACAATCTCCTCCTATTCCTCTTTCCTATCCTCTTGCTCTTCTTCTCCTTCCACCTCGTTCTATTGTTGGTCTTGTACGTGGTCCACTTTCTCCAGAATGTGAGGTGTTGATGCGAAAGAGGTTGGATGCAACAGACCAAGAACTGGGGTCGACTGAAGTGGAGAAAAAGAGACAGATACAGAGGCGGATGAACGGACACACGCAAGCAGGCACACAGACGAACGAAGTTACAAACAAATCAACGGGTGAAAGGAAGAAATAATGAATGACCGACACAAATAGATACATTCAGACTGGTACACAACAAGATAGGCAGCTAGACAGGCAGACAGACAGACAGACAGATACCTGGGTCAGATGCCACGTGCATAGACACCCTGGAGAAATCAGCAAGAGACAATTACCAGAGGTTGATGTTTTGAGCTGAAGATATATTATATTGAAACAACAAGAGTCATAGAAAGCAAGAGACGTAGACAAACAGATGTATTTGTCTTCTCTGTGTCTGGCGCGAGGTTCTTCAGTTTCACTGCCTGTTTTTCTGTCCATTGTGCAAGTTATCTAACGTCGATTAGGTCCGAAATACTGTGGCATTTATTTAACGGTCCGCTTATCTACTTGTCTTCTGATCTTCTGTGTCTAATCGATATCAACGGGTGTTGTCCAACGAACTGTGATCTCAGAATGTACCGTAATTTAAGTACGCATACATGTATACATATGCATTCTTAGAAGCGACCACCGCTGATGCCTTGTGCTACGGAGATTACCAGATGAAATTTCACAGACCTAACACTGTGAAACACGACTGCTAGCAGTAAAACCTTCCTCCGTTAGAAACTAAAGGCACTGGATAGACCTACACGTACGCTGTAACTCGGCTTGCCACAGCAGTATAAGTTCTACAACCCAAATTATTAATAAATCCGAAATCGTAAAGCACATTGAAAGACCCCGCAAATTTGTCAAAGCAAATTCCCCGAAGCTGTTAATAATAATAATAATTATATCCTTTATTATTTCAAACCGACAGACGCAGTAAGATTACATTGAAACATGAAAGTACAATCAATATCTTAATTAGACACACGGTTTGGCAGCCATACAAGGCGCCGCCCTAGAGGGGGGTTACGGGAGTCGATCCGCGTACCTTATGCTCTCCTGGCCATGAGTATTACCACTACTCTATCCCCCTCCCACTGTGAGATATATATAATTTATATTTGTTGTTCGTTTGTTAGAAATTAATTAATTTGATAGACACCTAAGCTTTGCGTACACAGCCCTACTGAATTGCATTGGCGTCATGCGGAAAAATGAACCTAATACTGAAAAATGATTGGATACAAGTTTCACGTGATCTACATCGGTGCCGTAATCAGATACAGATTGATGACGTCATCTCGTAAGACAAAGGCTAATAATGACGTAAAATCCTTTGCCATGGCAACGAATTTTCGCTGTTGAAAGACGTACGTTTAGTTTTAGATTTCTTCGTGCGAAAAGTTCGATTTTATATTTCTTTTCTACGTAATTTCTGCTGAAATGACAAGTTTGATGTTCAGATATAAAACGATCGACAAGATGATCGATATTAAAAGGTATTCAGATCTTTTGTAATCGAATATTTCGAAAGAAAGGAGCCGACATCAAGTTCCACCTTGTAGCGCTCTGCATGGTTTTGAATGATCATGGTCTGTCCCCTCAGGCTTTGCATGATGTAGCAATAGCTACCACTATTTCTCACCTTATTTACGCCCCTCCAGCCTGGTGGAGTTATACCAGCAAATATGACAGGGACAGGGACAGCCCGGACAGGTTAGAACGCATATTACATCGAATCATGCGCAGAGGCTTCCGTCTGCCCTCCATCCAAACTTTGGCTGACATTTTGATGCTGCAGATGCTAGCTTATTTAAAAAAATCTGTTTCCAGCCTTACCATGTCCTTCGTGGTAGAATTTCATTCCTCGTGTTTTGTTCAAAAATGCATATTAATTAACACATTCCTCCATTGAGTCTATTCTCGTCTCATAAAGTCATTCTAATGTCGTCGTGCTTCTGTAATGTGTTGCGTTATTGTCATCTGGATTGTTTGAATTAAGCGAATATTGATTGGTTGATTGATTTATTGATTCATTGATTCATTGATTGATCTGACACCCAACTTCTTTTCAGTTTTAGCTGAGGGCGGTTAGAAGAAGGGGTAGAACCCCAACACTTCTGCTAACAAAAACACTGAAAATTTTCAATTTTCAATTATCTTTTAGAGTTAAACTAGAAGAAAAATCGGGCTGAAGTGGGATGTTTTCAGCAAATTGAAAGAATACAGAAAATCAACTTCAGTATGACCAACATGACAGCAAAGCCAACTTCAAAGTCAAGATGTAAAATGAAGAAATGAGGTAGGCTAATTTTAAATTCAGTTTCTTCTGCTTTATGATATCTTTATGACAGCACACTTTAAACTGAACACAGAACTGAACATTAACTGTTTGATTTAAACTTAACTTTTTCATTGATTTAGATCTTATGGTAATTTAAAGTTGATCAGCAAATCAAATATGAAAAGAACAGATCGAAGGTCAACTTTAGATATATGGCCAACATGAAAGGAAAGCCAACTTCAAAGTTAAGATATAAAGTGAAGAAATGAGGTAGGCCTATTTTAAAATCCATTTCTTCTGCTTCATAGTACTACCTTTATGAGAAAAAATTGACATTAACTTTAAACTTTAACTTTTGCATTGGTTTTTATCTCGTAGTAAGTTGAAGTTGACGGGGGTTTCAGCAAATTAAAATCGAGTTAACTTTAGTATGGCGAACAATGGAAACTTTAATATGGAGAACATTCGAACAATGGGGCAAAGTCAACTTCAAAGTAAAGCTCAACAAAAAAGACAATACAACAGATTTATTTTATTTAGTTTACTGTTTATAGAAAAGTAGACTTAATTTGTACTACTGCAGTGGACAATATTAGTAATTATATTCTATCGATGGTGTTCAAACATTGTTACATCAACTTGCTGCTTTCAAAATTTAACAAACTCCAAACGTTTTGCTTAATAGCATTTAATTCATCATCGTCGGAGGTCGTCTGGATGTTAGGACTGAGATCGGAACGTCTGATCGCTCGGAAAAACAACGATTTACACGGTGACTGCATCGCTCTATTTGATCGTAGATCTTGTAGAGATCGCCTCTACTATCGTTCACTATGAACGACCGGGTGAGGCCCATTTTCTCAATGTCTAACTTCGAGTCAGAATCGGATTTTGAATTATATGAGAATCGGATTTTGAATTATATGAGAATCGGATTTTGAAGTATATGAGAATCGGATTTTGAATTATATGAGAATCGGATTTTGAATTATATGAGAATCGGATTTTGAATTATATGAGAATCGGATTTTGAATTATATGAGAATCGGATTTTGAATTATATGAGAATCGGATTTTGAATTATATGAGAATCGGATTTTGAATTATATGAGAATCGGATTTTGAATTATATGAGAATCGGATTTTGAATTATATGAGAATTGGATTTTGAATTATATGAGAGTGCGATTGCGAGTGCGTGAACCCAGCAACGTAGGCTATGGGTTCGGATCCAACGATAATGATCCGACACTAATGCGGCAAGGGTTGACGTAGGATTCGAGCCCGTCCGTGGGAAAAGAGTTGGCTGTGTCGAAAGGCGGACAGAGAAGAGGAAAAGGAGAACAAGATAAGAGTCACGCCGCCAGAGGGAAATCCCAATTAACAGCTGCATGATCACGTGCTATCGACAGACCGTACCGGTCAAGTGCTACCAAATACGAGAGAGAGCACAAGACAGAAGTGTCCCATGCTACAGCCCCAGTCACGCCTCCTGCCGGATTTAGACTTGGTGAGGCCCTAAGATATGTAAAACTTGGAAGCCCCTTGTTAAAAATTTACACCAGAAGGTCTCACAAAACATGAACACATAATTTTATATGCCTTTTATTTGTTTAATCGCAAAGCATTAACAGTGAAATATTCAAATTATTTTCAGGGTGAAACACTGATAACAATTTTAAGCACACACCCCCGGTGTGTCACATAGACAAGGAACTGATTGGAATCTCCATCTCGACTCCAGACGTCTCGACTCCAGACATCCAAAGACCCGTGCTCCATGCCATGTACCAGGCCTGCTACTCAATCGGCGCTGCGCTCAAGGACGTTCACAGCTCTTCTGTGAGAGTGGACAAGATCATGGAGTCGTTTGTAAGGGCCTTCCCTTAAAACGACTCCATGGTGGGTCTTGTCCGCTATCATAGAAGAGCCGTGAGCGTCTTTGAGCGCAGCGCCGATTGAGTAGCAGCCCTGACCTTCAGCATTCCAATCAAGACAATCGTCTCCAAAGCCAATATCGTCCTGAAAGACGCTGCTCATGCCGAGAACATATTCGTCAACGTCAATGAAGGTCACCGTCTGATTACCATGATCCTTCACTGATGGAAAAAGAAGACGGAAGAAAGGAGAAGGGAAGAGGCAAAGACGTTCGGAAAAAGAAACGAAAAGCCAACTATCACTAAAACACCTACGGGAGAGCATAGATAATGACCATTCTAAAGTAATACCCACAGGGAAGACAGTAATCACAAAAACTTTCATACTATAGCCCACACGCTGAACATGCTAGATTGAAAACCCTCCAAGCAGCATAGGCATCACCGACTCGGCTACAGTATAACCTAAAAATGAACATTTTAGACTACATTTTAGACAAAAATCTCTCCCTTTCAACCAACACTGGCCTCATTCTCGCCCTTTTGACAAGTAACCAAGACAGAGGAAGGAAGAACACCCAACTCCGCTGCGCGACCACTGGGAACCTACCTCCAGTCACCACTGGGGTTTTCTGGTTGGGTAGCCGTCCACCAGACCTGCCTTGGACTCCATAGTTTACCACACTGTCTATGTACATTGTTCTAGTTATGACTCCGATCTTTGAAATACCGGCATCGTTAAATGAACGTTATCAAACGGGAAATTTAATTCACTATATATTTGCTTACCGCTTTTACAAGTAATTTAAGAAATCGCAACTTTTGTAGTTATTAGACACTTCGACCTAACCCTTACAAAAACATGTACTACGATGAGTTGTTTTATAGCTTAGGTACTGTATGGAAAACGTTAACTGAGATAATTGCAAGCCACTACTGGTGGAAAATTTCGTGGAAAAATTCAATGAAATTAAGATAATTGTTTTTCATTGTTTCACAATCGGCTGTTATGAGGATTCCCCCTGCAATGTAGATCTGGCACTATTAACATCATCTCATCGTGTTGTATTAAACTAACGTACAAACTCCTCACTCATTGGCCAGGACCTTGTTGTGGTAAGCGGGCTTTCAACCAACACTGGCCAGAATTTCTGTTTAAACAAATCTGATTTAGGTTGTCATACTTAATTTGATTTAATTTAATTTGACAATAATAATAATAACAACAGCAGCAACAACAACAATAATAAAAATAATAGTATTAATAGTAGTATTGTGGTGGTTGTGGTGTGGTGGTGGTGGTAGTAGTAGTAGTAGTAGTAGTAGTAGTAGTAGTAGTAGTAGTAGTAGTAGTAGTAGTAGTAGTAGTAGTAGTAGTAGTAGTAGTAGTAGTAGTAGTAGTAGTAGTAGTAGTAGTAGTAGTAGTAGTAGTAGTAGTAGTAGTAGTAGTAGTAGTAGTAGTAGTAGTAGTAGTAGTAGTAGTAGTAGTAGTAGTAGTAGTAGTAGTAGTAGTAGTAGTAGTAGTAGTAGTAGTAGTAGTAGTAGTAGTAGTAGTAGTAGTAGTAGTAGTAGTAGTAGTAGTAGTAGTAGTAGTAGTAGTAGTAGTAGTAGTAGTAGTAGTAGTAGTAGTAGTAGTAGTAGGCCTACTTCTTTTACCTAATGCACAAAGCACTACAAACGGAACTGCATCAATCAGCGAAGGAAATTACCTGAAGAGAATCGCCACCACTACCGTGTTTCTACAGGTAGCCTACTTGTGGCTGACTGAAGATTCTGCTTTTTGGTGAAATGGATCGATCGCGATGAAGGTTACGGTTGCAATATGTCTCTGTGTCATCGAGATTGTGTGTGTGTGTGTGTGTGTGTGTGTGTGTGTGTGTGTGTGTGTGTGTGTGTGTGTGTGTGTGTGTGTGTGTGTGTGTGTGTGTGTGTGTGTGTGTGTGTGTGTGTGTGTGTGTGTGTGTGTGTGTGTGTGTGTGTGTGTGTGTGTGTGTGTGTGTGTGTGTGTGTGTGTGTGTGTAAAATACGTTTTTTTGGATATAGGTCATGGGTTTGCATTCAGTTACCTAGTAACCTATAGTCGTCCGTAAACGCGTTCGCATGGCAACATTATTCGTGCAGGCCATTAACACGTCGCCTCCATGTATCGCCCTTCCTTCCATCTGGATGGAGAGAGTGAGTGGAAAACGTAATCACGATTAGACTGTTCCAACTGGACCACCATCCATCACATCATCTCACCTACTTCCCTTGGTATCTGTCTCTGTCACTATATCGATGTCAGTGTCTGTGTATGTGCGCCTGTCCGTCTCTGTATATTTGTCTTTCTCCCTCTCTTTCTGTCTCTTCTCTTAATCGTGTCCTTCCCTCCAGATATAGTATATTCATCTAAATGTCTTAGCATTCTTTCATCTTCTGGTTTATGTCGCAGCCATAATTAACTTAAGCTCTTCTTCTATTCTCTCCTATATAATTAGCTTAATCTCTTTTCTATTATTCTATGTATTTGATTAACTTAATCCTCTCTAAATAATTAACTTAATCTCTATTCTCTTTTTCTATCCTATGTAATTAACTTAATCTCTGTTCTCTTATTCTCTCCTACATTATATATAATTAACTTAATCCCTTATCTTTTTTCTCTCCTATATAATTAATGTACCCTCTTTTCTCTTATTCTCTACCCACAATTAATTTAATCTCTTTTATTCTCTTCAATATAATTAACTCATCTCTTTTCTCTTATTCTCTCCTATAAAAAGAGACAAGGTGGCGATATTACACGCCTCTGTCAACATTAGTCGTCAGAGGCGTTGTTCTTGGATGGAAGGATCTTTCGGCTGAGGCGCAGACAAGACAACAGTAATTCCCCAATCAGAAAACATTTCCTATGTTGCAATGATTGACAATGAGTTGGTAAATTTATCTGACGAACCTGGTTTCAAACCTCTGACGCAAAGGTAAATGGTCAATGAATTACACCAGTCGGTCAATGATGCCCAACAATACTATATCCTATGTACGAGTGGCAAAGCCGAGGTTTACATAAATTACATTTGCCTGGAATCAACCTATATAGGGCGCACTTAGGTCGCGAACTTTTGGCACTTGTAGAATCTGTTTATGCTGTAGAAAAATAGGAATGCAAGGCCTAGTATGTCTGGGAGGACCACAACAGAGAACTTCGAAGTTCTTTGTATTGAAACATATTTGAAACATATACATCTAGATCTAGCCATACATGCTGCGGAGATACAATTAGACATATTTAAAGACAGTTCAGTATACTATAGCTCAGTGAGCTGGGCAAGACGAATATATGAATATATGAAGGTCATCTGCTCATGCATGACTATGGTGATTAAGTAATGATGTTACGAGGGGAATCATATAGAAGCCGAATATTGGGCAACTAATGAGAGACCAAGCACAGAAATATGACGAACACCACATAATAAGTGGAACAGGAAACACTGTTTGATCGATCTGATAGATATGAGGCCAGCCATGCAGGCTAGGACTGACCCGGTTAGACCACAACCAGGCTAACATTTCTACACTGTGAGCCATAAAAAACCGGGCCACTTTATGTTTAGCTATATCTCTGTCATTTCTTTATCGATTTTTACACTTTTTGCATTATTTTAAACAGGAATCAATACTCTAAAGAGCAGAAATAAACATTATCGATTTAGTCCTACATGTATGCTAAACTTGTCTTGCGAAACTGAAGACACTAAAAAACACGTGAGAATCGATAAATGCTGCATTTTTACTACTTAAATGCAAACAATTCTTCAGTGCCTTTATTTGTTTAAAGTTTGTGTTCAAAATGACTTCCTTTTTCACGTACACATTTTGCCAAGCGACGTCGCCACTGATCAATTGCAGTGTCAATAAGATGTTGTTCCAGATCGTTCCAGACGGATACGAGACACTGCCGAAGTTCATCAGTGTTCTGAATGCGCTGTTGGTACACGCGCTGTTCCATAATGGACCAGATGGAATAATCGAGTGGATTTAGGTCAGGCGAATTGGGTGGCCACATCTCTGGCCCTATGAAGTATGGTGCATTGCGAGACAGATACTCAATTGTTTCACGAGCCCGATGCGCCGGAGCTGAATCTTGTTGGAAAATGAACATGTCGCCAGCAATGTGGCGCATTTGTGGCAACAAATGTTGTGCTAGCATCACGTCTCGATAATATTGGCCATTGATTTTGGCTCCCGGGTCAACGAATATAACCTCTGTGCGACCGAGTTTCGAAATTCCCACGGAAACCATGAGCGACTTGCTGAATGTTGTCTTGGTACGCAACAGACGGTCTGATGAAATCTGTTTCTTTGACACTGAACGAGGCACATAAAGACGATCGTTTTGAGTGTTTGACGGCGCAGCAACTGTAAATAACGTTTCATCAGTGAAGAAAATGAAACCGACATCCGATACTGAGAAACGCTGCAGCAATTGTCTAGCTCGTACCAAACGAGATTGACGATTAGCGGTGGTCAGTTCCTGAGCCCGTCGTCTTTTTAAGCATTTCAGTTCCAAATCGTTATGAATAATGCGTCTGACCGTCGTTTGTGTAAGATTCAGCTCTCTCGCGATTTGTCTGGTTGAAAGATGTGTTTTAGGCTTGTCTTCCTGGCTCTGAACCAATTCATTGACGGCGGCGATATTATCTTCAGTTCGCGACGATTTTGGCCGACCACTTCCCGCAGCGCGTTCAACTGAACCGGTAGTTCTCAACTTTCGCAGAAAGTCATCTAATGTTTTTCTTTTCCAATTCTTGTTCGGAAACTCCTTAATTAATCGTCTAGAAGAATAATTTTTGCATTCCCGCAGATTTTTAATTAAAATTTTATCCTCAAAACTCAACATTTTAAAATTTTAACTCAAATTTTCAACCATCAACTTTATTTACATTATGCTGCGAAACGGATATGACGTCATCCGCGCAAGTAAATAAGTAAATCGTAGAGATTTAATTTTTCTTTCAAACGACACAAAAACTATAAAAAAATTTAAAATACCGACCGCGATATAGCTAAACATAAAGTGGCCCGGTTTTTTATGGCTCACAGTGTATGAGCAACCGTATACAATGCAGATCTTAGGTCAAGAAAACTAGCGCGAATAGAGCGGTCACTATCGGTTGATATTAATAGGTTAGTCAAAACACGAAGGGTGGTAGCTTCTGTTGAAGGGTATGACTTTTAATTAAGACAATTAGTAACCATAATGCGCATTTTTGTAACAGTTTTAATAATAATGTCTTACCTTTGAAATCCGTCTAAAACCGAAGGATCTTTAATGCACTGAAGAAATTGATATAATATATCAATACATACATTTGTGAAGAAAGTGTTCATGTCACAAAATTCTGCGTTGTAATTGGCAGGCATGTAGGCCTATGCCTGTATGTATACATGTATGTATGTGTGCATGCATGTATGCATATACGTATATGGACACTTACTATAGCGCCTTTTAAATACCTAATAAAAGCGCTGCCTGCGTCAGCCTATATGATATAAAATTTTATGAAGACATAAATGTTATTAACAAGCAAAACAATGCGTAGAAAACTAGACGCCAATGAAATCTAATGCGCCCACGCACACACGTAGAACCTTGGCGATGAGCACATGCGCTGCCTCCGATTTTTAATGAAGATATTTCTCAAATAGAAAGCCCAGAGTCCTTTACAGATCATCACTGGCTTAGGATAGGATACCATATGCGTATTTCTATCCGGATGCGTGATCAGAAGTATTAGCTGCAGCAGCCGAAGCAGATAATCCAGAGAATCGTCTCCGAAGATGAGCATGGATAATGCGACGATTATTGGAATCGCTGGGGAATTAATCATCATTACCGCAGACGCGTCTCATGATAGCGCACAATAAATGCGTTACGCCGAACCACGGAAGCATGTTTATGGGCACTCTATATGCAATATTATGCACGCCAGTGAGTGCAGGAATTCGTTCATGATGAGACTGTATGGGTATATATATAATATTTATATATATATACATACAATTCACTTATAATCATTTATGACTTGTACATATATATATATATATATATATATATATATATACATGTGTGCCGAGTCTAAACATGTAGACTATTAACTTGACAACTGACAATCGAGGACATTGATGAAGAGATAGGCTATTGTTATGATTAATTTTGAAATGAATATCACTCGCGTTCATACACGTTCTCGTTTTCCCTTCTGCAGTGTCTCTGACTCTGTGCTTGCCTGTCTAAATAGTCACTCAGTCTACCTGCCTATCTCTTAGTATCTCTCTCTCTCTCTCTTTCTCTCTCCCTCTCTCTCTCTCTCTCTGTGTCTGTCTGTGTCTGTCTGTCTGTCTCTCTCTTCCTCTCTCCCTCTCTCTCCAGCATTTCCGTAGGCTACACGGCCTGTGCATCGTGTCTAAAAAATAATAAGACATCAATTTTTAATGAAGACGTTTCTCAAATAGAAACCCTCTGAGTCCTTTACAGATCATAATTGGCTTAGGATACCATATGCGTTTTCTTGGTGTTTTATGTTTTTCGTTGTGCGTTCTAATCGTCGTGTTTCTGCTTTGAGCGAAATAAAGTATATATAACGACTCTCAGCGGCCGTGCTGTCCAACATGCGGCCCGCAGGCTAATTTTTAAATTGTCCGCCCGAGCTGAAAAACAACCGCAACTAAAAAAAATTGCAAACACAATTCAAAGCCAAATATCTCAACAAAACGAGATTGAACGTTTATTGATACAGTTTTTGGCGCTGAACTATATTTTAATTTATACAGAATGCAATACATACGTACAATTATTCACTGATTATTGCGTAATTATTGCCATAATAAATTTTAAGGCAGTTAATAATTTTCAGTAAATTTTAGTCGTTGCTTTTGAGTTTACTGGTGCGGCTTCAAGAATAATTTTTTCGGTGGTCTACGGTGTCAAAAATGTTGGACAGCACTGCTCTACTGCTTTAAGCCTTTTTATTAATTCATTTACAGGATGGCCAAGAATACGAAACCAATTAATCAAGACCTTGGTTTACTGGTTAGAGTGAAGATGTCGCCTACAGCTGCTGCGCATGCGTGAAATGCCTCGCCTATAAATTGTCGTCATGAGGTCCTTTTTGAACTGCGCTGCATAACCATGGGCGTCCGCAGGAATTTTGGGGGGGGGGAATTTCTAAGGAGGGGCACAATTTTTGTAGGGGAGCAAAATGACTTTTTGCATGGAATAGCTGACTTACCTAAATAATTAAGTGTTTTTAGCATTGAAAATCCTGTTCGGACTGTTGGAATAATCATAATAATCAAAAGATGTTATTTTTGAAAAATATTTTCATAATCCGGGGAGGGTGGCAAATGCTCCTCTTCCCCCTCCGGACGCCCATGTCCATAACCGGAAGACACACCTGGCCCCCAATAATTCTACACATTGGTATTACTTCGACTAACCTATCTACATGTACGACGCGATGTCTCTTCGCTCTTCTTACGCTTTCGCTCCCTTTGTTTTTTTCTGCATGGATTTGTGTCTATATCCTATATCTTCTCCCCTCCATACTATATCTGTCTATGTATCTATGTATGTATACAAGAGGCAAAACGCTGTAATTTACAGGGAACATGTTCATTGTGACGATTAATTAGTGGTTTGAGTTTAGTATATATGTTTTTGAATAATAATCGAGGAGTAAAGTTCAGAGAGAAGTTGTGCATCCTTTGTTTGAGTTTAGTATATTTATATCATCTATATAACCATTTATCTATGTATCTACCTATCTATCCATCCATCCACCAACAATCTATCTATCCATTATTATTATTTATTAATATTTAAGCTTATTATTATCATTATTGAGAACATTTTAACGCGTGCAAAGTGACACAGTATACGCCCTAATGTTAACCTGAGACGACTTTCGTCAGTCGCCAGGTGAGGATCAGTTAGATATCCAGATGTTTGAAAGCCGATGAGAAAAAGGTAAGTTTTGAGGCGTTTCTTTGAAAGAAGAAAGAGAGTTTGGCACTGGATAAACATTGGCAATCGGTTCCATCCCTCGGAGGCAGCAACACCCAAGGCACGAGAGCCCACGACAGTGTACAACCAAAGAATCCACACCCTGAGATCGCAGACTGCGGGGAGGGATGTAAGGAGATAAGAGTGGTTGAAGGTAGGTAGAGGTGCTTGTTGTGAGGGTTTTATAGGTCAGACAAGTCTGTTTAGATCTTATTCTGAATTCAACAGGAAGCCAATGCAGCTGACTGAGCTATCTCTATATCTCTGTCTCTTTTGCTATCAAAATGTACGGTGAATAAGAGACTTCCTTGGCATAGAGACCTTGCTCTCTCTGTTTGTCTGCCTGTCTGTCTGTCTGCCTCTGTCTCTATCTCTCTGTTTCTGTCTCTGTTTCTGTCTGTCTGTCTGTCTGTCTGTCTCTGTCTCTGTCTGTCTGTCTGTCTGTCTCTGTCTGTCTGTCTGTCTGTCTGTCTGTCTGTCTGTCTGTCTGTCTGTCTGTCTGTCTGTCTGTCTCTCTCTCTCTCTCTCTCTCTCTCTCTCTCTCTCTCTCTCTCTCTCTCTCTCTCTCTCTCTCTCTCTAGCTCTCTCTCTCTAGCTCTCTCTCTCTCTAGCTTTTTCTGTCTAGCTCTCAATCTCCTCTCACACTCTCGCGCGCTCTCTCTTCTCTCGCGCACTCTCTCTTTTTCATGCGCCAAATTTTCGCCACCTCATGACTCAAAGAAAAAGCAGAGCTGAACAGAAAAACTTCTCTTTCGTTCTCTCTACTCTCTCTACTCTATAAAAAAAGTGTACAGAATTGGTGTTAAACTGCTGACTTAGGCTCAACGCTGGGTCTGGCTAATCGGCAGTGCGTATAAACCTCTCTGCAACAATTTTTTCGATGACTCGCAACAAAGTGTGAATATATGGCCAAATTTTGTAGCTGTGTGAGTGGATATAGTCACACTGATATACATACAGTACTTTTGTATGTTCACACTTTGTTGCGACGCCTTCTTTTTACATAATCGAGCTACAAAAGAGACAGTCATACACATACAGTCACACCAAGGTTGGCTGGCTGGCTGGCTAAATTAACTAAGCTTACTGCCAGTCTAGCTATCTGACTGCCTGCCTGACTGACTCATTCACCAGTGTATACCGACCTATGGGTCAACTTGGTGGGTGAACAATGGACAGGTGAGTGGGTGGGAGTATGATTGAGTGGGTGGGTGGGTTGGTGAGTGGGTGAGTGAGTGAATAAGTAACTGAATGAGTTAGTTAGTGAGTGAAGTAACATCACTGAAAACGCATATTCATTATGCACATTAGAATCCTCGAACTGGTGCTAGATAAATTCGCTTAATGCATTTAACATTTGTTGAACGCAATCTAAAGAAGACAGACAAAGAGAAGCCGTTGAAGCAAGTCGAGCTATACGCTTGGGTGGCCCTATCGACCATCGGGAGAACATTTAATATCATTCCAATTGAGCCGCACATCTGTGCCTCCTAAACACATGTATATCAGTGTATCATATATCATATATCATACGTCCATGTGTGTTTCTGCTTCTGTAGGTGAGTATGTATCTTCTCTACCATCCGCCTGTGCAATCGATAACGTTTTCTTTCTTCCCTTGTTGACGTTGGCTCGATGGCGTCGCGTCGCAGAGTCTACTTAAATATTTATAGCGCACAAAAAGCGCAGCGCACAAAAGCGATGGGGGATGGTGAGATGGAGGGACGGATGGGGGAGTGACATGAACAGTTGCTGCTGCTGCTGTGGCTGCTCTGAAATTAGTCAAGTGGCAGCATCGCCTCGTGTTGTCTTTCACACCGACACAGTCATTGTGCTCAGCAGCTTTGTTTGAAATTCCCGGTCTCCATACATAACAGGAAATTTAGTCGGGGACGAGTGTCGCAATCGGAGGTCGCCCTGTCGTGTGTTTGCCGTGTGTTGATGTCGACCCTCGATTGCTCGTTCTTTTCCTTGCACTTTTATTTAACGTGCCTAACTTTTCTATAGAAGATTCACGACGAACTTTGTTTAATTAATAAATGAATTTAATTAAAGAAACAAATATATATATACACTAACTCTACGGGAACTTCCACGTAGTATTAAAGCGTTTAGATATTAAATCGGACTATCTCAAATGTTGCTTCGTACAGCCTAACTACAGATCGTTCTTTCGCGTCAGTCTCTGAATCTGACGGACTATACTCTGCCGCCCCGCTGGTCGTTCCTCCCGATGTTGATCGCTCGACCGATGTTCACACGTCGCGTTCGTCAGCAGTACAAGTCCCGTGTTCTCCGTTCCCTTCTGTTAAGTAGGAACTCCAGCGTGCATCAGTCAGCCCCCCTCCCCACGTCAAGCTATCGTCAATTAGTGTCAGATTGCTCCTCGATACGCGGGTCGTCGCTCGCCTGCAGCGCGGGCGGTGTCTGGTTACACCATAGCCGCGAGGTGTCCTATTACACCTTGGCTGTGTGGTGTCCGATTACACCTGGGCCTCGCGGCCTTCCTTGTTGCCCAAGTGGAGGCTGGCTTTCGTCCGTCATCATCCTATCTCGACCAGCAACGACGCTTACATCATAATGATGATACCATCTCGTCGTTGTTGTCGATCTCCTCACGCGACACCTCCCTTCCCGGGGGAGGACAAAGCCAGTCATTGGTTCGCCTCCCGGCTGAGAATGATGTCGTTCCCTCCCTCGATTTCCTCCAGACCATGTCCTCGTCGTTCCCATGAAAAATACAAAATATCAGCACAGTTAGAAATATATTTACAGTACTGTTGTCGCGGTGCCTTACATGGTAGTCCGCCTTCTTCCTCAATCATAGTCTGGACAAAAGATCAGCGGGAATATTCAGCGCCCCAGGTCGATATTTAAAAGCGATATCAAAGTTCTGGAGTGCCAGAGCCCATCTCGCAAGTTTAGCACTTGTGGGCGTAGAAGCAGTTAGGAAAGTCAAGGGATTGTGATCAGAATAGAGGGTGGTCCTTGACATAAAAATCCAATTCCTAAACTTCTTCAACGCAAAGATTACAGCATACGCTTCGCGTTCCACAGTGGACCAACGCGCTTGCGTAGCATCTAATTTAGAACTGGCGAAACATATTGGCCGTTCTGTTCCATCGTCTTGAATTTGGAATAAGCAGCAACCGACTGCTTTGTCTGAAGCGTCAGTCGATAAACCAAACTCTCTGCCGTAGTCAATTGTCTGCAAACATACAGCGTTATTCAAATCGTGCGTAAGTTTATCTAGCGCATTTTGATGTTCAATTCGCCAGGGTATCTTAGCAGGCACCGATTTCTGGGTCAAGTCAGTGAGAATTCTGGCTGTCTCCGCCAGGTTAGGGATGAAGTTCCTAAAATAACTGAAGAAGCCAATTAATCTCCGTATGTCCTTTTTGGACTCGGGTTGAGGGATTTTCCCTAGCCCTGCGATTTTCATAGGATCCGGTTCAATGCTCCCTGATCCGATCAGGTGACCTACAAACGTTGTTTGTCGCCTAGCAAACGAACTCTTCTTAATGTTAAGGGTCAGACCCGACTGTTGAATAGTCATTAAGTATTTCTCTAGGTGTTTCATGTGATCCGGCCACGTCATCGAGTGTACTGCCATGTCATCCACAAACGTCTCAGTGAAGTCGCGAATGGGATGAAGGACCTTTGACATGCATCGGATAAACGAATTTGAGGCTGATTTTAAACCAAAGGGTAATCGCACGAACTCAAATAGGCCAGCGTCACATACGAAGGCTGATAGCCAACGGGAGTCCTTGTGGAGTCCAATCTGGTAGTATCCTTGACGTGCGTCAAAGCAGGATATGAAGTTTGCACTTCCTACCTTCTGTAACACTTCCTGGATGTCGGGGGTGGGGTATGCGTCACCCGCCGAGAACTTGTTCACATACCGGTAGTCAATGGCCAGTCTTAAACCGCCTTGACCTCCCTTTTTCACAACGCACACAACGGGACTAGCCATTTCACTATGTGAGGGAGTGATGATACCTAGGGCCAAAAGTTCGCGGATCTGCTTCTCCATCTCCGGTTTGAGCAGTTCCGGCACCTTATAGGCTCGCAAACTCT
Source organism: Allolobophora icterica (assembly GCA_963556255.1). Taxonomy (NCBI): domain Eukaryota; kingdom Metazoa; phylum Annelida; class Clitellata; order Crassiclitellata; family Lumbricidae; genus Allolobophora; species Allolobophora icterica. The sequence continues at coordinate 36,336,067 of OY744612.1, read as the reverse complement.
TCGGCCTGAACTCCGCGCTAACCGTGATTGTGTGTTCTAGGACGGGACAGAAACCTGGTTTGTCCGAGAACACATCTGGAAACCTGTCTAACAGACTAAACAGCTGTTTCCGCTCGGGTACCGTTAAGTGTGCAACGGCAATAGGGTCTACTTGTGCACTGGGCCTTGTCTGCCTCGTGACGAAGCTACCCCCCGCTTCCCCGTGACCGAAGTCTTCGTCCTTCTCGAACAGAATGGAGCAATTGTTAATCAATGCTTGCTGTATTCTTTCGTTATATTTGCGAATCCGATTTGCGTGTAGTAAGCGGCTTTTGCCCCCTATTTCCACGATGTATGTGTAGGGCGATTTCACCTGAGCGATGATGGCCGGGCCTTGCCATTGGCCCTCCTTCTTTGCTCCTCGTGCTTCCGGTGATTGGATGATGACTTTGTCTATTCTCTCTTTAGGCAAGCACAGTTGTTTTACAGAATGCCCAGCTATTTTGTCTTTATAAAAGGGCAAATTGTCTTCAGTGAAGAAGCTCTTCGCCCCAATTTTCCCGTGGGCCAAGAATGGTGCTAGTGTCGAACATTGTGCTTGTTCGGCCGCCATCTTGTTTCTGCCTACTATTGTGTCTTCCTTGGGTGGGGGTGGTATCTCAGGATTGAAGAATAGCTCTTCATTATCCGTTTCTTCGGGACCGATTTCTCCTACGCTCCCACTGTCTGCTTGAGCGCCCGTGAAGTAATCCTCGCCTATCAGCGTCCTAAGTCCCTCTACCTCCTCCCCTCTCTCCTCTTCCTCACTCGTCTCAGTCCTTGCGACCGCCTGCGCTTCTGAAATTTGGTCTATTTCAGGAGCGCTGGCCGCGTGACTCGAATACAACGCTGTCTCGCGCAGCAAGTCGGCTGTAGTGGGCGTGATAATTAACAGTTCATTAAGGTCTTTAATGAGTGCCGCCCATATCCGAACATCAGGGGCGTAATTTACCTCCCCCTCCCTGTCCTCGCCGGCCTGAGACCCCTTTAGTCTCAGCCGCACCACGTCCACAATCATTGACTGACCGTTCAGCCCCTTCACCTCTATCTGCTTGACCACAGGTAGGTTGAGCGGCCTGATTAGTTCTGCTCGCGCACAATTGTATTCGGCCCCGCTATCTATTAGAGACGATGTCACAGGGAGCCCTGTAATATACATTTTCATGTACTCTCTTACATAAGTCTCCTCCTGAAGTCTTAATTTTTCTGCTTCCTCTTTCCCTTCTCTCCTCTGCTTCTCCTCCTGAAGCCTGAGCTTCTCAGCCTGCTTTTCCTCTAGCATTCTGAGTCTCTCTGTTTCCTCCTTTTCTTCTCTCCTCCGTTTCTCCTCCTGAAGCCTTAATTTCTCTGCTTCCTCTTTCACTTCTTTCCTCTGCTTCTCCTCCTGAAGCCTGAGCTTCTCAGCCTGCTTTTCCTCTAGCATTCTGAGTCTCTCTGTTTCCTCTTTTTCTTCTCTCCTCCGTTTCTCCTCAAGAAGCCAGTGTCTCTCCTCCTGCATCTCCCTAAGCAGCCTGCTCTCCTCCCCAATTATCCTGAGTCTCTCAGCCTGCGTCTCCCCAAGGAGCCTCAGTCTCTCTTCTTTCTCTTGTCGTCTCCTCTCTCTCTCTTCTTCGATCCTTCTCTGCCTTTCCTCCTTCTCTTCCTTTCTCCTCTCCGCTCTCTCCTCAAGCAGCCTGAGTCTCCGCTCCGCTTCCTCTCCTTCTTCTTTCCTCAGTTCCTCCGCTTCCTCTTTCTCTTCACTTCTCTGCCTTTCTTCTTCCTCTTCTAGTCTCCTCTCTCTCTCTTCTTCGATCCTTCTCTGCCTTTCCTCCTCCTCTTCTTTTCTCCTCTCCACACTCTCAGCTTCCCTTCTCTCGTATTTTAATTGTTCGAGCCCGATTAGCTGCCTCAGCCTTGTCGAGCGAATACTGGTCTCTAGGCTACCTATGTTTACTTCCTCACTTACTTCTGGCGGGGCCTCCCGTCCAGAAACAATTATTTCGGCGCTAGCCTCTCGGAGCTGGTTCATATTCATGGAATTCAATTCCTTCTCTCCTAGTCCCATCTTTCTCAGATATGCAACTAGTCTGTGATGGGGCGTGTTCTGCACCCTCACTCTTTTCTCTACCGACAACTTATCCATCTTCCAACAGTCCGCTCACTAATAGAAAAAGATAAGTAAGTTAGAGGAGAGTCACCGTTGGTCAGAAATCAAAGAAAACAACGTCCTAAAATTCTACCACAAATACAACAAGAACAGAACTGAGCAAAAGGAGCTACGCAAAAGCCTCGGCTATTCGCACACCAATCCTCATCCAGACCTCAACCGCAACCTCACAGATTACCACGACTACCAGTAAGGACTTACCCTCTGATACGTCGAGCGTGTTCCGTCTTTTGGTATCTTGGCTGATCCGCTGTCCTCCGTTGCCACTCCCGTCCGTCGTTGCTAGCGATGGTCGGTCGTCCGACGGCGCTCTTGTTCCTCGTCCTTGCCTGTTGCTGTCGGTTCCTTCGAGTCCTTCGTCCTCAGGAGTCCGGCACTCGATTTCTCCAGTTGCGAAGGGTTGTATTCGCCGCTGGTCCCGATCTGTTGAGATTCCTCTTTTCCGTTTCCGGTTCCGCTCTTCGTCGTGACGTCTTCAGTTGAAAATCCTGTCGACTGCGCCAATGTCGCAATCGAAGGTTTCCCGTCGTGTGTTTGCCGTGTGTTGATGTCGACCCTCGATTGCTTGTTCTTTTCCTTGCACTTTTATTTAACGTGCCTAACTTTTCTATAGAAGATTCACGACGAACTTTGTTTAATTAATAAATGAATTTAATTAAAGAAACAAATATATATATACACTAACTCTACGGGAACTTCCACGTAGTATTAAAGCGTTTAGATATTAAATCGGACTATCTCAAATGTTGCTTCGTACAGCCTAACTACAGATCGTTCTTTCGCGTCAGTCTCTGAATCTGACGGACTATACTCTGCCGCCCCGCTGGTCGTTCCTCCCGATGTTGATCGCTCGACCGATGTTCACACGTCGCGTTCGTCAGCAGTACAAGTCCCGTGTTCTCCGTTCCCTTCTGTTAAGTAGGAACTCCAGCGTGCATCAGTCAGCCCCCCTCCCCACGTCAAGCTATCGTCAATTAGTGTCAGATTGCTCCTCGATACGCGGGTCGTCGCTCGCCTGCAGCGCGGGCGGTGTCTGGTTACACCATAGCCGCGAGGTGTCCTATTACACCTTGGCTGTGTGGTGTCCGATTACACCTGGGCCTCGCGGCCTTCCTTGTTGCCCAAGTGGAGGCTGGCTTTCGTCCGTCATCATCCTATCTCGACCAGCAACGACGCTTACATCATAATGATGATACCATCTCGTCGTTGTTGTCGATCTCCTCACGCGACAACGAGGTCGCTCGCTCTCTCTCTCTCTCTCTCTCTCTCTCTCTCTCTCTCTCTCTCTCTCTCTCTCTCTCAGTCTCTCTCTCTCTCTCTCTCTCTCTCACTCTCTGACTCACTCTCTACCGTCCGTCCGTCCGCCCGTCCCTCTCTTCCTTGCTCCCTCCATCCATCCCTCATTCTTTCTTCCTACCCGTATCTGAAAAGACTGAACTTTTTACCATCTTAGTATGCACGCCATGCTTTTGTACGCGCACCCATATCTATTCTGCCCCAAGAGTGCAGCCGTCTGCAACTATATGCTCTCATCTGCTCACCTAGTCCCACATTGCTCGTCCTGGTCTTCACACATACAATCTACTCAAGTCATCCCCACCTTGATCCCAACCTCTCTCTCCCTCCCTAACGCTCTGCCCTGCTATACCCTTCTTCTTCTCCTATTCTTCCAAAGAGCGTAAGTTTGCCCCACAGCGCAACATGAAACAATAAGTAAATAAGCTAACGTGGTGAAGGCATCTGGCATCATTGCGATAGTTAAGTATACGCCGTCTTTAATTGTCGTTACTTGAACTTACTTCAAACCGAAATAACGCTGGCATGTTCGCAAAAAAATCAGCGCAGGGTGCCACAGGGCCAAAATGTGGTGGAGACCGATAGGCTAGTTCGTTAGACCCACATTAGGTCCACTGCTGACCACCTGTTGCGATTTCCAGGTGGAAGAACCATCTTCAACTCAACCCTAGATTGAAATGCACTTTTCTCACCCCCTACCCACAGGTCTTTCTGTAGTTTTCCGACCTCAAAAGTACCTGCGCCTATACCTCACCCTGTTAATTTTATTAGGTAAACTATCGCACCGCGACCTTAGCCAAACTGACGCCGATCCGTAACCCAATATCAACATCATCCCATTTACCTGACCCACTCGCATCGCAAATCCCTCATCCATCGTACTCTGCCAACCAAGTAATCTATTCCAAACACCAATCCATATATTCTTAGCTAATTAAAAATGTGTTTATTTGTACAATCAGTAATTTCAGCGTTTCCACTTACCCGCATAGTCCGTTACCCAGCACGACCACCCTCCGTCTGAGAAAAACCGGCAGTGGGAGGGTCATAAATGCGCAAGTGGAACCCGACGGGGTCCAAGTGACTCCCTACTGTCTGCTGAAACTAAGTGAAAAGAACTCAACTGCTCTTCTCATAGCCTTCTGGAAAAACGGATATTTCGTGATAACCAATAACTTCTCTCTAAGGCACTGGTTCTTCCAGGCACGCGGGGCCTTTTAGGAAACTACTCTTCTTTGCGGATGCTATGGCAAAACTATTCTCTGGGCTTCCGGACATCCACCTATCTTCGTTAGGCCTTTTAGGAGAACTGGACCTTCTGGCTAATCGGGCGTAAGCCAGAAGTACTTAGTCCGGGACTAGCAGTTGCAGCGGCGTCGTCGCGCGTATGCGGCCCCAGGTGTTTATACACGTGTCTCTGTGGAAGACTGTTTTGCTTGTGGCATCCACAGGAATCCGCTATTCTTGGCTGCAGGAGCAGACGGGTCCGACAGCGACACAAAACGTGAACACGGCAAATGCAGACGATGAAGCGGCGAGAAAAAAGAAGAGCAACGATCAGATCCAAGCGAGAGGAGTCGACGGCGGCTAAAAAGGTCTCTGAGATAATAATCGTTGGAAAATTATGACGGATGGATTTACGTCTGCATGCGCCTCCTCCGATCCAGGGACTATATATCACTTTCAGACTCATCGCGCCTGCAGGCGATAAGAGATAGGAACAGAAGGGTGTACGTTTATAGATATGAAACAGTTGACGCAAGCAAACCAGCACTATCACAGATAAGCATACAGCCAGGCAGATGCAGACAGACAGACAGACAGACAGACATGCAAGCAGGCAGACAGACAGACAGAGTCATACACACAAATAACCATACAGTTATCTACACACCTCAGTTGGTGTTGCTCATACACACTTCGTTCGTCCGACTGTCCGACTCTCTGTCACTTTCCATCCGTCATTCCGTTCGTCCTTCCCTCTCTCCATCCCTAGCTTCTTTTCCTCTTTCCCTCCCTACCTCTTCTCCTGCTTTCGTGCCAGAAGCAAACGGAATTGTCGAGACAAAACCTGATGACACATGACGCCGGTCCTAATTACATGTGGCACTCTTCGAAAGAGAGAGGGAGAGAGACAGACAGACAGACAGACAGAGGGAGAGAGCGCAACATGCCCGTTGTGTGTCGCACATTTCCCCGAACGTACGGACGGAGATTTCTAAGCGCAGGCTCTTTGAATCATCAATTAGGAAGTGACGTCGCAGAGCCCCGTGGAGCCTTGTATCGGGGACAGATGACCAACGCAGAGTGACGGATTAACTGACGGAAGAAGTGCTAGGCTGTTAAGGGAGAAGAATGAAGAGGGAACTACAAGTGGAAGGGAGAGCTACGAGAGGTGGAAATATTGTCCCACATATCGAGGCAGTGCGACAAAGAGAAAGCAGGCAGAAAGGTACGGAGGAAGGCAATGGGGGACTAGGAGAAAGCGGGAGAAAGGTACGGAGGGAGGCAATGGGACTAAGAGAAAGCGGGAGAAAGGTACGGAGTGAGGCAATGGGACAAAGGGAAGGCAGACAGAAATGAACGGAGGGAGACAGTGAGGCAAAGGAGAAAGCAGGCAGAAAGGTACGGATGGAGGCAATGGGACTAAGAGAAAGCAGGCAGAAAGGTACGGATGGAGGCAATGGGACTAAGAGAAAGCAGGCAGAAAGGTACGGAGGGAGGCAACGGGGTAAATAGAAGGCAGGCAGAAAGGTACGGAGGGAGGCAATGGGACTAAGAGAAAGCAGGCAGAAAGGTACGGATGGAGGCAATGGGACTAAGAGAAAGCAGGCAGAAAGGTACGGATGGAGGCAGTGGGACTAAGAGAAAGCGGGAGAAAGGTACGGAGGGAGGCAATGGGGTACAGAAAAAGCAGGCAGAAAGGTACAGAGTGAGGCAATGGGGAAAGGGAAGGCAGGCAGAAAGGAACGGAGGGAGACAGTTAGGCAAAGGAGAAGGCAGGCAGAAAGGTACGGAGGGAGGCAATGGGACTAAGAGAAAGCAGGCAGAAAGGTACGGAGGGAGGCAATGGGACTAAGAGAAAGCAGGCAGAAAGGTACAGAGGGAGGCAATGGGACTAAGAGAAAGCGGGAGAAAGGTACGGAGGGAGGCAATGGGGTACAGAAAAAGCAGGCAGAAAGGTACAGAGTGAGGCAATGGGGCAAAGGAGAAGGCAGGCAGAAAGGAACTGAGGGGCAATGGGATGAGAAGGCAGGCAAACAGGCAGAAAGGTACGCAGGGAGGGAGTGGGACAAAGAGAAGGCAGGCAGAAATGTACGTAGGGAGAAAAAGGGGCAAAGAGATGGTAGGCAGAAAGGTACAGAGAGAGTGGGACAAAGAGAAGTAGGCAGAAAGGGAGGGAGGGAGGGAGGGAGGGAGGGAGGGAGGGAGGGAGGGAGGGAGGGAGGGAGGGAGGGAGGGAGCAGGAATAAAGATATGAAGGGAGGCAGTAAGTAAGTAAGTAATAAGAGCAAATGAATGCGAAAAAGAAACTGAAGAATTTGACGGATGGATATTCGAACACAACTGGAAGAGCAGCTGCTGAAACATACTTTTCTCCTGCATTCAGTTGTTCTCGAACTTATTGCGCAAGATGACAGACAGACACACACACGCACACACACACACACACACACACACACACACACACACACACACACACACACACACACACGCACACACACACACACACACACATACACACAAATGTACAAACGTATGTATGTATATACATAATATAATATGTATGCATGCGTATCTACGTATGCATGTATGCATCTATATGTATATAGTGTATGCGAATGTGTATGTATGTTGTTGTGTATGAATGTGTGACGTATGTATGTGTTGCCGTTTCATACTGACATATATATAGGTCGCTGCAGTAAGCCAAATAATGGCCCATAAACGCTGTATCATATATATACATGGGGGATCTACGACGTCGATGATGCAGGCGTGCCTAGTATAAAGCATGCAGCTCGAATGAGAGCATGCAGGAGGATGATGATCCTTGATGCCCTTGCACGATCAAATTGCCTACCGTAGGTCATTCTAATGATCCTAGACAGACAGCACAAACAAATATATATGTGCACACACGCTCCCAGCCACACACACTAATGATACAGTATATACAATTTTATATATATATATATATATATATATATATATATAATCAGCAAGATTCGAAGGAAAAAGAAACAAAGGCAGACAGAGACTCCGCGGGATAGGTAATATCAATGAAGACATAACATCACTTGGACTAACACTAAGGGGAGCAAAGGACTTGACAAATGACCGAGCATAATGGATATCATTTATTCGTACCCATCGCCGCCAAAGGAACTGATGATGATAATAATTATCATCGTAATCATCAGCTCCTGACGTTACCCATAATCAGCAAACTTAATTGGTATAGGAATTAAATTATCCTTATTTTTGTCATAATTCATTGTATTGTATTGTATTGTATTGTTTTGTATTGTATTGTATTGTATTGTATTGTATTGTATTGTATTGTATTGTATTTAAACATTATAAAGCGCCTCTATAGGGTGAACCGTTCAGAGGCGCTCCCAGTGCGCAAGGCCAAGAGAAAAGAAATAAGTCTTGAGGAAAGCAAAAGAAGACGAGGCGTTACCTATTAAAATTTGAGAGCGAGTATAGAAAGAGACAGTGTATTCCAGAGAGAGGGACCAATTGAGGCAAAAGATCGGGACTGCGCCATAGCTGTTCTAGTATGAGGAACTAAAAGATCAAATCTGTCAGAGGAGCGAAGTGGACGATGCGAGGAGACAGAAAGAGACCGGAGAATAACATCAATTAAAAAATTCATGACGCATAATACGTACAATACATGTACATATATATGTGCACATTGTGCATACGCTATGCATCGTATACATAAGGCTGCAATTCCATGTAAATGGAAGCTGGTACATTGTTAACAGTTAATCATCATCATCAACAACAACATCATAATCAACAACAACAACAGTTTTGTAACGCCACCCATTTGGCGGCGATGGGTACGACAAATTAGTTCCATTGTCCTCGGTCATTTGTCAAGTCCACTGCCACTCTTCAATCTTCATGTTAGTCCAGGTTTGTTATGGCCTCATTTATATTGTATATCCATCTCCGCCCGCCTTTGTTTCTCTCTTCTTTTAATCTTATGTGTAGTACACTGTGTCGAGTTTGGTCAGCTGCCATGGCATTCTCTCCACATATTGTGGCGTGGTGGCTCAGCGGTAAGTTCGGCGCCTTGTGACCGGAGTGTTGCAGGTTCGAATCCCACTCTAGCCGCTGCGTACGGACCTTGGGCATTGCAAGTCCTTCACTCGCAATTGCTCGTGGCGCTTCGGCGTGAAAATTCCGGCACAGTATCAAATGCTGTAGTCGGGAGCGCCTCTGAGTAGTAGTTGACTTCGAGAGGCGCTATAGAAATACCCGGAATAAATATATAAAATAAATAAATAAATAAATATTCAAACCATCAGAGTCTTCGCTGGACGGTCTATAGCAGATTTGTTTAGACACATAATAATTGTCTCATGTAATCATTTTTAAATTTCTGTAGTTTTGAAATCACTGCAATTTTCCGCAGCCAACGTATTTCTGATGTTAGAAATCTTTTCTCATCTTGCTTTCGCATTGTAAAGCATTCTTCATGGATGGTTGGATGATGGAATATGTATATACAGGTCGTATCATCGTCTCATATATTCTTGTTTTGCATGGTTTCTTTGTTATTACTCTGCTTGTCCATAACGTATACAGTTACACGGGCCTATGTTATAAATGTGAATAATGCAGTGCAAAAATAATACATAAATATATATCAACATTAGGGTGGTCCACAGACACATGGTAAAAAATAAAGTTCAAGCTAGAAACCAGGCCACCCTCTCAGTTTTTTTACACCTATCAATAGTATTATTGAGACAAAATTTCAGCTTCCTATTCCAACTGGAAGACGATGCTCACGGACTATGTTACTTAGTCATATTCAGATAAATAGACATTAATTGTAGATATGAGTGTGTTGAGCATACAAATGCATTTTTTTCAAGACAGATCATATATTACTGTAATTTGACAACATATGTAATACAAGAACAGTTAGACAGATGGAACTGTAAAATTTCATCAGGTTTAATGAATTGGAAATATCCAAAAATGTCAAAAACATCGTCCAGTCCATGAATATCGAATGTCGATTGTTCTTGTTTTATAATTTCAACACCCGTTACAGTATTTGACTCTAGAAACTGCAAGGCTTTGCAAGCACTGCGTAAACAGCAATCTTCTTTCTTGTGTGAGTGAGAACAACTTTCATATTTGCCTCGACCACTTGGAGAAGAAACTGCTTTTCTTCTTCATCATTGGTGATGAGTCAGTAGAATTCCTCGAACAACTTCACACTCTCTCAGCCGTGTCGTTCACCACTCTCAACTGCTGAATAATCTATCTGCCTTGCTTATAATCCTCATTCTCGATCCATTTCTGTGGTTAAAGTGTAACACAAAACTACTGTCAGTGCTCAGTGGGTTGTAAAATCACCCAAAACCCCTCTTTCAGTAACTTAGCATCACTTCTCACCTTCTTTCACCAGGCTTTGCAGTCATTCTGTAGACAATCTTCACTTATCTCTTACAGGAAGTTGGTCTTGCAGTCATTCTGTCGACAATCTTCACTTAATCTGTTACAGGAAGCTGGTCGACAATCTTCACTTTATCTGTTACAGGAAGTTGGTCTGAGAACAGTGCCAGACCTACAACCTCGTCTGAAAGGTACCACAAGTGGTTTTTTAGGACCGTCCTGGCAGCAACGTTAACGTCACAGTCAATAGACTCATATTGTCTTAGACCAATCCAAAGTGATAGATCTTGTTCTTGAGCTTCAGCAGCAACTGGGGCCTTTGTCCATGCCTTTGCGTAAAACAGGGCACCAAACTTCAAAAATCAATGAATCTGATCGCGGAAAAGTTAGATTTTGATTGCATACAGTAACTTGGCCATCCAATGTGCATGCTGAATTGGCCCAGGGCTCTCCAGTGAATGATTGAAGACTGACTTCCAAGGACAACCACTGTCAGCTCAATGAGCTCTTGGTAGTTGTCTCTGATCTCTGAATTTCTTTCAGCAAACCCTTGAGAAAACTGACGCTGTTTCATGGGGGGCTGCAGTGCCGGATATGACTTCCAGTCCTCGGAAGTTGACACGTGTCACACCTTCCCAGCAGCTTTAAATCTCTTGAAGATTGGGATTTATGGAGAACAGGTGGACTGCAGCACAAGGTGAATACTTTGGCTAAAATCAATTCCATTACATGATGACGGCAAGCCAACCACAAGAGCTCTCAGTGTAGCAGATGTCCCTTTCATCACCCAAACACACTGAATGTATAGAATAGCGCTATATGATTTGTGTGTATGATACAAATGATTTATCATAGTTATTGATTGGTATTAATTGTTTAATTAATTAACCAGCACGTTAGACCAGTACAATAAGGATAATTAATAATATAGAGTTAGTGGGCAAGTTAGAGGGTTTGAGAGTCGTCAACCGCAAGATGCCAAGATTCCATTGGCCAATACGAAATTACTGGTTAACTCAACGTCGATCGTCTGCTTGGTGACGTGGCAGAAGGGAGTCGGTTATTCGCCGCTGATGGCGATAGTTGTTCGTGGTGAAGCTACGACGTTTGACTCAGGAAGAGGCAAACATTGGTGATAGAAATCGTCAAATGTTCACGTTAGTCGTGTAGAACAGAGTACATTCTACGATACGGTGAACTTGGGATCGAAATCGGTCGACATTTAACAAAGTTAGTATCGAACGATTAAAAACTGAAGTTGCGAGTGAAGATGCGAGCATAGCGTCTTCAAGTTACAGTTTGATACGTGTATAACTACGAGCTAGTGATACGAACGATTGAACTTCGGATCGACAAGTAGTTTCGAAATAAAGAGATTAAAAATACTTGATCGAATGTTGGCTTTCTGGGAACATCCAGAAAGAATTCTACGTGGAAATATCAGACCGGCACATACCTGTGTTGTTCTGAGTACGGACGAGGAAATCGGGAGATAACTCTTCAAATAAAACTTCGATAAACGGGCGAAGGACATTGTTGGTGAACTCGTCATACGAATGCCAAGAAGGAACTCCAATGGTGCACTACCACGGGAGGGTAATTTAATGTGCTTATATTTAGCCTAGATATATAGAATATATAAGATGCATACGTGCTGGTCTTAGGTAAGATAGGTTTAGTCTAGACTAGAGGATTGTTTAGGCGTGATCTATTATTGAACTGTGAAATAACTTGCATTGATTATATCGTTATAATACATATAATGACAAGCACAGGTCTTGTAATTGACTCTACAATTGAATGATGCATGTTGTGAATTGTTGATGGGGGCTCTGAGCAAATGAAAATATAAAAGCAACGAGGTATTAGATCCATACCAGTCCCTAAGAGATAACCAAACAAGGGGCCTATCTGCTAATAAGGTTATTAGCGATAGTAACGTTACACTCAGCTTATTTGTCTTCCAGCATTACACACAATCTGTTGAAATGCCCAGTGTTGACATACATTGTATCAAAGCTCAAGGTTGAACCTTGTCAACTATGAGTTTTCACAACTTCAGAAGAATATGAACGACCATGAATTCATTGCATCCTGTCCCAAAGGCTAATTTGGGCACAAAGAGGAGCTTATTCACACCATCACCTGAAAGCAGCACTGGGAGGCGGTCGACATTTCCTGCTCCAAAGATCTTAGGCAGGGTTTACTCAACCCAGTGTAGTACCAGTGGCTAATCTGGTACAAATTCAGATCTTACAGCTTCAGCATGCTCTATCCCGGCTTTCTTACGCACTCTGTTACGCGAAAGTGGCAGGGCAGAAGGACCACAGCCAAGCGCTGCAGCAACTGTAATGTAAAAATTCACTTCTGAAAACATGTCAGCCCAAAACAGAGGAAGTAGGCACTATGACCTTCAACAAGAACTGTACACTTTTTTGTTTCAAGTACCAGTAAGTAAGTAAGTCTGATAACACAACAGAAACTATTTCAAGCTCATCTCCATGATAAATGTTGACCAAGTTATAAGGCATCGAGATTTACAGCAAATACTATATGGTAATATTTATTTGTCATTGAGCACAATCTTCCAGTTGGAATAAGAAGCTGAAATTTTGTCTCAATAATACTATTGACAGGTGTAAAAAACTGAGAGGGTGGCCTGGTCTCTAGCTCAAACTTTATTTTTGTGGACCACCCTAATCAACATATATATATATATATATATAAATCAACATATATATATATCAGCATGTATATAAATCAGCATGTATATATAATATTATATCAACATATATATAATATATCAATATGTATACACATATCAGCATGTATACATATCAGCAAGTATACACATCAGCATGTATATGTATAATTGTATATACATATATACATATCCGCATGCATGACATAGAACGGTGAACAAAGAAGGATGCTGTGTTTGCACAGGTGAAAAGTAAATTTGTTTGCGAGTTCAATATTTCTTTCAGCTTCTTGAGAGAAGAACGAAGGTTGAGACGGAGACGGAGAGGAAGCAGGAGAAGGAAGAGGAAGCAGGAGAAGGAAGAGGAAACGTTTTATGATCCAGCTGCAGCTGCCATCTGCCGTTTAATTTATGATCAGCGTATCCTATAGTAACGGGCTGATCATAAGCACATATTATATCAAAATACAGACGGCGTTGAATTTCGTCTGCTGTGTATATGCACGTTTATAACGGACGCCAGACTATTGACCTTTTTATTGTTGACCTATACAACAGGGATTCAACGGACGCCAGACTATTGACCTCTTTATGGTCGACCTGTATACAACAGGGATTGTATATAGTTCCTATGTCGAACCCCGAACTATAAGTCACGGATTTCGTCATGCAAGGGTGACCCATGCATGATCCTAGGAGTGGCGTCGACCGTCCACTAAAAGGAGGATCAGCGACCAATCGGTTGGGTTACTCAGGAATGTCTACCCTAAGTGATAACCGGGTGCTGCGTCTTTTAAGTCATCAGACCGGGGAGTGCATGTCGGTGAGAGCAACCGTGTGCTGCGAACGTTTCATTCGGCTGATGTCATTTTTCATCATCAACGCCACATGGATCAGGAAATCTGAACACGATGTCAGCCATTAACACTGGACGATACTGCATTGGTCGGGTTCTACGTGTGCGCGAGTGCTGTGAATATTTCATTTATCCGAGAATTATTAGTCAGGCATGGCGAACCTTTTTTAGCTCGCGTGCCAGAAAACAGTTCTTAAAGATAGTGGAAAATTTCGCGTGCCCGAAATTCTATTGAACCAATGAACATGGAATGAAGTATACCCAAAAAAGTGAAAGCTATTATGAAAAGTCATTGCATTATTTTGGGACGTGGCTACTTAATAATGCGATTTATTTATATTTACTAGACTTTTATGTGACAATGAAGCAGGAAAGAGATTGCTGAATATAAGAAATAAAGAAATATCAAAAAGTAAAAAAAACGAAAGCTCAGAGTTGAGGTAGCGTGCCAAGCAAACTCTGTTGGCGTGCCAGGTTGGGCACGCGTGCCATAGGTTCGCCATCCCTGCTATAGATGAACTGTTGATCTGAAAGAACTGTAATATCGTTTTGGTTTCCAAAGAACACCAAGATAATAATAATAATAATAATATTTATTCTTTAATTAAGCGCCTGCAAACGCACTGCGCTGTATACATATACATGTTATGCGATAAACCTTAACTACTAACAGAACAGACAGCCTGCAATACACGGCGCAAATTGCAGCCTACAAAGCATGTCCGCCTATGGGACTCGATCTATGTACCTCTCGCACTCTACGCCAGATGTTATCCAATGCGCTATCGGGCTTACTGCAGGGCGCTCCATAATGTTCAGTTCACGTCCAATATCGTAATTATATTAAAAATGTAACATTGTCAGGGCTGTTAGTCGAGGGTATACGCGGGTATACAGCGTATACTAACCTCTATAGAGACCGTATATACTCACCTCACAAAATATTTATATTTATTTATATTAAAATCCTGCAGCGTATACTCACTAAATACTGTAGCGTATACTCACCTCTAATTTTACCACTACAGCCCTGCATATTGTATTACATAATGAGAAGACATATACTTCAGTACATATAGACATATCACATGTCGTTGATATAAGGACACGATATATATAGTCACATAATTCGGGTGAGCTGTTCTGCGTTTCTGTGTTGCATATATATATATATATATATATATATATATATATATATATATATATATATATATATATATACATGCGTTGTAATACTCACCCAACATATAGGATATACATGTACGCACGTCTGTGTATATGTGCGTGTGTATGTGTGAGTATGTATTTGTGCCTCTGTATGCATGTTTTATATATGGACGGAGCGTATACAACAAGCATCGCCACCTGCAGTAGACATTCTCTCTGAATGGAAAGTTTCTGTTGGCTCACTCTTTTCCACTCATCGACCGAGCAGTACTAGAACGCTTCGTCTGTATACTTGCTCACGACCTTCCGTCGGAGTCTGTCTGTCTGTCCTTCTGTCACTCTACCTAGATGTCTGTTCGTCTGTCCTTCTGTGTATGCGTCTGTTTGTTTATCTATCTGTTGGTTTTGTCTCTCACTCTGTCTGTCAGTCTGTTTGTCTATCGGGCGTGTGTTTGTTTGAATGTCTATCCGCCAGTCGTGTCTCCAAATATCTGTGCCAGTGCTTGTCTGGCGAGTGCAAGTCTGTCAACTTGTCTCAAATCGAATCATGGATGGAGAGGCAACGGACAGAGAGACGGAGGGAGGGAGGAATGGAGGGAAGGAAGGAAAAAAGGAAGAAAAACCTATAGCATATAATCACTGCTCGGATTAGGAGAAATTGTCTATTTCCACCGGACGTTGATAGAGAGTTAGTCGGTCAACGAAGGTTTGGTTCCTGAAGACACTCATTTCTTGTCTCTATATAGTTAGTTATATAGTTATTTCCATATAAAACATATATATATATATATATATATATATATATATAGCACCTATTAAGTCTCTAACCCTGCAGCATATGCATATATACAACCTTTTGCTGAGCACATTTCCAACCTCACCCGCTCCTCTTACTTCCACTTAAGGCGTCTCCGGGCTATTCGGCGGTCTGTCTCATCTTCGACCTTCACCTCAATTGTTCATGCATTCGTGTGCTCTCGGATTGACTACTGTAATTCTCTCCTTATTGGCCTTCCCAAGATCCGTCTTTCTCCTCTCCAGTCCGTACTCAATGCTGCTGCTAGACTCATTGCCCGCCTTCCTCGGTTCTCTCATATCTCCACCTTCATGGTTGAACACCTCCATTGGCTCCCTCTCTCTGCCCGTATACAATTCAAAGTGCTTATTCTTGTGCTTAAATCTCAGCTGGGTTTTGCTCCACAGTACTTACGTGATCTGTTTCAACGGCCTCATTCTGCTGCTTCGTTGCGTCGTCTCCGATCTTTTGAGCGTCTTGACCTCTTAGTTCCTCGTGTCAGGACAACTATGGCTCAGTCCAGGTCCTTTGCCTGCATAGGTCCCTCACTTTGGAACCGACTTCCTCCTTCTGTCCGCACCACCATTCTCTCTGGTAGCGTTGCTTCTTCCTTTTCTCACCTTAAATCCTGCTTTTTCTCTCGGGGTCTCGCGCACTGGGAGCGCCTCTGAATGGTATATACCGCGAGAGGCGCTTTATAAATGCCCATATACAATACAATACAATACAATATACAACCACAAGGTAAAAGCAGCATATATAGATTTAGTCACAACCCTGCAGAACGTCGGCCATACTATAATGTCTGATGCAGAAAGCCAAGACATGCATAGTTTATATATGAAAGTTCTAAACTATTTTTGTGACGCTCGTTAAAAGTGAATTCAATTAATCCTGTCGGTTGGAGACTAGAACGTCATAGCTGTTGAGGCTCGTGACGACCGATTCTGATGACATCTGGCAGGTGAAATTGAGCAGATTATTTCGCAGATGACCTGAACATGCTCTGAGAAAGACAAGCGTGAATCGTAAATGACGCCGAGACTAAGTGTTGACCCAGTGCGAATGACATCTGATGCACGTAGGCGACTGCGGTATATTCCAGTCGAATTGCAAGCGCTCGTCTCCGAAACACGGATGCGGGTATACATAGTCGGAGGGAAGGAGGGAGTAAACGTGGAACTGTCAAAGGAAACATGAGCTGATAAGCTACAACGTCAGCACGGCGACGTAATAATCCAGTGATTGATCGCCAAGTAGCGCGCACAGAGTGGAGTGGCTGTAGGAAGGAGAGATGGAGTACAGAACGCAGCTCAGTGCAGTCAGCAGTCAATCGGTAGGTAATGAGACGGGTTCTTTCATCTGAAGAAACGGAGTGCGAGGTAACATGCGAACCAAATGAGACTCGGACCCAAAACAACAAAGCTCAACTTTTCAAAGACACACAACCTAATTATTTATTTTATTTTGATCTTGTTTAAAGCACTTAAAAATCAATAAATCAGTAAATTACATAGTTCAGATTAATACACAATGTCTCACAACAATCCGACTTTTT
>OY744612.1:35913881-36313881 GCA_963556255.1 Allolobophora icterica | reverse complement strand
CGTTGGCTGTTCGTGAAGTGTTCGAGAGGACTCGATTTGACACTTAACAACAGCTATAGTATCTATTACTCCGTTGTTCCGATCTCGAAGCCTTCTTGACAGTCTTGTAGCTACGACTTTGATCGTGAAATGAAACGCCCAAGGGAAAGAATGTCACGCCATGGCCTCCGCTCTAAATACTGACGTTCAATCTGCTCAAGGTCATGAATTCAGCGGGAAAGACCAGGCAGCTAAAGTCTACCACTCACCAGTTAAACCCAATCAACGTTTGAACACTCGCCAATTTAAGGCCGTTTCAAGCACGACACCATGTAGATTTAGCCTATTCGAAGGTTTAATTGTTGCCAATTTAATACAATATTATATTAAAGCTCAACTGCGTTTGATAACGCCTACTTTCAAAGTTCAGACGAGCATGGGTATGTGCACACACGACCATACGGTCCAAGAATGATCTAATTAGTTGATTGTCTGTTCCATGTTGCGTTAGTGTCAAATAGCATGTTACGAATAAACGAATATTGATTGATTGATTGATTGATTGATTGATTGATTGATTGATTGATTGATTGATTGATTGATTGATTGATTGATTGATTGATTGATTGATTGATTGATTGATTGATTGATTGATTGATTGATTGATTGATTGATTGATTGATTGATTGATTGATTGATTGATTGATTGATTGATTGATTGATTGATTGATTGATTGATTGATTGATTGATTCATTGATTCATTGATTCATTGATTCATTGATTCATTGATTCATTGATTCATTGATTGATTCATTGATTCATTGATTCATTGATTCATTGATTCATTGATTCATTGATTCATTGATTCATTGATTGATTCATTCATTGATTCATTGATTGATTCATTGATTGATTCATTGATTGATTCATTGATTCATTGATTGATTGATTCATTGATTGATTCATTGATTGATTCATTGATTGATTCATTGATTGATTCATTGATTGATTCATTGATTCGGATATAACATCGATGATGCTGAGCAATTACAAGTAAATGACTGTGTCACGGTCCTTACATGTACAGTGATCGCCTCGGGAGGATCGAACCCGTATTACAAGTCACGTGCTACAACCACCCGGCTGCCAGTCCTACGTTAAGTCCATTTCAAGTTTGACACCATACAAATTAAGACTATTCAAAGGCTTAACAATGCCAGTGTAAACTCATTAGACCCATTCATTACGCTGGTTGTAAATACTCGTCATACGAAGAACAAAGTGCCGCAGACAATCAGTCTCATGCGATTAACTGTCTCACGTGGTCCGGACACAGGTGTGTCGTGCAGCTAATATGCACATGAAACAGGACAGCTTTCGACTCAGTCAAGACAAAATCGATAGGCAGAGGGGTAAGATCGGTTCCAGATGAAGATCAAAAGGGTCGGGCAGGCAGACAGTCAGACGTCTACGGTGGAAGGTGTTTTGAATTGAAAAGGAATGGGAGGTAAGGAGAAGAGGAGGACCCAGGATAGGATTTGTGAAATTTCACGTTTTCAGTTTTGAGTGAAAGATCTGCGGAAAGATAGCAAGAGTTGAGGTTTTGGTGAGTTCGTTTCATGATTAGCATGAATCATGATTAACATGAATCATGATTAGCATGAATCATGATTAACATGAATCATGATTAACGCTAGCAATGCAATAAACAGGTAACAGCTGAATTTAACTCTTATCCGAACAATATATGTATTTTTATATAGCGCTATTGAAAGTCATTCAATCGTACGTTCATTCGCATTTAATTCATTCATTCATTCATCTTTCATTCATTCATTCATATGTAATTACACACTGTACTTACTTCCTTGCAAACATACATAAATGCGTGTACAGCGCGTACACGTACATAAGAAGTTTGGAAAAGAATACACAATTTATACAAACAGATACAATAATATACCAAACATAGTTTTCCGTCTGCAATTGACAATAATCTGTGAATACAAAGTCTGTCTCTGCTTTCCGAAGTCTATTTGCACTTGCCTGGTTGTCTGGAGACGTGCACGGAAGCGTACACCGACCGATGCGACGACAGTTGGCATCCTGCTGGCTGTCTGCGTCCGTCCGTCTCTCCGCGTCTCTATCTGCCTCCGTCCGTCCGTGTCTTGAGGCTGTTTACGAACGCAATACGATCTTCAGTTCTTCAGCTGCTACTGCTGTAGCGACGGCATCATCTGCGCCTCCTCATCCTGCTGCTGCTGCTGCAGTTAGTACAGAGCGGCCAATCGAGTACTTCCATCGTTGCCCCGTCTCTTCTCCTTCTTTATCCAGCCCGTGCGCTGGCTTCCTGCGCGTTACCCGACACGAGGCAAAACGGCGACGTCGACGACAACGAAGATGTGGACGACGGCGGTGATAATAGCGACTAAATAAGAGACGGGCGACGGGCGAGCGGTGGCCGTGCATCGTACGTAGTCCGTGCGGCGGCGTATTTATGAAGCAGAGGCCACGGTGGCTGTTGCTGCTGAGGCGCGGGTTGCTGCGGCAGGAGGAAGAGGAGGATGCGATGGAGTTGCGTGTATGCGTCGTTGGCGTCCAAGACAGCGGTGATCGATTGCGACAATGCTAGGGTTGGTCTTTGTCCTTCAAGGCCCAGGATGTCGACTCTATACCGTCTCACGATCATCCTGCCCTATAGTCCACCCTCCGTACCTACTTACACTAGTCTCTCAGTACTTTCCATGGCCATGGATCTCTACCGTCTCACGGTCATCCTCCGCTTTTCGTCCTTCCCCGTCCCTCTTTCCACTGGTCTCTAAATCCTTTCCATGGTCCCGGATCTCTCTTCTGTCCCATGCGCTCACCCGGACGGCGGCCTGCGTACAGACCTCCCCTCTGGCTCTCCGCCCTTTCACCCAATCTCCTTTCAAAGAGATCGCCGAACATTCTTTTCTATTATCTCTCGGTTTTCACTTCTCCTCTGTTCTACTGGGCAGTCCATATTGTTTTAAATCTTTCGATTATCTCCCTCTTTCGCTTTCTCTATCCCCCCTCACTCTCTCTCTGCCTCTGTTTCTCTGTCTCTCTGTTTCTGTCTCTCTCTCTGCCTCTGTTTCTCTATCTCTCTGTTTCTGTCTCTGTCTGTCTGTCTCTCTTTCTGTTCAGCCTCCCTCTCCCGTCAATCCCTTCTGCAATTAGTAATCTCTTTGTGTCTCTGTCTGTCTGTCTGTCTGTCTGTCTGTCTGTCTGTCTGTCTGTCTGTCTGTCTGTCTGTCTGTCTGTCTGTCTGTCTGTCTGTCTGTCTGTCTGTCTGTCTGTCTGTCTGTCTGTCTGTCTGTCTGTCTGTCTGTCTGTCTGTCTGTCTGTCTGTCTGTCTGTCTGTCTGTCTGTCTGTCTGTCTGTCTGTCTGTCTGTCTGTCTGTCTGTGTCTTCTTCGATATTACCCTCCCTCTAAGGCTTTCATTCCAATGTCGGAACGGAGGCATTTGGTATCATCTATCACTGTTTGCTTGTGTATGTTTTTATGTCTGTCTCCCCGTCTGCCTAGCATTCTTCTCCTCCCTTCGTACTCCTCCTCCCCCTCCTCCCCGATTCCTCTCTCCTATCCCATAATGCCTCAGGGAAACAGAATCCGCGATGAGCCGGAAGCCATTCGCGACGCATGTGCATCTGCAAAAGACAACAATTCCTCCGATCGGCGCCTTCGATTAGCGAGGTCACGTGATCAAAGATCGACGCTCTACTGCGCACAGGTCTCGGCTGCTGAAGGTAATCTGTTATTCGAGCCGAAGATGACAGAAATTATTTTTATAATGGCGGCTCTGGTATCGACGCGTGAAGGCCGCTTCTCTGTTGCTATGAACAGCTGGAGCCCGTGGCAACTGTTGCCTTGGTTTCGAATAATAGACTGAAAGAAAACATTGGTTCTTTGACCTGGAACGACGGAGAGAAGAAATGAGAACAGGCAAAATAAAAAATTATGTATAGAGGACGAATTAAGGAAGCGACGCTCATTTCCAAGGGATGTTGTGCGCATTTCCTACTGCAATAATTTACAGTAAAGCTATGGAAAACGATGTAAAGAAGGAAAGTGTGAATGGGGAAGGGGTAAGGATGGAAAGAAGCGAAAAGGTAGGAAAATGCGAGTGAGGGAAAGAAGGAAAAAACAAGTGAAGGATGGAGGAAGGAAGGAATTATAGAAAGGATTTTAACGACTGGAAACACTGTGTAGAAAGAGAGATCGAAGGAACGAAGGACGAAGGGAATAGGTGAAGGAATTAATAAGGAAGCAATGAAGGCGTAAAGGAAAGACTGAAGGAAAGAGAGGATAGAAATAAAGAAGGCATTATGAGATCTAATAAGTAAATAATTACAGGCATATAATAAGAGAAGAAAGATTAAGGAACAATGGAACGAAGTATATTGACTTCATTGAATAGACGAAATAGACTCTTTTAATGTCAAAAGGTCATATATATGCATGCATTTGTAATTTATAGGGCTGCGCATTTTAACGATTAATTAATCGATTAATCGATAACAATTTTAATCGGTTAATTTCGGCTTGTTCGATTAATTTTCTTACTTATTTCATGATGTCGAGCGACCCATTTCCAAAGTAAATAATATTGCGAACAATGATAATGTGAACACTTTATCAAGAGTGGAAAATTAAGCAATCTTTTTAATTTAATTTAAATGCTGATGGAAAAATCGAAGATAGCGACAAACTTAACTGTCTTCATTGCAATAAACAGTTCGCTTACATTGGTTCAAACACATTGCAATTTGAATTTTCAACTTTAGCATGTGGAATGATTGAAGTTTTTTGTAGATAGAAAGTAGTAACTGACTCAGAGACTACATTTTAAACAGCTTTCCACGCTTTGCGTAACAGATACAAATTATTCGAATTTAATCGATTCATCGAAGTTAAATTTTTGATTTTTTTATCAGTACCAGTCCTGTAATTTGTAAATGCATTTATATAGCGCTTCTCGGAGAAAACTCGTCGGTGTTGCTTCCAACCGGACAATGCAAGTCCACAATTGAACAGAACGGTCTTCAACCGCTTGCGAAATAGAAGCATTGAAGGGGGAAGAAGCTCACGACGCAGAGTGCATGGAAAAATATCTGTTCAGAATGAGGGACCCACCACGGAGAAGTTTCCATGTTGCTTTGTGGAAGAAGGATAATCAGATCATCCTGTGTTGCAAATTCGAAGAGTGCTGAGTCCAGGTATATACACGAATGAAACGGAAATGCATGTGTTAATATCTTGCTTTGATAGGAAGGATCAGTGCTTTTTTCCCAAGAAAAAAGGTTCCGGAACTAAACAATTATGGGCGGGCTAAAATCCCGAGAAAAACGGAATTGGGAGTTGGGAGGGGTCTCAATAAAACTGAAAGCAGTTGAAAACACTGAAATTAAATTAAAATAACTAAATTATTGTTTTTATTGCTAAAATAAATAAATAATTTTTTATAGCTGAAAAATGGTGCCGGAGCGCACCGATGGATGGATGGACGGACGAACGGATGGATGAGATAGATAGGTAGGTTCTGGATAGGTTGATAGGAAGGCAGATATGTAGATAGATAGGTAGATAGGTAGGTATGTAAATATATAAATATTTAGATACTAGATAGATGATAGGTAGATAGATATCCATGACAACTGACTGTTTTCGAATATAAAAATGCCTCTAACATTTATTTAGCAAATTACAGTATACTTTGCTAATAACAATTGCACCGGTTTTACAAAACATAGGACTACACCATGAACACACTGGACAAATACAAGAATTATCAGTACAAAATTCGACCAAACTTCTTATACTTTAAATAAATTAACGTTCTATGCAGACATTAAACGCGCTTACATAAATGTATAGCTACGTACATACCCTGGCAGCGCATATAGCCCAATGGTGTCTTTAACGACTGTCTATTCAACATAAAATTATGAAACACTTCTTTACAAACTATCCCTGATGACTCGTAACTAAGTCCGTCTTTATATTGGAATGTTCAAATACTTTCTTACACACGATTTCTTACAAATAGTCTGCCAACAGCGCCTTCCATTTTGCTGCATGTTTCTGCATTAACAGTTACTGTTCTGGGACGCTTAGCACAGCTGGCTGCCGGTGATGGTGGTATTGCAGAAACGGCGCCCGTAACTAAGAAAAAAACTCAGGAATCGGTTGCGGCGTTTAGAGTCTGTAGAGACCAAATGACGACATGGAGTTATCCCGCATCACGAGTTCAGATGGTTTCGCATGAACGGTCAATTTGGCTCCTTTTTGAAGATGGGCAATGGTCATTGTCCGGCTGTTGTAGGACGGGATGTCTCCCACCAACGGATCGTTCTGCTGGGCGGCTCGCGAATCGCTTGCGATCGGTTCATTTGTCTGGACGCCCTGCGCGATTTCGACGAGGATCTTTTGACCCAGCACGATAGTTGGATGGTCTTTGGGGTCCTTGGATTGCCCCCACTTGAATGCCAGGTGGCTATAAACAACGTAGAAGCCAGTCTGGTTAATGGTCACCTCCCCCGTGGATGTGTCGTAGTCGATGCAATTCATGTAAGCCACGTTTCCATCAATGTTCCATCCGCGAAGGACAGAGTAGACACCTGTTGGAACATAAATCATCATCATCATCACTCGACGTCGGCATCATAATCATAATCATAGTCATTGTCATCATCATCATCATCGTCGTCGTCGTCGTCGTCGTCGTCGTTGTCATGATTAAGTGGCGGATTCAAAGAGAGCAGAGAGAGTAACTGAAGCCTTCATCGGAAGAACCACTAGAGTCCATTTTTAACATTTTGAGATATTCACAAAACAAACTTTGAAAGTCTACAAGTATTTTATTTATGAAAATATCGAAAAGAAATTTAGCATTCACACGGATGTGTTATGTCTCTATAACATGTAAAAAAGATATTGATTTTACAGGTAGGTGGCGCCACATGTAAAGGTTTAAGTTTGCTGCGTACTGCAATTTCTTATGTAAACTTCATTTTTTTCGCCGTGAATAAATAGTATTCAATGAATAATTGCAAATTTGTTCACCAGTAACAAATTATTCATAATAGCTGCTGCTATTAAGCTAAAATTAGAGTTGTAATTAAATGCAAAAATTTTCTGCCTTGTGTGTTTGCAGTTCACGATTCATGCAAGAACCACTTAAGTCCAAGGACTCTAGTTGTTTTTACATGAACACTATATTTTCTTCCCACTGTAACTCTGGACTGGCGCGAGTTTTCTGAAAAACACACTTGTAAATACATGCTTCATAGCATTAAGTATCACAGGATACAGTTAACTCAAAAATGTCAAAAATGGACTCTAGTGGTTCTTCCGATGAAGGCTTCAACTGATGTACTACAAAATTTCGAGTAAATGTTTAATCGCAACATAGTAGACCCTAAAGAAGGAGATATTGTAATCGAGGCACCATCTATAAATTCAAAACTGCCTCTGTTATCACTATCCTCATCATCATCATCATCATCATCATCATCATCATCATCATCATCATCATCATCATCATCATCACCAACTGCAAATCCGACAAGCGTAGTAGGCAGTGTTTAATCTAGTCCCCCTCTTCTGGGAGGTGAAACAAGGTTTCTGGGGGGAGCTAAGAATTTACACAAGATTTTGTCTTCCATCTTCAAAAAGTCTATGACTTTTCCAAATTTCATCTTCAGAAAAAGTTGATGATTTTTTTTTTAGTCATTCGCCCGATTTTCAGAACTTTTCTACAGCAAAAAAGTTGATGACCTTTTTTTTAGGAAATCATCTCTCTGGGGGCGGGGGGGAAAACCATGGATCCACATGTATCCTGGGGGATTTTCCTCCCCTGAAGGTATCTAGCCTACATTGTAATATTGCCGGCCTCTGGGGGGAAACATCAATCCTGAGGGGGGAAACATTCCCCCCAAAGACGTCTAGATTAATCACTGGTAGTAGGACTGTCCTCTAAGACAGAGGCTTAATAATTAACTGTCTCTACCTGGCTTCTGCGTCGTCGTCGAGGAACCCTCGTTCTCGTCTCTGGTGAGAAAGAAGAACGCACCGCAAGCAACTTGTCCATCTGTTGATCTGTCGTGGCCGCCGCTGACAATTCCTATCGCAAACAGATATCACAGCCATTTATTACTTAGTTAGAAACCGATTTTCAAACTAGGCTTACTTTTACGATGCTTCTGTCTTGGCAGTTGCAGTACGACTCATCCTAATCATTACAATGGTGGATCTGTAAGGGACTAAAAAAAGGAGGAAAGGCCAAATTATCAAAGCCATACAGATTTAAAAAAATATTTTAACTACCTTTTTAGTCATCAGGACTTACATTTCATGATCGTCTTATATCGTAAAAATAATTCAAATGACCTTTCTCAGTCTTCAGCAAGCAACTTTTACGATCTATCTTCGTAGGCTGAGCACAATTTCTTCCGTTTTTGTGACAATTTCTTAGTTTATATTTCGAACTTTACAGTTTAGGACTCTACTGGAATGAATGCTGATGATCTCCAACAAATTCCTATGACAGCGTGAAACAATGCGTCTGTTAAAACAGCCCCTCCCCTTATTCGCTGATGCAATCTTGAATTAGTCACGATACATATAACTCTTCATCAACAAGGCTGATGAAGCAGGTGATTTATCAACGATTTCAAAGGTTTCTTACTTTGTTGAGCAGCAGTTGATGAAAGTTGTGTAGATATTGTTTCTTTGGTCATCTACCAAAATACAAACACAAAATACAGATCACTGTCATAGGCCTATATTATTGTAGGCCTACTCGTACTAGACTCCATGGCCAAGCAACCCGTCTTCAATCGCTGGATACAAAAAAGAACTTAGAAATAATTCTTATTGTAATTTTATTGAACTCGCATATTTGAGTAACGCCTCTTCACGGGAACTCCCCCACAGACTCTGCCGATCTGACATAACAAAACCACGTTCGAACAGAATACTGTAGGCCCTAGCAAACGTTCAGCGAAAAGGATTATGGGTAAGGGAGTTCATGTATACTAGTAACATAATGCCAGTGCGGAAAACGCGCTGTTTTATGCTTCGATAAAATCAGATCAGTTTAAACTACGATGTTACTTCTGTCGTGTGCACCTTCACTAATGCAGGATACAGTAACTTTAAGAAACTGGTGACAGTCAGCAAAGATGCAGATTCAAAGATAACTGGATGGCAATATCTATCTTACTCGTATAGTTCAGTCGCTAGGTGTCGTTTAACTAAGCGTCATTTTGCTTAAGTTGCTGATCTGCGTTTGGCTATAGAGTAGCGCTTAGAAGTTAAATTTCGTGCTTTGACTCTTAAGATGGTCTATGTGGTTATTTGGCCCATTGGCCTAAACTTGTGTTAGTGGCTAAGCTACTTATTACTACTGTTTAGTACTTGTAATAGAAACGACGTGTCTGAAAATCATTAATGAAACTATAGCAATATTAAATTCTTCAAATTCCACATCTCAGAACTGTCCTTAAACTTCTCAGATTTCTTATAATTATTATTGAAAACAGAGAAAAAAATTATTGCAATAGGTAGGTAGGTACGTACCTACGTACGTACGTACATATGTACGTACGTAGGCGGGCGGGCGGGCGGGCGGGCAGGCAGATATACAATCAGGTAGGTATAGATAACTAAATACTAAATAAGTGAAGATTCACCTACCTTTTCAATTAATTTCTGAAGTGCTTCTCGGTTTACAGTGCAGCAATTCAACAGTTCAGAAGCACCTCCGTCGATCTGTTCGCTCCCTGAGCACGGCCTACACGCCTTCTGAGCACTGCTTCCAATCAAAAGCGTCTCCGTCAAATCGTTGTGTCCTTCTGAACGCAGCAGCGGACTGTTCACGTACTTGAGTAGGAAGAGCAGACCAAATACAACAGCGACTGTAAGTACAACGTTAATGACTCCCAAACAGAAGTTCCGTCGCAAGGAGTCGCAAGAATCGCTATTCCCTCGACGTCTCCATGAAATGTAAGAAATAATGCGCTGCAGTGCCGGCATCTGGCGACTGCCGTCGTACTCGCAGCCAAAATTAAAGCCGTTCTCCAGACGCTGTTGCGCCGCCTGTCGAATGTCGGAAGACATCCCATTATTAGGAAGACCTACTACAGCTGGTGGTTGATAATCTTGATTGTAGCCTGGCAGGAATCGCTGGCCTTCGGCAGTGGGCAGGCCACTGCGCTCGAAACCTTGGTATGCCATTCCGATTCCAAAACTAGTGTCGACGATTGCCGAGGCCCTAAAATAAACAGAGTCAGACTTCAAGAAGTGTTGAATCAACGAATTGGACGTTTCCAGCTCTTCTGAAGTTGTAGGCTAACAGTTGTGATAACTCAGTCGTGATAACTTAGAACGGCCGCTCTATGTAAAAGACAAAAGATTCCCAGCACAGAATGTTGACCGATCGAAACGCTCTACTGAGTGCTGCGGTTTCTACGAGTGACTACTTATTTATCAGCTGAGCTTGGAACTCGCGTGAAATACCCTATTTATAACTCTCTGCATCATCTGCGAAACACACAGCTTTCAATTCTGTCTCTGTATCACAAACACCGCCACTGCTTAATTACCGGTACCTATCGGACCTTCATTAACCCTTCTATGAAGCCATTCTCTCAAACGTAGGCCTACTCAATCTATATAGGCATAGACCAAACTAAATGGGTATATCATTGTGTGAGTATGCGATAATTGTATAACCATGAAAGTTTGTCTGTACTTCACAATGAACTAAGCGCAGCTATTAGACGACTCTAGGCTACTGAACCGCCCTCTAACGTCGACTGCGTGAAGCTCAAGAGCCTATCGGTCGTGATAACGCGGAGATCGTGCCAGCTGGTTTGTATACCAACGATACGGATCCTTGGCCTATGGCATTCGTGCAGCATATAATATTGGCTGGAATTTTCTATTAAAATTTCCGTAAAAATCTCTGCGTGTACACGGGGCACATTTAGGGCGGAGCTTTTACTTAGACATTTTACATGAGGTTAAATCACAAAAAAATATTTCTCTGAAATCACGAAGACTGAACAATTGGCCTAACTGATATTCTTCTAATTATGATGGGAACTTCTGAAGTTTGTAATCATCGTTGTTGTTGTTGTTGTTGTTGTTGGTATTATTATTATTATTATTATTATTATTATTATTATTATCATTATCATTATTATTATCATCATCATCATCATCATCATCATCATCATCATCATCATCATCATCATCATCATCATCATCATCATCATCATCATCATCATCATCATCATCATCATCATCATCATCATTAGTAGCCTATTACTATATTGATTATTCTTAGTATTTATTTTTATTAATATTATTATTATTAGTTGTTGTTGTCATCATCATCATCGCCATCATCTTTATCATTACTACTTTTTATCATCATCATTGTTAATAGTATCATTATCATTATCATCATCAACATCATCATCATAATCATCATCGTCATCATCATCATCATCATCGTCGTCGTCATCATCATCGTCATCCTCATCATCACCATCATCATCCTCATCATCATCATCATCGTCGTCATCATCATCATCATCGTCGTCGTCGTCGTCATCATCATCATCATCATCATCATCATCATCATCATCATCATCATCATCATCATCATCATCATCATCATCATCATCATCATCGTCATCGTCATCGTCATCGTCATCGTCATCGTCATCCTCATCATCGTCATCCTCATCATCACCATCGTCGTCGTCGTCGTCGTCGTCGTCGTCGTCGTCGTCGTCGTCGTCGTCGTCGTCGTCGTCGTCGTCGTCGTCGTCGTCGTCGTCGTCGTCGTCGTCGTCGTCGTCGTCGTCGTCGTCGTCGTCGTCGTCGTCGTCGTCGTCGTCGTCGTCGTCGTCGTCGTCGTCGTCGTCGTCGTCGTCGTCGTCGTCGTCGTCGTCGTCGTCGTCGTCGTCGTCATCATCATCATCATCATCATCATCATCATCATCATCATCATCATCATCATCATCATCATCATCATCATCATCATCATCATCATCATCATCATCATCATCATCATCATCATCATCATCATCATCATCATCATCATCATCATCATCATCATCATCATCATCATCATCATCATCATCATCATCATCATCATCATCATCATCATCATCATCATCATCATCATCATCATCATCATCATCATCATCATCATCATCATCATCATCATCATCATCATCATCATCATCATCATCATCATCATCATCATCATCATCATGCTCTTTAAAACCATAGTCGGTGTTTCTGACCACTAATAAAAAATCACGCCAGTCTAAACCACACAATTCTCATAATCCAACCTGGATTTAACTATCATACGTCACCGAATAACTGGAAATTTCTTCTTCTATATGGTTAGTCTTCCTCAAAGTGAGTGGTGAAAGAAAATGCTAAAATATATGCACAATATAATCACATTAGCACAACCGAGGGGCTGGAAACGACCCACTGGAGTGTGCACTGAAGTCTTAACTGGGGTCCTAAGAAAGACTAGGGGGTTTAACCCCAACCCTCGACAATTCTCACATGTACACGTTTTTCTATTGCGACCTTATGGCTTCGATCCTGATTCTCGTGTACGAACTGTTGTAGTCTTAGAATTAAATTTCTTATATCAGCCACTGACGACATGCAAGCCAGCATCCTCATGCTCAGAGGTGCGCTCTGACCAATTTAGCTAACATGGCCATGACGGAGAAGAAGTAGCCTAGATCTGATTTTTAAGATCTATGCAAGTATTGCTCCCTGCACTTTAACCTATTTTAATTCTCATGCTCATTAGCGACGATTAGACAGAAATATCTACTCACTTCAGAATCATTTGCTTCAATCGAAACAACATCTCCATTGCTTTCCCAGTCTTTCTTTTCCGAACAAAATCCCTTTAGACAACGGAGCAAGAATGCGTGCACACAATCTGCAGTTTATAACGGGTATGTGGAACTTAACTGTGTTTCGTTAGGCCCTATTTTCGCTTTCACATTTCCAACAGGCAGGTATAGCGATAGAAAACTAATTGTAGAGGTAATTAAATTGAGCCAGAGTGCTTAATGAAAAATCAGATGGTGGAATGATTTTGAGGCAATGTGATTGTGTTCACGTATTGTAGACCTATAATGTCTTCAGGGTAAGAGACTAAGAGCTAAGACTGCTAGCATATATCAGGAGCTATTGGGCGGGATTTACAGCGAATGACTTTCTGTGGCATTTATTTTTATGCTTAGGCAGCCTACGCTGGGGTTTTCCCAGTTCCGATTCGTGCGATTCTCTGAGTCCAGTCCAAGTTTCGAACATTGATCTCTTAATTTAACAGAGAAAATGAACGGAAGGACGGAAGGACGGTATAATTGAAAACGGAATAATGGAAGGAAGGAACAATGGAACGATGGAAGACTGGAAGGCAGACAATCCGAGACCACGTGTACTTGGGAGAACTTATAGGCCCCACTTGCAGACGGATGTAATAGAAGAACATTAGGACGAAAGCTGGAAGGATGGGAGGGGGAGACTGGTGTGAGCAAAAGAGAAAAAGCATTTAAGTCTATTAGTGTTGCAGGGCTACGTCAGAGTTTCCAAAACCAAGATTGAAACACTGTTAATTTTTGTTTAGACATCGTACCTATTTTTAGCTAGCGTTACTCACAGTGTGCAGTGGCATTAGCCTATAGGCCTACTTGCATTTAGCACAGGTAAATTACAAAGTAAACTAATTTGGTCGGATGGCACTAATGAGCTATTGAACTAGGCCCTAAGTAGTAGATCTGGTTGACCAGGCCTACTATGCCTAGTTGTTTGAGACGCAATCATGAAGTTGAAGAATCTTTTGAACAAACACAACAATCACAAATTCCATAAGTCGGTATAATGATCGGATATTGTTAAGAATTTTTAAGACTATAAAACTAGGACTCCTAGTCTCTCTACACCTGTCAGTTCAGATATATATATATACTGTACACGCCTATTGGAAGCAATATTCACAGCTTGACAGTTTTCTTTAAATGGCGCTTTTCAACGACTGTGCACTTTCCTGCAGTGTAAATAAAATTCGCCTAGGCTGCAGTTCATCACAGAATAAGCTTCGGAAGACGATTGTCTTTAAACTCTATGTAGGCCTACTAGTGTTTACTATTTCCGATCGCAAGCGTAGTTGGTTGTAAAGACCGTATTGCCTTAACCCTGCTCAATGCTAATATTTTAATTAATATTGATCAGGTGAGATCATCCAGTGGCGGCGATCTTGTTTCACAGGTGGGGGGGGACAAGTACTGGGACAAAGTCGACCATGACGCCTCCTTGATGACCTTCTTTGGGAATTCACGCCAAAAAATGTGATGACCTTTTTTTAGGAATTTAGGAATTCATCTCCGAAAAAATCTGATGACCTTTTTTAGTCATTTATCTTAAAAAACTGAGATGATCTTTTTTTAGAAATTCATCTCCAACAAAGAATTTCCGGGGGGACACTAGGCTCAAAGAACAAGAGCTTTACCTCGTCTGGTCAAAAATGCAGTGAAAACCCTCACGCGCAAGTACATTTCTGGGCCTGTTTTCGTGTTTCTTCAAAATTTGGGGGGGGGGGACAAATGTATGGCGTGTCCCCCCACTCTTAAAGGTGGGGGGTCATGTCTCTCTCGACCCCCCGTGATCGCCGCCCATGACCATGGCTGCCAGTTCCATTTAAGGTACGTACCCTTGTAGGCCTACGGATTTGCCTACCGTGCTTCCGCCCATCAACGCGTCCCATCGCGCCTTCTCCTGGTCGAACCTTCACCCTGAAACTGTCATCCGTCGCACATATATACGTGGGCCGCTGTTGCATTTGACTAGGCTCAGCAATCAGTATACATTTTCAAATTTCTTGAAATGCACTTCCCTAGAACGTAGTCAGCTAGCTATTACATATATATAATATATAAAAGACCCATATGCGCGTTTAGGTATTAAAAGGAGCTATATATATGTTAAGTGCCTTTATACACGCGTGTGCACAACTGCATGCAAACTCGAGCCTACTACAAAAGTTTTTGAACTTGCACTCTAAGGAATTTGAAACACGCTCATTCTTCACTCTTCTCTGCCTTTATTCTGTGGGCGATTGAAAACCATTCTGTTTACTCCCGTGCCAAATTGTTTGCTATTCGTTCGTGGTTTTTGCTGTCACTTCTGAGAATTAAGTTTCCATTGAATATACGTCATATGAATAAATCAAACAAATAGAGCTGTCATGTTCATATAGGAAAAACCAAGAATGAATAGAGAAGTTCCCTTGAAAATGGAGCTATGTGAATAAAGTAAGCCAGTAAAGCACTCTTGTTCCGAGTGGAAAGTATGGTAGGCGATCGTTCCCGCTCTTCAGCCATGAGCCACTGATGGGCGAATCCCAAGGTCGTGAACACCGGACAGTATATCGCAGAACTTGCTCTTTACTATCCAGCTTACACCAGTACCAAATTCTATACTGCTTGGCGACTAGGAAACAACTGTCCAGAGTCGCTACAGGGGGTCCATAGAGTAGTGGTAACATCACTGGCGTGAAGAGCAAGAGGTAGCGGGTTCGCTTCCCGCTACCCTCCCAAATTTAGGTCCACTCATCCTTTCATTCGCGAGATGGCGCGTTGTTAAAATGAGATGTAGGACGTGATGGGCGCCTTGCATGGCTGCCGTGTACAGTTAAATTCGACTCCTGTAATAACTTGTGATCATCCGTTCATACTGATTTGTAATCATACTGCGTTGTTGTCAGTTTGAAGATATTAAACAAAGATTATTATTATTATTATTATTATTATTATTATTATTATTATTATTATTATTACACGGAATCCACACAGGAGGAGTGACTCCGCAACCATTCGAGTTGAGACCCAACGCTCTACCAGAAAAGTCCATCGTTTTGCTTAGCTGTATACAATTGGGGATCACAATAGAAAATTTCCTATGACAGCGCGAAACGATGCCTCTTTTAAAATAGCACCACCCTCCCCATTCGCTGATGCAATTCTGAATTACGTTGGTTCGCTTTGAAAGAAACGTTGACCATCCAACCCTAACTATTAATGCCTGGTTTTTCGTAGTATAAATGTAGAGTCCTTCTATATATAGATCCTGGGTTTTCCACTCAGTATTGAACCACTATAATTTATTATTATAGACGAGAGTCATAGATCCAGGGTCTTCATATAGAACCTCGGTTTTATTGTGACGTACGGGGTTTCGCAGCTTTTATCGCGGGCTTTTCTGACACGGAGTTTCCAAGAGCCACACCAACGCTCCTAAAACTCGAAGATTATGACTAACAGACTATTATGTTTAAACGCCAACTATCAATATATCGGCACAGGCCTATATATATATCTAGCCTTAAGATTATAGGCCTATACTAGATAGCTTAATAATGTGATAGTATAATTGGCGATTCTGGCAAAAGCTTTTCTGCGGTCAGAAGACTCGATCGATGAAGTACGATAGTCCGTATTCACAATTAGGCCTAGGCTATAGCCTAGCTGAAGGCCTTGATAACAAAAATCACTAAAAAAATTTAAATATAATTGCAGGACTATACGTGTATAGGTATAGCTTACATTGTAAAATGCTAAGTCATTTTTTTACAACAGTAATGATTACAATTACTAACACATACACACATGCATACATGCAGACGTGCGTAACACTGCGTATACAGTATACGGATATAGTACGACATACGAACGTAGGCCTACATGTGCGTAGGCTGGAATTAGACGGCATTTGTGGCATTTAACAAAACTTAATAAACACGAGACATTGTTTTACAAATAGTTGCCTAGTGTAAATAATAATAATCTGAAAAAAGCTCAAACCCAGTTAATTCTAGTAGGCCTAGTAGCGATATAATATTTTTGGAAAACAAGTAACAGTCAGATGAAATGGTGGGTCAATCTGTAGTCGCATTGCAATACGACATCGTAATCTTCTATGGCATTTAAAGACATTATCTAATGATATCTGTATCAAGACAATGGACACCACATGAATATAATAATAGAAACCCGATTTAGAAAGAAAACAGTCTGTTTGCATCAGTTAAACAGGACACTTTCCCGAGTGAATTTTCATGTCGAAGAATTACCGAGCATTAGGCCTATAAAACATCAACTAACAACACGATAGCGTAACTTTTCTGTCACCAACGCATGTTATAAGGCGTTTCTCATCAGTGGCAGTTTGCTCGTCTATCAACATAGTTTTCATGACATCGCAATCTCATATTTGTTCTAGCGTCAACGTTGATTGTCCTGAAGTCATCCATTGTTCCAGCATTAACGTTGATTGTCCTCAAGTCATCCATTGTTCTAGCGTCAACGTTGACTGTCCTCAAGTCATCTATAGTTCAAGCGTCAACGTTCATTGTCTTGAAGTCATCCATTGTGCTAACGCCAGCGTCTATAGGTCTATTGTGCTACGTCAACGTTGAATGTGCTGACAGCATCATTGTTTTTCTGGACATTTATCTCGCTCTAATGTTGGAATTTTCAACCGGAATCAAGAAGGACAAGTCACAAAATTTGTCATATAGTCTACGAACAATCTAGAATTCTGCTTTCTACAAAACGGTGCGCTCGAATATCAAAACGTTTAAGCCCTACTAGCCATGACCGTAGGATCAAGAAACCGAGACAGAGAACTTCGGAAATTTTGATAGGCCTACTCTTTAGCTTAATAGCTAAACTGCTGGGAGTTTCTGTGGCTCGAATTTGCCGCTAATTTCAGAGCCAGACAAGAGGCTTGTTTAGTGTATTTGGTTCCAAAGAGCTGTCACTGGAGATCCCGGATGCGTAGACGGAAACCATCTGACTGAGGCGTGACTCTGGATTATCCAGAAGTGACGACGGCTTGTCGAACTCAACCACCTGTAAGCACACAGTCAAAACACAAGGTTATTTGAATCAGATCACAAAATGCTACATTTACGAATGAAGCCAGGTGAAGAAGAGTGTGGGAATTAGGCCTCTGTTCTGCACTGAATATATCTACTGTTCAGGCATTGAGTGTTAGCAACTCGAAGCTCAGAAGCGGGAAGGCTGATGAGTTAGACGGGATTTAAATACAGGTTTTGTAAATAAACCAAACAATGACCGGTCGAAACAGACACAATATTTAGTGTAATGCGAGTACAACATTGAAAGAGTATATATTTTTACGAGTGTTAGGGCATGGTCAAGGACGTAGCAAGACTTAAATTCAAGAGGCGACAACTCCGGGGACATTGAGGTATAACCAACAGAAAATTTTTGACATCTAAAAGTGCCTCCTCTTGCCTCAGTGTGGCTACACCTATGGCATGGTGCCTGTCATAACCACCTTTATCTCCGATAGCGGGAAGGCTGTTGAGTTAGGCCTAAGTATCTGATAATAGTTACTTAATTGATAATTAATTAGTTGTTACACCACTTAATGCCATTGCTAATGGCATCGTCGTGACCGTGGTAATTATCGTTGCTGTTGGACAAAATAAGCTGGGTCAAGGCCGCACGAAGGTCGCCATGGAAAAACGTGTAGCCTACATTTAGACCCAGGGGCGGATCTAGACTTTTACTTTACGGGGGGCGATTTCTTGGACGTCCAAGGTCAAAGGAATTAAAATTAAAATTATTTATCAAGTTTAAAGCATGATTAAAGCAAGGGCGTCTAGAAGTAATATTCAAACTGCAGTCCGGCGCTGTACATGCGTAATAATAATCACACGACATTTATCCTGTAGTACAGTATAGGGCCTAGTATATCACATTTTTAAATTTTAAATATAAAAAAATTATTTTTTGGACACTTAGGGGGCGATCGCCCCAATCACCCCCCTCTGGATCCGCCACTGTTTAGACCTGATCGTTAGGTTTGAAAGTACTAACCTTTCCATCGTCGAGGACTAAGACTCGGTCGCAGCTGAGGATTGTCCTCAGGCGATGTGCTATGATCAGAACGGTGCATTCAGCGAAAGTCTCGGTGACTGTCGTCTGTATCTTCTGCTCCGTTTCGTCGTCCAAGGACGCAGTTGCCTCGTCCAAGATGATTATCTGAAACAAGTTGAAGGAGAGGCAGGCACGGTCACACCCCCGTCAAAGCATCAAAGATCTAACAGCGATGTTCTTGCAAATTACTTTCTCACAGCTTATGAGAAATTTTCATCTATTAACCTGAAATTGGTGACTGATAATCTCGTCAGACTTTAACATTGCATGTATGTATGTATGTATGTATGCATGCGTGTGCGTGTGTGTGTATGTATGTATGTATGTATGTATGTATGTATGTATGTGTGTGTGTGTGTGTATGTATGTATGTATGTATGTATGTATGTATGTATGTATGTATGTATGTATGTATGTATGTATGTATGTATGTATGTATGTATGTATGTATGTTTCTATAGCCCCAGTTTGTTCATTCATTCTGAGAATTTATTTAGCACCTCTTCAAGAGACCTACTCAGAGGCGCCTTATGTAATTTTATGTTAATCAGTGTATGGCTACATGTAGTTAGATGACCTGACCTACGCATCTGATGAGTCTTTCTTGAAGTGGCGCTATATAAATTTAAAATTACAATTACAATTACCCTCGTGTGGCGCAGTAGGACCCTGGCCATGCAGAGCAGCTGTCTTTCTCCCTGCGACATGTTGTCTCCGTTTTCACGGACTGCAGCCGACAGTTGTCCATCCATCTGAACCACCTACGGACAAACGAAAACCCTTCTAACAACAAGCACCAGGACAGGAATACACTTAGCCTTTCCTAGCATCAGTACTCTCGGATTCCAGATCTGTCATATTATCAGTATGAGCAAAGACAGTGTTTTTTTATAACAATAAACTTCCTAATAACTTTACGGCAAGGAACTGAACAATTGGAGTGTCGACTACAAAAACTGACCAACCGTAGCCTCGTTCTCTGGTTTTCTGACCAGTTGGAATTCGATCGTTCCGCTCCAATGCATTACGATTGTCAACTAAGATTCACTTGAAGCGATCATCAACGGCGCTTCAGAAGTCATTAGATTGGATTAGGTACTTCAGAGCCAACATTCTAATCTAGTGTTTAAAAACACTAGATTGGATTAGGTACTTCAGAGCCAACATTCTAATCTAGTGTTCAAAAACACTAGATTGGATTAGGTACTTCAGAGCCAACATTCTAATCTAGTGTTTAAAAACACTAGATTGGATTAGGTACTTCAGAGCCAACATTCTAATCTAGTGCTTAAAAACACTAGATTGGATTAGGTACTTCAGAGCCAACATTCTAATCTAGTGTTCAAAAACACTAGATTGGATTAGGTACTTCAGAGCCAACATTCTAATCTAGTGTTTAAAAACACTAGATTGGATTAGGTACTTCAGAGCCAACATTCTAATCTAGTGTTCAAAAACACTAGATTGGATTAGGTACTCCAGAGCCAACATTCTAATCTAGTGTTCAAAAACACTAGATTGGATTAGGTACTTCAGAGCCAACATTCTAATCTAGTGTTTAAAAACACTAGATTGGATTAGGTACTTCAGAGCCAACATTCTAATCTAGTGTTTAAAAACACTAGATTGGATTAGGTACTTCAGAGCCAACATTCTAATCTAGTGTTTAAAAACACTAGATTGGATTAGGTACTTCAGAGCCAACATTCTAATCTAGTGTTTAAAAACACTAGATTGGATTAGGTACTCCAGAGCCAACATTCTAATCTAGTGTTCAAAAACACTAGATTGGATTAGGTACTCCAGAGCCAACATTCTAATCTAGTGTTTAAAAACACTAGATTGGATTAGGTACTTCAGAGCCAACATTCTAATCTAGTGTTTAAAAACACTAGATTGGATTAGGTACTTCAGAGCCAACATTCTAATCTAGTGTTTAAAAACACTAGATTGGATTAGGTACTTCAGAGCCAACATTCTAATCTAGTGTTTAAAAACACTAGATTGGATTAGGTACTTCAGAGCCAACATTCTAATCTAGTGTTTAAAAACACTAGATTGGATTAGGTACTCCAGAGCCAACATTCTAATCTAGTGTTCAAAAACACTAGATTGGATTAGGTACTCCAGAGCCAACATTCTAATCTAGTGTTTAAAAACACTAGATTGGATTAGGTACTTCAGAGCCAACATTCTAATCTAGTGTTTAAAAACACTAGATTGGATTAGGTACTTCAGAGCCAACATTCTAATCTAGTGTTTAAAAACACTAGATTGGATTAGGTACTTCAGAGCCAACATTCTAATCTAGTGTTTAAAAACACTAGATTGGATTAGGTACTCCAGAGCCAACATTCTAATCTAGTGTTCAAAAACACTAGATTGGATTAGGTACTCCAGAGCCAACATTCTAATCTAGTGTTTAAAAACACTAGATTGGATTAGGTACTTCAGAGCCAACATTCTAATCTAGTGTTTAAAAACACTAGATTGGATTAGGTACTTCAGAGCCAACATTCTAATCTAGTGTTTAAAAACACTAGATTGGATTAGGTACTTCAGAGCCAACATTCTAATCTAGTGTTTAAAAACACTAGATTGGATTAGGTACTTCAGAGCCAACATTCTAATCTAGTGTTTAAAAACACTAGATTGGATTAGGTACTTCAGAGCCAACATTCTAATCTAGTGTTTAAAAACACTAGATTGGATTAGGTACTTCAGAGCCAACATTCTAATCTAGTGTTTAAAAACACTAGATTGGATTAGGTACTTCAGAGCCAACATTCTAATCTAGTGTTTAAAAACACTAGATTGGATTAGGTACTTCAGAGCCAACATTCTAATCTAGTGTTTAAAAACACTAGATTGGATTAGGTACTCCAGAGGCAACATTCTAATCTAGTGTTCAAAAACACTAGATTGGATTAGGTACTCCAGAGGCAACATTCTAATCTAGTGTTCAAAAACACTAGATTGGATTAGGTACTCCAGAGGCAACATTCTAATCTAGTGTTCAAAAACACTAGATTGGATTAGGTACTCCAGAGGCAACATTCTAATCTAGTGTTTAAAAAGTCAGCATAACTATGTTTACTTTATCATGAATATGCTGTTGGTTAAGGCGTTTATACTGCGATGCTATGTTAAGGCATATCTTCTTAATGGTTATGATATGTATGCTAGTTGATGCTATATTATGCTATGTCATGTTATGCTATGTTATGTTATGTTATGCTATGTTATGTTATGCTATGTTATGATGTGCTATGCTATGTTATGTTATGCTATGCTGTGTCATGCTATGCTATGCTATTTGATGCTATGTTATGTTATGATGTGATGTACTACGTTATGTTATGCGATGTTATGCGATGCTATGCTATGTTAGGCTATGTTATGCTATGCTATTTGATCTATGTTACGTTGTCATGCATGCGTCATGTCATTTGATGTCACGTTAAGAAGTAGTCATGAACTACCGTGTCCTTGAGATGACATCTCTCGAGCGCCGTCCATAGTTCCTCGTCGTTGTGATGTCCGAAAGGATCGAGATTAGTTCTACGTTGATTAGTAAAAGCATAAAAACGCTACCAATTCAGATTCATGCAGAATAAGATCTATGCTAACATCGCATGCACTACAATGTAACTAGTTCATTCGTAGATCGGTAACACACATGCGCTTCTACGTGTACAATGTATAGTAATATATTCGTGTTTATTGAGAAGCTCGCTAACAAACCGCAGTAAGTAACATTGAAACATGTGACAGTACAATTATCAAGGTCGTATACAACACACGACTTGGCAGCCTGTTAGGCGCCCGCTCATTTTACAGCTGCCTCCTAAGAAGTGGAAACATGAGTCGATCTATAGGGAGCGTATACGGGTATCGAACCGAGTCTTTCAAGATCTTATGTTCTTCGAGCAAGAATGTTACCATTCATCTATCGCCCCCATGTAAAACACGTAAGAAAATGAGAGTATGGTATAGTATACATAGAAAATTAAATAACAAAATGTAAGGGATTTAACCAAGCAACAGGCATCATCTCGTCCTTGGTAACCTTCAATTCGAAAGTCGATCGTGTAATTTAGGCCTGTTTATCTTATTCACTTCATTTGAAATACCATTTTGCATAATTCATCTTCTTTCTAAATAGTCCCACTTCCACAGCCTAAAGTTGCCACCAGCCAAATCAGCAGTTCAGCACCCTCGTGTTTCTAAAATTTACCCTTTCAGATACAATATGCTCATAGAATAAGTTTAATTTGGCACTAGACATACATGTTGTCTGATAAGTTGGCCTCTGCTTAGTGTAGCTATAATTTGTTGAGAGTTGTCAAATGCTACCTGATTGTTCCTGAGAAGAGAACGGGATCTTGTGGAATGATTGACAGTTTGGTCCTAAGTTCCTCCAAGCCAATAAGTGCAATGTCTGCGTCATCAATCTCCACTTTGCCTCCGCACGCTTCCACTAGACGGAAAAGTGCTCCCACTAAGGACGATTTTCCTATAAAATCAAATCTACGATAAATTTCGAAGAATGTGGATCTACATATATAATCCGTTTAAACAAGGTCTACATATATTATTCGTTTAATAGGCCCTACATATATCATTCGTTTTATAGACCCTACATATATTATTCCTTTAAATAGGGTCTAGGGCCGCCCTACATATATTATTCGTTTAAATAAGGGTCTAGGCCCTACATATATTATTCGTTTGAATAGGTCCTATATATATTATTCGTTTAAACAGGGCCTATATATATTATTCGTTTAATATGGCCTATATAATATTATTCGTTCAAAGCAATCATTACACGCGCAAAGTAAGAAAAGGTGAATCTCAAGCGCTTTTGAAAACGATCGTTATAGGTTGAAGACAGCGTCACGTAAAGACCTTCAGAATGCAACAATGGGTCTTGACAACAGTGATTCAACTGAAGATGATATATTGGCAAGTCGAGCATTTTGTGATAGACGATTTAAAATACAATGGACACAGCGACAACGGAAAGCTTTTGATCGGACACATCAACTGAACCGAAGGGAGTGTCAGATGCACGAAACGAGGTTGATACTGCAGGGTCAACAGTGCAGAAAGATATGAACTCCGGGCTTTAGAGTTCAACCATGCGTTCATTTCCACTGTGACACGTACTGTATATCAATCTCGATCCTTGATGTTATTTAAATGTTATCGTATACTTGATACTGATGCAATACAATGCAATACAAAGAAGACTGATCTTTGACCTCTTTGTTACTATAACTGACCTGACCCAGTTCGACCGACTATGCCTATCTTCTCCCTCGATGCCACAAGAAATGAGATTCCGCGGAGGACCAGCGGAAGTCCCTCGCGGTGGCGTAGATTAAGGTTGGAAAACTTGATTTGTCCCTTCGAAGGCCAGTCCTTTGGAAGCCGAAGCGTCTTCGTCACAAGAGGACCTTCCTCTTTCAGCGTCTGAAATATCCAGTGTACACACGGAAGCGTCGAAAATCGCTCCAAGATACTTTGAATGAGGTTAATTTTAATAAATCTATTTTCTATAGATCCAGCCAAGTATCAATGCTGGTAGTGACATGAAATGGTAACAGTGAATTGAAATCCACCAATCAAGCCTACAACCTACAAAGTTCAGAGGCTGTAGACTTCATACCATAGACCTACCATACCATGCCATACCATACCATGCCATACCATGTCATGCCATGCCATACCACACCAAACGATACCATACCATACAATGACATACCAACATAATATAGAATAGCATAACATGATATTGCATTATAATATTATTACATAGCCATTAGCTTATTCATAACAGACTTAGATATGCTAACTTTTACAAAGTTAATCGGTATTTTGGTTCTACGTACACGAGAGTATAATCTTAATATCGCATTGAATAAATAACGGCGAAACATGTTCTAAGCATTGGAACTGGTTAAACTGATCGGGCATAGAGAATTCTAGTTCCTGAATACGATATTCTAGAGATGTATTAAGATGATGTAAGGCACTCGCCTAAGTCGCCTGCTAATCAATTGTTTTATAGATACACAGATACATAAATACATAGATACATTGACAGATATATACATAGATGGATGCAGAGAGACAGACAGACAGACAGAGATATACATAGAGACAGGGTCACAGAGGACACAGAGACACACAGAGAGATTAATTACACACGCTTTAATAATTAGTAATCAAGCCAAATAGATGAAAGGTCGTCATGGAAACATAAACTTACTGTTGCGTACGAATGAATCCTTTCTACGGACACAAAAGTTGCACCTGCGTCGACCGCGAAACGAACAAAGAACTGGAACAGGGTCAGCAGCTGAAAGCAAAGCCAACTCTGAGATCTTCGCAGTTCATACTTACCATTGACTTGCCATCTACGTTCGTCATCGCTTGTCTCATCCTACTGACAGCGAAAGGTTTCAATTCGAGATGCTCGTGCCGGATCAAGTCTCACTG
Organism: Allolobophora icterica; assembly: GCA_963556255.1. Taxonomy (NCBI): domain Eukaryota; kingdom Metazoa; phylum Annelida; class Clitellata; order Crassiclitellata; family Lumbricidae; genus Allolobophora; species Allolobophora icterica. The sequence continues at coordinate 36,288,350 of OY744612.1, read as the reverse complement.
GTCGGTAGGCTTCGACATACTCAAGACAAGCGCATGCTGGTCTCGAGTTAGTCTAGTCTTTGCACTCTGAAAGCCTTGGGATCTGCGCTGGTCCATTACCTCAATGTTCTAGTGCATGTGGCCATAGGCTATGTGTATTACAATCATCATCCACATTTACTCCGCTTTAATTAATTACACCTAAGTTTAAAATTTCAGACACTGATTAGATCGCTTAGCAGTCATTATCTCTCTTGATACATACAACCAGAATGTAACCTTTGACCTCAACTGAAACAATTAAAACTTATCAATAACAATGGTACAATTATGTGTGATACGATAACTCGGTAGCGCTCTTCGTCTGTAATCCAACGATTTGCGGCGGATTCGAGCCAACTGAGCGGACATTCCTGGACACGTTCGTGCATTATTGTACCTCTCACCAAGTCAGGGGTGGGCAAACTACGGCCCGCGGGCCGGATCAGGCCCGCCAACACATTTTATCCGGCCCCACAATTCTCCAGAAAATTTTACAAAAAATTCGGACCGGAGAAGTTTTCTTCGTTTTAATCACGTGGTGCTGCTCTCTTACTTATTATTTCGGTCTCGTCTTTCATAATAACTCTATGTATTAACTGCCGATCTGCCCCATTTTCCCGCAGCGGTTAATGCACATGATCTGTATGCAGAAGCGAAATCCTTTCAAGCAAGGTCCTTGCCTTTCAAGGAAAGCTAATGTTTTTTTAAAGCAGATGAAATAACAAAGCTACAGAGAATTTCCTACCCTCCAGTTGCAAACTGTCACAGCATAGTCTGCAGAAAAATATAGCCTTCAGACTTCAGTTGTCAATTTGAAAGAAGAGTACTCCAGACGCTTTGCGGATTTTAAATCGAGACTGAATTTGCTTTGCTTGGCTTACTGCAAGGCCTGCCGTTAACATCTGACATCGAAAAATAATCATAGGCCTAATTTGTGGGAGTACGAGGGGTACCCGTACCCCCAACTTTTTGCACTGGGGTACCGTACCCCCCACTTTTTGAACAATGTCAATCAGAATTTTATTATTGTGCCTTCCCAGAGATCGCAGTCTCCGCCTTGCTGTGTGTATGTATGAAATTGATATCCCCCGCTTTTTATACCAAAGTTACGCCCGTAACGCCCCTGACAATAATATTAGCTTCTACGAAACTTCAGCTGGAGTTAACCGACCCACAAAGTGACATTGTTCTCAAACAGCAGCTCAAAGGATCAGACCTAATGACATCATTTTCTTCACCCGGAAAGGAACAATTCTCAAATATGCAACGTTTCCTTTAGAAAATTAATGTTTGCGTTATTCGTATCTAGTTATATCTGTCAACAAAGCTTTTCAACTATAAAGATAAACAAATCCTAGTACAGGCATTAGTTAACTGATCTAAACTTGAACTAACACTGCGAATTACAGCCAGTGCAATCACTCCAGATTATGGGAAACTTGTTAATTTATGCGCACAGTTGCATACATCTCACTAGTAACAGCAAAAGTGTATTTAATATGTTATAAATAAGTAAACTTTTCATGTTATTCGTCATTAAAAGTTAAAAACTTGTTACCCGGCCCTCCGAATTTTTTTGGCGTTCAATGTGGCCCGCTGTGCAAAATGTTTGCCCACCCCTGCACCAAGTGGTATATTTTTGGTACCGGTGTAATCTGGGGAGTAAACGGTAAGTCCTTCAATGCGCTGGTCCCGTGTTCAGCACCTAGGGATTCTCCAGAGCAGAGCTGGAAAAAGGAGCACCTCCAGTATATTGTACAAGGGAGCTTATATTGCATTACTTTACTTTACTAATGATGACATAGATTAAAGCAAGGTCGAGTATTAAGCCATTCAAGCAAACGCTAGCGTCAGTATAGAGACCTGGAAGGAGTAGATGATGGCTGCTCCACCGTAGGCTGTTGGGACATCGCTTCGTAAGAGGAAGACGAGGAGAGCCGTGCAGGAGACGAGGGTCGTCGTTATGAACGCCAACCGAACTGCGACCCATCGCATTGTAAAATGCGACAATAACACCGTCGCTGTATTGTGATCGAGACTCTCTCGCAATCTACAATAGCCAATCCCAGCAACCAGGTAATGTCATCTCATCGATATAATGTGATCTTAGCGTATATAGTGTATTCTTAGGTACGTATGTATACGTATGTATATACATTGGGAGGTATAATGTGGGGTGAGGTAGCCGATTGGTTAGAGCGCTCCGCCTGTAACGTGAAGGGCAAGGGTTCGAGTCTTCAGCTCAGGTGGTCACCGTGTAGGGAGCTTGAGCAAGTCCTTCACGCTCAGTTGCTCATCGCCATCGACGTTCTTTCGTACGATTGTGTGTGCACTTCTGCACTTTGGAAGAGGGCAATATCAAATACGGTTCTATTCTATTATAGTTGTATGCAGGGGCGTCTATCCCCCCCTAAGTCATTGGAGCAACGTCCCTTTTCCCCCTCTTCTACCCCCCTTCCCGTTCCTTCCCCCCTAAAATGGTGGCACACACACTGACAGATCTCCCCCCCCTATTCCTTGGATGGAGCATTTGCTCCAAGGTTTCTATGGTGTAGACGCCCCTGGTTGTATGGTATGTACATATATATATATATGCTTATATGAATGTATCTATGCATGTGTGTATGTATGTATGTTTGGATGTGTATAGGCTTTCGTGACTTCCATCTATATACCTGATTTCGAAATCCGACGTCTTGTCGTAGGCCTGGATGCTCGATAGTCCGCGCAGAGTGGCGTCGACGTGACTGAGAAGCGGTGATGTGGAGATGAGCTGCAGCCGCTTAACCTCACGGACCCCGGCGCGGAAGACGATGTAGAGGACGATGAAGATGACGCCGGTTATGAAAATGGCGATCAGGAACCAAGGCATGATGATTGCTATCAAGACCAGGTAGATGAGGATGTTCAAAAACGACTTCACAGTGTTCTCGATCATCATCGGAAGCTTTGTGTCCACTAAAAAACGAGAAAACGTTAACACCTTTGCTTAAGTTAATAATAATAATAATAAAAATAATAATAATAATAATAATAATAATAATAATAATAATAATAATAATAATAATAATAATAATAATAATAATAATAATAATAATAATAATAATAATAATAATAATAATAATAATAATAATAAGATGATGAAAGTTTCGACGTCAGTCATAAATCAGAGGCACGAGCAATCAATCGCTCAGAGGAAGAAATTAAGTCGTCGTTGATTTAGAAGGGATATTAAAACAAACCGGGTTGTGTCTTACGTAAGTGAAATAAAGAAGCGTGTTGTTAACGCAGAAAAACGATGCATGTATTGAATAAGTCTGTCTTGCGATTTTGTCTTGACGTAGCGTCTTGGCCATATAAACCTTACTTGAATTAGTTAGAAGAAAATCTTAAATTACAAATTACGATGATTGATACGGTATTTAATTTATTAGCATACGCTATTATTGATGAGGCCTAATTGTCAGGCCTGATTTACTCAACAATATTGCCCATATAATTTTATTATCCCATAAAATACAAATACAACGATGTCATAAATTAAACTCTGACGGTTGATCAACAACAGAAACAAGTGATGACTTGGCGGCGTGTAAATATAATAATCTATTTATTATCTAGTATAGTCTATGCTAGGTAATAATTAGATCAAATTATAGGGCCCTACAAGATTGTCTATGCCGCTCTATGGCATAGTTTATACAGTACAATCTTATCCAATCTAAGCTCATCTAAACAGATTCTTATCGGCTTCTGCACACACACACACACACACACACACACACACACACACACACACACACACACACACACACACACACACACACACACACACACACACACACATATTCCGCTAGTTCTCCGACAAATATTAGATTTATCTTATACGGTGGCTAGTTTGTATGAAAACTGTATCGATGGTAGTCCATACTTTCGTCCATATCCCTGGAGAAACGGTTAATCAGTCTACCAAGGGGAGTTGTATCGAAGAACAGAATCGGAGTCCTCATAACTTTGCGAAACAACTGGTCATGAAGACGACTCGACGCTCGCATTAGCACCTAAAGTATACGAACAACAATGCATTCAAGGTATCCTTAATTAATCTAATCGTAATGGAAGTACTGGAGAGATGACTATGATATGAATGCGCTCAGGGATGTTGCATGTATTTATGTATGTATGTATGTATGTCTGACAGTCGATCTATTTTATTTGGTGTACCCCAGGGATCAAATCTCGGCCCTTTACTTTTTCTCTTGTACATAAATGATCTAGCCACAATATCTAAAACCCTCCACTTCATTTTATTTGCGGATGACACAAATATTTTTTTTGCACACCCTTCTTGGCAAACTCTAATGGAAATAGTGAATTCAGAATTGAAACTCATCAATCACTGGTTCTCAGCAAATAGACTCACCCTCAACGTTGACAAATCTAATTTCATTCTTTTTAAATCCCACAGAAAAATTGTGCCCATAGATATTACCCTTGAAATCGCAGAAACCCCCTTGGACCAAGTGGAGTCTACCAAATTCCTGGGGGTGATTGTGGATAAACATCTCTCCTGGAGAGACCATATTAACTTTGTCGCACAAAAAATAGCGAAAAACATAGGTATAATCAATAGGATTGCCCACCTACTTCCTGAAGTGATTAGGCTAAATTTATATTATTCTTTAATTTTACCGTATCTAAATTATTGCAATATTATTTGGGCCTCCACGTACGAATCTAGATTGAATAAATTAATAATTCTTCAAAAAAAGGCAGTTCGGATGGTGGCAGGAGTGCCTTTTGGGACCCATACTGCACCAATCTTCAGCAGACTTAGACTACTAAATATAAGTCAACTTAGGCTAACACAAATTGGTAAATTTTTCTATCGGTTTGAACACAATAACCTTCCCTCCTCATTCTGTGACTATTTTATCCCAGGATCTCGGATCCACACCCATCACACTAGGAACGCCGCTGCCCTCAGACCAGTTAAGGCTCGTACCAACTCACGACTATTTAGTTTAAAGGCGTATGGGCCCAAAGTATGGGAAACTATACCTCCCGATATCCGTCACTCTCCAAATATAAATTTATTCAAATCTCGTCTGAAATCATTTATCTTGAATGGTTGTTAACGGACCTTGGAACGACCACAGGGTTTGGCCAATGCTGCTCGGTGGGCGCGCCGCGCCGGGTTACGTGCTGCTCTTCTCCACATTCATTCATTTTTTCTCCTACTTATTCTTTTCTTATAGGACTGATAGTCCTATTTTCTGTTTCTTTGTTTCTTTTGTTGACGTTTAGTTAAGTATATATAAATGATTAGTTAAGTTTAACAATGATTTATTTTGCTTTCTCTCATGTTTCCACACCAGACCTCAACTATCTACTCCCTCTGGCTTACCATGACTTGACAGTCACTTAAGTCATGTACAACACTAGTAGGTGTCCCTGCTTAGCGGGAGTTACCTCCCTTTAGGGCCACTTTTTGCTCTATCTGAGACAGAACCACAATCCGACTACTTATAGTTTGTTACATAACATGTTTTTGTTTTGTTTTGTTTTGATGGAAGCAATAAAATGATTTGATTTGATGTATGTATGTATGTATGTATGTATGTATGTATGTATGTATGTATGTATGTATGTATGTATGTATGTATGTATGTATGTATGTATGTATGTATGTATGTATGTATGTATGTATGTATGTATGTATGTATGTATGTATGTATGTATGTATGTATGTATGTATTTATGTATGTATGTATGTATGTATGTATGTATGTATGTATGTATGTATGTATGTATGTATGTATGTATGTATGTATGTATGTATGTATGTATGTATGTCTATCTATCTATCTATCTATAATGAACTTCTATAGCGCCCCTTCAAGAAATCTACTCAGTGGCGCTCCCGACCCAGGCCCGGTCAAAAAGAAAGGTCTTAAGAAGGCCATAGAAAGTACCTGAGAGGTCTCTAGGGAGAGAGCGAAGGGAGAGAGGGAGGTCGTTCCAAGCGGTAGGACCCACCACGGAGAATGCCCTACGCTGCGCCATAGCAGTACGCGCATAGGGGACAGCAAAATCACCCCGGGAGGCCGAGCGCAAGGCACGGCGCCACGCACAAGCGGAAGTTAAAGTAAAGAGCTCGCAGAGGTAGGCCGGGGCCCGCCCTAGGACACAATGCCACGCCATGGTGGAGACCCTGTAATGAATGTGATGCTGGACAGGAAGCCAATGGAGAACGTCTCGCATAAATTCAGAGACGTGGTCAAACCTGGAGATGCCGCCAACCAAGCGTGCAGCCGACCGCAAAACCCTCTCTAGACAAACAATGCGAGTCTGAGGAAGTCCAACAAAGAGAGAGGAGCAATAATCCAAACGATTGACAATAAATGCATGTACCAGAGTGGAAGCCGCGGAGAATGAAAGAGAGCGGGATACAACACGCAGCTGGCGCAGTTGATAGTAGCAAGCACGAGTCAGTTCATGAATGTGCTTAGAAAAGGAGAGTTCTTGGTCAAGAATGACGCCTCAAAACTAACTATTTCTCATTCTCTCTTTCAAACGTGTGGGTATCCAACCTCTCTTCATCTGACGACTGTGTAAAATTAACTGGCATTAAAAATATTTGTAATAATAATATAATTAATAATTATGTATAGTCTGAGACAGTCTAGTTTATTCTAATTTAGTCTAGCCTAATCATCGTTTAGACCTAGTTTTTGTATTAGGTCATATTTTTCTAACTATGAGCTTAGATAGAAAATGAGAGTAATCAACGATTACCTTAACGACGACTACGCTGCGTAGTGCAAAGAAAACGATGATAGCAACCAGTGACATTCCATAGACGAGGTTGTACATCCAGAGATGTACGTTGTCAGAAATGTCGTCGCTGACGATTGTTTCATTGCTGCCGTTTATCATCGCACCCTGCACATACAAATAAAGTCTCTACCCTCAAAACTAAATAAAGTCTCAACCCTCAAAACTAAATAAAGTATCTACCCTCAAAACTAAATAAAATCTCTAGCCTCAAGACTAAATAAAGTCTCTACCCTGCACATCCAAATAAAGTATCTAACCTACAACGCGATTAAGCCAAATCCAAATGCACGAACCCCTAAAACCATATATAAATCATGCAATGCACATATAAATATACATAAACTGATAAACATATATTTAAATACCTAGAAACCATGATTTAAAAATCAAGAAAACATGTTGTTCACAGAGGCCAACAAATCTGCTTTATTATTGATCTTTTGTTGAAGACGATAACACTTCATAGCCATTGGTAACACTACCGATAACACTTCATAGCCATTGGTAACACTAGCGATAACACTTCATAGCCATTGGTAACACTAGCGATGACACTTCATAGCCATTGGTAACACTAGCGATAACACTTCATAGCCATTGGTAACACTACCGATAACACTTCATAGCCATTGGTAACACTACCGATAACACTTCATAGCCATTGGTAACACTACCGATGACACTTCATAGCCATTGGTAACACTAGCGATAACACTTCATAGCCATTGGTAACACTAGCGATAACACTTCATAGCCATTGGTAACACTAGCGATAACTCTTCATAGCCATTGGTAACACTACCGATAACACTTCATAGCCATTGGTAACACTAGCGATAACACTTCATAGCCATTGGTAACACTACCGATAACACTTCATAGCCATTGGTAACACTAGCGATAACACTTCATAGCCATTGGTAACACTACCGATAACACTTCATAGCCATTGGTAACACTACCGATAACACTTCATAGCCATTGGTAACACTACCGATGACACTTCATAGCCATTGGTAACACTACTGATAACACTTCATAGCCATTGGTAACACTACCGATAACACTTCATAGCCATTGGTAACACTACTGATAACACTTCATAGCCATTGGTAACACTAGCGATAACACTTCATAGCCATTGGTAACACTACCGATAACACTTCATAGCCATTTGTAACACTAGCGATAACACTTCATAGCCATTGGTAACACTAGCGATAACACTTCATAGCCATTGGTAACACTACTGATAACACTTCATAGCCATTGGTAACACTAGCGATAACACTTCATAGCCATTGGTAACACTACTGATAACACTTCATAGCCATTGGTAACACTACTGATAACACTTCATAGCCATTGGTAACACTAGCGATAACACTTCATAGCCATTGGTAACACTACCGATAACACTTCATAGCCATTGGTAACACTACCGATAACACTTCATAGCCATTGGTAACACTACCGATGACACTTCATAGCCATTGGTAACACTACTGATAACACTTCATAGCCATTGGTAACACTACCGATAACACTTCATAGCCATTGGTAACACTACTGATAACACTTCATAGCCATTGGTAACACTAGCGATAACACTTCATAGCCATTGGTAACACTACCGATAACACTTCATAGCCATTGGTAACACTACCGATAACACTTCATAGCCATTGGTAACACTAGCGATAACACTTCATAGCCATTGGTAACACTACCGATAACACTTCATAGCCATTGGTAACACTACTGATAACACTTCATAGCCATTGGTAACACTAGCGATAACACTTCATAGCCATTGGTAACACTAGCGATAACACTTCATAGCCATTGGTAACACTAGCGATAACTCTTCATCCCACCCCGCCTAACGATTCTGATTTGATTGAGCGCCTGTGAATAAGCTGGTCCGCGACTTCGCTTTTGTGGGCGCTGTAGAAATTTTGATATTACGATTACGATTCATACCCACGGCTGCCTCTCAGACTCCGCTAGCTTAAGGTGCTGCTCTTTTTTCTTCTTCTTTTTCTTCTTTTTCTTCATTTTCTTCTTCTCCTTCTCCTCCTTCTCCTCCTTCTCCTTCTCCTTCTCCTTCTTCTTCTCCTTCTCCTTCTCCTTCTCCTTCTCCTTCTCCTTCTCCTTCTCCTTCTCCTTCTCCTTCTCCTTCTCCTTCTCCTTCTCCTCCTCCTCCTCCTCCTCCTCCTTCTCCTCCTCCTCCTCCTCTTCCTCTTTCTGCTCCTTCTCCTCCTTCTTCCTTTATGAAGTGGCGCTATAAAAATTCGTCATTATAATCACAATTAGAGAGAAGGAAATTCCTCTGACGACGTACACCGCTGCCGTCTTCGAGCCAGTGAGCGAGCCACCAGAAGCTGAAAGCTCGACTCAGCTCAGCCAGAAGACTGACGAAGATGACGAGCAGCACAACTGGAAGACCTCCAGCCGCCCTCACGTACGCAAAGTATGTGGAAAACGGAATCGCTCCTTCCGCTTTCTCTTCCGTTGTCATCAGCGGTGAAGATTTCTCACCAGATGGTACGGAAGCTCTTGGATTCGCTTTAACAAAACACGATTTGAGCGCTTAACAACAACAACAACGATAATGATAATAATAATAATAATCTGGTAGCAACATCAACCGGAGCAGGTGAGGCTGTAGACCTGGCAGTCGCCGCCAAAAGATATAAATACGCCACAATCTTTTTGCATGGTTTTGTGGCGGTAATTTCTAAATATAGACCCGAATTTTACACGCTCTCACCACCATATACCTATGCGCAAGCTGAACTTATTGTTCCCCGCGCGCGGACAACCATACGGCAGCGCCGTGCCTTCTCTGTGGCTGCCCCCATGACCTGGAATGGGCTCCCAACCAAGCTCCGACAATTACCGATTGGTCATTTCACCCTGTTTCTTACTGTCCTCAAAACTGCGTTATTTGACCGTGGCTGGGCTGGGAGTGCTCCTGAGTAGGCAATCTTGAAGGGGCGCTATATAAAAACTACTTTAATAATAATAATAATAATAAATAACTACTGTTACCAGAAATTTCTTTTCTTGCATCTAACAGGCCTCAAAATTTGCCACACAGTATCAAATATGGGCCTATATGACAAATTTTTCGTTGGCTGATGTTGAATGCCGTAAACGATCGACAGCACTAATTTAAATGTAACGTGGACTCTAACAAAGTTTCTGCCAATGTAACTTTAGTAAACATAGAAGGCATATCTATATATGCGCTGTTATCAAGAAATGCAGCTAAGTCAACCCTAGGTCGCTTTGGAGGATGATACTGAGATACAGTTAACTTCCATGGCGATTAGCACCATTTCCTTCATTTCTGTAGGAATTCTGCTCTCAAAGAAGGCTAACTCAATTATCTCCTCGGACAGTTTTTGTAAGGTTCACCTATATGCATTGAATTCGAAGTGGTTGGTATAATACGTTGAAGTGGTTGGTATATAGTGCGTCTTCCAACACAGAAATGTTTTGTAAGCTCACCTGAGGCAGGAGACTTAGAAGACGAGGTAGATTCTCCTGATGGCAATAAATACGACTGAGGCGATGATGAGGTTGTAGTTGCATGACTAGCTTGACCAAAGGACGTACCTGTAATAAACTTCATTACCTGTATTCTACACAATCGCTAAACATGTCTGCTCACTTTCATCCGCAATCGAAATCCCCGCAAATGTTTTCCATGCAATCTCCATAGAAAACATTTGCGGGGGATTTCCTTCAAAATCATTTGATCTTTGAGCACAATGAATCTGTTTGATTGCTAATAACTAAGAACTGTTTACTAATATATATATATATATATATATATATATATATATATATATATAGCAAAAATTAGCAATCAAAAATATATATATAATTTTATATATATATATATATTAGTAAACAGTTCTTAGTTATTAGCAATCAAACAGATTCATTGTTTTCACAATATATATATATATATATATATATATATATATATATATATATATATATGACACGAGTATTAAACTGCAACTGCGATTATCAGAAATTTATGTAGCGCAGCCTCAAAAGAAACTAGTCAGAGGTGCGCTCTGAATGATGTAGACGTTCATTAACAAAGAGTCATTGAGACATTAATTATTGCTCGAATAAGTCAAAGGTCGACGATGTAGTGGTTGACGTTATGGACTGTCATTCGAGAGGCTGTGGGTTCAAAACCCTGCTAAGGCAGAAATTCAGTTCGAGATTTCTGTTTCACCTGCGCCCCCTAGCCAACTCATCTATATATGAGTGCACTGACCGTATATTCTCGTGGGAAAATCAGACGGCGAGGGAGAGGACTGGCCACCCGGTCTCATATACCAAGGCTAAGAAAATGAAGTCGCTAACACTCCATACCCATGGCTGCCTCATGGCTAACTTAAGGCACTGCTCTCCCTCTCCTTCTAAGTCAATACATGCCAAGCTCCAAAACGTGGAGTCCAATCAATGGGTTCCCATTCACCGCAACAGTTGACATATCATGTTGAGAGTAAATACCATTTAAAATGTAGTGACAACATTTCGCATAAAGAGTGAAAATTTGCGATTTACTATCTACCTTTGTCTGACAATGCGGTGCTTACTGCAGAAGCATATTCGCCGCCGATGAGCAAGAGTTCCTCGTGTGAACCCATTTCTGCTACCTGTCTCTCGCTGAGACGGATTATCAGGTCACACTGGCTGAAGAACTAAACATTTAAATGACAGATTTTAAGAAATAACATTCAAGATTGAAGCGGAGAGTGCATTAATTAACGGAATCTTATTGTCAGTTGCATTTCCTATGAAACATCTTTAACTAATATTATCTTAGCATCTTAGACTAATATTGACATCTTAAACTAATATTATTTCTAAGAACGTTCTGATTGTGGCTTTTTATCAGAAGTTCCATATCGACAATAGTCGGTCCCTTAAAAATAAGGACTTAACTATTAAATGGTAGGCCCTACTTACGAAAGAAAACATTTAAATATCGGAAACATACTAAAGCGACGGTAATAACTAAGACATCAAAACTATGATACAATTCTGGTATAGACCTATTATTTAAATGAATTATAATTGTAACGTATATACAATTATACATATATAATGCAAATCATAGCATTGTGGTCAATCTGTAACAAGTTTCTCTCATTCGACCATGGTTGGTACATCAGTTGAGGCCTAATAACAGATGACTGAGCTTTGATATGAGAAATAAAGTTTATGCCAGCATAGTTGTTTACCTTGGAGCAGCCTCAATGCTGCTATGTTTTGGAGTTCGGCTCTCTGCCAATATATAACCCGCATCACACCAAAAGGTGGTATTATTAAAAGGACTAAATTAATGCCTAGCGTCATCTGGTGACGAACGTATACCTTGATCTGATGCGTGACAATGAGCACAGTCTTGCCGAGCAGTTTACCGCGCACCACTTTGCTGAAGATGGTCTCGGCAACGTCTGGATCGACGGCTGAAAGTGGATCGTCGAGGAGGTAGATCTCACGATCGCTGTACAAAGCACGGGCCAGGCTGATGCGTTGTTTCTGCCCCCCGCTCAGAGTCACACCCCGTTCCCCGATTTCAGTCATGTCCCTGTCCACGAGAACGTCCAGATCTTCCAGGAGGCAGCACGATTCTAATATTGCCTTGTACCTGAAATCGTGCATCGCAGAGCATGTAATAATTGCATCGGATATCAACGGAACATTTTCTAAAAGCGAACATATAATATTGTGGACCTCTGTGCTTAGAGTCCAGGGTTCGTAATGTAACTGTATGTGAACATATTTTTTTAGAGACCGTTTGGCCGTTCGATCCTGCTCATTTTTCAATGACTTTGATCGGGTAAGATCCTTCATCATCGACGTCCATTTGAATGAGTGCCACGCCATTAAATTCTTCATTGTCGAACCACGTGCAACCTCGGAGATCATACTATTTTGGCAAGCATGTCAACTTCCGGTTTTGAGAGTAGGCCTAGTTATGCAACACAGAACGGGCTGTCCTTCTTCAGCCTGTGTAAAAGGTCATTGAGACAACCGGTGATATACTGACGCTGAGAATATTTAATTCCTCGAGGGAAAATCAAATGTGTCCCGTATCGCTTTCAATGTTGAACGAAACTTATGCCATCGACCTCTTCAGAAGACAAAAATTTCAGAGCTTTGATTTTTTTAAAGTTTTTAATTTAGATTTTTTTATGAATTGCATGGTTACTTAGCCACTGTAAAATACTTGCAATGAAAATAAAAAAGGTTGTTGTAATTAACTTAACACTATCATATGCATATCATATTGTGTTGTTCCTCCTATCTATGGACGAACGTGATTATTTGAAGTAGCATCAATGCAGACCAATGCTTGGTCGTAACAATAGGCTAATCTGTCGCTGGGCGACGTTTTCATTGCGTTTTTAAAAACATTTATTTCATTTTCTCACGAAACTCGTAACGCGTTTTATATCTTGTCTCAGTTTTCTTATTTTTTACATCAACCTTGTCAACCTTATAGACTCTAAAGTTAGCAAAATAAACAAACAACTATGAAGTAAGTGCTTAAAGACTTCACAATGTAGTGTGAGAACGATAGAATATCATGTTGATCAACTTGTAGGCGAAGAAAATAATTTCTTGCCTTGCTTCATCATACAGAGAGCCGAGAAGAATGTTATCTCTGACTGTGGCACTGAATATCCATGGTTGTTGTGGCACATAGGCGATACTGCCGCCCACTTGAATGATCCCTTTAACAACGTCCATCTGCAAAGTGTAAAGAGGAAACAAAAATACTTCTATGCAGTCACATTTCCCTGTGAGACATTTAATTCTTTAATGTAATGTAATATAAACATTTGTAAAGCGCTCCTCGCAGCAGAGCTATTCAGAAGCGCTCTCATTGTGATAGGAGGCTCGTGTAAAAAGAAAGGTTTTACGCACTTAAGTGAAGCTGGTGAAAACGCCCCGAGGATCTTGCTCCGGATCACAGAAGGGAGTTCATTCCACAGTGAAGGGCCAGCCATGGCAAAGGCCCGATGCTGAGTTAATGAGGTTCGCGACCGAGGTGCAAATAAGTCCAATCGGTCACTAAAGCGAAGGAAGCGAGAGGAGCGTGAAGAGATTGGTTTGCTCATCAGTTTAGAAAGGTATATAGGCGCTAAGCCTAACTGGGATCTAGTGACTAGAAGTAGGACCTTGAATCTAATATGAAACGGGATAGGGAGCCAGTGAAATTCATTTTGCATATAGGAGGTAATGTGTGAGCATCGTGGTAAGCGGGCAATAAGTCTAGCTGCAGCATTTAAGACGGATTGCACAGGAGACAGCCGAGGGAGCCCAATTTTAGACCTCCGACCGTCCGACCTTTCCCATGATCAAAGCGTAATATAAATAATTTATAAGGTCCATCATTCAGATACTGCCAGTCAGAATGTCACTTGGCCAAAGGGTATATGCCCCTACTTGTTCATCGTGACAGTTAACACCACGCGGGCAAACGCAGATTGGTTTGGTCCTTGAGTGGCGCTATATAAACGTTCAATTAAAAATTGAAATTACCGGCAGATTAACATCTTTCCGCATTGTAGTTCAGTGAAGATATCGCTTTTGTTCCTAAGCCAGAGATGTTAAAAGCGTTCCTTAATTCTTTGAACGTTTTTAACGATTCTGGTTTGCATGAAAGTGTATAGGATGCTTACCAGGAGATTACGCGATATTGTGTTCCTTATGTCTGTCTGTCTGTCTGTCTGTCTGTCTGTCTGTCTGTCTGTCTCTCTCTCTCTCTCTCTACATATATATATATATATATTATTTATTGGCTTACGTCTAAAACAATGCAAGTAAGTGCTCGTGAATAAGCGGGTGCCCTGCGCTTATAAATTAAAGTAGCGCTTTAGAATTTTGGACTTTACAATTACGATAACAATTACTTTAAAAGACAATAAGAAACAGTTTATACGCAAGAGAAATTACGACCAATGTCACCTGAATGACCTACCTGACCAAGTATTGCTCTTATCAAAGACGTCTTGCCGCTGCTGACTGAACCCATGATCCCAACAAGTTGGCCCTAAATAAGACCATATCTATACAACTGATCTGCAAAACAACTTCGAATATAAATCATTGTAATGCGTACTTAGGTCTATATTACATACAAACATACATGCTTACTTACATACATTCACATGCATGCATATATACATACATACATGCATACATACATACATACATACATACATACATACATACATACATACATACATACATACATACATACATATATAACAGTTCTGGATCGTGGTGCTCCAGAAGCTATTACTCTTCTCTATGACAGCCTTTGGTTGCTGTCTACGACATCTATCAGACTTTGGTTCTGTCTGTATAGTTTCTTTATTGTCATTCATTACGAATGTCTCTTCACGAATACAGAGTTCAATTACAGACGATTGTTCAGCTATACAGATGATAATTCGACGGCTATCAGAACTTCTATTCTACACTTCCTAAGATGAAAGCCTATAGTGTCTACGTGGAATTAGACATTATTCTTCAACGTCTGTCTGCGTCCATTTTCACCCAACATCTTCTGCCTCTTCGCGAGCATCTCACCTCGAGGACTGCCCGATCTCAACTCTCTCGAACTTCTCTGTCCAATCCTTCTTCTATCTCCGGACCGGCTACGTCCCCTCCTCCGTGGTCACTTCCTCCTCTCTCCAGACTAGGCTATCAACCACTAGGCAATCTATCTGAAGCGCTGGTATAGATTTTCATATCCTGAAAAGTTATATCTGGCGAACACCTCTAGCTAGGATTAACCTATACCTGTGCTATGGCCATGGGTCACTCTGGCCTCCCATCAGCATAACTCGCCTAGCAAGCTGCATCTACCTCAGCCTCTAGCGCTTGGCCAGCAAATGTCCGTAGCAACTAAACTTAGAACATGTCCGTCTTGGATGCTTGGTTACCTACTTCCATGTGTCTTCGTACGTCTCCGTATCTGTCTAAGTGAATGTGTCTGTCTGTGTCCCTGCTGTCCTCTGTCAGTATGTCTGTACGTCCTTGTCTGCCTTTATCCCTGTTTGCTAGTTCTGAAGGCTACTTTTAGACTGTGGGTCAATCGGTCACTTAGCTGATATACTTTCTGCAATGCACTGGTCTGCATTAAGCCCAACATATCTAACTAGTTAGCATTACTTATATAGCACCAATCTAGCTCTCTGATATACCCTCCGACTTTCTAAGAATCGAACGTCCTCGTTCGAGAAACGGAGCTACATAAATATAGGAGCTAAAGAAGTTAATCACATAACAATTACATATCGACAATAAAGCAAATAAATAAATGCTAAGTGTCACGATTTGAGATAAAGTCAGTCCTAAAACCTAAGCACAGAATTAACAAACTAAATTTAAATAAAGCTATGACGGTGACAAATTGGAATCAGCTGCGAAACAACGTGACGAGATGTCTGACAACATAGTTCACATCGCGTCGTTCGTCATGTACTGATCCGAGGAAAACCGTGGCTGAGTCAAGCAAGACGCTGTGTGTGTATACGTGACAGCTTGACTTGCGAAGAGATTTACCCTCTGTCTCAGCTCGTCCGGTCATCCAGCATAGCGTTACATAAAACATGGCAAAAACACAGACATATATAAAATCATGCAGGAAACAATATTGAAACTAAAACGCTTATAAACAACACGCTAGATACTACAATGCTAAAGAAATCTCAGGCATAAACAAGCGTGCGTTTTGAATTGCTGTCTCGAGCTCATGTACAGCGGTGAAGCTCGTGTCAGGCTTTGCTAGCTGTAGCTGAAGAAATGACCTGCTGAAAATGATAAATTGCTGACTGCTGGACTGGTAAGAAACTGCGGAATATTCTGCCGTAGCTGATTCTCCCTAACCGTGGTGATTGACTTTATTCTGTGACTGCTCTGAGGCCTATATCATCATAGCCTGCTAATGTGCCAAAGTGCATCGGACTCTAACGCACTCATTCACGAAATCAAAGTATGACACACCATTGTGTTGCAAACTCACTAATGTGACACATAAAAAAAATATAAAAAAAAATGCGAATATAACTCGTCAACACGAGACCTCTATACGATGCGTGCACTTTGCCTGGCACGGCTTAAACTCGAACGACTCTGGTTGCTGATCTGGGGAATGAAACGTCCCACGATAGCGCTAGATAAATCTGGCTTCACCTTGGAAAGCTTACATGTTAACACTGAATCAAACCATCCGATTGTTGTAACTGAACGCGAAAAGAAACTCAGTTGCACTTTACTCGTAGCAATACATATGAATAACGATGACCTTAAGCAGTCTAAACTCTAGAGAAACTCGTCTTTAGCTAAGACTAGGATGCCGTATACACGTATTCCATCATGCAGTTATACATTCTAAGTCAGCGCAGGTAAGCTACATTGCATTTACCGATGCATCAGCAGGTGCCAGAGACATAATTATGAGCAATTAATCATTCCCGCTGCTTTGTAAGTGCAGCAAGACAACTACACTGCAAGCAGGCATGTTATCTGATATGCCTAACATGAATTCTTACAGATCAATGTCTGAAGGATAATGTGGACGTTCTAAGATTCTAATATTCTAACCATTCAACATTGCAAAACAAACACAGCACACGGAAAAGCACTAGGGAAATAGATACTCCCTGCTATAGAACACGCTACATACATAATTAGTCAAAGATAGTTGTTCAATCTTGCTGTATGTTAAAATTTAAGTTACAGTTACGCAACGAAACTTGCTTAGTACCTGCGAAAGAGATTTGCGAAATGAGGACTAGAGGAATAAAGAGCCAATGGAAAATGTATAGTACACTATTAGAGTGTTACATGACCGTAGAATGATTCTAATGAATGAATATGCTGATGAACAAGAGTCATGCATTACCCTTGAATTCAGGAGCTGTATTCTCGGCGATGATTGAAGGAATCGACCACGATGCAGGCATAGCGTTCGCGTGACGTTATCACAGCATCGGTCGTTGGATCGAAAGATGAAAGAATGAGTTGAGCAGGAGTGTCTGGTTGGTGGTGGTACAGACATCGAGAGCGGTGGATGGTCCGGCAAACCAGCATCGGATATCTGACTGTCGAGCGAAAGCAGAAATGCACCGACAGCTGCGGGAAGAATGGATCGGTTGGGTGATCAGCATCTTCCGTACAGATGAAACGGCATTTTCTTAAGAAGTGGAAAGTTCGTGAGCTGGATTCGAATCTGTAGCAAACGTCTCTCTGTTGATGGTCGTCGCTGGGGAAACTCGCTGGCAGCGAAGGTGAACGGGAGACCGAACTGGCATGTCCACCATATATAACAGTTCTGGATCGTGGTGCTCCAGAAGCTATTACTCTTCTCTATGACAGCCTTTGGTTGCTGTCTACGACATCTATCAGACTTTGGTTCTGTCTGTATAGTTTCTTTATTGTCATTCATTACGAATGTCTCTTCACGAATACAGAGTTCAATTACAGACGATTGTTCAGCTATACAGATGATAATTCGACGGCTATCAGAACTTCTATTCTACACTTCCTAAGATGAAAGCCTATAGTGTCTACGTGGAATTAGACATTATTCTTCAACGTCTGTCTGCGTCCATTTTCACCCAACATCTTCTGCCTCTTCGCGAGCATCTCACCTCGAGGACTGCCCGATCTCAACTCTCTCGAACTTCTCTGGCCAATCCTTCTTCTATCTCCGGACCGGCTACGTCCCCTCCTCCGTGGTCACTTCCTCCTCTCTCCAGACTAGGCTATCAACCACTAGGCAATCTATCTGAAGCGCTGGTATAGATTTTCATATCCTGAAAAGTTATATCTGGCGAACACCTCTAGCTAGGATTAACCTATACCTGTGCTATGGCCATGGGTCACTCTGGCCTCCCATCAGCATAACTCGCCTAGCAAGCTGCATCTACCTCAGCCTCTAGCGCTTGGCCAGCAAATGTCCGTAGCAACTAAACTTACAACATGTCCGTCTTGGATGCTTGGTTACCTACTTCCATGTGTCTTCGTACGTCTCCGTATCTGTCTAAGTGAATGTGTCTGTCTGTGTCCCTGCTGTCCTCTGTCAGTATGTCTGTACGTCCTTGTCTGCCTTTATCCCTGTTTGCTAGTTCTGAAGGCTACTTTTAGACTGTGGGTCAATCGGTCACTTAGCTGATATACTTTCTGCAATGCACTGGTCTGCATTAAGCCCAACATATCTAACTAGTTAGCATTACTTATATAGCACCAATCTAGCTCTCTGATACATACATACATACATACAATTCACACTCATGCAAGCATACATACATACATACTACATAGGTACATATACATACGGCCAAATTAATAAGCAACATATATAGCTATTTCATCTCTTAATATACACACATATATGAGGCATTTCCTATATATATATATATATATATATATATATATATAAATTCTGTGTATATAAATTCTGCACATATTATATATATATATATATAATATGTGCAGAATTTTGTAATCTAGTTGTGTCTACATGCAGTAGCCTATTTACCTCATCTGCAAAATGGAAAACGTCATATATAATGCATAAAATAATTCAAGTCAGGTGATTGATAAATTCTAAATCGTTAGTAAAAGTTGAAGCCTATAGTTAGCTATAGTTAGCCTTAATTAACGGAAACAAACTTTTTCAATATTCAAGTTAAATGTTCCGAACGTCTGCTGTTCTTCGCTTGCAACAAGAGGTATTTCCAATTCGTGTCGATTCGATTCAACATTGTTTTCAATCGGCTCTACAGGAAATAAAGACATGAAATGAAAATTTAATAAAGACATTTCCTGAGGATACAAATCGTAACAGATGTAAGGCGGCTTAATTCGGTACTTGCAGCTCGTGGGTCTATGTTTTAGAGATAGGTTAAGACCGAACAGATTTTGTGCAAAAAAGGAAGTTGAACGTATGCTTCTATGTTTGGAAAGAAAAGCCCACAGAAATTGAATGTTCACCATTTCTTGTTATAGGAGCCTATTGCACTGTAGGGCCTACGTGTATCATTCTGGTCAGCCTTTCAAGAATTTTCAGGGAAGTTAACCTTGCGATCATCCTTCTCGTGGAGTTCTAATTGGTGGGTTCTCGGTCGGAGCTCATATCCTGTGTATAGGCGCCTCTGGGAAAACAATCCGTGAAGTAGGCCTACATGCCTATGGACTGTTGCTATAGAAGAGTATTGAACTAGCCAACTAGCTCTTAGATGGAAAGCTATTACCTTTAGTGGGTATTTCTGCCACTGAGGACGGCCAACGAAACGAAGCATCGCTCAGTTCCAATGCATTGTGTCCGTGACACAAGCGATTGTCATTGGCAGTCGACGAACTATTTTTTACGTCGTTGTCCAGCAGCAAAACCTCCTGCAAAACAATTTAACAAAATGCCACAAATGTAGAAACATTTCAGTTTTGATTAGGACGCGCGCTCTTTTGACTGTCCTTCTACTATTGACCACGATACGGCTTTGTGTTGGTACGCCAGCGGTTGATGCCCGGCGCTAAGGAAGTTGTTACTTATATTACTCTTTAATTTATCCCTACTTAATGTTCTGTAACATGATATGGGCCTCTATGTATGAATCCAGAGTAACAAAAACTGGTGACGCTACAGAAAAGAGCAATCCGAATAATTGCTGGGGTACCTTACTGCTCACATACTGACCCTATCCTTCTAGAACTTAAACTGCTCAAATTCATCAAATAAGATACTTTCAGACAGCCATCTTTATGTATCAATTCACCCATGCCCTCTTACCCAAGGTTTACTCATTATTACAACATTGGTGCTGACTACATGTATCACTTTCAAAATACCAGAGCAGCAAAATCCTATCGCACTATTTTTGCTAGATCAAATATTCGCCGTTTCTCAACTAAATACAATGGTCCCTTGATCTGGAGTTGTGTTCCCACAAATATTAAACGGGTACCAAATCTTCATCATTTAAAAAAAACTATTGCGTTCTCAATTAACGGATGGATTAATTAATGACAATTCATGGAACTGATTTAAACTGGATTACATGCCGTCTTGCAACTGTTAATCTAAGACTATAATGTTCATAATCAAATCACTGTGCACTGTTTTTGTATGCTTATGAATACCTCTGTTTAATCACTTAGTTAAGCTTATCACTGTGTCTCTCAATCGAACCTCTATCTTCAACGTAATTAACTTAAAAATTGGGTGTCCCTATTAGCGGGATTTCCATCCCTTTTGGGCCTTCCCTTTGTCAACGTTTTCTTGTAACATAATGTTGAACTGATGTATGTTATATCGTTGCAATAAAAATTGATTGATTGATTGAACTATATGTTTCGATCTGTCAGATAGCCATATGTCAGATAGCCACTTGTCAATAAATCTTACAGCTTTTGTGCATATACTCGATGTTGCATTTCAACCAGTATCCAGGGCTGACAATGCACAGGACGCCACGACACTGATTCTTACAGATTCTTACAAGACGTCAAATAACTATCCGGCACACATACAGCCTTAAGTATAAGATAGGTCAAACCTCCATTTCTGTTTTATGCACCAAATCATGCAAGTCTCGCGTATAATAGCCTATATGTATCCTGCAAGTTGCACTTGTCAATAAATCTTACAGCTTTTGTGCATATACTCGATGTTGCATTTCAACCAGTATCCAGGGCTGACAATGCACAGGACGCCACGATAATGATTAACTGAAACATTGTGGGACACGATATATGAGATATGGTAGTTGATTTTTTTATGGCGCTCGTCTTGTGACCGTTGCTGTATAGAGACCTTGAGCAAGTCCTTCACTCACGACTGCTCAGCGCCATTGATTGATGTTTGGTCACTACATAGTGACGCCTAATAAATGTGTAATGATACTAACAACAATATTAACTGTATTTTCTAATTTCTCGGCACATCAAGCATTCTATATTCATACCGTAGTAAGAATCCTTAAATCTTTAAAGAATCGTAATCGTAATCTCGAGACTTCTACAGCGCCCAAAAAAGCTAAGTCGCGGGAGCCAGCTTATTCACAGGCGCTTAGTCAAATCAAAATCGATAGGCAGGGGGATGTCGAATCGGTTCCAGGTCAAGATCCAAAGGAATCAGTCAGGTAGACAGTAAGACGGCTGAGGTGGGTGGTGTTTTTAAAATTTTGATTTTTAAAGTGTCCTATACCTCAACTCACTGTGTTAGCCCTCCTTAGGTTGCGTCTCCATCTCATCGGAAGTAACTGGAGGTTGCGTTGGTGTTGGTGCACCATCCATTGCTGACTTGAACATTGTTGCAATGCTAATAGTAATCGTAATTTCAAATTTACATAGCTCCACTTCAAGAGAGATTCACCAGAGTTGCTCCGTAAGTATCATTCGACTAGGTTAGATAAATTGTACAACTAAGAACCGGTAAAACTCTAACTCTAGACAGAGAGAGCAACCGCAAATTACTCATACCCTAGACAGAGCTTTGTTCTAACCTGAAAACGTTGAGCTGCAACAGACATCTCTGAGACGAGTTTCATTGTCAACATAGCGAGTTCAAGTTTATCTTGGATGACGGTATAGATGAGAAGGTACATGAAACCCTGAGGTAATTAGACAATTTACCCATCAGAATCCTTCAACAACAGTTTCATCCATGACTGAATGGTTTTCTTATATAACAATGGTTTGCAATGGACTACTATTTATGTTGTAGCGCTCAGTTAGATATACTTCTTTATCAATCAGCGTTCATATTAATTCACAGATAATATACTTCAACACATAATGATTTCAGATAATAAATTTCAAGGCAAATGAGTGATGCAAATGAATTTAGGCTTGCGTAGAATGCGCGAACTAGGGGAACAATGCAGAGGGAGACGCCGAAATGTGCATGCGTAACAGCCAGAAAATTATTTGTAAAGATTCTCAATTTCACTCTCTTCTAGACAGTCACTAACTTCTTTCCATCGCAGCAAAATAAGTTTAAAGGAGTTGGTTCCTTACTGAGCTGGTTCTCTGGACCAACAATTAAGCAAGTCAACCGGCTTGTTCTCTATAAGCAAAGTTCAAGTTAAGTTCAAGTTCAACCAAGCAGGCAAAAAACAGCATTGTTGAAGTAGCAGACGAAAAAGCTATTAATAGCTATTACTTAGTTCCAGCCACAGATGAACAGGAGAGCGTGTACACGTAGGCTTAATAACACTAAGTTTTACCTCTCAGCAATACCGGTTAGAATAAACTCACCTGAGCGCTGGAAAGGTGATGGCCACTCATCGTATAGGCAATCAACGTGCTCATGGTTGCCACAGCAACCAGAATGCTGACGGTCATCATCAAGAGGCCCATGCTGATGTTGGCCTTCTCTATTATCTTCTGCTCAGCCGCTCGAGCCCCTAAGGAATTCAAAGCCATGCAGACACGTGCATAGCTCAATGCTTATATAGCGCCTCCATTCCAGTATCCGGAGATTGGTCGACAGGTTCAAACATCCGGTAAAGCATTGTTAAAATAAAATTATCGTTAAAATAATCATGTTAATTAAGCCTACCCACTTGATGCACAAATTGGCGCTAAGGTAAGAGTGCGTTCTCTTGAGTGAAGTCTCATAGGTGAACTAGACCTCGTTACTTCTTATATTTTTCAGCACGTTTGATGTTAACCATGGATTGTTGATAATAAAATCTAGTTCCTATATTATACATCCTGGATTTAATAAGTAAGTTAGTTGTTCAAACCCCGTTAAAAACAATAGGCCCCTCAAGCTTCATGCATGCTAAGGTGCTGGTTATTAAAAACCTTATTTAGGCCTACCCTTAACTATAAATTCTCATATTTAAACCAGTCTTGTTATCAAGACCTTAAACCCCAAGACCAAGACCAAGACCAAGACCTTGAACCTCAAGACCAAGACCAAGACCAAGACCTTGAACCTCAAGACCAAGACCAAGACCAAGACCTTGAACCTCAAGACCAAGACCAAGACCAAGACCTTGAATCTCAAGACCAAGACCAAGACCAAGACCCAAAAATTACAATCATATCCACACTATTCCTTACTAAAAACTGTCAAAAACTACTCGCTACTTTAATGAAGCAAACCAACTCTAAATGCAGACTGCAGAGAATTTCTGAACTCGAATTTACAAATTCAGTCCTTCATACAAAATGTTATTTCAAATGCCGGTTGCATTTTATAAAAACCAATTCGCTCAGAATTTTCTGACCAAGACGTGCCTTGTGGGGCCTCATAAAAATTTCGCCATGTAAAAAAGAGATAATTTACATGTCTAAATCGTGTGTGGTGGTCATGTTTCTTTCCATGATGAGCCGGAGACAGATAGATTTGAACCAATTTCGATGTATGGAAATCTATCTTCTTACCGATTTTGGCTTGACCTACTTTTCATAGGTGCTGAAGTCGCTGGCAAACACAGTAGCTTTTCAAGCACTGGATTTAAATGTATAAATCGTGAGCCTTTTTGAAACCGTTATTGACCGCAATGGCTGCGGAAAAATTTAAAATTCAGTCGGTCTTGGTCTTGGTCTTGAAAAACCAAGACCAAGACTTTGAACCTCAAGACCAAGACCAAGACCAAGACCTTGAACCTCAAGACCAAGACCAAGACCAAGACCTTGAACCTCAAGACCAAGACCAAGACCAAGACTTTTAAAAACGAACTCGAGCGCACTCGAGACCAAGACCTTGGTCTCGAGGACAACAAGACTGATTTAAACCAGCGCTAGTAGTTAACTAAAGGTTTGTATGAGCGAAATTCATAGAACCTATGGGTTGGTTTGAGCGAAATTTCACAAAATCTAAGGGTTGTTATGAGCGAAATTTCACAGAACCTATGGGTTTGTTTGAACGAAATCTCACAGAACCTATGGGTTGGTTTGAACGAAATCTCACAGATCGGTTTGACCGAAATTTCTTAGAAACATGGTATTTGTTTGAGTGCAGTCACCCCAAACGGATTCGGTTGAGTGGACGCAGTGGAAGGTTTCCTGCCATACCCTCCACTGCTACTGCCCAGTCCCGTAGTTTTGCGGTTGTGGGCCCTTCCAGCTGGAACAGTCTCCCTCAAGGCTTTAGGCTTGTCCTCCTCTCTCTCTCTCTCTCTCTCTCTCTCTCTCTCTCTCTCTCTCTCTCTCTCTCTCTCTCTCTCTCTCTCTCTCTCTCTCTCTCTCTCTCTCTCTCTCTCTCTCTCTCTCTCTCTCTCTCTCTCTCTCTCTCTCTCTCTCTCTCTCTCTCTCTCTCCTGCCCAGTTTCGCAAGCGCCTGAAAACATTTCTCTTTATCAGTGAAGACACTGACCCGGGTCGGGAGCGCCTCTGATTATGAGTGGCGCTATATAAATTCTCGATTACAATTACAATTCCCTCCCCTTACACGATTCAGCCAAATGCTTTGACACGCACTAGTACACATATCCTATATAGAGCTATTCATACATTGTACAAAGCTTTTGACCGTAGCGACATCAAAGTAGCGCCCCAGGCATTTTCCAAGACAATGACAACATGTAGGTCATCCATTGTTTTTGCTACAGGTGCAAATTTACCTGGCGTATTTAGCTAACATGACATGTGTTCAAAGACAATTCTATACATTTTATAAGAGAGTTTCGCAATGCAAGCAGAGCCCTAGGCTTAAGGCTTACTCAACAAAAACGATATCACTGGATCGAGAATACACACCTTCAACCATGCTTATAAGAGCTTTTTCCCAGGAGTACATCTTGATAAACCTGATATTTGCTAAATACTCAGTCATCATCCTCACCTGGAGGTAAAATAAATCGAAACAAAAGACAATAAACTTTAAAAATCCGAAGAACTGAACTGTAGACCTAGTGAATGTTATGTATGCACAAGATAACAAAATAATTTAGTTTACGATTAATTTTCGTTTCTACATGTAATTATAATTATATTATCTGTCCGATTTAACAACCTGAAAGTCAAATCAAATCAAATCAAAAATCTTTATTGCAACCAAGCAATGAGTGAACATAAACAATTACTTAAACGCAAACCCAGAATAATCATTACTGGCCACAAAAGGTGGCCCTAAAGGGATTAATTAATCCCGCTAAGCAGGAGCACCTAAAGTGGACCAATCACCCTAACTACAAGGCTGTCATTGCGAAAGTAGTCTCAACAGGTCTATTTATGCATAAAATATAGGGCGTGTCCCCTATTGTTAAGTGGAGACCACGGTAACAACAATGTAATTGTATCTTAACTAAAATTAACTAATCTTAACTAGAAACCTAATATGATGGCCACCAGGGCTGTAGTGGTAAAATTTGAGGTGAGTATACGCTACCGGTGACCAGCGGCGTAAAAAAAATTTGAAGACCTTTTTTTAGGAAAAATTTCTGACTTTTCACCAGTTCTCAGAAAATTTTCAGACTTTTTACGATTTTGTCTCTGAAAAAGTTGATGACCTTTTTTTTTTTTTTTTTTTTTAGTCATTCGCCCTAAAAACCTTTAAAAACCTCTCTTTTTGAAAAATTTTCGTTCCCAGAGGTAAGTATACGCTGTATACCCGCGTATACCCTCGTCTACAGCCATGAGTATACGCTCTCAAATTTCTCTAGAGGTAAGTATACGCTGTATACCCGCGTATACGCTCGACTACAGCCCTGATGGCCACTAGGATTGGATAGGCCCACGTACAGACGTATGCAGATTTCTTAAAGTTTGCATTAGTAACATGTACAGTGATGAGGGAGCAACTTAAACAGAATCCGTCAAATACGAACGCAGTCTAGACTTAAATAAATAGGGGTTAGCAGCAAGACGTACATCTAGGGGTATGGTATTCCAGATTTTAGGTCGATACTCATTTGCGCTTCTTGTGTAGTGAGAATGAATCTGGGTGCCTGATATGAAATAGTTCATAAATGAAGCCGGTAATAGTTTGCGTTCAAATCGATAGAAGAAGTCACCTATTTGTGCTGTACGAATTTGCCTTAGTTCTAACAGATTAATTTGTTTAAATAAAGGGGCAGTATGGGTATCTCTGGTGACTCCTACAATAGCCCTTATTGCTTTCTTTTGAAGAATTACTAATTTTTGTATCCTCGACTCATAATTGGAAGCCCAAACCAGAGTAGGGTAGTTTAAGTAGGGTAGGATTAAGGAGTAGTAAAGATTTAACCGGATAGATATAGGGAGTAAGTAGGAAATCCTCCTATATTTTTTGCCATTTTTAGCGCAACATAATTAATATGGTCTTTCCAAGATAAGTGACTGTCAACTATTACACCCAGAAATTTAGTTGACTCTATTTGTTCTATGGTGGTACCTGCTATTTCCAGGGTGATGTCAACTGGTTTAATTTTTCTATGGGATTTAAATGCAATAAAATTTGTTTTCTTTATGTTTAAAGTTAGTCTGTTTACTGAGAACCAGGTATTGACTAGTTTTAATTCAGTGTTTATTATTTCCATTAGAGTTTGCCAGGATTCGTGAGCCAGAAAGATGTTAGTATCGTCAGCGAATAATATAAAGTAGAGAGTTTTAGAAACGTTAGCCAAATCGTTGATATATAACAGGAAAAGTAGAGGACCGAGGTTTGACCCCTGAGGGACTCCATAGTTTATGCATTGGCTCTGAGAAAATACACCATTGGAAAATACTCTTTGGGATCGATTCTGGAGATAACTATGAAACCATTTTAACAGTGGGCCTCTTATACCATAGTTCTCCAGCTTTTTTAGGAGGATACTGTGATCGACCGTATCAAAGGCCGATAAATAAGATCGATAAATAAGCCCACAGCATACTCGTTATTATCGATAGCTTTAGTGATACGATCCTCCATTTCTAACAGGGCCATAAAAGTCGAGTGACCCTGCCGGAAACCGTACTGGGATTGATAGATCAGTTGGAAGCAGTTAATGTAGTTGCTAAGTCTGTCATAAACAATCTTTTCAAAGTATTTAGCAAAGTAATTGAGTACTGAGATGGGTCTGTAGTTGGCCGGGTTTACCTTATCACCATTTTTAAAAATTGGTATGACTTTGGCCTCCTTAATCTTATCAGGAACCACGCCACAGAGCAAGGACCTGAAAGTCCTCGAGGTCTAGGACGCTAGGCTAACCGCACTGTCACGAGAACAATGGGTAGAGGGCTAGAGTTAGACCCACTAAAATTATGGGGCTTTGTATATATAAGTTCATATTCAGACTGAGCACAACTTTGATTAGAAGCATTGTAATATAAATTAATATCTCTTAACCAGCCAACGAAAAACGAGGATTCACCTCCATAAAAGATATAGCAAAATTTTTAAATACAAAGTTGTTAAATGTTCAGCAAAATATTTAATGAACACCTATTTTTAACGTTGCTCAACCAGCATTCTCTGTCTCAGCCTCCTCTAGGCCTACTTATCACTTCCACAGGCTTTCCACTCCAAATTAAAGTCCCCATCAATTCAATCATTCCTACCCTAATCGACCCAATCCTCTGTCTTCAAAACTTTCTCGTTCGCTGCTTCCTCTCTCTAGTCTCTCACGCAACCGGACTCGGATCTCCACTGGACATTTCTGGACAACCCCTCTGACAAGACACAGCGCTCGTGAATAATCTGGTGCCCTGCACTTAGCTGCCAAGTAGCGCCTAAGAAATTTTTAGTTTACTATTACGAAGCACGCCTTTATTATAAGTTCCAAAACTACAGCAAAAGACCAACAGCAGTTTAACAAGTAGGCCGAAGTTGAAGACAAAGAGCTTACCCTCGTGTCTGTTAAGATTATAGCTTGGCCGCGAAATTTCATAAAAGTCTTTCCAGCTATCATCTGTAACGAGAACATCAAAGGAAACCATTTTCAGAAACCTGGCATAAATGCTGTGTTAATAATGCAAATGTTTGACATGACTGTAGTTAATTCGTGCACAAAATACTTTGTTGGTAGGTTAGTTGCTGTTTAACGATACTGTGTCATAACAGAGAGTGTTACTGTCGCCCTCCTCCTTTCTCCAGGCTTAGGACTGGCACTACCAGAGTACAGGTATACAATGGCGGAGTATATTTTGATTGTGGCAGGGTGCTTTTAATTAAGTTTAAGTTTTCTTTTCGTTGCTTGTGATTTTTCTTTTGGTACAGTTTCCAGTGTTCAACGACTCATGGCTACCAGGGTCTTTGATTGACGTCGCCCTCCTCCTTTACACATGTTTGGGACTGGCAATAAGAGAGTACGTACGGGCAGTGGCGAAGTTCTTTGGGGTTTATTTTTGCGTTTTGGGTGCATTGTCTGTCGGCCTTGTGCAAAATACAGTGCGTATAGATTAGATACGCATATGCATACATGCAAATGTACATACATCCATACATACATACATACATACATGCATACATACATACATACATACATACATACATACATACATACATACATACATACATACAATAAGTCATACATACAATAAGTCATACATACATACATACATTATACATACCGATAGATAGAGAGAGAAAAAGAAAGAGACAGAGTCACACACACACACACACACACACACACACACACACACACACACACACACACACACACACACACACACACACACACACACACACACACACACACACACACACACACACACACACATATATATAATATATATATTATATATATAATATATATATATATATATATATATATATATATATATATATATATATATATATATATATAGGTAAAGATACACAGAGAGAGAAAGACAGAGAGAGAGACAGCGACAAGACAGAGAGAAAAACACAGAGAGACGTAGGCCTACAGAGAGAGATAGAGAGACAGACAGACAGACACAGACAGAGACAGAGAGAGCGAGAGACACTGGGAAGGTGAGAAAACAGGCGATCATGTCACCTAATATGCCCGATAGACACATGTAGATCTACTGATTAATTGAGACGCTCGTCAGGTAGGGTTGCCAGATACATGGGTAGCCAAAGGAGGACATAGAAAACCGGAAAGGAGCCCAAAGGAGGACGCATTGAATGTTTCAAGAAACTAAGTCACATTGAAAATTACTAATAAAAATAAACAACAGCCGCCGCTCTGACACCGGAAATAAAATTAGCATTTTGACCAGATATATTATTTTTAACATTACTCGCATCATGGACTAGAACTCTCTGGAAATAAATAAATGAGCAAGTATATTAGTTAGAGGGAACTTAGGGACAACATGCGCGTGTAAAGTCGTTAAAAATGGCCACAAAATAATAGCCAACAGCCCAATACAACAAACATACAAAAGCCGGACATTTTCCAGGTTTTCAGCTTTGCCTGCCGGACAGAGGACATGAGGCCAAAAAGGAGAACAAGTCCTCCTTTTGCCGGACGTCTGGCAACCTTACGCGGCACGTAGCAAGGCCCATGCTCTCGTGACGTGGAGCCTCTTGGTCTTATATTTAGTCTAAAAGTTGGTAGCCTGCAGACAATCGCTTAAAAATAAGTCAAGTGTTGTGACGATCATCAAACAGCCTACTTAGTGCGACCGAGATACGCAGTGGGAGTCCGAATTCTTAGCTAAACCGCAAGCTGCCTTATCTCTGACTAGGCCTATATATATAGGCCGGCCTATTGCAGCGGGATCAGCCGAGCACTTCTTGAACTGTTCTAAAGTTCACTCGTGGTAGATTTACAACCTTACTGACGTACATGTATTCAGTTAATACAGCAATAACCTGTAGTGGTAAGAGGAGCAGCAGTACGCCAAGACCAATGAGTGCCCAGGCTCCGAGAAGATATATGGCATAGGCCGTCGATCCAATGGCCAACAGTGGAGCGCTGATGAGCATGTGTCCCATGCTCACGCCGTCGAAAACTCGGAGGCTATCGTTGGAAAATAAATTGACAACCTGTCAGTGAACAGAAACAGAATTACTGGAAGCGCTTAGCAACCAACCATATTTATAATTCACCCGTAGACAAACCTAACCTGTAAATAAAGTCAACAGTCAAGTGTTATTGTCTGTAATGCGTGCCAGAGTTAATTAGCTGCTATTGTTTTGCTCGTCTAGTTTAAATTCACTTGCTCTATTGTCAATTATATCCCTACTAGGTTATATATCGTGTCATTTTTATTTATTTATTTATTTATTCCTAGAGTTTATATAGCACCATCTCGTGATTTCTATTAAGAACTCTAAGCCTATATATATATATATATATATATATATATATATATATATATATATATATATATATATATATATATATATATATATATATATATATATATATATATATATATATATATATATATATATATATATATATATATATATATGTCCGAGCAAAACAGCGAGAACATAATCATAGAGGCCGCCTACCGATGATCACAGAAGTAGGTGGAGGACCATTATTCCTAGTATTTCGACAAATAACTGAAAGTGACGACGTTGTGTTGTCGATGTGTGTTCGAATGACACACGCAGTTCGATCCGTGTGGTGAAATGTATAGGCCTACCCAAGGCCCAGGCGATCACCCAAGATACTGGACATTCTAAGTGAATACTTTAAACTTACTGTACTGTGTGCGTTAAACCCATTTGATCACGCAAAAACTGGACATTCTAAATGAACATTGCAATTTGCAACGTGCAGTATTCTACCGTGTGCATTTTACGGCGCTGCTAGCTGTAGAGCACGTTGAAGGCACTGTATAACACAGCGCTACGGAAACTTCTATTACGTTACAATACAATAAACCTCGTAAATGTCCAACAGATGAATTAATTGCTGGCTGTGACGAATATTCTGGGCGCTTATATGCAGTTTCAGTTGAATAATAATAATAATAATAATAATAATAATAATAATAATAATAATAATAATGATAATAATAATAATAGTAATAATAATAATAATAATAATAATAATAATAATAATAATAATAATAATCTTCGTTTAATATCTTCAAACTGACAATTAGGGCCTA
Source organism: Allolobophora icterica (assembly GCA_963556255.1). Taxonomy (NCBI): domain Eukaryota; kingdom Metazoa; phylum Annelida; class Clitellata; order Crassiclitellata; family Lumbricidae; genus Allolobophora; species Allolobophora icterica. The sequence continues at coordinate 36,256,455 of OY744612.1, read as the reverse complement.
GGCAGTATGATTACAAATCAGTAGGAATGGATGATCACAAGTTATTACAGGAGTCGAATTTAACTGTATATGGCAGCCTTGCAAGGCGCCCATCACGTCCTACATCTCATTTTCACAAACGCGCCATCTCGCGAATGATAGGCTGAGTGGACCTTGGGAGGGTTACGGGAGGCGATCCCGCTACCTACTGCACTTCACGCCAGTGATGTTACCACTACTCTATGGACACTTCTCCATACACGTCCCCTGCTTCACTCGATAGAGCGTCATATAGGTTTGTCAGCTTTAGCATAGGCCTAATTGTTCGCTTACTTTTCCAATTGTTTTTTCATGAAGCGATGACGTTTTCAGCATTTTCCGAAAGACAAGGCAGAGAATTCCGGAACGCAATCTTCCAGCTGTTTACAAAGAACGAGGAAATTCGTTGTCAGTTTATAGCCACAGAATTTATCACCCTGTTCGTTTCAAATCCTAAGACATCTTCGTATATTGATCTTCAGAGACAGCCATCCTGGGGCTCGAGGGGGACAAGACCCCCAGCTTTAACAGTGGGGACACAGTATACAGTTTCCCCCGAATTAAAAAAAAACACCAAAAAAGGTAAAAAAATTTTAACCTCTTTTTTTGACCAGATCAGTTCAAACCTCCTTTTTGACCAGATCAGTTCAAAAGTGTTCCCCATGGTGCACCTGTCAAACAAGATCGCCGCCTCTGTAGATCTTCAACCAACTTAAGTCATTATTTAGGCCTGTGCAATGTTCAGGAAATGGACGAAAGAAGAAGGCCAATAAAAATCAAAACAGAATGACATAAAAGTGCCTCTGATAAGTCTCTCTTCAACAGGCGCTATATAAATCTATGATTACAATCTCTCTCCCTCCCTCCCTCCCTCCCTCCCTCCCTCCCTCCATCCCTCCCTCCCTCCCTCCCTCCCTCTCTCTCTCTCTCTCTCTCTCTCTCTCTCTCTGAGTGGTGCTATATAAATTTGCAAATATGATGACGATTAATTACGAGCATGTGCTGGAAACTGGAAAGGTGTTTAAGATGGTCAGCAATGGAAACGGCGAGCGCAATAACTGTCATCATTACATGACATAACATGACATGACATGACATAACATGACATGACATAACACATGACATGACATGACATGACATAATATGACATGACATAACATAATATAGCTGATGGCCAGAAGACGTGTAATCTGTGTAAGGTGAGATAATCAGAGATTGTGGTAGATTTGGGGCCACAAGGATTGAGTTATGAAGAAAGGTTGGAAAGGAGTGGACTAACATCGTTGGAGAGAAGGAGGAGCAGAGCAGATCTAATTGAAGCTTATAAGATTATCACTGGAAAGGAAGCACTGCAGTGGGAGAGGTTCTTTGAATTAGCACCAAACAAGGCAACTCGAAGACACATGTATAAATTATTTAAGAAGTCAAAAGGAATATTAGGGCAGAAATTCTTCAGTGCAAGAGTTGTAGACCTGTGGAATGGATTGGATGATAGTACTGTCTCAGTGAACACTATCACAGCTTTTAAAAATTGGGCTATTAAGCGTTCGAGGTTAATTTACAGTGGTTATAACACAGACTATACACGTCTTCTGAACCACTTAAAACCCTTGTTATGTTAGGTTATGTTAATAGTAAATAGAGTCATCATGGGTTGAAGGTAGTACGGCTGCTCAAAATGCAAAACCTTATAGGTGATCAACATGCTATGTAATAAAATGTAAGAAAATGTAAGAAAAACTGAATGCTACATGTGGCAATTTCACGCACTGTAATACATTGCAATGCGTAACGATGGTGGGTAATACAATATCATGACATTTAACACAGCGTGATTGTACGCAGTAACGAGGGGTACAATGGCAACACGATGTAAAGCAATACCCGAGCGATTAGTGTCGGTTTTTCAACAATCAAAAACCCAGCTGGAGGTTGTCAGGCACATGGTATATATATACATTCAACCTTACACATGCGAACGATATATTTAGTTGCCTACGCTCTGGAAACCCTTCTGCAGCGCGTGTGAAATAGGTGGACATATTGAAATCACCTTGATCCACATTCATTGTAACTGGCTCAGCAGGAACCGCTCGGCTGCACACAATAGGCTCAGTGTTGTTTGAAATATGCTTTATTTTGACGCATTAATGTAGGTGACCCAAAAGCTTTTATGGTCTCGCTTACACGACATACCTGTGCATTTGTAGATATAGGTCACTTATTATTATGGTTAGTCAGGCAGAGATCGCTCGATCAATACTTTATAGGTCGGCTATTTTATTCAAGTACCGGGTCTAGCGGAACGATACTTGGCTGCGCTTATAGGTATACATATCATGCTAGAGGTGTATGAGATTTGAATGGCGTGTGTGCTGGGCTGTCGAGTCCATACGAAGGCAGAAAGAATTTCAAATGTCTGTGTCATTTGTGTCTCTTGCGAAAACTGCTTCGAACTGACACAGTGACCTACATTGTCGAATGGAAAGACCAGTCTTGTTGTCCTCGAGACCAAGGTCTTGGTCTCGAGTGCACTCGAGTTCGTTTTTAAAAGTCTTGGTCTTGGTCTTGGTCTTGAGGTTCAAGGTCTTGGTCTTGGTCTTGGTCTTGAGGTTCAAGGTCTTGGTCTTGGTCTTGGTCTTGAGGTTCAAGGTCTTGGTCTTGGTCTCGCAAGACCAAGACCAAGACCGGCTGTTAACATGAACAGTCATTTAACAGAACTCAAGAATTCTGTATCAAGCCTGCTTGCATCATACGACCAATATCTATGGATGGATACAAGTCATGTTGGTCAGGAAAACCCATTGGCAGCAGCAACAGTTATTCTGTATCAGACGGTATTGTCGGTATAATAAACCATGGGAAGATTTCAAAAGGTCTCACTATCTGTACATTTACATCCAGTGCTTGAAAAGCTACTCTGTGTGTGTCAGCGACTTCAGCACCTGTAGAACGTATTTTTTCACATGGCGGAATTTTTTATGAGGCCCACCAGGCACGTCTTGGTCAGAAAATTCTGAGCGAATTGGTTTTTATAAAATACAAAAGGCATTTGGTATAAGAGGTTGCATGAAGGACTTTTGAATACAAATTCGGATTTCTCTGCAGTTTTCATTTAAAGTTAATGCTTGAATAAAATAAAAGACTCATGTTTTCATTAAAATAGCGAATATTCCGACTTGACAATTTTTAGAAGTCTTGACCTGATTTCGATTTTTTGGGTCTTGGTCTTGGTCTTGAGGTTCAAGGTCTTGGTCTTGGTCTTGGTCTCGAGGTTCAAAGTCTTGGTCTTGGTCTTGGTCTCGAGGTTCAAGGTCTTGGTCTTGGTCTTGGTCTTGAGGTTCAAGGTCTTGGTCTTGGTCTTGGTCTTGAGGTTTAAGGTCTTGACAACAAGACTGGGAAAGACCGGGCGGCAAGGGAACCAGTAGCCCTCATACGCCGAGACTAAGAAATGAAGTCGCTAACACTTCATACCTGTGGCTTCTTCTCGGGGCTTACCTCAAGGAACTGCTGTCTTCTTGTTCTTCCTGTTTTTCTTGTTCTTGCTCTTATTCTTCTACTTCTCCTCTTCCTTTTCCTCTTTCTGCTTAAATTGTCTGGCATACGGCGTCCGATAAGTTAATGTGGCCTCTTCAATTGCAGTATTTAGGCCAGGCATGGGCAACTTCTTTTAACAGAGGGCCGACCTAAGATTTTAAGAACAGCTCAGAGGCCGCATGCCAATCGCGGGCTAATTTATGCAGATTCATTTGCCCAAGAAAATAAGACAATATTAATTTTATTCAAACTAACTATTGCGATATAGGCCTAACCGTTACTGTTAAATTTATGTTAAACTAAATGAAGATAATTTTTATGATGAAAATATAATTATCCTAATTACCTACAGTCCTATACTACAATAAAATACTAAATATGTTTAAAGTTTCTTCAGTTTAAAAATATATATAAAACTGTTAGTGTACAGTGCATCCATATGCTTGGTGTGCTATATTTAATGATTAATGTGAAATCTGACACTTCGTGTCACGACACAATATATCCAGCATGGTTGATTTAATGTTCGAAGCGGCAATTCAAATTTAATTAGATAGATTGTAATCTGTTAGTCTGCATCTGCGTCTGTATTTTTTTAAATTTCATCTTTGAGAAGAGCTGTTCACAAATATAGGTGCTTGGAAACAGTGCAACCATTTTCAGGGCATGAAATCTAAGTGAAGATGGCTTCCAAAGTTTCGAACCTAACCACTCTCTGGTATTGCTTCAGGCTGAAAGTAATTACATTTATGAATGAGTAGTGAACTAGTTGACTGGTTGGGGCCGGATTCTTAATAAATAAGAAACAGATGTTTTAATGTCGGCCTACGTACAGAAATTCAAACATTCATGTAGGGCCGAATAAAAGTGCCAGATACAATGCTAATATTAAAGACATGTCAAGGGCCGGTTGAAAAGTCCCCGGGGGCCGGATCCGGCCCGCGGGCCGTATGTTGCCGTATGTTGCCCACCCCTGATTTAGGTGGTTTCACGCCGACTGTATCTTAAGGTGCCAGACCATTATTTGTTTCTTGAACATGTCGCTGATGTTCCATTCTCCAACGAGCAATGGCAGTCAAAGCGCTCTATGTGACAAGACGTCTGCCTGATGTGTTTTCTGAATAGCGCTATATAAATGTCCTGCTTTCACGTATGATGCGTGGATTTTACCTGCGACGTGCGTGATCGTGGTGCTGGCCAGGAAGAGCAGCTGAGAGAGGATGCTGGCCAGAAATAAGGCGCCGACGAGAACGAGACCATGCCAGAGCTCCACCTCATCGAGAACCGTTAGGTGAAGGAGGGACATCATAATATACGCCTATTATACACGACAACAACATTTAAAATATATATTACCTGGTCGCTTAAACAAAATCCATCAATTAATTTATCATGCCTCAAATTTAAAAAATATTAACGACCATGGGCTTTGTTTGTTTATTGATCATGAAACATTTATTTTAACTGGACAATCAATAAGGCGCTATAGTTTAAGTATCGGATCATATTTTTCTATGGAACCAATAATTTAAACCACTGAGGTTCTTACCACAGAAAATAGAAGTAGTCCCAGAGCGATGATGAGAACCAGCGAAGCCACAAGCCAGCGTCTTTTAATGAAGCGCACGAATACACGAAACAGAGATGCGCCAGATGTTCCGGACTTCTTTAGCTCGGCTTCCCATAATTCCTCCAGCCTTAAACAGAGTAAGACATACCGGGGGGTACTTGTTTTTTTATGCGAAGGTGCATTCAAAGCAAACAAGGAATGATAAGATATAGTAATGTAACTTAGGTATACGGCAACGCAGTACGAGGCAATCACCTCCATAATGGCAAAAAGGCGCCATCCAAGTCATTCATTAGATCATATGGTATCTAGGTTGACTCAGCCTTCCACTCCCTAGGGGGGCAGCAGTAAAATGAGCGGGCGCCTAACAGGCTGCCAAGACGTGTGTTCAATAAGATCTTGATAATTGTAACGTCATGTTTCAATGTTTCAATGTAACTTCGGTTTGTCAGTGAGCTTGTGACTAAACGAATATAATTATTATAATTATTATATAAAACTATATTATATCATATCATATAAGATTAGATCAGATTAGCCTAGACTAGAACTAGATTAGATTAGCTTACATTAGATTAGGTAAGATTAGATAAGATTTGAACTTGTTCTGTATATAATAGATGGATCTAAAGTTCACTGATGCATGGTCCTGGGTGAATGAACGTGAGAGGTTTTTCAGTTGAAGCGCTGACACGACAGCGTCGTCGTGCAATCTCCTCTATCTGCTTCAGAAAACAGAGAAATTTGTCCAAAAAGGAAATTTACGTTCTCTGAAATTCCAGGTGACAATAATAATTTTGCGTACATACCTGTCCGCATTCAGCTGAGCTGCGTCGACTTCCGGACAGGTCCAAATGTGTTGTACGTCCACACGATTTCGAAACGCCTTCCACATGAAACCATCGAGCCAGGTGTAGATGAGGAAGGACAACAGACCAACATGTTCGACCGGTAACTCGTGTTTTCTGTCCCTACGGAAGACACCAGAGAAGCCTCTTACGCAAGATAGTATTGTTGTTCGGATATATAGGACTAAAAAAGTTAAACAAAGAAATAGCCAGATCAGTAGGGTACGTTTAAGGAGACGGTCACTCGTATAGGGACTCCCAAGAACTCTCTCAGCAGGACTCACTCTGAGAAAGGCGAAAAGACTCGCAGAACGGGCGATTGGAGAGAGACGAAAGCGACCATGGTTGGAGGGAGGTCGACGAAGGATAGAGCGATCGGATCTCAAGAGGCGTTGACTGGATGAGTCTTAAGAACAGCTGAGATTCTGAGAGTGAAAGGGTACACTCTGTAAATGATCATAGGTCGTAACGCTGTTTATATGATTGGTGACTGGCAATAACCCCCAACCCAATCTGTTAAAACATTACACTCTTTCTTAATTAGGCCTAGGCCCCAATGTCCTTATTTTCTTCGCCCTTATAAACTTGCGCCCTTTTTATTTCATCTTTTAATTGCGACCTTTCAACAGAAAACTTAACAGGGAACATACATTACATATACATATAGACCTACGCATGTGCATATGGACACACACACACACACATATATATATATATATATATATATATACGAAATAATATTATGCCTAAGCATATATACGCATGTATCAATACATTGATATAATACGTAAGCATGTAGCAATTTTACATTACTAGACTATACATCATGAAGTTAATTAAAATAAGAGTAGACTTACTTGGGAATGCGTCTGAATGGAATGATTGTTTTCCAGTCTTTGTGAGCATTGCTCTTTTTCACCGTCACGTATTCACTCTTGGAATGCATTCCGATTACTGGCAGTGTAATCTAGATCTCGGCAGAACACAGGTCCGTATACACTACAGAGACCGGGTTATTCTCCTATTCGTTCAAGATCCACCAGAGCCAACAAGGCTGTTGCTGCGTCAGTTTCGATGCTAAAGCCGTATTGACATCTAATAGCCTAAAGGCAATACGATGACTTCTATATCGCCACGGTGATAGTATCCTCTTCGTTATAGTAGTATTGATGTCTATATTCGCTGACGTCTGAGAAAGAAACGCATTCACCGAGATCGTTCAGTCCATGTCTTGCATATATATATATATATATGCGTCTGAAGACGACTCCTGTTAATTGAAATTAACCAGAATGTATACAGAGCAAATTACCATACTAGTACAAAAGAGAAGCACGGGTAAATGCATGGACATTTTTATAGCGCCTTCAGAGAACCTTACAAACGCGGACATGCATGTTAAGTAATGTAACAGAAGACCCATATATATATATAATACATATATATATACATATAGGGCCTATACATATACATATATATAATATATATATCGGTTAAAATATATATATATATATATATAATCATATCGAGAACTCTCTCGTCGGACTTGGTATCTCTGGACACGACGCCATTGGATTGCCTGCATCAAATGTCAGGCGTGGCACGAATTGTCATATGCCGGATTGCTCAGAAAGCATGTGCACGCACATTTTTACAGGACTCAATCATGAGCCCAAGCACATGTGCGGAGTTTCTGAACAGTGACAGCAAAGGCCTATCATGATATTATAACATGAAGTTTCTTTACCATTCTGATAGGCCCCTTAAATTCTTAAATTTTTCTAGTAACTATATATATAGTAGGCCTACTGTAGATCTGCAGATCTTGACTGAATGATGAGCTTGATGAATTTGACTTACCCTATACCCCATCCTACTCCTACATTCTATTCATCGTACTCCACTTTGAAGAACAAGATGAACCCATAAAAAGGTCATATTTGAAGTACCGGTAGGCCTATATGATGCATATGACAGGAGTATGCTTAAACGGAGAAGATAGTTCATTGATGTGTTAACAATACTGTAATGCTTGAACAAAAACATGTTCAGAAGTTTGTCAATATTGATCAAACGGTGCTTGAACTTACCCCCTTCCACCCTAAACATATTCTTAAAATGCACTATAGTAAGTGTCAACACTGTCAAGATACATATACATAGGCTTACAGGCATACACATAGGCGTAATTTGCGTGGGGTACGAGGGGTACTCGTACCCCGGTTTTTGGCCTGGGGGTACCGTGCCCCCACTTTCTGAACAATGCAAGTCAATATTTTATTATTGTGCCTTCCCAGATATCGCAATCTCCTCCTTGCTTCGTGGACACGTAAGAAATGGCACCCCCCAACTTTTTAGACCAAAGTTACGCCCCTGGGCATACATACAGTCATATATACATAAACACATATGTACATAGTACACACATTATACATACATACACGGGTTATCTTTTCCAGCTCAGTTCCACTTTGCACACGCACAACTTTATGGTCTGGCAGAGAGCTATCATATATGACGATATATTTTCGTAAAATTAGGACAGCTGCAGCGTTGCAGTCATACCAGTTTCCCCCTATGCTTGTGACTAAAATTACTGACACAACTGACGTTGTGTCAGTGTCAGAAGTGTCAGTGATAATTGTCACAAGGTTAAATGCGGAAACTTAGACCTATATCATCAGTGGCGGCGATCTTGTCTGAGAGGTGGGGGGGGGGACAAAGTCGGCCACGATCTTGTCGACTACCGTTTTTTGGAAAATCTTGTCCCACTAAATTTTTTTTCTGCCGCTTTATCTCGGCAAAAGTTGATGACCTTTTTTTAGTTCTTCACCTCTTTTTACAACGTTTTACATTCTTACACTCTCCTTTCTTTTTTCCCACCACTTTTTACTTACAGTTACCACCTCCTAACCCTTTCTTTCTATAATTTATAATTTCCTCTAAATACTTTTAATTCTTTTTTCCACTATTTTATGAATTCCTTCTTCTTTCTCGTAATTTTGGGGGCACTTCTCCTCTAAATTTCGATTTTTACCTCGTCTGGTCACAAAGTCTGCGAAAACCCTCACGCGCAATTACATTTCTCAGCCTTTTTTGGTGTTTCTTCAAAAGGTGGGGGGGACAAATGCATGGAGTGCCCCCCCCCACTCTTAAAGGTGGGGGGACATGGGTACTGCACCCCCTAGATCGCCGCCCATGTATATCATTATTTTCTGCGAACCGTAAAAAGCGTAGCGTAGACTCAATTTTATAGTAACATGCAGCTGTTGGATCAAATTTAAACCCTGCAATGACATAGGCCTAATGAACTTTTCAGCCGGTCTAGAGATTTAGACAGTCATTGTAGTGACTTTAGCCAAACGCATGGAGCACCTAGGCCTATTCTCAAAACTTCAATGTTGGGTGAAAAGATATACCGATTTAAGTTTATCCGAACTGGCAACTGAATGCCTTTACCCTTTCTGAACTGAAACCCAAAATGTGCTCGCTCACTGGAACGCCAACGCCTTTGCAACTTTACTTTTAATTTGAGACAAGTTGCAGGCCTCAACGGAAAACTGCATAGGAAATTCAAACTTGCTTACAATGACTAAAACTGTTCTCACAAGTTTATACTTCATAAAAAACGTATCTTGGACTACATAGTTTGTGCTAAGTTAATATTTAAGTCCATCGACTAACAATGTTCACATGCAATTGAGAATGCATGCAACAGTAGGCCTATTTGTCTTAGCTATAATTATAGTCACTGAGACCGCGCAACGCATAATTGACACAGCAAACAGAAGCCTTAATTGTTATCAATGAAACCATGCAGGGCCGGCTTTAGGTACATGTATATGCACGGCAGGTAGCTGCCTGGAGCGCCAGTTTAGGGTAGCGTTTAAAAAAATTGTGTTTCTTGCTCTAATGTTTTTCAGTAATAATTCTTTCAATGATTACTGCGTTTGTGTGGCTTAATTAAAAACTAAAATGATTTTAACTAGGTTGGATCGGAGTCGCAATATTGCATACTTTGCCTGGAGCGTCATTGTGGCTAACACCGGCTCTGACTGAAGCGTTCCCTGACATAGGCGTAATATGTGGGGGCATGAGGGTATCCGTACCCCAACTTTTTGGACTGGGTACTGTACCCCAATTTTCGAACATTGCCAATCAATATGTTTTTATTGTGCCTTCCCAGAGATCGCAGTCTCCGTCTTGCTTCGTGTATGTAAGAAATTGGTACCCCCATTTTTAGACAAAAGTTACGCCTCTGTTCTCTGACTCGTGTTCTGTCAGTTACATTGCTGTTCCTTTCTGCCCTGGCGAGGACTTTAACCCCCGACGTCTCGGTTAACAGTCCAGCGCACTAACCACAATACTATCGTGCAGCATGCTTAGAGCGCATGCATATACTCATTTCCGGAAGTTTTACCTGCTCTGCAGTTGTGACACGGTTGATGATTATCACTGCTCAGCGCTGACGCCAGTTTCAGCCGATACAAACCAATCAAAGACTATTCAATATATTACACGGATTTCATGCACAGATCAGCAACTTAGCTCCATCGATCGCTAATCGATCAAAATGAATCGATAAGTCGACGATCACAAGGAACTCTGTCCGGCTACAATCGATCTGAGCAACGGCGACAATAACTTCACGGTCGTATCCCATATACGACTATTTTGATCGCGGTAGGTAAAGCGCGCGTCCTCAATTGCAGCCTTTGAAGAATTTTGCATCAAGCGTCTCTGTATGTCTCCGTCTGTCTGTCTGTCTGTCTGTCTGTCTGTCTGTCTGTCTGTCTGTCTGTCTGTCTGTCTGTCTGTCTGTCTGTCTGTCTGTCTGTCTGTCGCTCTATATATAGGCCTACGTATCTGCAACATAGCTAAGTCCAATAGGTCAACAATATCCAATAAGCGCCGCTGTTCTGCGGACGCGCGCGTTTGCAGCGTATGTCTCATTCTATCCTTGTTTACTGCCATTCGCTTGTTTTCAGTTGAGCCGGGTAATTAAAATCTCACAGAGTTTGCACAAAAGCAAACACTGTGCATGGCCTACGCCACTATGCATGTGGCCCGCACAAATTAGACTTATCGACGATCCCATAAATTAGACTTATCTATAGCACAGGCCTGCTGTCTGTTCTTAAAAGGAGTAAGGCGGCCTTTGAATGTTGCTACTGCTTCAACGCCTAGTTATAACATGCGACAAAACAGAAAAGACGAGCCTACCTTAATTGAAGCTGGGCCCCCGCAATGCATGCAGCTAGGATACTTCAAAATTTAAGACATTCGGTGTCCGTGTAGACCAGGCACATGTATAATATGCTCCTCCATATGCGAACACACCGAAGAAGTTTTGAAACATAGGTTTATACATCTATAAGCATACATATCTGCATCGGCTGGGCTGCCTAAGCTGCAGACTGTATGGGATGTAGGCCTATATATATATATATAATATATATATATACACATATATATACACGTGTATAAAGTTATAGGCTACTGTTAGGAGACGTAGCAGGTCTTTCTGTATAGCCTACAGCGGCCCACGATCAAGGACAGCTCGACATTGCATTACAGGTCTAAAAATAGCGTCCACTTGTGAGCAATTTCTACGGCGTAGAGTCACGAACGAGGACTTGTTCTGAACGACGGCTTCAGACGCAGCCAGAAAATGGAACGCTTTCACACAATTTCACATTTCCGTCTCTGGTCTCTGGTCGTTCAACCCGTGTTAGTTATGTCTGCAGATACTTTTAGTCATTTTATTGCGTCTAGCAATAAAAAAGTCGGTATACGATGGAAAGGCAGTTGGATAGAAAATAGAAAATAATGAGGACATACGAGACTCAGATTAACAGTGAGAGGAGCACTGGTGTTGACAAATGACCGATGAAAATTTAGATCTTTATTCGCACCCATCGCTGCCAAACGGTTGGCGTCAGGAACTGATCATGATGATGGGGTGTTGTTGTTGTTGTTGTTGTTGTTGTTGATGATGATGATGATGATGATGATGATGATGATGATGATGATGATGATGGGGTGGTGGTGGTGCTGTTGTTGTTGTTGTTGACGACGACGACGACGACGATGATGATGATGATGATGATAATAATAATAATCTTCGTTTAATATCTTCAAATTACGCAGTATGATTACAAATCAGTATGAACGGATGATCACAAGTTTTTACAGGAGTCGAATTTAACTGTACACGGCAGCCATGCAAGGCGCCCATCACGTCCTACATCTCATTTGAACAACGCGCCATCTCGCGAATGAAAGGCTGAGTGGACCTAAATTTGAGGAGGTTGCGGGAAGCGATCTCGCTACCTCTTGCTCTTCACGCCAGTGATGTTACCAGTACTCTATGGACCCACCCCCATGATGATGATGATGATGATGATGATGATGATGATATAGGAAGGGGTCTGCAACCTTAGGTATGCCGACGCTGTTGGCTGGATCGTTGGCACAATTGTGGGAACTGAATTTTGATCGCCTTGATCGGTTTTTAACCGCATTTATATAGTCAACTGATCAAGGTCGACAAGGCAAAGATGATGGAAATCAATATGGTATCATCCGCTGTATCAAAGTTCGGGATGAGCAGCTGGAGCAGGTTGATACATTTCCGTATCCAGGATGTCTAATTATAACAGATGATGCAGAATATACAGGAAGGAAATCAGAGTTTGATTGAGCAAGGGCAGTGGCGGCGCCAGATAATTTTTTTAACCAGGGCAAAGCCAAGGCAGTCAGAGGGCCTACAAGTAACCAGTGCAGAGGGCGATTTATGCCCCGAACCAATTCTGGGCAGAGGAGAAATTTTGGCAGGGCAATGACCAGGGATTTAGACAGGCTTTACCGATGCCCAAAATACCCAGAACAACTGCACACTCTTCCTCAAACTGTATTATATGACCTACTTGAACCGGTGCCTCATTAGTTACAGCACTCTCCTTGTAATGCAGAGTACGGGTTCAAGCGTCCTCTGAGACGGTAACTGTGTTGGGACCTTGAGAAAGTCCTTCATTCACTGTTGCTTATCACCGTCGTGCTTGGGCCAGAGTGCGTCTGAGTAGGTATCTTGAAGGGCACTACTATATCAAGTTTAGATTAATTGACTGATTGATTGATCATTAGATAATGGTGCTTAATAAATGCATAGTAAAACTAATAATCAGTAAATACTTAACATCAAAATATTTAGAAAATTTTAATTTGAACAACAGTTTAGTTATTCAAAAGGTTTTTATATATCCCTTGCACTCTGCATGTAAAATCAGTAAAAAGTAAAGAAATGGAAAAACACAACGTCCTTCCTCAGGTCATGTTCCAAACAATGTTTAGAACACAAAACTTTAAAGCCCAGAGTAATGTTAAGGAATGCAGGGTGAGCACATCAAGCAAGAACAAGCTGGATTATAGGCAACAGTTGATTATATTGTCGTTCAGTGAAAATAAGTTACATATAAAAGTCCTGTAACCATTTTAAAGTCACATATAAATTCCACTCAGGTGGAAAGTTGTCGAGTTTGCCAGCAGTACAACTTCCACGTCAGTAATAAAACTGAACCGACTTATTTTGTGGCATCATCACTAAACAATACAAGAGATGGGTCACTAAACAATACAAGAGATGGGTCACTAAACAATACAAGAGATGGGTCACTAAACAATACAAGAGATGGGTCACTAAACAATACAAGAGATGGGTCACTAAACAATACAAGAGTTGGGTCACTAAACAATACAAGAGATGGGTCACTAAACAATACAAGAGATGGGTCACTAAACAATACAAGAGTTGGGTCACACCTGTTGCATTGTCTAGTGTTCACATACACTCTGGTCTACTCCAGTCTCCTACAACTCCTTTCGAAACCAGACCCAGAATGCTCAAAACACAAATATTATTTCTTTAAAAGCAACTACATCAAAAACTGTGACCTCAACCATAGGCGCTTACACAGCAGTAAAATAATGATATCCCACGTTTGAAAGTAACCAACACATTATAATAATGTTACTAACAGATTACCATGTTACAGTTATCGTTATACCACCTTAACATCCTATAAATACCACATGCTGCAGTCAAGATGTCTCGTTAACATGTCACACTTGAATAATTTGTAACCATCAGATAATGCATGTCACATTTGGCTGCCAAATGCTACTAATGAATACTTTCTCCACTTGCTCGTACACATCCTACGCTGAAAACAACTACCATTAACACAATAATTGCTTGTCAATATTAATAGTTGTCATTACTAATTATAATTATTAATATTATTCTTTCCAAAACGGATAAACATGTAAAACAACCAAACAGTGTGACTAGAATAAAAACTGAACAAAAAATTCGAACATGACCATAAAACAAATATTTCTAACACAGTGGTTCTCAAAGTTTATCACCCTGGTACCCATTTTACCTGAGCCAAACTTATGGTAGACCACCTATGCCCTACGGCCCAATGATTTTAACAGAAATCAACAAACATAACCGTAAAGATAAAAAAATTGTTCACTAAGACATGTACAATGACATAAAAAACTTAGGATACCGTATTAGAGAAAAGGACTAGAATGTTTTTACCGAACTGAGACAACACAGCATTATGTGGTATACAGGGAAGGGTGCTGTGAAACTATCTGGTAACTCGCCACAGCGAATCAACTGGCTCACACACATACTGTGGAGTTCCATGGATGACACTTTGAGAACCACTGCTCTAATTAACATCAGCTGGGTTGCAGCAGCTGTTTTATCCAGATCTGTTAAATGTTTGCAGGATCATTTCCTTCCACCTCTCCACAATACACCACTCAATGAATCATCCTGGTAACTGCAGTTTCTGCACTGTATCGCCATGCCAACTGCTACATGGTTGCAGCAGTTCTCCAACATTCTAATTAGCAATGATCAAAAACGGATTCATTCAATTTCTTCTCTTTGTATCTCACTATTAACTAACAAGGGTTCAGTTGGTGGTATTCAGCAACTGCTAAGAACCCATTCTTTCTTTTCAATGTACATCTCATATAACACTTGAACCTGTACACTCCATACTACAAAGCAAGCAATTAACCAAACGCCTGCTGTGTCACACAGTTAAAAGACCCATATTACAATCGCTGGGTCCATTTTAGACTATACTGAATAACATAAGTTAAGAACTACTATAACTACATCACCGATCACAGTTTTCTCGTAGCTACAGACCAGAAACCCATTCATGTAGCTGCTCGTTTGTTGCGCCTAACAACAGGTCTCTACAAATAACAGTCTTATGGTTCAAAACTTCACAGGTTGAGGGATTATCAATATATGTATTACGCAGGGCGCCACTATCCAATGACCAAGCATCAATCGATGGCGCTGAGCAATTGTGAGTGAAGGACTTGCTTAAAGTCCTTACACAGTAATCATCCAGGGGAGGCTTAAACAAATACTCTCCACGCTGAAAGGTGAGCACTCTAAACAGTTGGCTACAGTCAGTCAATGATCTCTTGACTGTAGTAGAAAAACAATAACATCCTCTCTTTGTCTCTTATCCGCAAATGCTTGAAGACCATTGTCTTCGTAGTTTCATTGTGTTATGTTGTCATTGTCTCTGAGGAGTCTCTCTTTAAATGGCTCTATATAAATTTGCAACTACAACAACAATCTGAGAAAAGGATGTTTCCTCACGGGTTACATGGTTCACCAATATCAAAATCTGGATACAGTGAGAAACTTTCAACCACAATGTCGCGAGTCACCTAACACCACAACATACTGGGCCGATTTAATTTAATATTGTATAATTAAGCCTCTCTACTCTGCTGGTAGATAGCAGAAGAATCAATTCCACTTTTATACTAAAATTACTATCAAAGCCAAACGCAAACAAATAAATGCATAAAAGAATAATTTGAGATGACTAGCAAAATAACATTCACACCACACAGGTAGCATTTCCTTTGTCATCTAAAACAGCGGTTCTCAACCTTTTGAGACTCAAAGACCACTTTTAAACTTTGTGTCTCAGTCGCGGACCACCACTAAAAATTGTGAATTAATACGAAAGAAATTTTTGCCATAAATTCGCGTATTATTAGTTTCATGGTACCATTTAGCCGATTCTAGTGACTGAAATTTTTTTTAAATTAAAAATTGACAAAATTTGTCTGTTTCCATGTTTTGAATTATAAAAAAATATAAATTGTAGGCCTTGCTCGCGGACCACCAGGCAGATGGCCGCGGACCACCAGTGGTCCGCGGACCACAGGTTGAGAACCGCTGATCTAAAACATCTGTCTATGTATGTCTCACAGCATAACAATGCCTCAGTCCAAATGATTTAAAACAAAGCAGAACAAATACGCAATCTTGGCCACAATTCCCTTGACATAAATGTATACCATACAAGTAAGCACAACACCATGGCATTTAATTTTCTGCTAAAATAACAACAAAAACTCAAACCTATGGAAAATTGAATTTGCATTTATCGAGTCATACGACAAAATTATATCAATAGCAAGTCCAGAAACACTTGTATATAAAAAATTCAACAGTAATAATTTAATATTGTCAACCAAACGTGTGGTGGCTATTGTCAAACTAGCAACATAATGTACAAGAATATGGTAACATCACAAGTTGAAAACAAAAATACTTATACTAAATGCAGAAAGTAGCTTTAGTTTATAGCAAAGCATATGTCAGATATAGTCAAAAAACACATCATGTCATGTTTTAAAAATAGCTTTCAAACTTTTTCTTTCTGACACGTAATGTAAGTGCATTCATTACATTACAACCAAAAACAAGATATCAAGCAGATATATACTCGCATTGAATCACCATCACTACCAAGCGGTGGAGTCTCCAGAGGAACATGTTTCCATGACAAATGGAGATTTTTTTCCACCCTGTTCCACAGCAGAGGAGATAAAACTGTAGACAGCAACTTTCGTTATTCTAAACAAGGCACGGTCATTTCAGCTACATCAACTTGCAAAGCGCTGTCGAAGCAAAACTCACCAAAAACTGACCATCGATCTCATTGTTCCAAACAAGTTTTCAGCAGATCACAGTTGCTACGAAGCCTCCACACACACACACACACATCAAGCCAAGCCAGAAACTTTTGCTGACGACAGCATAAGGTCAGCAAGTAGTGTTCACAACACAATCTGCACTGCATCACCGTTCTAGTTCCACGCCTACTTTAGATGGTACACTTTGCGTTTCAATCGGTTTTAATTGCTCAGCTTTTACACTATTCTGGCTGACTTGTTTAACAGATCTCAAAAAGCCTTTCCCAGTTTTATTTATTCTAAATACAAGCCTGTGAGCTCACTACCCAAGATTTCTCTTAAAACGAAACTTTTCTGAAATTTGTCAACATGTCAAGCTATTAAAAAAAGTTTTTCTGTATTACTACAGGCATGAAATTGAAAGTAATTTCATGCTTGCATTGAGATTTTGATTAACAATTTATTACAAACACAGCATGCTAACAGGCAAGAATTTTAAATTAACTGCAAAGCCAACCATGATCTCATTGCAAGAAAGAATGTTAACCATCACCAAACTCGTTTTTTGTATGGTCTATCACTCTAACCACTTTCCAACATTTCACAACTAGCTACGACATCTGTTTTTCCACCAAGGCTTTAATGTACTGCAAGCCATTGACTGACGAGGTGGCAGTGATGATGGTTTCATTTGACTGTCAGAAGCCAGCCAAATCAGTCCTTCCGCTAGAAACTCAAGCACAGAGACGAGATGTTTGTAGAAAAGGTTGAGTACTTTTGCTATTCGAATGTCATGAGATTATCTGGAGGCTGGAAAAATAAACGTAAGTTTATAACACCACATCAAATTGTCATCACCGACTTATATTGTACCTCTTCAAGAGTAACTCGTCAGACTAAACAAACTACAATTGAACAGAGTGCTTTTCAAGTGCTTATGAAAAACAAGGCATAGAAAGGTGAGGAGCTCTTGTCTTGTGACTAAATAAATTTTATTGCAGTACTTGTGATAGGTTCTTAGGCAGGGCTGTAGTCGAGCGTATACGCGGGTATACAGCGTATACTCACCTCTAGGGAAATTTGAGAGCGTATACTCAGCGCTCTAGATGAGGGTATACAGCGTATACTTACCTCTGTAGAGACCTGAGTAATGAAATTTGGAGGAAAAAGAGAGGTTTTGACAGGTTTTTTGAGGTTTTTAGGGCGAATGACTAAAAAAAAAGTCAGAAAATTTTGAGGGAATTTGTGAAAAGTCTGAAATTTGTCCTTAAAAAAAGGTCTTCTAATTTTTTTTACGCCGCTGGTTACCGGTAGCATATACTCACCTCAAATTTTACCACTACAGCCCTGTTCTTAGGGCATTATAAAATGTCCACTTATGCAAAGACAGTTCTCAAGTCACCTAAGCCACCAAATGATATAGAGAGTCTGAGCAAAACATCACTCAACATACCAGGTACTAACAATTGCCTCGGTCACTTTATCTGAATGATATATCACAATGTACAGAAACCACATTCAAACAAACATGTTGAGTATAACTACCTTTATAAGGCTACTCTTTGTTGCAGTGTCTAGATGTCTGCACCAGTCCAGTGCAGCTATCGGTGAATTCGTCTGAAACTTGTACGTGTTACCTGTGTGAACAATAAATTTCCTTACCAGAAATCATCTTCCCAATTTCATTCTTGCAATACCATGTAAAAAGTAACTTTTAGCACTTGCACTAACAGCTGGCATTGTAAAGCACTAGTTTGCCACTGATGATGATAAGTAAAATCAAGGTATTACATTACATTACTAACAGCTGGCATTGTAAAGCACCAGTTTGCTACTGATGATGATAAGTAAATCAAGATATTACATTTACATTAAGCTTCACATTTGGCTTCAGCATATTACAGTTGCACAAGGTGGCATTTGGTGCTCAGCTCCTAATGTGTCAGCCATTCAACTCTGTGTCAAGGGTTCAGTTCTTTTCCCTCCAACTGCCAGACAGTAGAGTTGTCTTGTACTACAGAATGGTTGCTACAGAATCCCAAACAGAAGCTCTTACCTCTGACGGGGTCTGTGAGAGTAAAAGAGTCGGCGTTGCATGGATGATCACTGAGAACAACAATCCAGCCGACAACTGATACCATTTTACATGGATCCTCTTTGAACTGAAACAGCAAACATAGGCTTTCACCATCACAGAGGATGTACAAGGAACGCATACAACAGACCACGGCAAGCAGGCAGGCAGGCAGGCAGGCAGGCACGCAGGCAGGCAGGCACGCACGCACGCAGGCAGGCAGGCAGGCAGGCACGCAGGCAGGCAGGCACGCAGGCAGGCAGGCAGGCACGCAGGCAGGCAGGCAGGCACGCAGGCAGGCAGATACACAATGATACATACACATGCCAAATAAATACTGAACTTCAGCAAAGGTGCATGCTAACTAAGTAAAGTAAGTATGCATTATCATAAAATGTGTAAATGAATAAAGACAAATGGAAGAAAATTGGATAGCCATGAAACACTTAAAGTAAGCATTTATATACAGAGGGACAGATCTACAGAAATGCAGACAGATAAAAACACATCTACACAGATAGAAAGAAGAGCATACCAAAATAATTACAAGATTAACTAGGGGGCTCTGAAAAGACATTAACTTCATAAACGTCCAGAAGCAACCATTCAGGCATATGTGAAAAACAGGCCAGGAGCATCAAGTGGTTGAGAAAACACATAACCCAGTATCTGAATGTCTCAACTGGGTACGGAAGGCACTCAGACCAGAAATTTAAAAACGGGATGTCAAGACATTAAAAGATTCAGCCAACAATGAAATAGTTCAGATAAAAGAATACTTGATAGACTCTTAACCCTTAAACGACAAGAAGAATTTTTCATCTAGGGCCTGACAATGAGCGATTTTACTGCATAACCACCTATAAAGTAAACAATCTTTTTAAACTGCTGATATCTCAATTAGTTCTTGACCTAATATAAATTGATATAATGTAAACATCAGCATTTATCTCCTCTTCCCATACATCCGTCCAAGGTTAGACAAACAATTTTTTGGGGTTCTCAAAGCTGCCCCAAAGTGTACACATCCCCAGTTTAGTTACTTTTCTATGATCAAGTCCCTAAATAAAAAAAATTTGTGACAACATTTGTAATATGAGTATTGAAATGTGCAGGAATTAATGCCAGACAAAACAAAAAAAGAAATTTTGAAACTACTTTCATAAATGAATGAGTTATAATTTTGTTTAGTAATTTGACCATATACATAGATAGTTTAAGAAAAATAAGGAAATACATGAAAGAAATGTTTATACTTATCATATCTAGGTCAGTATTTCCCTGCTTAATCATATTATCTTGGCCTATATGATGTAAAGTTTCAAAATATAATGCTTTTGATAAGTTAATAGTCGTCATTTTAATAGTAAATGGCTACTATACTTTAGTACACACTCATCGGGAACCCCTAGAACACTCCAGTGCATGCTTGTTATTATTGGGTTAAAAAGACACTATATAACTTCTACAATGAATATATACATCAGAACTGAAATTTCACATAAGCAGACTGACCGCATCTCGGAGTGATCCTCGAAGCGACCGTGCAGGGAAGTAAACAAGCATTGTCTTCCATAGACCTAACCAGTACCTGGTCCATGAGGACACCTAGTTCAACACAAGCCACAAGATAATTAATTTTCTTACAATTTATATAAGAACAATTATACAGTGTCTTGCAGAAACTGCTCTGAATCAATTTATTAGCTTTTATTAGCTATATTAAGCGTCCTGACACATAGTATACATGTACATATTATAAACCACAATTAATTATACGCATGTGATTAGATCATTGATTAGGTCAATATCATATTGTTTTGACTGTGTTTTCTTACAGGAGGTTTCTTTCCATTCTTGAGTAGTGTCTTCCGGCGAACGTATCCCTCACACTGATAGCTGGCCTTGTAGAAGTCAGGAGGTCGTTCCTGTGCACTGCACAACCTACAAAAGAAATCCATCCACTCACTCCAGGAAAAACAGCCTCAGCTCAACAAACAACTGCAAGTCCCATGCAGTAGACTTCATCTCTGATAAAGAATGGAAGAAAAGCAGATGACCATGTTGGACCGGACACATTTAAAAGTGACATTTCAAGATATTTCTTGTAGTCACTCTAGCGTTGGTTATTGTGGAACAGCTTCGATAAAGATTTTTATGGTCCTTAGGAAAATTATTTTTCACCTTTTCTAGTTTCAAAACATGTGTACAGTTCCACTACATACAGAAAAGACATCAATGTATGATGTAAGTAGTTGATCAAGGGCCTGGTTAAGATTTCAATGATAGTAACAGCTTCAGAGAGATCCAACTCTGTTACAGAGCAAGTCTTCAGCCAAAAGCTATCCAGATAACCAGCCAACTAGTTAGCAAGCCAGCCAGCTAGCACGCCAGCCGTCAAATCAACCAAACCAATGCTGACCCAATTATCTGATCGACGTGATAATTAAGACTATATCTATTATGTCACGTCAAGGTCACCATTATCAGTAATTCAACAGCAAGAGCCGTGCGAAAACTAACAAAAGATAATCAAACAGGACAGCTACTAACGCAAGAATTGCAGAGAAGTCTTTGTCACTTCCAGATTCATCTGGGTTAGTATCACCTGTCATCACAAAACCAAAAAGAATCTGCAAACCTTCTAATCAAGAGATATTTACTGGTACTTTAACAAACCTAAACCCACAAATTACATATGTAAGGTAGTGGCATTTATGTAGCAAATAATACATCAGCAGAGTTTTGTCACAAAACCTCCACAAAAAGCCAAATCACCAAAACAAATACACAACAAACATTGATAAGGCACTAATTGGACAGGATTACCCAGGACGTGTTTAACACGGGTAAACCAAAATGCGGTTAGCAATTGGTTGAATAAAGGACATACTTACTTACTTGCTTGCTATTTTTTCTTTTAACTTAATTATCGCACTTATTATGCACTCCAGGTGAGTAAATCTTATCCTGAGGCCGGAAACAATTGTCAGGGAACAACCAGTCCACTGTCATTACATGAAGACAGCTCAGTAGGCTCGAACCCTCAAATCTTGGATTAAAGACCCACCATGCCTGCGAAAATACCACCAAGTAGCACTATAAGTGGGATACAAAACCAGACAGACAGATAAAAGGAGGGTGTTTTGGCAAACAAACACTACAAGTTAATGTGCTACCTTTGCTGTGCATAAAAGCATCTCTGTTACACACCATGCTGGTATTACAGCATAGAGACGTTGGGGATGTGGATCCAAACTTTCAGCTTCCTAATTCAGTCAACGCATTTATATAGCGCCTCTCCGAGATAACTACTCAGATGCGTTCCCAGCCCAATCCTGGTGGAAAAGAAGAGATATAAAAAATGTTGTCACTTGAGTACTGATGGCATACCTGAGCCAGGGAGAGAGCCATCGCTGGATGTACAAGGTGACTCTTCTAGTACACTGTCATCCAACAGATGGCGTTGTGTTGGGCCATCATCTTGACATCTACAATCAATCAACTCCTCAATCAAACAACAGATCAATTAATCACGGTAAACCACAGTTGCTACAAACATCCAAACCTTAAGTATTAAACAAATTAAATGGACAAAGAGAAGCGACAACTGCTGAGCAACTAGTCATGTGATAAAACTTGACAATTGCTGATGGCTTGGTTCTAATAACTGAAACTCATACAACCAACAATCAATAATTGTAACAACAATGACTAAGACTGTACACATCATCATGTAATGTTACTAGTATGTACTGACGTCATAACTTAACTAATAATTATTGCTACCATTGTTTACCATATGTGCATATGCATTTGTCAGAAGCAAACAGAGGCTGCTTACTAACATCATTTGTCTACCTACCTGGCCGCATAATCTGTTCAACAACACTAAACAAGGCCCATGAAACTCTAAACTTATGACTTCCAGAGCACTAATATGTACAGTGTCCTATGGAAACTAAAACTATTCCAAAGACTTCTGATGCACTAATATCCACAATGCTTGCATGTAAACCACAAGTGCTACGTACTCGGTCACAGAGCTCTTCGACTTTCGGTGTTGCGGAAGAAATCCGCCTCCACAGAGTGGATGAATCTTCACATTGGGCACAGATTCAGCCCGGATCGATGTTGAAGAAACGAGCAAACAAGACCTCACGGCAACATCATCGAGGCTTGGAGAATCACGGCCAGAACTACGCGTTGGCTCAATCTGGAGGGAAAGTCTAAAGATGCAATGAAACAACTATCTCAAATCTGATTCCTCTTTATTATCATCATTCAGCATCCAATTACTGTTTATTATTTGTATTAGCATCAATCAGGAAACAATTACCTATAGTCTTAATTATCATGGCGATCAGAAACAATATCTAGAATGAAACAATACGACATTTGAATTAAACGTGTGCCCTCCTTAAAGAACAATGTATCATGTAAATTTCATCTGCTGCCTATAAGGCTATTAACATTTAAATAACTATCACATATTACAGCAAATCCAAAATTAATTATGTTTTAAAGGGTTTTGCAATCAACTGCGTTTCCACTGAAACTTTTACACTGACCCTTACTAGAATGTACATCACATAATGAACAGCACTGTTAGGTGATAATTAGTACCTTGGTCTCTTTTGAGTGTCTATTTACACTGTGCTAAAGGTTTACCGGTAGATAGTTGTGGAATGCTCAGCGCGTCATCACACATGTGGAACAGATCCAATAGAGTATAATCCCGTGCAGCCAAGTAAGTAAGTAAGTAAGTAAGTAAGTAAGTAAGTAAGTAAGTAAGTAAGTAAGTAAGTAAGTAAGTAAGTAAGTAAGTAAGTAAGTAAGTAAGTAAGTAAGTCAGTCAGTAAGTAAGTAAGTAAGTAAGTAAGTAAGTAAGTAAGTAAGTAAGTAAGTAAGTAAGTAAGTAAGTAAGTATGGTCTTAAGCCTCAAAGTGTGAAGCCTGAAACCGTACAAGTATTGTATTGTATCTTACTTGTAATTATCATCCTCAACAAATTTCTGTAGCTCTTCGATGTAGCGAACAGAGTTTAGGTAGTTCTGGACGTGCTCATAGACTGGCAACTGATCTGCAAGGAGAAGAGCAATGTTTTGAATATCAATTCCACCACATGGTAGATTTAGGAATGAGACAGTATAAACTGTAAAGATTAAAACATTAGCTGCTGCCATCAAGATTTATCTACTGATAAACCATGTAAAGCAGACTTAAAGCAGATTTTAAGTGATAACTTAATAAATTAAAAGTTATAATTTATAAACGATCATTCATTGGATTAGGCTTTGAAAAACACTGTCAACTCTGCTCAGACAATGAAACTGTCAAGCCCTGCATCACCAAATATTCAGCACATGTGACTGATCCTAACCATGTATCTGAGCAATGTTTGCTAATAGATGAATACCGGTATTCTGTTCGTAAATGACATTTAACAGCATTAGGCTGGCACAGAGAGCACCTCTGATTAGGTTTCTTGAGTGGTGCTATATTAATTCACTTAATAAATAATAGATTAATATACCATAGCAGGACTGCTGGAACTCAGCTATAATACGAAGAATGTTGTTCATCTTGTTTCTGCGTGGCTCTGACTCCATTCCGCCCGAATGAGGGTGAGCAACATCAATGTAGACAATGTCCGTCAAATAGCAACCTAAAGAAAAGAAGCCATGTGATCGTTAAGATGCCAATCCACACTCGGCTATGAAAACATATAGTTCAAGGAGCAATGACTCATTGTTAACATATGAGGTTTAAATATTGGATTCAAAAGCTCAGTGCATCATGAGATACCACAATAGTTGCTAAATGCACCTTCTCATGCAACTCTGAGCATTCAATCTCAGCAGAAACTGAACCTCTAGGCATCCAGACAGGCATCATGCAACGTCACCACATTAAATATCAGCCAAGCTAATACAAAGTCTTCTCAAATACCATTATCAAAATCAGGGGCGGATCCAGAAGCTCTGTCAGGGGGGGGCCAAAAATTTTTTAGTCATCTCCCAAAAAGGTTGATGACCTTTTTTTTTTTTTTTAGTCATTAACCTTTTTGATGTCTTCAGTCTACATCTACGGGACAAGCGTTCTGTGTACATTTTACTCATCCACGCCTACAGGGGGGGGGGCCACGAATGTGTAAACATCATAAAACGCCCATAAAACACATGTTAAAAATAAATAAAAATTTCAAATGGGGGGGCCATGGCCGGATTGGCCCCCCCCTGGATCCGCCCCTGATCAAAATGCACAAGGTATAAATCAACGATTGCTCTGAAGTGAAACTGAAACTGTAGCCCAACAAAGAGTTCAATTTAAATGCAAAAGATCAGCTAAAATACGTACAGGAAATCGTAAAATGCAGGTTTACATCCTGATCTGCTTAATTTCCTGCTTCACATCTCATTACACCATAACCATTCAATAAGAATATGAAATAAATACATAAATGCAATTACGTAGCTTGAAAAAGCAAAACGTGCGTCTGCCTTATATAATCATATTCTGTAATCTGATGTCTGTGAGTTCGTGCCTGCCAACAGGATTTTTAAGTGTGTGCATACGTGCCTCTGTCACCATGCAGTGCAATTTGGTATCAGTATAACCTAGGCAGTAAGCAGCAAGTCCTGCGCTGTACGGTCTCATGTCCAGGACCTTAGTAGTTGTCCACTAGCAGCTTAAGGGGTCATCCATAAATGACATCATGTCCTGATGGGGAGAGGGTTAGTCTTTGAGGCTATGTGACCACCATCATTATTATAAGCTTTTATGCACGATATTTTTTTTGCTTCTGTGATGAGAGGGGTGAGGGTCAATTTTGTGCCAAAAGGCGTGACGTCATTTATGGACAAGCCCTAAGAGCACCTCTCTTACACTCCACTCGGTAAATGGGGGATTTACTTGTTTACTTTACTACAACAAACTATCCATCTTCTCTAAAATCACCAGTGAAAACTGTGACATCTTGACCTACATGAGGACTGCAGGGTATTTAGATAATTTCAATCCCACCATTCTTCTCTCAAAGCATGATTGACAACCATGACTGATGACCTGACCTAAATACGGAACACAGGGCAGTTTGATGGTGCTCATGTAATCACGTAAGCGCTGTCGGTTGTTGGTCTCTGAAAACAAGTCGGCCATTTTCTCGTACGAAGACCGATCTTTTTTCGAAAGCATCTGATGAAAAATTAACACATAGCTCTGAAAAACTCTGCATTAATTATACAAAAGAATTGCCTAACAATATAGAAGTGAAAGATGTGAACTGATACATGCACCTCTTACGACTCCACTCCTCAAAGAAACTATGACTGCCAAATCTCAAGTCTGAAGCAAATAAACAATTTTTCAGGAAGTCAGTAAGTAACCCAGTACTTGCTGAAATATATAAAACAAATAATGTAATGTGTGACATGTTAGTCTCTTGGTAGAGCACTTGGTAAGTGATCATGCGGTTGCAGGTTGCAACTCCAAGCAACAACCTTGGACAAGTTGTTAAACCATGCAGTATCTTTTGGTACTAGTATAAGTTGGGAAGTAAACACCAAGTTCTGTGTTTCCAGGACCTTGGGCTACATATGTCAATTGCCAACTTATGGACCGGAGTGGAGTGAGGGAAACGAACGCCTTCCCTAAGTTCTTGTGGGACATGACGGTTTTCTTTACTTTATAGTAAGTATGTAAGAAAATGGTTGAAGCAAGAAGAAAAAATTTTCAGCACATCTATCCTTATTCCAAGAATCAGTTACATTAGGCTATACTTTTCAGCTTTAAAACATAAACAAGCCATCTGCATATGGTCTTGATTATGTTTCTGTTTGAAGTCCTCATAAGTTATTTCAGGAGTTAGCAAGTATAATTGTAAGTACCGGTATGTTTAGTAAGTAAGTAAGGTTGAAAAGAGTTGAAGCAAGGAAGTAAAAAGATATTTGGCATAAACCTGAAACATCTCTAAATTTAAAAAACAAGACACTACTTTAGCAGTGTTTACAGTTAGCAACAGCGACTCTATTACCCAGTGTTAAATCATATAAAGCGATCTGTACAGGAAGATTCTGGCTTAAATCTAACTCACCGACCAAGTCTTGCTGAGCCGAAATATCGGAGCGCTTTGCAAAGCGGACAAGACGGCCATCACAGAGTGCAGATTGGTTAGATCCAGTAATTTCTTCACAAAACAGTTTTAATAAATATTCATGAAAAATGCATGCTCAGTTAGCTAACAATTCCCAAAATGAAGACATCTGATATGTTTATCTCTTAGTACTTCTAACGTGCTACTTCCAAACTTCGATCGAAGTCATCAAGCACTTGCACAATTCCAGACTCACTCAAGACACCGAAACAGAAGTAACACAAAATTGTATTCTGTATAAACCTGTGTTCAAGGGCATCTAAGCATGCATGTGAGCATCCACGAATGTGTGTATGTCTGTGTGTGTGTGTGTGTGTATGTGTGACACACTGTGTGTGAGTGTGTGAGTGTGTGTGTGTGTGTGTGTGTGTGTGTGTGTGTGTGTGTGTGTGTGTGTGTGTGTGTGTGTGTGTGTGTGTGTGTGTGTGTGTGTGTGTGTGTGTGTGTGTGTGTGTGTGTGTGTGTGTGTGTGTGTGTGTGTGCATTTGCATTCAGGTATGTGTGTGCTTACACTCAGTCAATTACTCTTTGTTATCATCGTTATCATCACTTCATCATAATGTAACTAACCCAGCGCTAGCATTACCAGTATTATCATGCCTAAAACGTGGCCTCCATATTACAGCTCTACAGACTGCACATGCTGCCCGTATAATCGACCACAGATGCCCTAAACAAGAAACTCGACACCTTCGACATCTGGTGCCGAATTCCCTGCTCCCACGATGTGAACAAACTTGCAATCAGGAGGAGAAAAGTGATGGTACTGGTGGTATCTGCCACTGTTAAAAATGTAGTCTGTGCTTCTTAGGGCATGCTGTTTGTGCTTCAGAATACAAGGACCACCAAAGAGCCACGTGAGCCATAATGAACAAGCCCCTACAGGACTGGAGAAGACCATGTGGTAGACCTAGGACTACTTGAACTAGTGTCACGTTGAAGGACCCTGTAGATCTAAATTTCAGACATCATACAGCATGGAGGAAGGTTCTAGGACAGAACACTGTGGCATCACACTGTGTACATGGCCGAGTACACCAGCAAATAGAGAGAGAACTAGAGTTTATAGGTAGTCTTCTTTACCACGTACTTTACCAAAAACAACCAATACTTTACTAAATAACAAGTCATAGAAAACACATTGTAATAGCAACCAACCTTTGCAATTTTGATGAAATGAGCAAGTATGTCGGCTCGTGACTTTGTCGTTCTTGTGGATAAGATCTCTTTCTGGACTAGAAAGTTCAGCTGAAAATAAACTCCTACATTTTACACCTGTTTTGCAGTATACATAATAAATTTATCCTTGTTTGAACTTTCTCAGCAGGACATTTACCACATTGTTTATACCACGTACAGTAACAGTATAAGTATCCTAACAAGTCATCACTTCGTTTACATTTATTTTTATTTAATCATAGTCTTTGATAAGGAACAGGTGTAAGTTAAAAAGTGAAGCTTATTTATGCATCAAAGGCAGTTTTATCCCTTTTTGTCACACTGTATAATGGGTAACACGTTGGTATAAACGCTAAGGTAATGTAAACATACAAGTAAAGATAACTTTACAACTACCTCCATGCCTCTATATAAATTCCTCAGAACCCTGGTCAAGGATCATTCAACTAAGACTCGAACATGACCCAAGCAATCCAACAATAGCATGTATTTCTTCACATCCCGATTTATTCCAGACCTCATTTCCTGAACCTGACGGATGGAAGTCTTAACTTCCCTGTACCTGCCAGCATCAACAATGCCAAACAGTCTGCTAATTACCCATTAACAAGTCTTTTCAGGAAAACAACATACATGATTGAAGCGTCGAGTGAAAGCAACAACGTTTGGAGCGAGGGTAAGCTTCTCTTTGGTTGTCCAGGCACAGCTCGTCAACTCCTGATTTAAAATGTAAACATTAAAGAGTAAAAGCTTATCACAGTCAACCTCAATGCACAATGGCACAAACATCTGCTTTTCACCTGTACAGCTGGGGTTTGAAACCCGGTAAGTCAAGCAAACTTCACGATTCATTATTCTCAAGCTGTATAAAGTGCAAAAAATATAGGTTCCAATGCTAGACATCTATTGCTGTATTTACGTTTGTGCTGCAATATGCTACCATCACTACACCATACCACATAGGACCATCTTTAAAATAACCATATCATAACCAAAATAACCAACATAACTGAAATAACAGCAAGTTATCAAGTCATGACCTATGAGCGTGGAACATTCAAGTTGACATTCAAGTTTTAACGAAACAATTGAAATTCTATTTACTATGTAACACTTGATACTTGTGTCGACAACTGACATTGTAAAGCACCCCAGAAGTTGGTTGCTACTGATGTAGCTATATAAACTGTTGTAATTACAATTACAAGTCAATTAAGAGATTAGTTTATATGCAATTTAACACGATTAGATTAAAGATCAGACTAGATTTTATTACGTGATTTTCACAGAAGATTTAGTAACAGAAGACTAAACGACACAAGATAGTACGAGATCACATGAAAGTTGATTAACAAATGATCAGATAAGAAAATAAGTTTCATGAAATTATACAATATGATAACAGTTAATTAAAAAGCTTCAATGCAATTAAAGGGAAATGACAGGCTTGGCACTTGCACTGTAATATATTTGCATGGGAATGAGCCTCATGAAAGACACTTAGGCAACACTTCAACACACAACTGACTGGTGCCTTGACCTTAGATATTGGTGATACACAAACATAGTAAATAATTAATAAATTAATTAGATGAGAGAAGGAACACTTACATCAGGCTGTATAGCTTTGAACACAGGAAGATCCATGAGTGTAATCTGACTCTGTTACGTGACACAACAAATCTATGTACTCAGCAATTCCAACAAAACAAAAAAATACTTAAGACAGTATTTCAACCAATACTTCATCTCTCCCATGGATGCTTATAATTGTCGTACTGGTAACAGCAATGGTTCTCGGTGTTGAAGTGCACATCAAACGAGCACAACATAACTAATTGCAACACTTGTACTAAATCATAATAACTAGGACACCAACAACAAAACACGATAAAAATAAACACAAACTTCATACACTGAGCAACAGCTGTTGCAGATACACTTCCCTCTCTCTGGAAAAATCTGAAGTCACTCTTCTGTACTTAACATCATAGGATGAAAAATAATAAGAAAACAACAATACAAAAATAACAACAGTAATAATGAAGTTGCAGTAAATAATGAAGTGGTCCAAAAACTTGGTCCTGGTTTTTAAACTAAACTGATACTTTTCCATTCATCACTACAACTTGAAAGGTCATTTGTCAGTCACTAAGAACGACTTCTTGTTCAGAATCTCCTAAATGGCTGAAACAATTAATTCCAGCCTTCCTACCACAGTTTCATTGAGTTAGGTTGGGAGCACCTCTCAGGAGTCTCTCTTGTAGTGGTGCTATATAAATTAGCAATTACAATTACCATTTCCAGGGTGCTGAATCGTCACTGCCAACTCATAACATGTCTCAGTATCACAAACTATATTGGAATGCTTCAGAAACTGCTGACAGCTAATTAGGACTCCCATGATAAACAACCTGCCATAACTGCTGGTAGCACTTTACCCTACCAATAACTCCTTCTGAGCAAGTCAGTTTACAGATCTATAGAGAACTTGGGCAGGGCAACCTCAGTGTCAAGTGACCTGGGTGGGGTACCCTCAATGTCAAGTGACCTGGGCGGGGTACCCTCAAAGTCAAGTGACAGCACCAAAGCATTTTCTAACAGTTACTTCTGATCCTGCTGTAATTAGTCACTTACATATAGCAAATAAACTGCTCCATATATAAAGCCAGCTGTGGAGGATCCAGGATTTTAAGCTTGGGGGGTCATGCTATGAACTGGCAAAATGTCACTCAGCCAATGTTTATGGGAGGTACATATATAGACCTCTTCTGAAACTTGCCTGTGGCCAGTCCTTACCAATTGCCTACGTTTAGCCAAACAAACTGTCTGGAATAAAATCAGTTGACCTAAGTCTCCTCGGTATGGCAAAACAAACTGCCCTAAACAAAATTTCTGT
This sequence comes from Allolobophora icterica, assembly GCA_963556255.1. Lineage (NCBI taxonomy): Eukaryota > Metazoa > Annelida > Clitellata > Crassiclitellata > Lumbricidae > Allolobophora > Allolobophora icterica. The sequence goes on along the minus strand of OY744612.1, from coordinate 36,225,139 downwards.
TTTTTCATGGCGCAGCCAAACTGTCCTGAATGAAATCAGTCCCCTTCAGTCTTCTAGGTGCTACCAGACACCTTGCACCTAAAACAGCTTAGCCCCCACCCCACCTTCATTCTGACCTAAGGGGAAAATGACATAATAGCACATAATTAGAACTAGCATGATAACAAGCTGTTACACAACATTAGCGAACAATGCATATTTGTCCAACAATTCAGTCAGCCAAATGAGCCATTAAAAACACACAAGCACATACAGTATATATAAGGAGCCCAAGGCGACGATGCCTACACAGAGGTGAATAGTGTTATACATGTATGCAAATGATACAGGATACAACAACAGTCTGTCTGCAGAGTGCAGATGTACCAATCGTTCGCAATTAATAGCATGCAACTTACAGCAAAATCTTCGGGTGATACTCGTAAAACGTCAAAGACAACAGCATCATAACTTTTTGTCTGTCCTGCCCGAAGGTCAGAAGCATCTTGGGAGGCTTCACCGGCATCCTGTTCAACAGACAAGAAAACCAGCAACTTAGAAAAGACAAACACACAGTCACAGGTGTTAGTACCATATGAAAATATTCAAGATAAAGTGCAAAGCTAATGTTCTGTAATAACAGAACAAAGGGTGTTCTTCGAATACAAGTAAAAGATTAAAGGTAGCAGAAACTAATAGCAAGTATTCGGTAGTTTAATGTCATGAAAAACAATATAAGACACCACGAGGGCATTCTTAGTCAGTCACATGCTATGATAGGCAGAAAATTGGTTAAATTCAACCTCAGGTCAGCCAGAAAATTATCTTTTAGCAGAAAAGTGGTAATTAGAAGAACTGTGCTACAGAATGTACAGTTTCAATAAATTAGGTTAAATTTATCACATGTATACATAATTCGTCATAAACCAAATCATTTACAAATATAAACTGTTTGTATTCTAGTAAGTAGCTTCTAAGTATGTAGCATTTGACAGCATTGTCAGAAAGACTAAAAACAGATTGTTTATAGAAAAATAAACTATTCAACAGCAAAATCTCACTGGTCAGTACAATCATAATAGTATTTGTAATAAAATTTTATCTGACTGCACCCACAGAAGAACAGCATGTAACTCTCTGATGAAGCACATCACAAATTCATCTCACTCTGAATGTGAAATTCAGTTTACTCAGTACTCAAGTGCAAAATAAAAATTGTAATTGTAAAAATTAGACAAATTTTTGTAGTGCTGCACTTTAAGCGAGACTATTCAGAGGTAATCTCTCACCCAGCCGAAATAAAGTAAGTTATGTAACAGCATGAAAGAAACCAAATGACTATGCTTGGGTGAAAATATGTATAAATTTAACAAAGTATTGCATGGTGAGAGTGAAGTGCCAACCCCTCCATAGCCAGATGCCTCTCCAAGATGGGAATTTGTTGTCTCAGTTAAGTCAAATCCATCGTCATCAGCGGCCGTGTTCAGGACACCGTCTCTTTCAAAGACATCTGTCTCACCACACGTCAGACTGTAATGTCTGTGAGGTAACATCGACAACAACTGAAAATAATAACAGAAGCATCAAAGTTTTATGTATTGTACTCTATTATGCACTTAGAGTGCCTTGCACGAAAATGAAGAGTTCTGGATACTTGGAAATTATTATAATAAGAATGAAAAATTCACATGTTAAGGTAATGCCCCAGACAGCCACACACATTTGGCCCAAAGCTAGCACACAAGGCCCACTGGTGACAACTGGCAACCAATGATTGGTCTGTTGTGGGCCCAACAACCTTTATCATCATGGTTCTTCATTTATTGATGAGATGCTCTATCAGCATTATTGGTCAGACCAAAGGTGTGATCATGGGGTTGAATGATACATGGACTGAAGTCACAATAGCAATCTAACAACCAGACAACCCCTTCCTTCTTGTAAATTTCACATGGCATTTCAGCATCTGAACCTTAGACAAAGAGGTGTATGGCAAAGGCATCTAACAATCAGCCAACCCAAAAGAAAACCTTCAGAATGTCATCAGAAACAGATATGCACACCTGAGCAACTGAAATTACCACAGTCTCATCACAACAACAGACAAACATATGCAAACACATATACAAACAAATTAACACAAACATTCAGAAACACAAATACAGACACACAGATACAAACATAAGGAGACATCAGACACACAGTCAAACCCATACATACGGTTACAGACACACACTTGTTCATGAATTTTTAATAATTAGACTAAATGCTCATAAAAATGAAAACTAATGCCTCCTCATAACATCAGGGTTGGTTAATGCCGGCAAAAACTGGTTATTGCTGGTTATTGCTAGTTGTTGTCGGATTTCTCCAAAGTAAGGGCAAGACAAATGAAAACCATATTTCACTGCACAGACTGCACACTTATAAAAAAAATACATATTTCTTGTGAGAAATTAAAACTACTCTACTAAATCCTTATTTTACCCCATAGTATAAATGCAGTTAAAGTCAGCTATATGAGATTATGATAAAAAAAACTCTCACCTACTCAGGTCACCAGGGTTATTGCCTTTTCTATATAATATATACTTACTTGGTAGCATATAAATTTATTAGTAGCGTATAGAAGCCAATGGTTGGGCAAACTTTCTAATTCATAATTATACCATTCGACACTGACTGTACTTATAATGTAAAAGTTGGAAATGACTTTTATTAGGAAGAAATTAGATGGTTATTTAAATCAAGTGATGTTTATTATGAAAATATTGATTGATTTAAATCATGATATATTTAAATCAAACAACCCTGTAAAGTAGCAAGCCAGAAAAATGAAAATGAAGCTAACTGTGAAGATTCCATATTTTATTACCACAATAATTTATAGTTTCTATTTTTGCCAAGAGGTTTTGCCATTTTTGCCAAGAGGTTTTTGCCAAGATGGTTATTGCTATGGCAAAAAACGGTTATAATCGGTGGCCGGCAACAACTTGCCAACCCTGCATAACATAAAACAAAACAATTTTTGTGTTAAAGCAGCATCTCTTTTCTCCGTGCAACCAGCCTCACCAGCAGAAACTTCACGTAAAGTAAACATCCCTAAAATGATGGATTTCTGTTTAAACTTACTAGTTACACCAAGCAAGTTAATCACAACAATTATAAATAGCTTAATCAAGAATGAATTATAATTATCTGAGAACTTGAATGTTTCAGTTTGCCTACCGATGGTCATAAAATAAAGTGTCAATGAATCATTTTAAATAAATCCATTGAAAATGGATTGCCATGAAATGAACTGTAATTTCTGCTACTTGCTTGCATCTATATAGAAGTTGAACTGTAACCAACAGCAATAAACAGCCATACTCTGCAACATACTGTATCGCCTAAGTACTTACTTCTTAAGCCCACAGTAACTTAGTATCGTTATTATTATTGCCACAATTTGTAATGCATGCAGAATCATGAGCAGAGAAAACAGGAGGAGTGGGCTAGTCAGCTTCGAATTGGTAGTGCAGTCAGATATCACAATGTTTTAAATTTTGTGCAAAGTGGTGATTTTTTATAAATTTTGTCATTAATTTTCACAATTCTGCAGGGCATCTTGGCATTAAAGGAGATCATCGCACCATGCTTAGTGCAATAAAGCAATGCACTGAGTGTAATGGGCAATAATTTCCAATACAACTAGAACTCAAACAGTACAAACCAGTTTATTCCAGTCCAACACAAAAGAAGGAGTTCATGTTGCAGGGAACCTCATACACTCACATGCAGTCATACAAATACACAGCCAACACCAATACTGAAGCTCACGTACACATGAACCTCTCAACCACATACAGAAACTCAGTATGAGAAATGTATCTTAAAAGAAAAGAGCAAAAGCGAGAGCTGGACTGGTAGAATCAAGCCCAACCGGTTTAAAGAAATTATCACAACAATTCTAACTTTCTGTAATATTAACATGACAATCCAGATGTACATGTGTTTTGTTTGTTTATCTTCCATCAGCATTCGACAGATGCTCCATAAGAGAAGCATTATCTAGAGATAGTAGTTAAAACGCAGTCACTGTTTAAAAGCCTTTCATTTATAACAAAACAGACCTCTAAATCAGACTCTTACAGGTTTGAGTTAATTAAGCACTGATGTGTATGCTATTTTCTTGCAGTGTTGGGGGGTTCAACCCCCCCTAGTCTTTCTTAGGACCCCATAGTAAAGTCTTCATTTGAGTTAATTAAGCACTGATGTGTATGCTATTTTCTTGCAGTGAGCAGCTTCAGTTCTTTCTCATAAATATATTTTAAGTCTATCCAAGTCTATTTTCTTGCAGCGAGCAGCTTCAGTTCACTGATGTGTATGCTATTTTCTTGCCATGGCATACGTGGCATTAAGAAATGTTGGCAATTTACATTCACACTCAATCTGTCTAACAAATGCATACAGAAATTACAGATGGCAACAACCATGACACATGTATACACAATTCAACTCATTACAACAAGTTTTCCATTCTGTTAAGGTTCCAACAGGAGCTAAATAATCTATGGTTGCAATACATTATTATTGTTATTATTATTATTATTATTATTATTATTATTATTATTATTATTATTATTATTATTATTATTATTATTATTATTATTAAAAACCTTTTCTGTCATGCACAAGGTCACACAGAAATGTGAATCTGAGGCATGGTTAGTCAGTCACCAGACGAAGAGCCATTGGTTATCTAATGTCTGACAGCCAATGAGAAATAGTGAGTTCTGAGGCGTTTCTTAAAGGAAGAAAAGAGTTTGAGCAATGGACAAACATTGGTAGTCAGTTCCATTCCTTAGGAGCAGCAACTCAGAATGCACAAGAGCCAATGAAAATGCTACATCAAGCTTCAATCAAAAGATCCATACAAGGAGATTGCAGACCGCATAGCGGAAGGTAAGAAGATGGTAGTGGTTGAAGGTAGGTAGGAGTGTTTGTGTGAGGGTTTTATACATAAGGCAGGCCAGTTTAAATCTTACTGTGAATTCTACAGGAAGCCAGTGCAGCTGACTGAGCAGAGTTAAGGAGTTTGAATGAGAACATGCATGCAGCATCAAGTGAGCCAGAGAATTTTGCACTGAAGCCTGTTGACTTCAGATCTGATATATCTGTAAACACAAAGTTGGATAAACGAGGCAAGAGCAGACAAGAGAGCAGGCTATATGGTATGTGACATTTCCTTGGTAAGAGCAGACCATATGTGACGTATTGCTCTGATATGGTAGAAACATGATTTGCACCTTTAGGCTTTTTATGTGGAACTGGAATGTGAGATTAAATTGTTCACAGTCACCACAAGTGTTTTGACAGTATTTTGATAGCATAACAACCGTTCCAGCAAGGTCAACGATGGAATGAGAAGGGAGAATGCAATCGTTGATGTGAGCCAAATATGATTGTCTCAGACTTATCAGGGTTTATGGCACGACCATTGAAGCAGAACCATGCATGCACTGAAGAGAGGAACTCTTCAAGTATTACTTTGCTGGACTAATCTGTTGGTGAATGAGCAATGTAAAGCTGTAACTGGACTCCAAAGTGATTGGCTATGCAGCGGATTGTATATAATTAATCAGCCAAGGATAGATCCCTGTAAGACACCAGCAAAGCAGTAAGAAGGATCAGACCTAGCAGTACCAATACCCACTTGTTGAGATGGACTGGTGTTGTACGAAGCTAGCCAGTTTAAGGCAGTACCAGCGACACCAAAGCTTTTACTGAGTCTAGATAATAGTAGCTGGCGGTCAACAGTGTAAAAACCAGCAGTAAGGTCAAGGCATGCTGAGAGGCACACCTTTCGTTTATGAATAGATGAAAACAGTTTCAGTGGAGTAGCCTTCAGGGTAAGCTGATTACGGGTAAGGACTGAAATTAGGAGATCTATGAAATAATGTGTTTCTTGAGCTATGTAAGGAAGGGACTTTCAAGAATCTTTGAAATGTCATTCAGGAATGGCGATGGGTCTAAAGTTTGACTACCTGTGGTTGCCCAGGTCACATTTCATAAGTAAAGGCATGACTAAGCCACATTTAAACAAGATGGAAGTCAGAGTCAAGCAGCAGGTGGATCCATCTGAGATTTGCAGCACACAGAGCAATACATTATATAAAAACAATATTACAAGTAAATAGCATTACATATAAATACATTATACATAAATAACACACAGCAAGTGCAAGGCCAATCTGGTACAGGTATTTCCTTTATCTCGCCTTTATTCTTCCATCTCACATATTTTCCATGTTCATTACACCAACAGCTCTCATCAGCTCTACTGCCCCACTGGATAGGGCAAACATGATTCAAGAGATAAATATAGGAAAAAGGAAGGCCCGTATAGGTTACCCTGAACATAATCCTGTTTACATAGGCGGCCCTGAACATGTGCACATCTCATGCAGCCCAGTTTCTGCGCCACAGCCGAGCAAACACCATCATCTCCTTCCTATCATCAACATGGGTGCAGTTGCATCAGCAGCCAGATGGGATGCGGGATGCAAAGATAAATGGTGCATCCCACCAGTCCCACCTCTTACCCCATCCCCAACCTTCCACTCCCTGCGTAGATGCACCGTCTGGCCGAGCCAGAAACAAACTATTTACTAACTCTATGGTGGATACAAGTTGCATAGCATCCTGACCTGAATACACCCAGAAGCTTAAATGCCATGAGGAGCTCATATACACGTGCATAGTGCACTCACATCAAACTCAGAGCACATCAAAGCAAGACGGAATGTAAATCTGGAAAATAACCTGCTTCATTCATTTTGACATCTGGTCTAAAAAGCATAATCACAATCACTAAAACCAGACTTTCATCACTCTGCTTATTATTTAGCTTTTATATTATTCACAGTCAGAAGTTAACAGGTACAGACAGTTATCGTATTAGCAGACCTTTGTGTGGTACTATTAATATGTCCTTTTTTCACTGAAAGCCTCTTCAAGATAAAAGGTGTTCTCAGCTCAGCCCCATCAAAAGATAGCAGTTGAAGATGCATGCATGTCCCTGGCCAGAACATGCAGGTTCAGAGGGAGGCGATTCCAGGTAGATGGTCCAAAGAATCTATAAATCTGTCATATTTCTATAATTTTACATCTCCAATGTTACCAGATGCGCAGATCACCAGTTTATGATGCTAGACACTATTGTATTGAATTGTATTGTATATGGGCATTTATAAAGCGCCTCTCGCGGAATAGACCATTCAGAGGCGCTCCCAGTGCGCGAGACCCCGAGAGAAAAAGCAGGATTTAAGGTGAGAAAAGGAAGAAGCAACGCTACCAGAGAGAATGGTGGTGCGGACAGAAGGAGGAAGTCGGTTCCAAAGTGAGGGACCTATGCAGGCAAAGGATCTGGACTGAGCCACAGTAGGCGCTAGTAAATATGAACAACTACTCTACATTATGACTAAGAAGTTTTAAGGACTTACTCTCAATGTCCTTAGACAGCGAAACATCTAAAGAAGTACTTCAAGCCTGTTACAAAAGATGGACTGGAACATCTTACGAATATATCAACTGCCATACAACTACACCTAGCTTGTATCTATGTATGCAAGTATTTATGTATGAATGTAAATCATCAGAATGTATCTACACACTGAAAATAGCACCGTGAAAATACCTCACATAAGCACTGATCACTTGTTCATTCGATAGTGATGCCATAGAAGTTATTACTGGCAGACTGGCAAATCCTCAGACCCGAACTGAACTATATTGCAGCGGTTCTCAACCTGTGGTCCGCGGACCACTGGTCAGACCCGAACTGAACTATATTGCAGCGGTTCTCAACCTGTGGTCCGCGGACCACTGGTGGTCCGCGGCCATCTGCCTGGTGGTTCGCGAGCAAGGCCTACAATTTATACTTTTTACAATTAGAAACATTCAAACAGGCAATTTTTTCAATTTTTCTTTTATTTCAATCGCTAGAATCGGCTAAACCAATAATACGCGGATTTATGGCAAAAAATTCTTTTGCATTAATTTTTTTGGCACAATTCTTAGTGGTGGTCCGCGATCGGGACACAAAATTTATAAGTGGTCCTTGAGTCTCAAAAGGTTGAGAACCGCTGCTATATTGAACCACCCACTGACCTGACTGTGCACTACTACGCTGGTCAGTGAAGGTGTCAAAGGTGCAAGAGAAACAAGAGAAACATTGTGTTATGTAAAATTTTACGAGCAAACAATTGAACAATTCTGTTCAGCAATTACGTTGATCAGTTCTCCGGTAAATAAATGACACACAGACTTACTGTGGTGACCGTAGCGTGCCGAGCAACTGAACATATTTTACTAGCAACCAAACATATTTTACTAGCGCCTATTCTGAACCTCATAACTGCTTCTTGTGTTGACCATTTTGCTCACGGGTATAGTGCTCAACTCTTTGTGGGCTCTTTGTTCTGTCAACAGGCTGGGAAAAACAACTTGGCAAGCGTTCTAAGCACCTACCACATCCAATCATTATCCATCATGCACTCACATGACTCTTCAGCCCAGAAAGTTACCAGCTGTTCTTCATCAAAATTAATAAGGCTTGGATAAACAAGCAACCTGAGTCATTTGAACAGGGAAATTAACAAACACGAATGCCCAGAAATGAAACAATGTTACCGACAACACAGTGAACCGTAACTAAGGACACGTTCTTTCAGTTTTCCTTCAGCAGAATAAGAAAATGAAGAATGGGTCATTTGTTCATAATTTTAATTACAACAATTTATATAGCATTGTCAGTAGCAAGTTACTTCTAGGATACTTTACAGTGTCAACTGTCAGCACAAATTACCGGTACATAGCAAGTACAGTTTGAACTGACATGAAGGCTTTTGACCTCCTGAATAAGTGGAGGAAGACTGTTCCAATCACATGGTGACCCGAAAGGCCTGAATGCCCATGTTCAGTTCACTCATCTGGATGTTCCACTGGAACCAGACAAATTTTCCAGTCATAACAGTTTTCTCCGCCATATCTCAGCAGCCCACACTAGGCTGAGTAAACTAACAACAGCTGGTTCAGGCTCTGATTCATCTTCCCAAGGTGTAATCGATCATTTTGACTGTTCTTCAATCGATCATTTTGACTGTTCTTCGTGTTCTTCATTCCAGGCCATCGATCATCTGATATAGATCAAGGGACAAAACTGTGGCTCTATATCAAAGCATCAGTTACATGGGACATATCTCACCCATCCATTGGTGTGTCTTCTCTGGGTTCAATGTTCATCTGAGCTTTACAATATATTCAGAGGCTTCTTTACTCTCTCTTTCCCTTGTTCCATCTCTCTCTATGTCCCAACTGTCCCCTAAAGCAGCCAATTCAAATTCAGTCAGACCAAACTGTAGTCATACATCTATATAATACCAGGCAGGCAAAGTAATCTGAGGCATTAGACACACCAGTAACAGCCAGTCTGACATCTAACCAGTCACCTGGCAAGAAACCAACCACGGCACCCATTTTGTCCATATTCAGAGTCAGTCAATCACCAATCAAGTCGTTAATCAATCAAACAATCAAACAATCAAGTGACTTCCTATCATAACCAACACAGTAACTAAAAACTGATGACAGTTGCTAATACAATCCAAGCAAAACTGTGTTACAGAACAAAAAACCTCATTTCATCCACTAAAAATACATCTACCTCGTTAAAACTTCATCCCAAATTACGATAGTAATGAAGACTTTTCTCAGGTCTTTCTAGAAGAGATAGGCAGCTTTTTTAGAGTGCAACATTCGGCAAGCTGAGCTTAACCAGCCAACTGTTTCAAACAATAACAATAAATCTTTTGGTTAGGCTAAAATCTAACCACAAATATTGGTGTCAACCCAGTTTAGACAATGTCCCTGACTTTAAGCGTGTAAACACAGCTGGATAATAAACAAATCTGTGAGACAAAATGGCCTGCAAAGAAACAAACATATAAGAGATATAAATGGTGCAAGCAGAAGTGTAGATTATGGACTTGTGAGACCTGTAGTTGTTCCCTGTAAGTTAGGCTTGGCTTTAAGCCTGAGGATTTTATTTCGAGACTGAATGACAAAGCCACAGGCTACCTCTTATGAGGAAGCCTGTGCCTGTCCCAAGCCAGGATAAAGGAGGAGGGTTCTGCAGTGGGCTTGCGACCCACCCAGGTAAAAAAACAGCTAGCAACAGAAACAATGCAGAGATGTCTCGAGATGACGGTGGAGGATGCAGTTGAGGTGGCGAGGGACAGAGAAGAATGGAGGAACTGCGTTGCCCGATGTGCAGCTCTGCACGGGAAGGACTAAGTACTAAGTAAGAATGACAAAGTAAAAGTAAAAGTTAAAAAAGCCGAAAGAAAGAATAAAACCCAAAGTGAAGCTGGTGCGATCTAAGGAGCAGACTCCACCCTGGATGGAGGTCAAGACAGAACAGATCGCAGCATCCCACAATAAGCTTATAGAAAAACAACATCCAAGTCTGGATTTCACTAGTCTGGGAAATCAGCCAAGTTTACTACAGCGATCTGCAGAAGAACCACCTTATGGAGTTGATTCTCTAAGCAACATGTAGAGATTACCAGAGGCACCACTGAGGAAGGTTTGGTTTTAATTATAATATACACAATAAACACCACACTGAGATAAGCCCTAAAATGGGATAGGCAGTAATCACATGCAGGGCGGTTCACATACATTATTATTTCACACTTAAACCCCACAGAAAAATGAAAATAAATACTGCAGATAATGCCTATTTCTCACATAAAAGCATAAAAGACTTTTTCTTTAGTATATAAGCTGTCCTTGAATTTTTCTGTGTCAGAAGGATCCAGTTAAGATTAGAGCTGACTTGTATGAGAAAGTGCCTAAAATCCTTGCATAACATATGCGTTACCTCAACAAAGTCAACATCATTTCAAGTAAAAACTGTCCAAACACAGTGTAAACAATTTTATGATAATATGCCTCCTCCCATTCTAAATTGACCAGAATAAAGGTAAAATAACAAGGTACTATAGGCATGAAGATCTGCATTAATTTCTTCTTATTAATGAAACAACTTCTTGTTAATGAAACAACCTGGTAACACAGAAAATTTTCTAAATTACAACTTTATATAGTGTCCCTATGGAATTTCTCATTACTAGACCTCACCAAAGGTCATGACCCTCTATAAACTAATCAATAATCTGGCCTTAGCTTCTGCTCTCCAGTTAACCCACAATGCCAAAAACCAGCCATAACTTTAAATCTGACCTACAAAACTACAGTTATTTCGTCTGGTCTACAGATTTTAATGGGATGTGAACCTGACCTTTTTGTCAAACAGCAGAGGCATACAAGTGAATTTCACAGGCCTGCACGTAAAAGTTGCCCTATAAAAATGTCTGATTGTACTACACTATAATCTGAGTTTACAAACTTGTTATGTGGTGCAATCAGACATCTGTTATACAGCGTGTTATCTGGGTGTCTGGCTAGAAATTCACATGGTTAGACAAGCCTTAAATAAAACACATCCAACCTTGCAGAAGATGAATAAGCATCACTAATGGATAGAAGAGCATCAGCAATGATTACTAAATGCAGGCGATGCACTCAAAGCAAGGTGCCCTCAAGGAAACCCATGCACTTCCAGATTCTCGCACTCAGATACTTCAACAAGACGGCAGTAAGCCATTCACCTAACAGTTTTAACACTTTAACGACGAGAGTGTGCTAAAAGCGACTGGGAAACCTATACAGCTCATCGTGAAAGTGTTAAACAAATGCACTCTCTATAGACTTCTATTGGTGGCCGGTGGTACTGGGGTGGTGGTGGTGGTGGGGAAAAGGGAACTGCTGGATGTGGCTGAGTCGCTGAGATCAGTGGAGCATTAGTACTTGGCTAGCAAAACAAGGTCATCCAAGTTGCAAATTAAGCAATTTTCTAATTTGCAGAAACGTCACACTAAAGGCAGTAATCAGAACCCCAGAGCCCTGAGCAGGTCCATTACCAATAATTAATCAACAAGAATTAGTAATTAATAATTAGTAATTAATTAGTAATGAAAACGCATCAACTATTATGCAATGTAAAGAAGTCTCCTATAGCCTGACATAGATTTTTCTATTAAGTGCCCATTTCCCTTCCAAGGCACTCTGTCAATGCATCATGAGAATTTTCGATTACTATCGAAGTACACTTCTTGACAACAGACCGACAATATACTTACTTACTTACAATACCTTTCATATAAGCTGCTACACGTACAGGTTCATAAATACAAACACAACATGCACAAACATACATTTGCATTACATGAAGGAAAGAAATGTAATTAGAATTTATATAGCACCCCATTCAGAGTAACATGCAGCATATTTAAGACCACAGAATCTGGTCAGAATCCTTTGCATGTTCTAAGCTACCACAGTGGTGGTTGTAGCAGTAGCAATAGCAATAGTAGAATGTAGAGTTGGTAGTAGTAGGAAGTAGTGGTAGTAGTAGTACTTAGTAGCAAACAACATGCTTGGGAGGACAAGGCCTGATTTTCCAGATATCCATAACAGCTCCAAGCATAATTTGTGCAGTTCCTGAGGGATTACACTTACGTCGGGTAAAAACAACAACAATAATAATACTAATAATAACGAGAGATTCATGTGTCACGATGTCAACCTTGAGTCAGAAGCAAATAATGTAACAATGTAGCAAAGTAAAATAATGATTTTGGTTGGTTACAGACTTATATTCTAACTAGTGCTTCCCTTGAGTTAAGAATCAGGAGATTGTAAGGAACTTGAGCAAGACACACAAGCACATTTGTCCAGCACAATTGATTGATACGTATTCTTTAGATAATTATGTTATAGAAATATGGCAATATTAATAACAGCTTATTATGCAAGTCATAAAAACATACTGCGATGCAGTAGCTAATGCCATAATAGCTGCAGCATAAGAATATGTTTACTTGGTAAAATTACCACAATGGATATATGGCCCAATTATCACAATGCAGAATTATCATTATGATGCCCATTATGGTAATTTTACATTATGGTTACTTTGGTAATTTTCATCATTATCATCACCAGTTCCTGACATCAGCCACTTGCGTGTAAATGATCTCCATTTTTTTCGATCACTTGTAAAGTCCAATGCTCCTCTTATGTTTAGCCCAAGTGTTCATTTATATTATCTACCTTTTGTGTCTCCTTCCGTTGAATCTTGCTTGTAGTTAATTGTGTGGGGTTCAATTGACAATCAACATTGTCCACAAGGCCAAAATACTAGACCAGCAGGGTTATTTTTTGCATCTAGCTCTGTTAGCTCATTATTTCTCATATTTTGTAGTCTTGAAATTCCATATAATTTTACACTGCTATTTTCTTAGATTGTGCTAATTTAACATTATGGTACTTCTACATTTTGGTAATTTTGCACTGTGGTAATTTTACATTGTAATTTAATATTTTACATCGTGCTAATTTGACATTGTGGTAATATAGCTTCTGAGTGCATTTACCTGTCTTGAAGAGGTGCTACACAAATTTGATGATAGTGTTACATTACATTGTGAGAAGGGTGATGTATAACGTTTGCACGACACAAAGTGCAACAGCACTTTTCCACGCATCAAGAGCACACTTAGCCACATAGCAGGTACGTTGGTGCATTAGCGGATATCAGTGAATCGAAAGAGGAACTCCATTAACCATGAAAACAGACCAGGAACACACTCGACAACCTATCCCTACACAACGAAACCGCACATGTGGTCAGACAAAAGTACCCTGGCTCAATCAAAATTCGGCTGACAAGTACCTGAGAACAGAATTCTGAGGTTCGCGCAAAAGGTATTCTGTAAGATTGTATGTACTCCTGCATCAAGACACTTAACATAGCATATACGACTATTTAACTACTCTAAACAAGTGCCCATTTGTGTAGTTTGAAAATGTGTGCTCACTACATCACATAACACAACCCAATGCGTTGGCCATTCCCACTGCTCCTCCCCGGGTTAGCTCTCTGATCATGCATCATAATGCACAATTCACCAAGAACCCAAAACGGTAATTAATGTGGTGGTTCAATTTCTGTTGTCCTCTTTAAATTCTAATCCCAGGAAAGCTCCTCTGGGACTTTTGATATCAGAGAGGCTTAATGAATGTTCCTTCCATGACAGGCCCACATTCATTTCATGCAATGAGTTATTACCATGGTAGACTTGTACAAGTGGCATCAACACGCTGACAAGGAAGACTGATTTTCAGCACTTCCGGCGTGATTTGAAATAATCAGCTCTCTTCTCATGGCAGGACAGTTTGTATCGCAAGAACCAAGACAGTTTGTGTGACACAGAACAATACATTTGCCTCCAGGAAGTTTTCAAACCAAGACATGACCTCAAGACCGATACCAAGACCAAGATAATAGGTTCTCAAGATCAAGAATGAGACTAAGACATCGTTAAACCTGAGTCTCAAGACCATACAAAGCCGAGTTCTGTTGACAGTGCAGAATACTAGCCACTAGACTTGCTCAGCTTAAGAAGACTGACACTTTTTACATGACAGATCTAACTCAAATGCCACAAGTGGAATCCAAACCCTAGAAAATCTTGAAAATTTCATCCCTATCATGTCCTCATTTCAAAATACTGCACATAGCTTGGGGATTAGTGAGTGGATTTTGGACCACACACACCCCCACAGTGCATATCCACATGTGCCCGGCCTGCCTGACCTTGTAGATCTAGGAGAGGTGGATATCATCACTTCATTCTAACTAAAAACTTATCCAAGCAACCATACTAAAAGCCGAGTTCTGTAGAAGATTTAAATTCCTCATTGCGATTCTAATTCTGCAGCCACACAGAAAATCTATCAAAAACCTAACAATGCTGCAAAATTAGTGCTAGCAACCCATAATTCACTACAAATGCAGCATGACTCATGCCCGTCAGACGGTCAGACAGTACATCGCACATACAAGCCCAAATAAACCATCAGTAAAATCGAATCTCAATAATCAATACCTCCCACATTTAGCAATGAACAAGTCATCTATGACTAAGCAATCCTGCTGCATCATACTGTCAAGCAGCTCAAGGTTACAACATTTGCTATTCTTGTAACTGTGTCAGTCTATAGATCTCATACTAACTATCCGAGCCAATGTGCAATGATTTTGGCAAAACCTTCAACAGGATAGCTTTATGCCACAGTAGGTGTTTGGATGGTACTTCACTGACAGAAACAGTGAAGTTAAGTAGCACAAACTCTTAATTTAATTTCCTCTGAAGTTTAACTACTTACCAAGCATAGAGTTATAATGGCTTCAGTTTTGATAGATGAACAGTTGAACACTGTAAGGACAGCCTTCAACAGGATAGCAGGATTTCAGCTGTACACCAGTAGTCAGACCAGGATTTCAGAAACTAAACAAATTTAATTTCCTCTTAAGTAGACTACTTACCAAGATTAGAGTTATAATGGCTTTAGTTTTGATAGCGGAACGCTGTTTGTAAAGAAAACCTGAAGGTCAAAGTTAAGTAGCACAAAGTTTAACAAACTATTGTACATGGGACGTAATGGGTGGTAGACCATTCATGGAATACCAGGGCACCTGGACCAGCTCAAGTCTCCATTCCTCTGACTGATAACCTACACAAGTTGGGAGCATAGAAAATGTGTCCTGTTGTGTCGAGGCCATGTTCTTATTTGTGCATGAGCCCAAAACTCCTTCAGCCACGGGTCATCGTTAATTGTGAAGTTGTGAAAGAATCACGTAAGCACATGTTATCTTAACCTTAAACAACCATTTTATTGTAGATGTGGCTACAGTCTTGGAAGTAATGTCATATAAACATAACCAGGCACAACCAGACACTTCTGTCTGAGTAACACAGGACTATAAGGGCCCACCTGGCTTTAGACTACAGCTGTACACTAGTAGCAGACCACATCAGTGCCTCTTATTGCTTTACAGAGTGTAAACCCATAGATGTTTTTTACCGCAAAGATAAAATCTGTGGGGCAAACTCAAGTGGCAGATCCGAGACATACAGACAAACAAGAATGAAGGCAGGTATAACTATTACCTAAAGATGTAGACAAATGGCCAAAAAATGTATCTGAAAGCGATAATCTACTTTTAACATCATGTAATCTCTGAAGCACAGAGAGGAATCGAACCTTAGCGTGGTAGTAAAACACGTGGATAGTCTCCTACAAAATCCATGTTTCTATTTAAACAGAACCTTAGCTCAAGCATAGGCATAATTTTTGGGAGATGAACCTCTGTACCCCAATTTTTAGACTGGGTGCCAAACCCTCTCCCCTTTCATTCCAACAATGCCCATGATGTTTTTCGATAACAGCTTAACATTCTCTTTTCATGCTAACTGTTAAACAATAATCATTGTGCAAAAGGGAGAGTAGGGAGGAAGATGGTACTCCAGTTTCTAGACCAGGTCATGCCTTTGGTTTCTAATCCAAATAACTTTTATCTCAGGTACCGTAATTTCTTAGATCAACTAGATAAACAGTTTCATCCAGGACAGATAATAAAGCCAAGGGATAAGATTTCCCAGAGACTCCAGTACATTTTATACTACCACAGTATTACATATCAGTAGGAAAGGCCTGATGGTTATGTTTAAATCATAACCCACTCCTCCAAGGCCAGTAGTCAATTTCATCAGTGGGTCTAGTCCAATAAACAATTCGCCCATGCACCAGGATCCATGACCTCTCATCCCTATGCTAACTGACACCAAGCAGACTGCTGTGCAGCTAATATCCATGGACCCTCACTATAATACAAATGTAACAGAAATGCGGGCATAACATGGCTGTGGCTATATATCCAAAAATATATGCTCATGAGTTATCTTTCGAAGAAAAACTTATCTAGCACACCACATCCTCCTCGCTGTGTTTATCTTTATTTTCCTGTTGTAGGCCGACCTGACATTTAGTCAAACGGTTACATGGTATATATCAAGGTTAGCTGCTATATAGTGCCCACGTCATATTTTTTATACAATTTTCACTAGTACAGGACTCTCTAAAGTGTGTAAAAGATTTTTATTGTACAAACACCAGAGTGTACATAGCTATGCCATGTTTTAAGAGCAATCATTAGACTTAAGCCTATAGACATAAGTAATGAAACAGAAGGAAGAAGGTTAAATGGATGATGCTCCAATGCCTACTGCAGCCGGCTTAGAGACTGCTTTAAAATGGTTTGTGATGCAAGATACGGAGGTTACACAAATCGTGCAGCTATGAAGCCTGTAGCATTTTGCAAAGTGGAAGCAGCAAAGAAGCAAGAAGTAAAGGCAACCCTATGACTTTTCAGAAAACCTAGATTAGTTTAGTCTAATTGTGTGTCTAGTTTGTGTTCGACTAGTCTATCTGCTTGAATTAAATATTCAAACAGAGAATTTCTTTATTGTGTATCTTTTTTCAAATAAAAGCTGATTTAAGGTATTTTATATGCATCTATTGATCAAACATAACAGTGCCACATAAATTTAGCTATACAAGTGTGAGTATACATACATACATATATACATATATTACAAAAGTGCTACACGCATAGCTGTCTACCTGATCTAAACAAGTGTGTTTTAAGATAATAAGCTATGTTGGTTATGCCATTCCATATGTCCAGCTGAAAGTTCATGATACCTAAAAGCAGAAAATTAAAACAAAATACAGAGTATTCAACTGAATTTGTTTAAAAAGCATTCCCATTCCAAAAAGCAATTTCAAATTAAACAGAATTTTCTGGCATCCTTTACGAGTCCAACAGCATCCGTGGTGACCACCTACTTGACTCTCTTTCTTACCACAACTCATTGTGGTAAGAAAGAGCCAACTACTACCTGCAAATACACAGCTACATGGCCCATCCCTATGGAATTCCCTTCCCTTGGTACTGCGGAGGACTCTACTAACTGGGTTCTCTCTCTCTCTCTCTCTCTGTAGTTCATCGTTCAAAGTCTTTTCTGTTTCTGCAAGGCTCAAACGCTGAGAGTGCCTCTGAATAGTTTGCACTGTGAGAGGCGTTTTATAAATTCCCAGATACCACACCATACCATACCATGTACATGGTTGAAATTACCATTTTAGTTTAATGCTGCCATCATCATAACAAAGTGCTTGGTATTCATCTAAAATCCTGTTTTTATATCCCAAATGGAAATGTACAAAGCAACTTTGGCATTACTTAAACTAAGCACCTATTGCATTTTTAATCAATTAATCATTTTTGAAAACTATATGTGATATGGAGAGGCATTTTACCATGACACACTACAATGTTTCTACTATGCACAATACAGTCAATACTAAATAAGCAAACTAGTAACTAAATAGTAAGTATATAAGTAAGGAAGTAAGCAAGCAATCTGGCATCATTTATGGTGGAAGTGAGAGATAATCAAGTCTTGCAGTCAGCCAAATAGCTAATAAATTTTATCATATGAGCTAAAAATAGCAAAGCCAACCCACAGATGTACAACAGACACAACAAATGTACCAATCATATAAAATAACATGTAATGTGAAAATAACAACATAAAGATGCAAATGAATGATGCAATCACGCAATCCTAGAGAATATGCCAGCACATTTATACAGTATGTTTTTTCAACTCTCAGTGCCCAGAAATTATTATAATCACCAAAAACACACATCTGTCCAAATTAGCTCATCAACATATGATAACACCAATTATACAATACGAAATACAACATAAAACTGAGGGTATTCAGACAATTGCATCCCCTAAACACGCAACATCATTGCGCCGTATCCCTTTACATCGTATACCGTATTTGTGTCATCACCCGGCACCGAGTGACCGAACTGTAAATGCCCTACTATCGATTAATCACTTTGGCAGTGTTGCCTTTATCTTTGCATTAAAGATTAACCTGGTTGCCTTGATCAGACTTATCTGCGCTAGACATGTCGAGTTTTACATTACATCAAAAAAACATAACATTCATCACCCTACCATAAGTCGACTGTACGACTAGATGACGAGAACAGCAACAGAAATAATTTCAGTGAACCGCATGTAGAGATGAATAATACCTAATCGGTAGCGACGATGGTCGTCTGCGTAAATTCAACTCGAAAGAAACTGTTCATACTGAAAACGAAACTGCAGAAACAAATTAAAGACGCTTTGCGTCGAAATGAAACTCCATCCCATCCGCTTTCGCTTGAACCTGAACTGCTTGGCTAATATACGAAAGAGAAGTCTGGTCGATGCTCCGCTGGCATGCGATAATGCGGAATGTTATGTAGCGCTATGACATTATGACGCCATGTTTTCCCTCCAAGCCAATCGACATAATATTACTCTTCGGTAATGTTATGATGCATTTTTTACCAGTTTGCTCCATAGTTCCATAAGCTATCGAAATCGGAATCTAAGTGACTGCACTGTCAACCAAAAGGGCTTCACGTGGGCGTGCTGTCAGCATGGACGTCCGGAGTGGGGAAGGGGGCATTTGCCCCTGGATTTTGAAAATATTTTACAAAAATAAAATCTTTTGATTATTATGATTATTCCAACAATTCCAGTGCGATTTTCAATGCTAAAAACACTTAATTATTTAGGTAAGTCACCCAAAGTGTATAGAAGGCCTTCTATAGGCCTACACTTTGGTAAGTCACCTTATGCAAAAAACGTCATTTATGCTCCCCTTACAAAAATTTTGCCCCCTCCTAGAAAGTTTTACCCTACCCCAGAAATCCCCCCCCCCAGAAAAATTCCTGCAGACGTCCATGGCTGTCAGAGACGTACGGGCGTCAGCAGGGAAGTAAACCATGCGACTTGGGAGATAGGGCTACGCCTTTACCGGTTCATGATTGATGCATCAGAAGAAAACAAGTGCTTTTCATGTTATAGGCTTACTGAGTGTTGGAGGTCACATTTACTGTTAACGGTTTCCCGAATCAAGCAATAATTGTAATTAATGGATATTACACCTAAGTCTATACACATGAAACAGTTTATGTAATGTTACAGTTTAGACAAATTACTGTTGCAGAGGTCTGTCCTCGACTACTACAGAGTTAGAAGAACTAGGATTTTCCTCGGGTTCAGCCAGAGGTGCGCGGTTGAACGACACCCAAGTATGCATGCATGTATCAAGGTCGACATTTAATATACATGGATACAGGTGTAATTTCTGCTAAGTGCCTGTCAAAGGTGTGGTGCTCAAACGAAGTGGTTAAAGTTGCACCTCGACGTCTGAACTGTACATGTATATGCATGTATGTATCAAGCCACTTCAAAAAGCTGATTTCAAGTGTCTCTCGAAGGCGCTACACACGACTGTCTGACTGATCTAAACAATTGCATTTTAAGACAGTTTGAAAAGATTCATTTGAACACAGTCAAATGGAAAACGACACAGATACGCCACGGAAGACTTTTCCAAGAGGAAGGTCCAGGACACGAGAAAGCACGACGGGCTAGGTTGGTTTACGGAGAAGCACCTACCATATCTTCACATCATCATGCAGCATAGCACTATGATCCCAAGCCCAGCTGGCTTGAGACCGGAACATAAAGATTTCTGATATATGTAAATCAGTGTAGAGCCTAGGTCTGCTGCAATAGGAGAATCTTAAATTTTTTCTTTCCTAAACTGGGGTCCAGTGAAGTGTGTCCCTCACATAATCCGATATATGACAACTATGGCTGATTGGCCAGTATTCGGGCAGTGCAGTTGAGGATGGATTGAAGCTGATGCATTCTGAACTTCGGCAGGCCTGCAAGGATGGAATTACAATAGTCGAAGAAAGTAGAGGCACTAATATTGGAAAGTTGTGGGGAAGGAAGGGCCAGTCATCTGACCTCGTGGAACCCCGTACCTGTCTGTACAAGACATCGTGGTTTCTCTATGAAAAAAGTGAAACCAAAAACACTTCTTCTCCATGCTTCTTCATATGTTACATTCTAAACAAAAATTTTGCAGATCTTATCTGCTCACACACAACAGCAGAAATCAAACCCAGGACATTAAGTCCAAGACATTCATTAATAATCTCGAAACAAACTGTGCAAATCATCCTATATTCACAAATATTTAATCAAATGACAACTTCAAACTAAATCTTAGACAGCGAGAGAAAAAAATAGACACACTGATCAAACCCAGAAATCGGTCAAGGTGTACAAGTACATCACCTATCTATCAGTCAATCTCAATTATGTACAAATTCACAGCAATCTCCTACTGAAACACCTTTTCCAAGACATGCATAAGCAACTATCGTTACATAAATACATTTAAATGAATATATATATATATGTGTGTGCGTATACACAAACAAATCAGTGTATATATACTTTACTGGCATATATTACATTTTCTACACGATATGCATATATATAATCAAAATATAGCCCTACACAATTAGATATATAAGCCGATATCTAATTTATTGACACAACTAACTGAACTACTATTTACAAAATTAAACTACAACTAATATTTACAAAACAAAACAAAACATGAAATGCTTGAACTTTCACACATTCTCCGACTTCAGCCATGTCTCCATGCTTTATATTCAGCACATTTACCCATGCCTTAAATTCACCATACATCTCCATGGCTTAAATTCGGCATATGTCTTTATGTCTGAAATTTGGCACATTTACCCATGCCTTATACATAGGCAGCATTACACCAGGGTGAGCCAGGGCAAATGCCCTGGTAAAAAAGCCTTTGCCGTGGTCATTGCCCGGCCAGAATTTTTGGCCTGCCCACAAAATTTGTTCGGGGCATAAATCGCCCTCTGTGCTGGTTATTTGCATGACTGCCCTGGTTATGCCCTGGTTACAAAAGTGTCTGGAGCTGCCACTGGCCTTATACCTAACATATATATGCTACCCAGGATCCTGCCCCTTAATGGCCCAGTCTTTCTGCAATAGTAATTACATGTACAATCGCAGTTTTACACAGTGTCTCTGTCTCATCATAGGTGCTTCCAACCTGAAAACACAATACTGTGATTCCACAGAAATGGTTTTTCAAGCACTTACGGAACAGAGGTAAAGGAAAGAAGACCGAGTTCATGCCATGGGTTGCTAGACAACCTGTTCCAGAACGTTGGAGCAACAAAAGTGAAACTTCCAAGCAATAGACTTGTGGGACACCTTCGATAGCAGAACACAGGGATCTAGAGCCAGGAAAGAATGAGACCAAGACACGTTTCCTGAGATATGATGGAGCACAATGCCTGCAAGTCAATTCATATAAGCATTTACATCTTAAATTTAATGTGTTTTGAGAACAGTAACAAATCGTGTATAGGCTCAAAGTGTTGTACATGAAATTCATTTTAGACCTATAAACCTAAATACTGTCATTATTAATTAAATATTAATCAGTAACTTCTATCATGCTGGTGTCTAAAGCAGAAAGCATCAACCACCAGCACATGAAAACCAAGCTGTAAAATGTTAATCAATGTCTTGTACATAAACTTCATTTCCCAGACATCTGCTGAAGATCTGATTCCTTCTGGTGGCACTTGACTGGTAACTGTACAACCTTTCCTCAACTCCAACTTAGAGTTTGACTGCCAACATAATGGAAGAAGTCATTCTGTCTCTATTTCAGTCAAACAAGTGCATAGTCCATCAAGCACTTCGCCTGCTGAAGTCAGGCAAAACCACAGAAAATTGCCAGGGTCAAACTTAATTACTAATGATAACTATAGTACAACATGGACTCGTTAACGCAAAGTCATCAGTGGGCATGCCTTATAACACACATGGGCAGCAATCCCCGAGAGTCGAGGGGACAAGACCCACCACCTTTAATAGTGGAGGGTCACAGTACACAGTTGTCCCCCCACACTTTGAAGAAAGACAAAAAAAGGTCAACAAATTTTTTTCACACATGAGCATGAAAAAAAATTGTCACCTCTTTTTTGACCAGATCAGTTTAAAAGTGTCCCGTGTCCCCCCTCACCCGTCAAATAAGATCGCCGGCGTTGATAACACAGCATGTAAACCAAACCAGGCCCCGCATTAACAGGGATAAACCCAAGTTAATACTTAGCACTACAGTGCAGTTCCTGTATGGTGTGATAACCAATGCGCATGTTAAGTTAATAGCTTTGGGGAACATAACACTGCTTCGTGTTAAGCAGAATGGTGAGCAAACGTGGAGTGCATACGTGGAGTGCATCCATTCTGTAATAATCTCCGGTTTTCTTGCACGCCAAAAACATTAATCATGAAAATCAGCCTTTTCACAAGTGCAAACCCATGTTAGCATATTACAGAGAAAGGACTTTTTAGAATAAAATATTTACTCGAGGTGCCAAAATTATTTGTAAACCACAATTAATAATAATAATAATAACAATAATCATATTTGTGTTTATTGACAAGCTCACTGACAAACCGCAGTAACTTTGAAACATATGACAGTACAATTATCAAGATCTTATTGAACACACGTCTTGGCAGCCAGTTAGGCACCTGCTCATTTTACAGCAGCACCTATGGAGTGGAAAGCTGAGTCGACCTATAGGGAGCTTATGGGTATTGAACTGCGTCTTTCAAGATCTTATGTTCTTCGAGCAAGAGTGTTACAATTCATCTATCCCCTCCTCATTCATTTCACTTCAACAGGTGCCAACATATCTCCCACTCCAAAATGTAACCCTTCTCAATCCATCTGACGGCCATTGACAAAGATCTTAGAAGCTTAAAACAAGTGCTCCATAAATTTTACATAGAATTATATTACATATATATAATACATTACATCAGCTTGGCTGAACAAACTTGGTCTTGTCCTGAAGGACACTGTCAAGAACCAAATAATCCGATCATTGCATTCTAACACAAACCCAACAAAAAACACTTTACGCGCTTTTATCATTGTTACCACAAAGTACTAGTCACAATGAACCCATGTGATTTCTGGCTTGGCTGCACAGTTTACCACTATTACTGTAACCAATAAATTTGAACATATTTTAAGATTTCTTACAATAGATTAAAATTCATATACCCGCATCTACTGGTACTTGGTAAAATCACGAGAATAAGTTTAATGGTAAACAGCAGTATTGGTAATCAAGTGATTAACATTGTTTGCTTAAGCTGAACAGCCATTGATTTCAGAGTAAATGCTGGAACGTCTGGAACGACACAGCATGAAATCCAACTGTACATCCATAACAGTCGTCCATAAGTAAATTAAATAACCTTGTGACTGCATCCAGAACTTGTTGATAGATGTCGTGAATGGGAGCTTCACCGGTAATCCAACGTGGAAGCTTGAAGTCATTAGGCAGACAAGGATTCGATTCAAATACGTTAGGTGGTTGGGTAGGTTGAGCTACAGCAAAACAAATGATTGTAACAGTCAATTATCAGAAACCGAAGATGCAGATGGGAAACCAGTGAATGTCATAAGATGCTGTACATCTCTCTTCACCAGAGAGGTTCATATGATGGCTCAAATGCCTCATCTTGATTGAATCTGGTGACAAAACTATGGCTATACTTTACAGGAATCAAACTAAGAAGCTTACAAGGCTGTCAGTAGACCTTCTTCTTTGAGTATTCTTTCCACTGACATTTATTTGGTTCCAATTAACACAGAAAACATTACGTTCTCACATGCTCTGAAATGTACCTCATATGATCTTTCTAATAGCCATGGAGGTCACATTTACTGTTAACGGTTTCCCGAATCAAGCAATAATTGTAATTAATGGATATTACACCTAAGTCTATACACATGAAACAGTTTATGTAATGTTACAGTTTAGACAAATTACTGTTGCAGAGGTCTGTCCTCGACTACTACAGAGTTAGAAGAACTAGGATTTTCCTCGGGTTCAGCCAGAGGTGCGCGGTTGAACGACACCCAAGTATGCATGCATGTATCAAGGTCGACATTTAATATACATGGATACAGGTGTAATTTCTGCTAAGTGCCTGTCAAAGGTGTGGTGCTCAAACGAAGTGGTTAAAGTTGCACCTCGACGTCTGAACTGTACATGTATATGCATGTATGTATCAAGCCACTTCAAAAAGCTGATTTCAAGTGTCTCTCGAAGGCGCTACACACGACTGTCTGACTGATCTAAACAATTGCATTTTAAGACAGTTTGAAAAGATTCATTTGAACAGAGTCAAATGGAAAACGACACAGATACGCCACGGAAGACTTTTCCAAGAGGAAGGTCCAGGACACGAGAAAGCACGACGGGCTAGGTTGGTTTACGGAGAAGCACCTACCATATCTTCACATCATCATGCAGCATAGCACTATGATCCCAAGCCCAGCTGGCTTGAGACCGGAACATAAAGATTTCTGATATATGTAAATCAGTGTAGAGCCTAGGTCTGCTGCAATAGGAGAATCTTAAATTTTTTCTTTCCTAAACTGGGGTCCATGTGAAGTGTGTCCCTCACATAATCCGATATATGACAACTATGGCTGATTGGCCAGTATTCGGGCAGTGCAGTTGAGGATGGATTGAAGCTGATGCATTCTGAACTTCGGCAGGCCTGCAAGGATGGAATTACAATAGTCGAAGAAAGTAGAGGCACTAATATTGGAAAGTTGTGGGGAAGGAAGGGCCAGTCATCTGACCTCGTGGAACCCCGTACCTGTCTGTACAAGACATCGTGGTTTCTCTATGAAAAAAGTGAAACCAAAAACACTTCTTCTCCATGCTTCTTCATATGTTACATTCTAAACAAAAATTTTGCAGATCTTATCTGCTCACACACAACAGCAGAAATCAAACCCAGGACATTAAGTCCAAGACATTCATTAATAATCTCGAAACAAACTGTGCAAATCATCCTATATTCACAAATATTTAATCAAATGACAACTTCAAACTAAATCTTAGACAGCGAGAGAAAAAAATAGACACACTGATCAAACCCAGAAATCGGTCAAGGTGTACAAGTACATCACCTATCTATCAGTCAATCTCAATTATGTACAAATTCACAGCAATCTGCTACTGAAACACCTTTTCCAAGACATGCATAAGCAACTATCGTTACATAAATACATTTAAATGAATATATATATATATATGTGTGTGCGTATACACAAACAAATCAGTGTATATATACTTTACTGGCATATATTACATTTTCTACACGATATGCATATATATAATCAAAATATAGCCCTACACAATTAGATATATAAGCCGATATCTAATTTATTGACACAACTAACTGAACTACTATTTACAAAATTAAACTACAACTAATATTTACAAAACAAAACAAAACATGAAATGCTTGAACTTTCACACATTCTCCGACTTCAGCCATGTCTCCATGCTTTATATTCAGCACATTTACCCATGCCTTAAATTCACCATACATCTCCATGGCTTAAATTCGGCATATGTCTTTATGTCTGAAATTTGGCACATTTACCCATGCCTTATACATAGGCAGCATTACACCAGGGTGAGCCAGGGCAAATGCCCTGGTAAAAAAGCCTTTGCCGTGGTCATTGCCCGGCCAGAATTTTTGGCCTGCCCACAAAATTTGTTCGGGGCATAAATCGCCCTCTGTACTGGTTATTTGCATGACTGCCCTGGTTATGCCCTGGTTACAAAAGTGTCTGGAGCTGCCACTGGCCTTATACCTAACATATATATGCTACCCAGGATCCTGCCCCTTAATGGCCCAGTCTTTCTGCAATAGTAATTACATGTACAATCGCAGTTTTACACAGTGTCTCTGTCTCATCATAGGTGCTTCCAACCTGAAAACACAATACTGTGATTCCACAGAAATGGTTTTTCAAGCACTTACGGAACAGAGGTAAAGGAAAGAAGACCGAGTTCATGCCATGGGTTGCTAGACAACCTGTTCCAGAACGTTGGAGCAACAAAAGTGAAACTTCCAAGCAATAGACTTGTGGGACACCTTCGATAGCAGAACACAGGGATCTAGAGCCAGGAAAGAATGAGACCAAGACACGTTTCCTGAGATATGATGGAGCACAATGCCTGCAAGTCAATTCATATAAGCATTTACATCTTAAATTTAATGTGTTTTGAGAACAGTAACAAATCGTGTATAGGCTCAAAGTGTTGTACATGAAATTCATTTTAGACCTATAAACCTAAATACTGTCATTATTAATTAAATATTAATCAGTAACTTCTATCATGCTGGTGTCTAAAGCAGAAAGCATCAACCACCAGCACATGAAAACCAAGCTGTAAAATGTTAATCAATGTCTTGTACATAAACTTCATTTCCCAGACATCTGCTGAAGATCTGATTCCTTCTGGTGGCACTTGACTGGTAACTGTACAACCTTTCCTCAACTCCAACTTAGAGTTTGACTGCCAACATAATGGAAGAAGTCATTCTGTCTCTATTTCAGTCAAACAAGTGCATAGTCCATCAAGCACTTCGCCTGCTGAAGTCAGGCAAAACCACAGAAAATTGCCAGGGTCAAACTTAATTACTAATGATAACTATAGTACAACATGGACTCGTTAACGCAAAGTCATCAGTGGGCATGCCTTATAACACACATGGGCAGCAATCCCCGAGAGTCGAGGGGACAAGACCCACCACCTTTAATAGTGGAGGGTCACAGTACACAGTTGTCCCCCCACACTTTGAAGAAAGACAAAAAAAGGTCAACAAATTTTTTTCACACATGAGCATGAAAAAAAATTGTCACCTCTTTTTTGACCAGATCAGTTTAAAAGTGTCCCGTGTCCTCCCTCACCCGTCAAATAAGATCGCCGGCGTTGATAACACAGCATGTAAACCAAACCAGGCCCCGCATTAACAGGGATAAACCCAAGTTAATACTTAGCACTACAGTGCAGTTCCTGTATGGTGTGATAACCAATGCGCATGTTAAGTTAATAGCTTTGGGGGACATAACACTGCTTCGTGTTAAGCAGAATGGTGAGCAAACGTGGAGTGCATACGTGGAGTGCATCCATTCTGTAATAATCTCCGGTTTTCTTGCACGCCAAAAACATTAATCATGAAAATCAGCCTTTTCACAAGTGCAAACCCATGTTAGCATATTACAGAGAAAGGACTTTTTAGAATAAAATATTTACTCGAGGTGCCAAAATTATTTGTAAACCACAATTAATAATAATAATAATAACAATAATCATATTTGTGTTTATTGACAAGCTCACTGACAAACCGCAGTAACTTTGAAACATATGACAGTACAATTATCAAGATCTTATTGAACACACGTCTTGGCAGCCAGTTAGGCACCTGCTCATTTTACAGCAGCACCTATGGAGTGGAAAGCTGAGTCGACCTATAGGGAGCTTATGGGTATTGAACTGCGTCTTTCAAGATCTTATGTTCTTCGAGCAAGAGTGTTACAATTCATCTATCCCCTCCTCATTCATTTCACTTCAACAGGTGCCAACATATCTCCCACTCCAAAATGTAACCCTTCTCAATCCATCTGACGGCCATTGACAAAGATCTTAGAAGCTTAAAACAAGTGCTCCATAAATTTTACATAGAATTATATTACATATATATAATACATTACATCAGCTTGGCTGAACAAACTTGGTCTTGTCCTGAAGGACACTGTCAAGAACCAAATAATCCGATCATTGCATTCTAACACAAACCCAACAAAAAACAAAGAAGCTGGACTGTTTTGCTGTGAATTGTCCATTTTGAGAAGGATAATCTCCAAACACCTCAGCATAATCAGAGTTTTAAACTGATCAATTTCTTAGCGCCTGGTCTGTGTTATTCTACAGTAATTTCACTAGTTCGGGTTGGGAGTGCCACAGATGAGTTTTATTCTTGAAGTGGCTCTTCATAAATGTCAGTTTACAATAACAATTACAAACATCCTTAGGATGGTTGCAACTACTACCACAAAACAAAGAAGCACGGCATGCATCAATCCAATATAATATCACTTAAATTAAATGTTATGAAACTAATCAACAGTCCTTGACCTATTATAACTTGGTATGCAGATCTCTACCCTTAAGCCTAACAAACCAATTACACTTTTACACGCAGTATTTCCTCAAATTTGTGAGCCCAGCTCTATCCAATTACACTAAAATTACAATGGATTCCACGGGGAGGTATCTGAATCATAACACATGAGCAGAACTAAGCCAGCATGAATTTGAAACTCATGCACAGTGCAGTGTACGCTTTCGAGACGTTCCTCAGAGTCAGAGGTGCAACATAAATAGTTACAGACCATTGCAGTACTCTTCAGTGATTTTTGTGAGAGTCTTTTCAGTTAAAACATGCCAGCAGCGCAACATTACGAATTTATTTCATTCTGTTACATAGATATTTCATGCCCCCAAGCATCATCAATGACATCAAGATATTGTACATTACACACTCGAGCAATGTCCTTCCAAACTAAACTTACACTTTAATGACGAGTGTGCACTAAAATGTATTGAAAACTAATCCCTCTCATTGTTGAAGGGTTAAACAGAGAAGTACAAAGCCGCAAACATGACAAAGTAGATGGGAAGTGACCAGTCGACTGACTAAACAACTTTGAAGACGTTCTAACTTGTACACAAGGTAGACTGCAGTGCCACTGTCCTGTGTACATAACAACCATCACATCATCAAAGGTACTGCACATCAGAACATGGAACAGATAGCAGCTCACTCACACTCTTGCCCTCCTTTCAAAAAGTCCATGGCAAGGAAAGCAAGTGACTATTACATGAACCAGAACACCATTTCATTCAGGTTTACTTGTATCCAAGCAAATGTACACAAATTAAAACCTGTCCATTTACAACGGTATATACATATGCAGTGTACATGTAGGCATATATATATATATATATATATATATATATATATATATATATATATATATATATATATATATATATATATATATATATATATGCACAATAATAAAAGTACACACATGCACAATAATAAAAGTACATAATTCGACAAAGAAAAATATATACAGACTGAAACATGTATACAATGCACATTCACGTATACGTGTAATATATATATATATTACCCGGTATACATAAATGCATATAAGTGTGTTATACTGAATACAACGGATATTTGTGAAATCAAGTTTATTGTCAACAAATCATGTGATATAATTTAATGCTACACAACGTCAAAATATTACAGCTTCAAAACATCTGAACCAGACATATTTTATTCTTATTGTGTGTCAGCAAACGGATCAGTCACTCTTCTCGCCCTAACAGATATTTACTCGTATGATATGTCAGGATACCCAGACCAGTTTCAAATGGCATCGTAATTAGCACATTAATCACATTATGTGAAACGTATCTGTAATCAGTCGGAGGTCTAAGATGGATTGCATATGTGCTAATGACTTAGAGGTAACATATTTTGGGACAAGGCGTGAAGAACAGAAACATGAAAGCACTATAGCAATTAAATAAATCAACAATGCATAACACAAGAACTTGGAATCCTTCAGAATCTGCAAAATGTCCTCACTTAAAACAATGAATCCACTACCAAAAGATACACATACACTCGCCATCCAGAAATCAATCCATGAACATTCAAAAACAACCTGTGATCAAAAAACCCAGACAATCACAAATACTCGAACATGGCAAATAATTCTCCGACAATCAAAGAATACAAATTATACCAATCTGTCACCAAAGATCTGTCAAGAATAATTCAGTGTACCAACTGAAAGGTTCTGAAAACATGTCCCAAGAAAAATGAATGACAACTCATTTGTCAAATAAACAATACTTCAGTTTCTGAAAAATCTAAAAGCAGGTCACAGAATGTTACCTAGACGATTGGTTAATTTTGCATTTAGTGAAAAAATCTCAACACTAGCGACAACAGACCAAAAACCAAGCAACATTGGAAAGCAACAAAAATAAATATTCTAGCTATTATTGTACCTGATGTCAATATGTCATTCAAACAAATGACAAAATGTCTAGTCTGCTCCACAGTTACTACAGAAATTACAGAGACAACTTCGAGCTAGCTGTTTTTGCAGATGATGTTAATAATTATTAGTGGCATATTTATTCAACCAGACGCAATCATAACGGCATCAATCAGACGATGAAGAACTTGAGAACAAGATTTAAGTTGTGGAAGTAAGTTAGGGAATCTGTGCTAACATTTCACATGATGATCCATCTTAGAAACCAGTACATGCTTTGCACACAGTTAGTATAGAAGGCGTCGGTCATAACAGCTCTGGAATCGTAAGCGATGGCAATGTCTGGCTGACACAGTTAATCCAGAAATTTGCACAAGTCGTGTGATATTGTCGTCCACCATAGCTAAGTGCCTTTGATCCCACTTCCCCACTGACAGAGCTAACAGGTGACCTGGCATCGACGTTCAGGAGGCAGACTCCGCAAGCCTTTCGTCTGGCATCGTAGTCATCTGCCTTGAGGACGCATGACGTGAAATCTAAAGATTCCGGCTTAAACACAATTTACATTTCTGGTTTATTAATTATCGGTGACACATTTATAAAAATTCAAAATTATACTTGGTAGAGAGTTTTGGTTAGATTTGAAAGAAATGCCATAGACAGGCCTGGTGGAATTTCAGAAAGCAGATGCCATTTCCTCATTCGATAGCAAGTCATTTGCAACTGCTTGACTGATTGATTGTCTCTCATTGTAAAAAGAATAAGTCTCATCGATTGATTGAATATCTCTCATTGTAACACGAATAAGTCTCATTATCGATTGATTGAATATCTCTCATTGTAACAAGAATACGTCTCATTGCAACAGAAGTCTCCATACAACTCTTTGATTTCCTGTACCTCATTTCTATAACAAACTTTTAACTTTCCTCACTCCTAACTACAATAAATATAATAATTTTTACTATTATAAAAAATCCTCTCAAATTTCATGTCTGTTTTACTTTAAACATTAACAGAATTTCCAAAGTAAAAAAACGTAACACTGCTAACACAAAATGTAGATGTCACAATATTGCTACACTTACAATAACTGGATTTCCCACACATATAGCAGCTATGTCATTCCATTCAGTAGTAATGTTTTTCGTCTGTGATGCCAACTTTGAACTGCTGATAGCTGCAAAAAAAAACAATTCCAACCCACATTTCTTTCATAATATTCATTTCAAATTAATAGGCATATTCACTAAATTATTTAATTTAAAAGCCATATCACTTAAATATCAACTGAGGTTTAAAAACTTGACAAAAGTCCCACTAAAGTCATTGCATTCATAGTATAATATCATATTTAATTTGAAGTCATCACAACTTGCCAAACCACAAGCCAGTCAGTCTGAATTTTGTGTAATATTAATTTTTATAACCGATTTATAGCCAAGTAACTTCTTTCTCAGACATCAACATGACTTCAATTTAGCAACTCACAAGTCAGACTATTCTGTAAATTTCACCATACCCAGTAAAAAAAAATTTTTAATTATTATTATTATTATTATTATTATTATTATTATTATTCGTTTATTGACACGTTGGCACACCGCAACATGGTACTTGGACAAGACTAAGTAGCAAAATAAATTAAAGACTAGCTCGACAGCCATAATCCACTGAAATTGGTAACAGGTTCAAATTAGGCGACTATTGAAGGGTAAGGTACAAAACTCTAGGAATAAAGTTAGTCATCCTTGAGAGGGAGAGCAAACTCATGCGGTCGCTTACGTAGTTTGTAATGTCGTTCTATCTTAGGGGGAATAAACCTCTAAGCACATGGTAAATTGCTCTTCAGATTTCATCCTCTTCCTACCCTCTGAGCATTTCCATATATCAAATTACAACATTCCTTTCATTTATTGCGTTTCTTAGTAGCTACCTAAAAGCAGCAACGTATTAATCTATATAAAAATCTATATTATACTACCATGGTACATCTTTTCCCCACGTAAGTCTATATACAATTATGTGACTTCCAAAGCAAATCTGGTTACTCTTCACTTACAGACACCTTTCATCTCTTCTTCAATGCGACGAGCAACAAGATATATTTCGACAAGACCTAAAATAGTTCAATCAAAGACAATAAGTTCTTTCTCATTTTGCTCAGATAACTTCACTAACTAAAGACAAGGTGTCAGTTGATGACAAGAACAGAATAACAAGTTCCTCAATGTTCCTACAAAATGACCAAAATAGCAAATGCAAGAAACGGCATACTTAACATTGCTGAGTACTTACTGACTTATCTATTTTTAACTACCTGAGCTTTTGTGGCAAATTCATAAATTAGTTTTATTTATATAGCTACTTAGCTTCTGCGGTGAATTCACAAATTAGCATTCTGTGGTGAATTCACAAATTAGCATGATGTACCTGATTTAATTATTAATAATAGCATCATATACCAGCCAACCAACCAATCATCTGCCAAATCAACTTCTTCTCTCTTCCATCAGGTAAGTGGTGATGACGAGGTTTGAACAAGATTTCTCCATTTCATTCTCTCTCTAATTGTGTCAACGACAGTTCTCACATTCATTCCATTTGCTCTTAGATCTTCTTTCACACTGTCTATCAATGTCATTGTCTTTCCCAGCTCCAAGTTCCCTTCATGTAACCATAAAGGTCTCTGGCCGGTAGTCACCTGTTGTCCACCCCTGTAACATGTCCAAGCCAGGTCAGTCTGCTTTTTATAATCTTGTCTAGCAGTGTCTCCATCTGACCCAATTCCTTCCGAATCACCTCATTGCGAATCCTGTCTTGTCTGGTTCTACCCAGAATTCTTTTTACTCAACTCATTTCCGCCACCAATAGCCTCGTCTCATTCTCCTTCTGTATGCACCAACATTTGGATCGATACAACAGTACTGGACTGACAAATGTTTCATAAGTTTTAGTTTGGTTCTTGTTGATAGTCTGCTCATCCTCCACATTTTACTCAATCTGCCGAACATCGCCGATACCAGATCAATACTACGTTTTATGTCTTTTGTACAGTGGCCTCCCAGGTACAGAAACTCTGTGATTTGCTCCAATTCTTCATAACCTAGTCTCACTCTCAGCTCTTCGTGTTGATTTCTAAGTCATTAATAGGTGGAAAAGCAGTGTTACATTGTGCCGAGCAGTTCGCAAACTGGACATTAATGGTTGGGATCAGAATCAAAAGTAAAAACTATCCACAAAGCCAAATCAACCAATCAAACATAAAACCAACTATTCAGCTACCAAATCAACCAATCCCCAACGAAGACAACCAGCTACCACCCAGATGACTGATCATGCAAGAACCCTTCTATTCAGTCACAAAGCCAACCAGCTACCCACCATCCAACCAATCAATCACCTGCTTATCCAAGTGGACTGAAAAACAAATACAAGTCTCCGTCCGCCACCTGCCTTTTAAATAAGTGGACCCCTCATCTGTTGAAAGAATCTCGTTTAGGATGGATGAACTGCTTAGCGAACCAAAGATTCGACTGCCTTCTGATAGAATACCGTAACACATCTCAAGACAACGTTCCCATTCGTACGCGTGTCTATCGCTATCCTAAAACATACAAATAATCACCAGTAAAAACACATCTGTTTGTCACATTTAGCATAAAATTCATCACTTTTGCCCTCACTATAGTCGATTAAACAATGAATCACAAATATACAGGTTGACATACCAAAACAACTTCTGTAAAAGGATAAGGCACTGGAGACAGTGATAAGGCTGGTTATGAAATTCAGTTGAAGCAGCTCTATGACTTCTTTTTACAAAATGAAGACAACACTGATCACAGATGTTTACCGAATATAAATGCTCACCTGGACTTCATTCATTAACTCGCTATACCTATCCCCAAATCGTCCAAGGCTTCCCTGCTCAAGCAGTTCCTTCAGGTCAACTGGATAATTTTGCGCTTGAACAGAAAAAGAAATGATGAAAATGATCACTTTATCACTTTAAAGTAGTTGACAAAACCAACAGTTCATCATGTACATCCCTATAATCCAGAAATATTTCTCTTAAAACACATGGATCCATAAACCTGCTGATAGGTTGATCATTTACCTTGGTATGTTGGGATGTGCAGGATAGAGCTTCCCCAGAACTACCCACCACATAGGGCCTTGAGCAAGTTTCAACTCAAATTTGCTTAATTCTGTTGATTTGTGCTTTCTTGAAATTGACATCATTTTCAACGTTAGTCCTTAAAAGTGTAGTGCTGATGTTAAAAGATCATTTGTGACGCGACAATAACCCAAAATTCGCTAACCTCAGTTCACTTGCTACATATTACCAGTAGTAATAACTACAGAGGTAAATGGAAAATCGTGCACACAGTTTCATTGCTAATAAATAATTATCATTGATAATAAAACTGCAAGCACAATGAGCACATGCTTTGATGATGTGACACCTGTTTCACCAATTATGATTGCATATTACCTGATCTGTTGGAACTGAATGCAGCTGGAAGAGCATCTGTTGGTTGCTGGATTTTATCTGGTATTCTGCTGCTGTCCGCAAACGATGATTGTGGCTCTGATTCCGGAGAGGCTGCTTTCAGTTCCAGACTAGCCACTGACTGTTCATCGGCGGTCGACTTCTGCTCCAGCTCGGCTGGTGGAAAATCTAGGCTCGACACCGACTGGCTGTCTCCGTCCTGCTGAGGACTCTGGTCCCTTGAATCCGCAATCTTGTTTCGCCTGAGGTCAAGGCTGCTGGCTGACTGAACATCAGGCTCTTTGGGAGCTGTGTTAGACAGGAACTTCCAGCCGGTAAACTCCAGGCTGTTTGAGGAACTGCTCTGTGTCATTCCAAAGTAGGAAGAGCTCTTTCCAGATGATGGATTCTTTTCTTCTGGTAAAACATCATCCTCTTCCATGTAATGTGCAGACAGGGAAGAGATTCCAACACCACCATGACTGCCATCCTTTGGCAAATGTGGGTACATTGTAAAGTCATCGAAATCGTCCTCATCGTCGGGGAGTTCTGGGGGATGGAAGTCAAGGGGAGAGATTCCAAGACCAGTGGTAGGTCCTCTCAAATCTGTGTTCTTCGGCCCAAAGAAATTCTGCACTTTGTTTGTATTAGCAGCACCAGCTTTTGGCTTCGTTTCATTTTTAAATTGTTCTGCAGCCTCTGAAGCCTGAAGTGAAGTAGGAACTTTGGAAGACGGTGCAGCGTAAGGTTTATCCACAACAAAGTCCTGCACATTAGAAGCAGATGCAAATTCTGCCCACCCATCTCTATCGCTTGTCCCACCAAAACTCCCATTATCCTTTCTCCATGTATTGCCGGCCGGTTGCTGCTTACTACCTGAAACCTGGTCTTCACCTACAGATGAAAAAGCAGCCCAGCTGTCTTCATTTTCGGCATTGCTACTCATGCCATTGCTTACCAAGTCATTCTTGGCCAAATCAGTCACGTGGTTGTCCCAACTTTCGCCAACTGGTTTAGCATTGAAAACTGAAGGACTGCTAACAAGTGACTTCAGCGCTGCATATCTGCTGCTGCTATCCAACTCTGACTTAGTTTCAAAGGTAGTTGATAAAACTCCATCCTTTTCAGCAGTCACAAATGGTGATGTTGATACGACCGAATTAAAATTGTCTGAGCCGCCAACAATGGGCAAAGGGAAAATTTGGGAGCTTGACGTGTTGTTGGCAAAGGAAGCAAATTCTGTGAAATCCGACTCCAGAGAGGAGTTAGTGTTAGAGGCGACTGTGGAAGAATTGGAAGTTGGTTGAAGAAGACTGGATGGAGCTGGAACACTCTCTAAAATACATTGGTAAACTGTAATGTTACCTTAATACATTGGCAAAATGAAATGTTACCTTAAAGCAATGTAGGTAAGTTAGACAAAATATTGTTAATAGTTCTTCTCTATCATTGTTGGTAAAACCAACTGAACTACGCTAATATCCTTTTAGAAGTGGTACACTAACACACCTCATAAACTCCACTACATAACAACACATGACAAATCAGGAACATGAACCATCAATCTGCATCTATCTCACCTGTTGACACATCCGACAGCTGTCGAAACACTGAATACTTGTCCGATGGTTCAACAAACTCCATTGTCATCAATTCGGTGTCTCCATGACTAGAAGCAAAATTGTAAGGCTATTAATCATAAGGAAATAAAGAGGGAAATCTGAGAAGATGCCAAAACAGCCTTAAATAGTTCCTATGTTCTCAATTCTGGCTTAAATGACACTCAGAGGCAGTAGCGTAACTATGGGCCCGCAGGGCCCGCAACTGCGGGGGGGCCCAGGTAAAAGGGGCCCATTTTCAAACCTGAAAAAATGAACTATTTTAATTAATAAATGCACAGCAGAAAGCCGGAAACCGAAACTCCTTGTAAACTCCTTAGCCTTGTAAAATCAATAAATCATGCAGGCAGGCAGATGATGTGGAATATTACTATTGATGCGCGGTCGGCGCATATTTTTCTAGGCTTTGATTTAAGCTAGTGAACAGTGACTCGAAGGCAAACTATAATCGCCAGATGACGCTGAAATTTGCAGTTAATTCACTCAATTAGTTTCACTTTTCGTCTTTGATTTATGCTGACGTCATTAGTCTCATTGCCAAGTTTCCGTCGGCCATCGTTGTTGATATTTATTTAAAAAGTTTGTTTAAATAGATTAGATCGGATTACAATTTACAATACAAAATTTAAGATTTAAAAATAAAAAATTGTACTAATGATGGCTAGCAAGCCTCTAAGTGGAGCAGCTAAACGACGGAAAAAGAAGGATTTACAAAACGAACTTAAAAAACGATGTAAAATTGACTCATTCTTGTTACCGGCACAGACTAAAAAGGAAGAAACACAATCTGTTGCAAATGTACGTAATGAAGAAAATGAGCAGGAGCCTCAGGAGGATACCAGAGGCAGTGAAGTCAGTGAACTACAGATAGATACAAAACTGTTCTTGATTTATGATTTCGTAACATTGAATAAAACAATATTCAGTAACATTTCATTTATAACATTTAATCAATTTTAATGCAAATCGAAAACAATTTTTAGTTGTGGCATAAGATTACAAATTAATAATAAAATAAAATATCATAAATTAAAATCATTAAAATGTATGCCTCAAAAGTGAGTCGATAATTTGAAACATAAAATTGTCTATCAGATTGTCATCGGCTGTATGGAGGGGGGCCCATTTTGAAAATCTTGCAGGGGGGCCCAGAATATGAAGTTACGCCACTGCTCAGAGGTCTTGTGGGGGTACACCTACTGCTTATTACACTACACTGAATTACACCAAGCGCTATGAAAGTACACCTAAACCTGAAGATTTTGTAATAAGAGAACTGAGCCAACCTCATGATAGCATCACAAATCCTACATTAGGAAATGGAACTAAATAATGTCTGACTGCATTACAGTCATATAAAAACTGTCTTACGCACAAGGGGCCATAATGTGCAACACGGGAATAATCACAGGTATCTGAAAATAACACTCATTTCACAGCCTGTAATTGTCATCGAGCATTTATAAAATCACCACTCATCTATTCAGAGGCACTCTCGACCAAAGTCAGTGCTATCATTAACAAATAAAATGAATTTAAAGGTTTTCCTAAACAGGGAAAGAGAAAGACTGAGGAGCTGAAGCCACAATTCCTATGGAAGGTGGTCCCAACTAGAGGGGTCAACATAAGTAAAGCTTTTAGATTGAGCAATGGCCCCAAGTGGGGACAATCAGAACACCTTTGGAGGCCTAGTGAAGAGACTGAGGTACAAAAGGTCCTAACGTATGAAGACCTTAAAGTATGAAGGAGATACCCCAACAAGACAGTTGCACAAAAGAGCTAAAATTTGAACTGGATGCAAGCTTGAACTCACAACCAAATATGAATCTACCACATTTCTAGGAAAATAATATTTTAAAAAGGAATATTATCAAACCTGGCAGCAGGCACTGTGACTTGACTAATAACTTGTGGGTGAGACAAACCTGCATTAAATGACAACACCATGTATACAATGTGCTTTGTATTTATATCTACATAAAGGGTTCCCAACCTTTTCTATGCCCTGTACCCGTAGGAATTGTTTGATTAATGTTCACACTCCCTACAAAAGTAATATTACATTTGAAGATGAATAAGTCAAATTTCTATTTTTTGAACCATAGATTGAACCTCATACAGTGGCATTTCAGCAGGTACGACAAATAGTGAAAGTATATTACTATTGTACTGTATGTATGTAGAAACTATAGCATACAGCGATCATCAACCTGACTGACCTGAGATTGGAATAAATAACT
Organism: Allolobophora icterica; assembly: GCA_963556255.1. Classification (NCBI taxonomy): domain Eukaryota; kingdom Metazoa; phylum Annelida; class Clitellata; order Crassiclitellata; family Lumbricidae; genus Allolobophora; species Allolobophora icterica. The sequence continues at coordinate 36,185,816 of OY744612.1, read as the reverse complement.
CCCTGCTATACACCAGTTACGGACATCAACCAACAAAGTCTATACCTGAACAGGGTTCTTGCTTCTTAATGGTTGGCTTGCAGTTTAGGAATTATTCTGAACTTCATTCAAGCCTGCTAGTTCTCAAATATCACTTAGTGCCAGAAACAAAATTCACCCTTTCTATGGACTGGCCTTAGTTTGGGTTTGTCCAACCTCTTGCACCTCAACAGGACCTGGTGGCGCTGATCATAAGGATGATTGAACTGACTGTGGTTTAACCTCAATGCAACTACTGATCAGCAACTGACCCATCGATAACGACAATACAAAATATTGTGACTCACCAGGAAGTGGAACTGGAGCCATCTGGAAATCTTCAAAGTCATCGTCATCTGCTGATGATGGATTCACGTATGAAACAGCACTGGGAGGAGCGGTACTTGGTGGAAAGCCGAGAGGGAAAGTTCCAACAACTCCCGGCGATGCATACCCGTAACCTGGCACAGCAGCAGGACCTACGGAAGGAACCGGATGGGAAGAAAGAGTGCCATCAGCAGTGTATGGCATCTGTGGAATTGTGGCACTGCTCATACCAGAGTCTACTCCTCTCCCACCAAGTGGAACAGGAACAGGAAATTGAGATGAAGATTCAACAGCAGCAATAGAAGGTGGATGCTCAAGTGGACTAGTAGCACCAGAAACCAGAGGGTTGTCTGGCACTGGCATGGAATGCATATGGGTCACAGGACTTGCGAACTGACCCAGATTTGGAACTGGGGCATGAGGACACTTGGATAAGACAGCAAGAGAAGAATAATCCATATTATTCTGAAACAGACACAGCAACATCCAATATAAACAAGGTACAGCATTAACAACAAAACAAAGAATTATAATGTATAAACAGGGCACAAGCTTCAAATGCTCTCGTACTTTCGAAAGGTTCCTAAATGGTGCTATGGAAATGTTCCAATACACACATGCATGCATATGGTACCATTGGTATCAGTATATTAAATATGCTGCTATCAGCTGGAAACAATTCCTTTACTATCAGCTGGAAACCATTCCTTTGCTATCTGTTGGAAACCAATCTTTTATGAAGACATTTTTGGCAAAACCTTAAAACTAATCCAAAAACTTCTGTGGCCCAATGACTTTATAATGTCAAAGGCATCAATTGATGGTAGCTGAGAAGTGAAACCACAGCCCACAACCATCTGTTACAGAAGTCCAATCAAGAAGATCTGATGGCAGCCATGGTGAGTAAGCTTCTGGTCATGAAACTTAAAAAAATGCTGTCAAACAGAGTGCAGCAAATAGTACGCGATTCAATGCAAAGCCAAATGCATCTACAAACTGTACAAATGAACTCATGTGTGACAGAGACACTGACTCAAACTTCAATGTCAGTGAGTCCGAGTTCAACACAGCTGACCATGCATACCTGGGCAATTGATACCATTGCAAGTATGAGAAATAGCTCTTCTCGTATCAGTTTGCCTGGCGTATAACGATTGCACAACTCCCAAATGTAGCCCAATGCCTCCCGAGGCAGACCGCTCCGTAGCAGCAGTGGATAAACCAGTTCAGTCGATATCACACCATCTCTACAAAATGTAACATTTTTATGCTCATAATAACTTAGTGACTGCTGAATAAAAATTAAACATAACTCTAAAATGGATGCATACCATTTGACACAAGTTTGTGTGTGCGTACATGCATGTGTGTGTATATATATATATATAATATATATATAATTATATATTGTTGTATATATCTAATCAACAATATGAAAAAATACCATGTAAAGCTCTCTTTAAATTGATTCCAAGCATATAGCAATGGTTGTTTCTTGTTCCTCATGGTTAAAATGAGAGTGGACAGAATAATGTTAGAACATATTGGTATGTTAAACTACAGCAACAGAATATGCCAACAAAGAAAATAGTTGTAGAACCACGGGAAACTAGTTGTAGATCTACGGGAAACATTGCAATTGCTGTCAGTGACATCGTTGGATTCAACATCATCTATTCTTTCTCTTCCTAAATTAATTATTTTATTGATATAAACTAAAATAAAGTTATAACTTGAAAGTTAGAACACTTTACACGCTGTTATCATTGTTACCACAAAGTACTAGTCACAATGAACCCATGTGATTTCTGGATTGGCTGCACAGTTTACCACTATTACTGTAACCAATCAATTTGAACATATTTTTAGATTTCTTAAAATAGATTAAAATTCATATACCAGCATCTACTGGTACTTGGTAAAATCATGAGAATAAGTTTAATGGTAAACAGCAGTATTGGTAATCAAGTGATTAACATTGCTTGCTTAAGCTGAACAGCCATTGATTTCAGAGTAAATGCTGGAACGTCTGGAACGACACAGCATGAAATCCAACTGTACATCCATAACAGTCTTCCGTAAGTAAATTAAATAACCTCGTGACTGCATCCAGAACTTGTTGATAGATGTCGTGAATGGGAGCTTCACCGGTAATCCAACGTGGAAGCTTGAAGTCATTAGGCAGACAAGGATTCGATTCAAATACGTTAGGTGGTTGGGTAGGTTGAGCTACAGCAAAACAAATGATTGTAACAGTCAATTATCAGAAACCGAAGATGCAGATGGGAAACCAGTGAATGTCATAAGATGCTGTACATCTCTCTTGGGTTGATTGAATCTGGTGACAAAACTACGGCTATACTTTACAGGAATCATACTAAGAAGCTTAAAAGGCTGTCAGTAGACCTTCTTCTTTGAGTATTCTTTCCACTGACATTTATTTGGTTCCAATTAACACAGAGAACATTACGTTCTCAAATGCTCTGAAATGTACCTCATATGATCTTCCTAATAGCCATGAATGCAGCTAGTCGGAAATGTAAAGAGGTGCTGCACAAATGATCAGTTACAATTGTACTGCCTGAGAATAGGTTGTATCAGACAAGGTTGAAAGCAACACTAAATCTGTCATTTATAATACATCTTAGCCCTTCAACTTACACTACAGTAAAGCAATGGAAATTTAATAGAGGCTGTTATCTATCTACCTGTTTAACCCTGAGAACTTGCCCTGAATCTGAACTTACATGCCTTCCAATTTTATTTTTGACCGAGGGCTAGTGGAAAAACTGGTTCTTGCAACGATAGGCGTAGACTTTGGGGGGGGCAACCGGGGCACGTGCCCCCCCCAATAACTGAGATGGACCCCAATGCAAACAAGTTTACAATGAATAACCAAATGCCCCGGCCAATATTTTGGACAAGTTTACGCCAGTGCTTGCAACTTGGCTTTCTTTGGGTTTGGTAGAAATCTCAAGATTATTATTAAGTTACCAATTACATTTCTCAAAGATACAGTAACAAGGCAAGTCTCTCCTTAGAGGTTGCAATATTATCCTAGATCAGCGGTTCTCAACCTTTTTAGGGCTGCGACCCCTTGAAAATATTTTTCAAAGTTGTGGCACCTTTAGCAATAAAATTGATTGGGTTACTCCCTTCAACGCAATTTTGCCACCATTTTAGTGTAGTAGTCATAATAACAAAAATTTTAAATTTTAAGAAACTATGCTGACAACTTTTTTACAAAATTCTGAAGGTTCCAGCCGACCCCTGGCAAATCGTAAGGCGACCCCGTGAGGGTCGCGACCCACAGGTTGAGAACCGCTGTCCTAGCTTAACCGACAACTTCACATGACACACTCCAACTGATTTTCAGATATAGAGTAACATCAGTTTTCAAGCAGCATTTGAAAAGAACTGTACAACTTCATTTAAGAACCTGGAAGTGTAAAAAGTTCAGAGAGAGAATCGGTTGAACTGTCCCAGTGTCGCGCCGCCTTGCTTTCGCTGTACGTGACAGAGACTGCCTTTGTCACGTGGATGTCGTTAACTGTAGTCCTCCTCTCAAAGCGCTTTGCTTCCTTTGGAACCGACAGATCTGAGCACTGCATCATCATCGAAGCCAAGTCTGTAAAGTGTACACAGAAACTATTTTACAGAATATCAAAGAAGTTAGCGGTACACGCATATAAAAAGATATTTTATAGCATGCCAAGACAAAACAACATGCAACAATTACATAAATTTTAATAACTTCAATACAGTAATTGCCAACGTCCACAAGAAGTACAATTGTCATTCACTGCTGCGTATATGTGCAGATGAATGGTAATACTTTTGCATGAAGAACATAAGATCTTGAAAGATGCGGTTCGATACCCACAAGCCCCCTCTAGGTCGACTCAGCCCTTCACTTCCTAGGGAGCAGCAGTAAAACGAGCGGGTGCCTAACTGGCTGCCAAGACGTGTGTTCAATAAGATCTTGATAACTGTACCATTATGTTTCAATGTAACTCACTGCAGTTTGTCTGTGAATAAACACGAACATATATTATTTATGCCAAAATGACAGAAATTTATTTCATTTAAAAATATAACTGTAGGAATATTTTCATAGCTGCTTTCTCCCGACTTTGAATTTCTGATTCACGATACTCACAACAGATAGGATTCTAGACTTTTTTTAAATTTTTTTTATTCCGGATATTTCTATAGCGCCTCTCGAAGTCAACTACTACTCAGAGGCGCTCCCGACTACAGCATTTGATATTGTGCCGGAATTTTCACGCCGAAGCGCCACGAGCAATTGCGGGTGAAGGACTTGCCCAAGGTCCGTACGCAGCGGCTAGAGTGGGATTCGAACCTGCAACCCTCCGGTCACAAGGCGCCGAACTTACCACTGAGCCACCACGCCCCCTAACAATGCCCATAATACTGGGATTAAAGCATCTAGCAGTGAATTTGCACTGACAACACCAGCCAAACAACCTTGCCAAAAGGGTTATATGCGTTGACAGTTAAAGATTAATTTCACAAGATACACTAGGTTTCAAACTTAGGCACAGATCTATTTGCGAAATACAAACTAGCAATCAACCATGATCTACCTTTTCTAAGTAAATTATTGTTGTTGTTGTTTATATTCGTTTATTAAGTAGAACAGGCAAAATGCTGTAGGTTACAAAAATCAGAATGGAATTAGTAATAGCTTAGCAAGAGTTAGCAAATAACATACGAGATATAAAGTTTCGAAAGTCCTTGTCTGGGAGGTTAAAGTTGTGAGGTCTATACCTAAGGAAATATGGAGTAAACTGTTGCTTAGGGGCGAGGCAGCTAAGCGAATGGTTCTCATTACATAAGACAGTTTTAAATAATTAAGTGTCAGCCTCGTCTGCAAGCAATACTGTAGACGGAGAATTAGGGTGAATGTAACCGGAGCGTTTAAGTCTGTTCTTTAGGCGTTCAAAGTGGGATTTGTCCCTTTCATCAGCTGATCCCTAATTCAAGTGTTTCATACCTTTAACTTTGTCTTTTGGTTTTTCGGTTATTCCATTTCCAGGCAGAATACTAGATGATAACGGTGCAGCAGTTTTACCCGATATCACAGCATTTTTGTCCACATCATTGGTAATCTGCTGCTGTGGTTGACTGGGTGTCATGGCAACTGGGCCGAGAGAACTGCTGGCAGTTCCCGGATGCTGAGCTTCATTAATAGAACTTAAACTGCTGTTGCTGCTAAGAAAATCTCCAAATACATCTTCACTTGAAGCACTGTTCAGTGTTGTTGGAACATCTACAATCGAGTTAAGTAAACTGAGTTTAATATACAGCATATGACTAGTCAAAAGCATTACATAATGACAAATGCTATTACAAATTCTCAAACACTAATGGTTTTCCTATGCCAGCAAGTAATTAAAAAAGGTATCAGACAGCACGTAATTAAAAAAGGTATCAGACAATGGCTTAATACTGAAGAACTGCAAATTCCATCAAATTCCAGATTAATATTTTCTGATGCAGACTGCAATGCTTAGAATGATCCGTGGAGAAATTAAGAAATGCCATATGCTACAATATGGAGGCTTTTAAAAACCTAGATGTAAAGCACTTTGACCAGATAACCCTAGTTCTGTAAATAAACCAAGCTCTACCTCTGAATTGTGGGACACTTGTGGCCGCTGGTAATTTGGTCGGTGGTGCCACCTTGTGTCTGCTCTCTGACTGTCTGATGATCGACTCGATCAATTTATCCGGGTCAACCTTGACAGAGCCGAGGCTGCTGAGGTCCTGCAGTCGCCTCTGCTGCTCCACGAACTGCCGCTGCTTCAACTCTTTCTCCATCTTCCGCCGCTGTTCCTCTGTCGGTGGCTGGCCGTCATTTCTGGAAAATTGAAGAAAATAAAAATTCCTGAAAATTTTGCAGTGCAACATGCCCATTCAATGTCTATTAATAACCCAGTGGAAATTCCACTGGCATGCTTTGCAAGTAGATCGAAGTGCAAGCATGCCACAACCTTCCATATCAATCAAAGCTAAAGTAACTAACCTCATCATGGGTCTGAAGGTGGAAGTCATCTGCATCGAGTACGGTGGTGGTGGAACAAAGCGCTGTTGACCCATCATCGCATTCTGTAAAATCACATAATAAAGTCGTAACAATGAATATATTATAACAACATATACAAATACACAAACATACTACTTAGTGAAAGATAAGGTTAGGTAAATTGCTCATTCACAATCCTATATCAAAGTAGTCACATTAGTCTTCATTTGAAATAAAAACATTACAGCAGTTCAAAAGTCAAATCACCTCTCTTCACATGTCATGATGGCAGAAAAATAAGTCAATTTCAAGTGAAACACCAGGAGTTAAACTGCAGATTTACAGCTGAAGAACGGTTGATGTATGTAACAAGCAGCACATCTATACATGCTCGTGCCCTAAGAATGACCATTAGATTCAGCACATACTTCTCTGTAATTATTGTGCTGTCAGTGATGGGCTCTCATACACAAAACTGCTACAGAGCCAGGAATGTATACAAATGTAAATAGTTTCTGAGAGGTGGTACCTTTGCGTATAAATGTTATACACTTGTACGGAAAACGGGACACCCAAAATACTTTTTCAAAAAGCAGAAAGATGGCTTGAAACTAGAAATAAGACAACAGAAATGTTTTACAGGTTGCATTTATCTTAAAATGTTATCGTGATATACTGCAAGTAAAAATTTCTGTTTTACAAATGTCACACATGAGAATTATTGATTTGCTTATTCTCAACCATTTATTCTTTAGTTTTGGTGACAATAGCCTAAACACATTAGGCCTGAGAGCTTCGCCATAATACTATTGGCTAAATCTGGTGAAAATCTTAAACCAATGCCTCCCAGCAGAAAATAAATAACCAAATCACCAAAAAGCTTCACATAAAAACTGCAGATAGAAGTGAGTAGAATGGCGAATGATAAAAACTGCCTCGTCACAATTTTATAGCCAACGTGATGATATGTTAAGAGCTGTTCAGTAATGCAAAAAAATTGTTTGTAACATGCTGTGGAAATATCTTCAGTAAAACATTGAACATACAAAGCTAATACATAAAAGAAACCTGATGCAGCATAAAAATAAAGACCTCCTTGTGACATCTAACATGGCTGAACTGTGCACATGCAAAATGTATCTGAATTTAAATGCAGTCACCACTGCCATCTAGAAGTCACTTTTGCAGAATTACTATAAAAAAGGCATAATTAAAGTCTGCATGCAAGCCACACAGAATACAATGCATGGTTCATATAGCCCAAGGATCATGTGAAAACACCAGATGTCATATTACAAATACCCTGTATCAGATTAATGTATTACCGGGGGTACCTAAAGCCTGCAAATAGTATGTATAACCAGACTTGTATCAGCAGCTATAACTCATTACATTTACAGGGCTGTGTTCCCTGTTATTGTACATGTACTCTTACACAACACCAGTTGATTCAATGCAGTCCTGGGTTATCTCCGACAACCAAACGGTTCCTACCATTTCAATGATCACTTCATTTTCAACCACATCAATTAAAATCATACCATATGTAATCTTAAGCATCCACAGTAAGCACTGCACTATAAAAGGGAACATTCAAAGTGCCATGCAATGTCAAAATCAAATTTGGGATCCATGCTCTTGACCCTGTTGTTCTGAAACATTAGAACGCATCTTACAAAGCTGCGTGCTGTATGCAAGTTCCCATAAAGTAATTGTGAAGCTCCTGGGAATATCCCACCAGTAATTGAAAAAGACACGACATTTAATTTTACAAAGATCTATAAAAAGCTAAAACAGAAAACCTAAGCCTGATGACATTTGAATTTTTAACTAAGGCATTCTTAAACTAGACCAGAAAAATCCTGTTCAACCACAACATCAACTGCAAGTTTACAGAGAAAAGCAACCACAAATGAAAGAAGCTAAAGACGATGCTTACGAAGTATTCTGGACTAAAGGCATACATCTACAAGAAGATATGGTTGGCAAAATGTCAATGGAAATAGCAAGCAGGGCAGAGACTATTCCAATTACTTAGCGCATAATCTGCAACCGAAACTTTTTCAGGGTGAGCTTCTTGTCCCCTACACATGAACCTCTATTAGACAGCATCGTGTTTTTTCTGTTGTAGGCCCGTCGGTCCGGAACGAGCTCCCTCTGGCTTTGCACTTGTTGCCCGAGGTTTTTCTTATACGTTTTATTGCAATCTTAAGACTGTCCTTTTCAGCTGGGACTGGGTCTGGACCGCTGCTGAGTACATACCTTGACGAGGCGCTATATAAATTCTTGCAATGACTGAATGAACTTACAAATTGTTAATGTTACAAATGCTGTCTTTGAATATTACTAAAGAATCTACTTTACAGCTATCATTAGAAATATTGTCTCCACAGTTGGCTCGAAAACATGCTCTAGCTGAGTAGTGGCTTGTCAGTTAAGTTCTCATCTCCTCTTAGACTGTCCTTTTCAGCCTGGGCTGGGTGAGGAGCACTCCTGAGTAAACACCTTGAAGGGGCGATACACAAATCCTCGCAATGAATGAACGAATCAATAATGATAATAATAATAAACAATAACAATAATAACACGCACATTTCATGATGATAAAAATTATAATAAAATAACCAGGTATCCTTTTCAGCTCAGGTCAAGCAATTACAATATAATTTCTCTTGCACTTTTGCTTTGCCCAAACTGTACCAAGTCATCCTTGAAGCATGCCTCATTAGGAAAACAAAGCATATTTCAAGGCATGGTGGTCTATTCGATAGCTTCCCGATTGTGCAAACCGATGATTACGGGTTTGCACCAACTGATCAGATTCTGCGCAATGACCATAACAAGTTGCGTACGCTTGTTTTGTACATCAGATTCAATGAATTTGTTTCTTGTTTCTCATTAAGTTGGAGAGCTAAATAAGGCACTTTGTTTCTCTTCATCTGCATTAAGTCATACAGTGACATGTTTTCAGACTAACCTTCCCAGACACTCAAAAGCTTGATTTTCAGACATTTTCCTCATATTCCAAAATTTTATTAAATTGGGTAAAAATTAATAACTAACACAGAAGCCTTTGGTATTGGCATCATCCTCAGAACTTTGTATTCTACATGTTTGGCAAAAAAAACAGCAATGTCACATTACCTGGGGCATAGGATACATTGCAGGAGCAAAGGCAAATTGCTGCCCACTGGGTGCAGCAGCCATCATGATCACAGGCTGTGACACACTGTTCGGATCTTCGTGTGGCATCATCGGATATCCTGGCTGCATTGCCATTGCAGGAATCTGGCGACTCTGACCAGGTAGCATCACCTTAAGAGTTTTCTAAACATCAAATATAAAAATCTACATCCATACCAAAATGTTATGTATATATTTGCAACATATGTAGTGCTTTTATGAACCTCATAAATAGGGCATAACCGATGTTGTTCTTTTTGTGATTCCGGATACCAGATAGTATAGGGCGTTATTTGTACATTCTGATTCCGATTAGTAATAACGTATGTTCTTAAATCTATGCACTAAGGCCCAATTCCAAGTTAGTCATCACTGGCTAATGGCTTGGCCTCAGCTACAGGCTTTAGGATGGATGAACAGCCAGTCAGTCACACCCTATCCTTTACCGACAATATATTTCTTCACTGATTGACAGGCCTAGCGATCACCGGCTCAGGCCGCCTGTGGCAGATACAGGATAGGTTGTAAAAGCAACTGTTATAAATTGGTGGATTAGACATTCCGGATTCAGATAATTCTGGATAGTCTAAAAATTGGCCAAATTGGTTTACCAATCCGGATTTCGGTTATGCCCCACTCTTAAAGATGCAAAAACAAAACATGGCTATCTAAGATACCACACTAGAAACCAATCCAACTAGGTGCAACTTAATGCATACTGAAACTGCTTATTTACCTGTCTCTATCTGCAAAGTATATATTTTCAGTTGAAGATTGTTACAAAACAGCGCTTCAGTGAACAAGAAAGCACAGTAATTGAAACAATCACCACAGTTAAAGACTCCTGCATAAAGGAATATATCCGAGGATCATAACGGCTTAATTTGTAACACAAGATGCTATCGATTCACAGTAATTCTCGACTGCAACATTGGCTCTTGTCGGCTTTCATTGATAAACCATTCAATCAGTCACATTAAGAAAACAACCCAAAGAGGTTCTGCCACAGCAAGCGTCATGCTTAACTCGACTGCACCATTGGCTCTTGTCAGCTTTCACTGATAAACCATTCAATCAGTCACATTAAGAAACCAATCCAAAGAGGTTCTGCCACGGCAAGCGTCATGCTGATCTATATAAACGCGCAACATAAAATTGAGAATAGTAACAAGCATTCTAGAATCCAACGACGTCATACGTATGATGGTATGCAGGATAATTATACGCCGCGACCTAAGCAATATTTGTTACAGTTAAATAAGGTTTACGGACCATAATGGTTGTTTTCAAAATTTTATACCTTTTTACAGTAATTTGCGACAGAAAATCAGAAAATGGTTTCAACAAAACAATAAATTCAATACAGTAAGATTCTTCGGCAGTCAACACCTACAAAAATATTGCAACCGGTTCATGTTTGTTCTTCCGGGTCTCGCTAACATCGCTTCACATTTTGTAGCGCAGTCACATCATGATACACCCTTCCAAGTCAACAATGAAATAGTTATTCAAACTTAAAAACAGTGAAATTTCTGCGCTAGTTGAATGCATTTTTTGCTTTCTATTACTTTGGAAGAAATTAAGTATTCTAAACTGTATTTCAATATTCATTCTCAATGCCATATAATCATTAATTAGGGCCAGCGGTTTTGCGACATAATTATGTACAATAGCTATAATCGAGGGCTCTAAATTTCTGAAGTGATGCTCTAAAGCTAAGTGCAAAGTACCAGCTAATTCACGAGCGCTGCGTCCTATCAGAGGGGTTATCCAGAGATCGATGTCCCCTGAAGGTTCGTGGCCGATTGCCAGAGATAGACAGAGCAGCTGTAACAGCGGGTTTCGTTGAGAACAAGAAAGAGTGGAAAGCAAAGGATCGGATAGATTATGGTAGGAATTTCTAAAGAGGTGAGACTTCAATTTGAAGTGGAAAGCCTTTGATGATGCTATTTGTTTATTATATATCATATCTGCCAGGGCAGAAATTTGGTTTGAGATTTCTGCTCCACTTGCACCCCATAGCCAACTCAGCTATAGGCCCTTAAATGAGTACACCGACCGTACACTGTTGGTGGGAAGACAAGACGGCGAGAGAGAACATAGGCGTCGACTTCTTAGGAGCCTTAATTGGGTGCCAATACACCCATGCAGAGAGAAAATTCAGTGGGTGCCTGACCGTGCCTCACACCCAGAAGAATTCGGACCACAAATTAATTTTTTTACACCTAAGCTGTAATCTCATAACGTGAGAAGTAGAACTACAGCACAAATACCCAACAAAGCATGATCTCACAGTCACAGCGCGCGTACATGAATAAATAATTTATTTATTATTTTAAATAATAAATAAACAATAACGCTGGAACCCTTGACAAGAAAACAAAGTTCTTTCTCCGAAAATCCGCTATAACTCAACTATCTAAGGCAGTGGTTTTCAACCTTTTTGTAGTGACGGAACCCTACACAAGCACTCATTTGTTCGCGGAACCCCGAGGCGTTTTAGCCGTCCATTTTTCCAAGAAATTCAAGTTATTGTAACTTGTAATGTTGGGATAATGTTTAGATTTTAAAATGTTAAACTTTTAATATAAGTTTTTTGCATCTCTGGTGCAGGCTATTATAAATACATACTTTAGTCTAGCACTCTAGAGTAGTGCACAGAAACAATGTCGGTAAACAACATGTAGTTTTACTGTATTTTGCGGGCAACTAATTCTGACAGATGGATAGAAGAGCTATAGAAACGCTGGACTGTAAGTAATTAACTTCCAAAATTTGTTTAATTTGAACTATTCTTAACAGAATAGGCCTACTAGTCACTACCGCTTTTACCCTTGAGTTTATTTTACCTCCTTCACTTTGACATTTAAGGCACGACGTTGGTGGCCACTCCGGGTACCCCTGTTACGGGAGTTTTGGTAGGGAACAAGTGTCCGATCACTACCCTCTCCAGATCTACCTCCCGCACTGATGGGTAGTGGGACACTCGTCCACGGAGTGCCTTGAAACAGCTTCCATCGCTAGTTCCAGGTAGGCAATAGTGAGCCCACTTCTTCCTCCCCTGGGGCCTGGGGGTCGGGGATTCCAGATTTCGCCCTGCACGCAACTGAACGGCAACAACGGACCAACAACAATTCGCTTACAGGCGGCCGCATAGCAGTTTCCGGTCCACTCTAAGGTACCTGCCTCTCTCCCCTTGGGTGACACTCTCTCTTGGTCCCAATAACTGTAATGTTATGTGCCAGTCCTCCGCCCCGGCTAAATATATATATATATATACGAGGTTCTACACAACGGTCAGTAAACACGGTGCAATCACAACTGCATCAAGTGGTTGGCACTCGGCTCGACCCAAGGTCATCTTAGCAATTCAGGGCTATTGTTGGCACATTCTCCCTCTATCCCAAACGGGAACAGGTCGGGGGTAATTAAACCAATTCCACGCCAAGAGGGTTGGCTATATCAGAGCGCCTAGTTAGCCTACCCCGCCGTTTACCCGTGTAAAAATGCAATGCAAATAAAAATGTAACGATACATTCCCGTAATAATGTTAATTATGTTAACATAGAATTGTGTCTAGCATGAACGCCTGAAAGCTGTGAAGAATTCTGTTATTGTTAATCCTTTTGTGAAATCAGTTGGTGGTTTTTAAATTTAAGACTGCTGCCGCGGAACCCCTGGCCGACGCCCGCGGAACCCCTGGGTTCCGCGGAACCCCGGTTGAAAACCACTGATCTAAGGGGAGGGGTAAGGGGAAGGGAGGGAGGACCCATGCACCCACTGGCACTGGTTAATTTGCTTGAATAAAATAAGAGACTCAGGTTTTCATTAAAATAATGAGTAGGCCTAGTCCGACTTGACCATTTTTTTGTAAGGAAAATAATTAAGTCTTGGCATGAATGTGCACATGATTTTTTGGGTCTTGGTCTCGGTCTTGAGGTTCAAAGTCTTGGTCTTGGTCTCGAGGTTCAAAGTCTTGGTCTTGGTCTCGAGGTTCAAAGTCTTGGTCTTGGTCTTGAGGTTCAAGGTCTTGGTCTTGAGGTTTAAGGTATTGACAACAAGACTGACTTTGGCAGTGGAGAATGCAGACATTGCAGAGGGGCGACGCTGATCGTATATAACTATGTTATAACACCGTTGGTTTTATGTTTTCTTGTTTATATAAGTATGATTAAAGGGTTGCGTTGTGGAAATCTCTGCCCTGAGAAAGTTTGAGAACATGTAGGTTAATATTTCGGTTATCATTGGGCTACATATGGACTAATGTGAAGTTCAAAACGGGCGAAAAATGTATTAAGTATGTAGCAACACCGGCTGTTTCTTTCGCGATCGGCGATCGCCCTAGCTAACAACATGGCTGCTTATGATAAGTTGATCTCGTTGTTTTCTTGGGCGACACCTGAAAATAGTGTAAAGCATCCTCTACAAATAAAAGAAATCGAAACCGACTCCGCGGTACGAACAGCCATCGAGCTGGCGTACGATATTGTCGGCTATTTTACAGAAAACAAACCGTCAGGTCCCGTCAACGGACACGCGAAGACCCTGATACGTACTATAGACGAGCTCTCCGAAAGGCATGGGATCCTTTTTAATGGAATTATGAGGCGCCTTTCTGTTGGGCGACAAAGCTGGGACGATACTTTTACAAATGTAGCTGATGAGATGTTTGCAGACGGCCAGTACAACTGGGGTCGTGTAGTGACGCTCTACGCATTCGCTGGTTGGCTGGCACGATACTGTAAAGAAAACCGCATGGAAGACGTTGTTCCACAAATTGCCACGCGAGCAGGACTTTATGTTTCCGAAAAGGTTTTAGGTTGGATCAAATTGCAAGGCGGATGGGTAAGGCCATGTTATGTGTACAGCTGATAACACTTTTCGAATGCCACTTGAAAAAGTGTATGGCTTTATTGAAGTTTTATTACAACTTTTCACGATTGATTGTCTTCAGCAAAAGAAACAGGGTAGTCCCAAAACCCATTTCCCAATAGAAAACGCTGAAAATACACAACAGCACGATTTCCCAAAAAGAGTTTTATAGAAAGTGGTCGAAATCCCGAAAACTATTCATATATTCCCTAAATTAAATTGTAATGTTTGAAATATAACACCCTGTCTAAAAATGAATTGTTGAAGTTTGAACTCTTATACGTGACATAGATTTAGAAAATCGAATTCGGGAATCAGGCCGAAATTTGTTTGGGGGTTCGGGTTTCGGAGATTTGCTATGCACCCAAAGAAACAATTATTGTTACCTTACTTTAATTAAATAATTATGCAGACTTTAGTCGGTGCCAGCCACTAGTAGGCTTACTTGGGTTTTGTTATTTTTATTATAAACGTTTGCATTTGACCACCTGCGACCGATCACCATACAAACAATATGGCTTGCCAGACTCTGATGGAATAGAGTGCTGTAACCTCCCACAGTAGAACACCCTAAAGTCACAAACAATATTTTCTGGAAACAAGAAATTTATGTGTGTCCTGTAGTCGTTCATCAAAGAAACTTTGTAGATCCCAAAACATGCTGTACACACACAAAATGTGGATGTGTGCAAAAAGGAAACTGAAAAGACAATTCGGCACAAGTTGCGATTTGTTTTTGCACGTATCGGGAGGGAAGGAGTTCGGCTGGCAAAGCGCATTTTGGCATGAACAGATTTTATGAACATTCTTGTCTGTATTTCAGAGACAAATGTCACTTAATTCTTCACCAAATTTAAGTTCAATTTCACCTTCTTAAATAATGTGTTGTGACTCATTACTTCTGCAGGGTCTTCCATTGTGGTAGATCATGGTGCTCTATTCTACCAGAGTCTGGAGGCCATACTGTATATATGGTGATTGCGTATTGCGCATTGCGTATTGCGTTCTGCTGCGCGTTTGATTGGGAGCATACCTAAATTTGGCCATGTTTCTGAATACATGCGTGATGTCCTCCACTGGTTACCACTCTCGCAACGCATTGTCTACCGGGTTGCCTCCATTGTCTGGAAATGTCAGCTTGGCTGTGCTCCCTTCTATCTGCGTGAGCTCTGTTCTCGTGCCTCTGTTCCACCTGGTCACCGCTCTCTTCGCTCTACCACCCGTGGTGATCTCTCTGTTCCTTTTGCACGCACCGCTACTATGCAGCACCGTGCTTTCTCCGTCGTTGGTCCCAAAATTTGGAATGGGCTTCCTTCTGAGCTGCGGTCTCTTCCTCGAAACTCATCCACCGCTTTCTTCTCTGCTCTAAAGACTTTTCTCTTTCGCCGGGGTTGGGCTGGGAGCGCCTCTGAATAGATTCCTTGAAGGGGCGCTATATAAATGTTTGATTGATTGATTGATTGATTGATTGATCTGTCTCAGGCAGTCATGTAAAAGTTTACCTTTTATTATTAATATTATTTTGTGTTTCATCTGTGAATGCAAAGTTTGTGTCCCGGTTTGTCAATGAAACTGACCATTTGTTTTCAGTTCACAGAGCCTGCTGTGACAGGACAACGCCTTTAACACTTTAACAATGAGCGTGTACTAAAGTGTATGGAAAACTAATCCCTCTCATCGTTAAGGGATGAAGGGACTATTTCTGATAGCGGGTTGTTCTTTTGATTGTGGCTGGCAACATATATGAGAAGTGACCGTACCTTGCATTACCTCATTGTCATCCACCATTAACATGTTTCCACATGAGTACATTACCATAACAGACATGTAATTTTAAAACATAGAATGAGTCCAAAAATGAAGGAGTTTGCCCATTCTACTTGATGGGTTTGACTTTGTCATGATGAATCGAGAAGTTTCGTAGTGTTCTAAGGTGACAAGTTTGGATAAGGTTGTTTTAGTTGTCAGAAATTTTAGGACCCAAGACTTTTTTAAAGCCTGGAGAATTTCTGAGGACTTCTTTTAATCTTAGAAAGTTTTTAGCCATATTTAGCTTTTTTGGCCATTTGACCTACATGTTTCTCTAGCTATTTCACACATTTGCTTTACATCAGAATTTTTTTCTTTTCATTTATTGATTCCCCTTGTGCTTTCATACATTATTCATGACATCTTTAGCTTTCTTGTCCTCTTTCAAAGTAATTTCTCTAACAGTGTTATTGTGTGCATATTAATTACTAATAATAATTAAACATTAATTACTACAAATATACATGTAGTAATTAGTAGTTTTTACTGTGCCAGGGTAATTCCCACTGAACTGCTTTCAAGGCATCTCGGTGGTGTGGCTCACCAAATGAAACAGGAGATGGATTGGCCGGAATGGCCTTATGGAACGACCCTTGTTCTCACCTAGCATAGGCTAAAAACTGTGTCAGAACAAGGGTGGTAAAAAATTCTTCACCGAATGAGTTTTAAAGTTTGCGTCTCAAAAAAGTAATGAGAGTTTTGGTTCTCTTTCAGGATGTTTTCGAGCAGTTCTTTCCAGAGAAGATTGAGCCTGAAAATGTACTCTGGAATGGCCTTCTCTACACCTTTGTGGGCCTTGGAGCACTTGCCACTATGGCGGCTGTTTCTTAGTTCTAGTTCAACATCTAAGAGAAAGGAATAAGGCAGCGGAGCATAGATGCAAGATTTCTAAATTTTTCTTTACTTAGCAAATTTGTTATTTTTATAACCAAATTCAATGCAAGAATTTATATTTAACCTTTGATCCTGTATACATTTTTACAGATCTGTTTAAACTTCGTTTTTATATTATAATTTTTTGTTCTTTATTAGAGCTTCTTTATTTTTGCCTACTCCATTATCTGGTATTGGACTGTTGCCTAGCAAGAAAAATGAAAAACTGATCCCTGATTGGCACTTGTATTTGTAGTACTGTTAATGTTCACTCTAGGGTTAAACCTGAGTAGATGTTTTGGGTTGCAAAGTAAGGAGTCTCCTGTGTCTTTATAGTTTTGATAAGCCAGTATGTGTATAGCAGCCTTTAGAGATATGTGCCTCTATTATAGGATACAGCAAATTTCAGTCATTTAAAATGAACAGTTTTTATTAAAGGGTGTCCAATATTTACAATTTATCATTTGCAGGATTATTTTGCACTTCTGCCAGTTTTATATTATTGACACTGATGCTCAAGCCAAGCCTGTATTGTTGATATATGTAGCTTTTAATAGGTAATGACCTATGTGGCATGACCTGACCTTATTTCCATTGACCTTAGTTCCTGGTTTAATGCCAGAGTATCATGTACTTATTGACGGTGCTTCACCGCAAACGTTAGTGGGGAGCTGAATGTATTGTGGGAGTTGCAAGGACAACATGTATGACCAGGTAACTTAGAGCATCCATGATCTAATGTTGATTTTCATTTTATCGAAGTTCTATTGTCTAAGCTGTGCTTCTGTCAAAGATATATAACTGTCAACATATTTCATAGATGTCTGCTCACAGAGCTTCATTTTAAGGATTCCTCTTGCAGTATATTGTGAGATTTTGTTTTTAATCATTTATTACGTATTGGTATTTAATTAGTAGTACATTAGTTTGTAGGTTAAATTCTGGTCTGTAAAGGAAAAGTATATGAGTAGGTTTTGTTAATTCTAAACAAATCTGAGTTTTTGTACTTGTAATAGAGGTGCAAGTAGGCATGTTTCATGGGAAATGCAATAGAGACTATAGTGGCTAGTCAGCATTTTAGAATTTTACGATTTACAGGGTTCCCTGAAAAATCTTGGTTTAAGATGAATTTTTCGTTATCCTGTAAGGACCAGTTACTTATTTTTATTAGTTCTGCTTTCATTTATTTTACATTTGACTGTTGCTTAGTACTGTAGGGAGAACAATTTTATTTTAAGACTTTTAGGCAGATGCTGGTAGGTTACCTGCATCTGGTCTTGGGACACTTTCAAGGAATTAGTTTACCAGTTTGTAGAAGATATGTTTGAAGTTTTTATGAGAGAGCCACACCGCTACCTGATGTAGCATGGGTGACGGGTCAGTTTTCACATGCAGAATAGTTATTGTTTAGAGTGTGGCATTTTTAAAGGGTTACAAATTTAACGGTTGACTGGCTTGGGCTCTACATAATTTTCATTAATTCCTTGATAATGGTTATGTTTCCTAATACCGGTTTATCACCTTGTTTTGTCATGTACTGGTACCCTAAGTCACTGCTATTGTTTTGTTACATGATAATGCTTAGAGTAGGCTACTTTTTCTGTTAGTTGGCTCTATTTTATTACAGCTGCCTTGGATTGTTTTAAATTGAATGCAAAGCATTCTTTTGGTTTTTATGTATACTAACAAATGTGCAAGTTTTATAATTGTAAATAAGTGCAGGATTGGCCTGTCCAGCTTCATCTGTGTCTTAAGTGATAATAGTTTTGTGTTTTAACGTGTTTGTGTTTCAAATTGTTCATTTCAATTTTCTTGCAGTTAAACTGATCATAAAATTAATCTAAAAACTATTAGCATGGCTGGTATTTGTTTATGGCAAAAATTAACGGTTGTCTGTACATAATGAAATTTTTTGTTGTAATGGCAGATGTTGGCTTCATGGATTACTTTGATAACAACAGCAGCTTTTGTTGAACTTAGTTATTATTAAGGAACATTTATATAGCGCCCCTTCAAGGTTGTCTACTCAGGAGCGCTCCCAGTCCAGCCACGGCTAAAAAGAGCAGTCTTTAAATTAGTATAAAAGTAGTAGAGTGACCTATAGGGATCAGATGGAGCACCATTAGGAGTCCGTTCCAGGTCATAGGGCCAGCTACTGAGAAGTAGCAGTTAAATTATTTGCAAAACTGGACCAATATGACTCAGCACTTTAACGATGAGCTGCATTTGTTTCCCAGTAACTTTTAGAACACACTTGTCATTAGTGTTAATTTTTGTTAAACTTAAAAAATTGACAGATATGTTGAATGTATTGATTGTGGTTTCAATCAGGACTTTCGATATATTAAGAATCTAGATGGAGGTATATGTGTTTGCTTTAGTATTTTATACAGCATCTTTGAAGAAGCTCGTAATGGTGCTTAAACTTGGCTTTATCTTGTAAGATGTTTACATGAAAAGGCATCACACTTATCTGTAGTACTTAATATGGTTGATTTATTATAGCTCAGAGATTTGTGTCGTTCTGACAAGTTGCTGCTTTCTGTTAGGGTCTAAGTTGAGTGTTTGCTGTGTTGCTATTTGTTGTTTCTTTCTTTGTGTGTGCATCTGTTGTAAGCATTCTACCGAAAGCCAGAAACACTTTAACCTGCATGATATGGTATCTTTATGGAATAAAGACTCGTGAATGTTATGTAACTTCATATTTTCAGCAAGACTTCCAAGTCAGCATTCACAGTGGCAGATTGGGGAATGGGACTTGTTTGAAGTATACTCCCCTAAACATTCTGGGCTGATTTCTGTTATCTACCAATAGTAGTGTTTTATTTATGCCCAGAACCCATTATTTGGTCACCCAAAACTGCACTTCCTGGACCTGTCACTGATACAGACATGTAGTATAGCTTCACATTATCTGCCTTGTAATACAGTTGCTTTGAATTTTCAGACCCATATTGTATAGTTACTCTAATGGCTGACATACACAATTAGTTAGGCAGAGCAGTTATTGTGTGGCAAATTGCCTTGACATCCATATGTCAAATCGATCATTATTCTTATCGGTCTGCGTTATGGTTGGAAACTAAGTTTCACCTGTTAAGGTCTGTTAAATAGTCATATTTCTGTGTTCAAGAGACCTGCTGTTGAAATGTATGTATAGATACATAATAAACTATATGGTGCTATTCATTTTTAACAACGGGGTGGGACTCCACTATGTTTATGGGATATGGCAATCTAATGGGGCTATGAAAATCCATGGTAACTCGTTTAATGAATGAGTTTTTGTTGTGTCTGACAAAATCTGTTTCTTAATGTGTACTGGTTGTTGTGCTGTGCAAGTGGTTTATGTTTTCATGCTTTTGTTACACTCTGCCAGTTTTTTAAGTTATTGTTTTTTAGCTGTTGTCTGTTGAACTTGTCTGGACAGATAAAAAAGATATTATTTCATTTTAATGTGTACCTCTTTAATGGTAGAGCAGAGTGAAAGACTGTTTTTCAAGTATGAAGAAATGTAAATGCGTGTGTGATACTGAACCCAGCATTGTATTTAAACAAGACATGCATTATACAGCAAAACTTTGTTATAACGAACCGCAAGGGACCATTGTCAACATGGTTCGATATATCCTAGGTTCGAAATAAGCGAGATATGCGACTTGACGGACACATGTCACATAAGGGGCCGTCCACATATTACGTACGCAATGAGGGGGTCGGATTTAGTCGATTTTGCGTACGGGTGCGATGGGGGGGGGGACAAAAGTGTACATACGCAAAATAAATTTCTAATTATGACGTCCACATTAGCCTATTTATAACTCTGTATTGTCCTATAGTCGTCCGATGGCATTTTATTACATTATATAAAAGCCATGTGCAGTTATTCTGTGCTGTGAACGAGACGCCTATAATTTGTCCATATTGGCCCTCACTCATCTTTCAATCTGGCCTAAGGTGCAGACACTTTCTGCAGCTGGTCTTCGGGGGGGGGGTGCGTCAAGCGTACGTACGCAGGGGGGTGTGGAGGAAAGTACGCTTGCGAACAGGGGGAGGAGGTCCAAGTTTCCCGGATTTTTGCGTACGTAATATATGGATGGCCCCTAATGTAAAATCTCCAAAATTTCTGAGCGCCACACAAAAGCCGCGTTAGAGAGACCAGCTATAGAATTTACTGTAAATTTACTGTATGCCTACACGCCTTTTATACAGCGGCCGTATGGCTTCGACCCTGATCATTTTTCAATGAATTGATCGGGTGAGATCTTTCATCACCGCTGCCCATTTGAATAGGCGCCACGCCATTTTAAGGTCCCCGTGTATGGGGTCTACAGACCGTCCGTGGTAGCTCGAGATTTAACTCTCTGAAATAAGCTACATTCCGGAGGCGATCCACATCAGGGACGTCATTTGCTCCCCTGATTTAAAAAAAAAAGCTGGAACAATAAAAGGAGGAAGAAGAAAGGGGTAAAAAAAGAAAAAATGATACTCAAATTCATGGAATTATTATATAGTATATACTATTAACAAAACTAGAGTCTGCATAGGTTTTTCACAAGACCACACCTCTTTGACAGTGGAGGGGGGCGCATAATGCAGTTCTCCCCGAAAATTTTGAAGAAATACCCCAAAACTGTTTTGACGTCCTTGCCCCCCTCCCCTGAAAAAGCTGAAATGACGTCCCTGATCCGCATGCTCTCTGACACAGAGGAGTATGCATAGGATGCAGCCTAGTAGCCTCTTGCCAATGTAGGTAACCGGACCCTTGTCCGCGTCTGGCATTAGCGTTAACACTCCATTGTGGCGTCCACATTGCAAAAGAGTACTAAGGCAGACCCAGATTAGGCTACTCTGCTGATCGTGCAGGGCTTAATGTATTGTGGGGGTGGGTATTTCATACTGCTACGTCCAACAATTAAAGGGTCTTGTACTAAATCCAATGCAGTATTGATAAAAATCGCTTTCTGACTGAAGTTGGCGTCTTTACGAAAAGAGCTTCGAGTATCAATTTTAGGTGACGAGTGCCGACGCCCGCACTGGAGATAAATCCGTTCCCCTTATCCACATTAATTGTGTACTAATTTGACCCTCCCGCCCCTAGTTGCGGATGTCCTTAGTGTAAGGTCCACGCCCACATGGCTGCCCTGCCTCCCAAGGACGATACTAATTTTACTTCTAGGGTTCTCTATGATGCCTTAAAGTAGAATCTAGTTTATAACTCATTTATATTTAAGTAAGTAAGTAAGTAAGTAAGTATATTCTTTAATAGTAAGTAAGTATATTCTTTAATAGTAAGTAAGTAAGCATATTCTTTAATAAACGCTAGCAAACGCACAGCGCTTTACATACAACATTAGCCTACACACAGAGGAAAGGAAATAGAACAGTCATGATTTCAAGCGATTCTTGATTCTATTATTCTAAACTTGTGTTTTGTACCATGCTGCGGTGTGACAACGTGTGGAGTTAATAAACGAATAATAATAATAATGACCCATACATCGCCGGAAGTGGCCGCTGCAGTTCTTCAACTTATTAATTTTTTATGAAACAGTCAACGACCTCGGCAGTATATCAACTAGTCCGCAGCTCTTCATATATTCAGGGTCCCTATAAATAACATTATTTTACTCTGAGCGGAAAAGCAGTCAACCAGCTCATTTATTTCATTCTGAAAATTTAAGAATTGCGCCCCATCAAGTTATCTACTCGGAAGCGCTCCATGTTTCAGTTGATCGAACGCAGCCTAGAACATGATTGGACGTATGTTGCACGTGATAAAAAATCAAGTAACATGATTGGCTAATGATTGGTGATATCAAACTACTGAAACAAACGCAGGTGATGACGTCAAATCCGTTGCCACAGTAACCGGCAAAGGTACCAAGCTTCGGTAATATAGCTCTGAAAGTTTCTCCTCAAATCGACTCTTTTGGCTGAAAATTGATGGTTTAGAAACAGAATTTCGAAAAGGTAACACAATAAAGTAAACAATATTATACATGTAATTGTTTTTATCGAAATAATTTGGAAGAAACGAGACCATCGTTTGAGTGAAGGGTGAAAGAGAATGACTTCGTTGTCGGGTAAATTTTTTAGTTAGACCTGAATCTTGTTATAAAACCTTATAACCATGCGCGTCCCTAATAAATTCTCGCCTTTTGAAAAGAACTGTCGCCTGTGAAACAAATTCTCACCCGTTGAAAAGAAGGGTGATCTGCTCATAGAAAGTGTCATCGGCCGTCGGAGGGTTGGTATGAAGCGTTTAATAATTTCCATGTCTCACGTTAACTTGACTTTCCTTGCAGCACTTAAGTTTACTATATCTTACCTTACTTTAGTATTACTTTACCTTACTTCACTTAAGCTTAACGTGGCTTAGTTTACCTTACCTAATCCCACTTTAAATTGCCTCATTATTTAACCTTATCCTGCTATAGGGCCTACCCTATCTCATCTTACCTCGCAGTTCTATACAGAACTTGGGTAACAATGTCTGTCTTATTTTAGTTTGATCGCTTCAATATGTATAACTCAGTTTTAGACAATGTTATAACGCAACAAAATTTCATTTTTTCAACTTTCAGACGGGTCACTGTGTTTGGGGTCATCTGCTCAAAGAAACTCGATCATCTGCTCAAAGAAACTCGATCATCTGCTCAAAGAAACTAGATCGTCTGCTCAAAGAAACTCTCGATCGTCTACTCAAAGAAACTCAATAGTCTGCTCAAAGAAACTCTCGATTGTCTACTCAAAGAAACTCGATTGTCTGCTCAAAGAAACTTGATCGTCTGCTCAAAGAAACTCTTGAGCGTCTACTCAAAGAAACTCAATTGTCTGCTCAAAGAAACTCGATCGTCTACTCAAAGAAACTCTCGATCGTCGACTCAATGAAGCTCGATCGTCTCAAAGATATTCTCGATCATCTGCTCAAAGAAACTCGATCGTCTGCTCAAAGAAACTCGATCGTCTGCTCAAAGAAACTCGATCGTCTTCTCAAAGAAACTCTCGATCGTCTGCTCAAAGAAATTCGATTGTCTGCTCAAAGAAACTCGATCGTCTGCTCAAAGAAACTCTCGATCGTCTGTGGCAAGTTGAGTCCGACTGAAAATGAACTCAACCAGACGCTGAAAATAAACTCAACCAAACGTTGATAATGAACTGAAACAGAAAACCAAATCAGTTGAAACTGACTTGGTTAGCGCTTCATTTGAAATCTCTGTTGAAAATGCACTGTGGTCCGCTGAAAACTGCTGTCTACCAAAATCAGACAACGAATCGTCTACTGCAACAAACTGCTATGAGGCGACAGAGAAGAGGTGAGAAGTGTTAATCATAATCATACTTTGACTTACCTTGCACTGGTTTACTTTACCTTGTCTTAACCTATATCACCTTACCTTACCTCACTCTAGCTAACCCTACCTTACAGTGGCGGCTCTACAGGGGGACCTGGGGGCCATGGACCCACCAAACGAGTTTGTGCCTCCCCAAATTTGAGTCTGATCTGTTATTCAATTTTGAATTTTTCAATGTTATGACAAACTTGCTTGCTTAAACATGATGCATGATGAAATCCGATGTTACTTTATTCGTGGTATTTTCACAGACACGACCTACTTACTTGCATAGAGTAATAATTATTTGCATGATGCAGAAACTACTTAAGTTCCAGCTATCCTTCTTGTCTTGAGATTGAACTGAATGTAACTATTAATAGAGATCACTGCTGGTGATCGAATTTTCGCTCATGGATGTTGTAGTTTCTCACACTTTGATCGAGTTGCTGCTACATGAGCGATATTCTGGATGAGTTTAATCGATAGGCATACATTAGCAAAGACAACCTAAATGAAATCTTGGGGAAAACGGGCAGATAAAGTTAGGATCAGATAACAGGAGGGGTTAAGGATTCTGTTTATTTTTTTTATCGCTGTTGATGAAACAAAAAATAGGCCTATTAATTTTTTTCACATCGCAAAATTTATTTGAGGCCCCAAAAGGCACTTCTTGGTCAGAAAATTCTGAGCAAATTGGTTTTTATAAAATACAAAAGGCATTTGGAATAACATTTTGCATGAAGGACTTTTGCATATACGAATTCTCTGTAGTCTGCATTTACAGTTAATTTGCTTGAATAAAATTAAAGACTCACGTTTTCATTAAAATAGCGAGTAGTCCGACTTGACAATTTTTTGTAAGGAAAAGAAGTCTTGGCCTGAATGTGATTTTTTGGGTCTTGGTCCCGGTCTCGAGGTTCAAAGTCTTGGTCTTGAGGTTCAAAGTCTTGCTCTTGGTCTTGAGGTTTAAGGTCTTGACAAGACTGCATACTGCTTCCTGATATATGTCAGTGCGATGCCGACCAATAGGCCTCCTCCCAGAAAGAGAATTGTCATGGGCGACAATCATGTGGGGGTTGAGGGGGACAAGTCCCCCACCTTTAACAGTGGGGGGGCACGCCATGCATCAGTAATAAACACCAAAAAACAATCAGATCAGTAAAAAAAGTGTGGTCATCTAAATTTTCTGAGACGAATTGCTAAAAAAAGGTCATCGAATGTATGAATGACTAAAAAAAGGTCGTTTGTTTGTAACGTAACTTTCCAAAAAGATGAACCTATGATGCCGAAATTCTTAAATTGTGAGTTTTTTTGCGACCGCCCTTCCGACGCTGAAAAAGTACCCCTCACCTGTCAAACAAGATCGCCGCCACTGAGAATTGTATTTTATTCTTGCCTTTCATACTATTTATCTGTCGTAACGTTTAATAAATAACCTTCGTTGTTTTACTGTGTTTCTACAGGTGGCAGTGGATTTGCTGGTGGCAAGTTGTCCGCCTGATGGGAGATGGGATGGATTCTGAGGCAGGTTCTGGCTGCACTTGGCTCTGTGTTGTCGGTATGGTGTGGGGTATGGTGTGGTGTGTAGGTGAGTGGGTGTGTGCGTGTGGGTAGGTGTGTGTGTGGATGGGTGTGTGTGTGGTGTGTGTAGGTGAGTGTGTGGTGTGTGTGGGTCGGTGTGTGTGGGTAGGTGTGTGTGTGTGTGTGAGGGGTGTGTTTGTGTGTGAGGGGTGTGTTTGTGTGTGTGTGTTTGTGTGTGTGTGTGTGCGTGTTTGTGTGTGAGACAGCGGCCTGCTGGGCCTCTGGCGTGGCGTAAAACCCCGTAAGCCCTTTGTTGGCAGGTGGGCCCCTGGCGTGGGGTAAAACCCCGTAAGCCCTTACGCTGTCTCATGTGTGTGTGTGTGTGTGCGGGTGTGTGAGTGAGTGTGTGTGGGAGTGTGAGTGTGTTTGTGTGTGTGTGTTTGTGGGTGTTGGTGTGTGCGTGCGTGTGGGTGGGTGTGTAGATGTGTGTGTATGTGTGCGTGTGAGCCAAGGGATAAGGAGGATGATGGAAGACTAGATCAGAAGGAAGAAGATGGTCGTGTCAGATCACAAGGGATCGATGAAAAGGCAGCCGCAAGAGCACAGCCGCTACTCAGAAACTATACGAGACGCTCGACAAAAGTTCTTCTTTATTTCTGTGAAGCAAAGTGTTTATATTTAGAAGTAATCGATTAACAGTTATGGGAAGGCTGCAGACTCAATTCTACTTCTCTGTCGAGACGTTGATGGAGGCTTTTAGTGCTGGCGAAAACAAAACTACTTGGCGTCCTTCTGACAAAGATTCTTCTAGCAAATGTTTTCATTCATTGGTGCCAAAAAAACGGAAACGAAAAACAGTTATTCATTTATTTATTCAGTTATAATACGTATCTCTATCCAACCAGTCATTCATCAATTCATCTATCCATCCATCCATTCTTTTACTAATTCATGCATTGGGTGAATTTATGTAGCTCCTCTAGAAATGCATTTAGCTCTCAGTATCTATATGATCATAGGCGTAGACTCTGGGAGGCAGCCGGGCACACGTCCCTACCCCCCACTCCCCAATAATTGAGATGGACTGTACACCCAGTGCAACAAGTGTAGAATGAATTATCAAATGCCCCCAATATTTTGGACAAGTTTACGCCAGTGGATATGATTAGCTATCGTCAAGAGTAGGCTTGCTTAACAAGCGCGCATTACACGTAGGGCCTAAATATCTCGAGAGCGCTCATGAGTGCCGTAGCGTTTCTCAGTGGTTGTTGACAATTTCTTGTTGTTGACAATTTCATTAAGAGGGTGTTCCTTGACTGGACTTATGTGCAATGATACATTTGAAAGCATTGTTTACTTAGATATTTTTCACTGCAAAAGGCTTGCACATAATTTGTCTGGAACCAGTTAAAATAGTAAATCCAATGGACTAATCAGGTAATAGAGCTGCAGAGAGATGTGGCATACTGTCCAGCGTGAAACCCGATTGCTTTCAAGAACTTGTGTTTTCCAAACCATCTTTTAAGTAAAACCAGAACCAAAAGAGCTAGTAAACAACAAAATAGCACTTCTTAGCGCAACATACCATACACTGCTTTTCCCAGCATCCTGTTTTCTGGCTAAAGATCTTTCTCAAAACATAGTACATGTACCTCTGGTCGCCTTGTCCAGCTGTTATTTAAAAGAACTGCATGTACAAACACTCGACTAGCAGTTAATATTATTGCAACAACATAGGAAACAACAAAAAGCCTATTAACACGTTTTTTTTACATAATGTTACAAAGACCTTGAATAAAGTTTCTAAAAGAGAACTCTAGCAGACAGTACTAACGTTTGACAAAAGTTAGAACCAAAAGTTGACATGCTTCTTTACACACCTCCACAGAAATTCCTCACAAGCACAGTCTTGAGCTTCAAAGATCTGTCAACTGAGTGCGAATATGACAGTGGTAATCCCATGAATAACCTCCTTACATTGGTATTTGTTTACCAACCTCAAAAAGGAGGGCTATATTGGCAACAGATGACCACAAACTAACCAGGCCAACTGAACTTGTCACCATCATATCCACTTATATTCCACAGTAGCAAACGAGCTTACCAGTACCTGATACTTGGAAGTAAGTGGCTGTTAAGAAGCAACAAACAGCAATGTCAAACTACATTAAACTTTCAAATTTACAGGTCCAACATTTAAAGAACATGGAAGACTGTACACATGATTTTGATTATAGATTAGTCCAAACATTTCTTAGATCCTCATGAAGTACAGCAACAAAACAATGGCAACATGTATTTTCCAACTCCTGAGTAATATTACTTCCATGCCAACATGATGCATCAACTGAATTTATAACAGCAAAGAAGCCGAGTCAAGTCATGATCAGTGATAAATACAGAGGATTATAGAAACAAGAGATTAAAAATACAAACATGCTGAAACAAACTTTACAATCAAATCTCAGTCAACAGTGTCATCCAAATGGCTGTCAAACAACGCACATCTAACGCCATTTCTTCCCATTTCAAGAACAAAAGGCAACATTTACCATCATCCTAATTGTTATATTTCTTACTTTACAAAGTTTGATTAAAACCCAATTCCCATACTTCTCAATCTCGCAGTGATGTAATTTAACCTGAAATCGTGCAGTTCCATGTCACATTAACACCTTAAGACACCTTAAGACACAATCGCAACGGCTAGAAATAGATTCTGACAAATATCTACAATAAGTTGAACACACCGTGACCAATTAGCCATGTATCAATACCTAAGATTTCAAAATCATATAAATAAAAATCAGGGGCGGATCCAGGGGGGGCCAATCCGGCCATGGCCCCCCATTTGAAATTTTTATTTATTCACACAAACGTTTTATGGGCGTTTTATGATGTTTACAGAGGCGTGCCCCCCCCGTAGACGTGGATGAGTGAAATGTACACAGGATGTGGGTCCTGTAGATGTAGACTGAAGACATTAAAAAAGGTTAATGACTAAAAAAAAGGTCATCAACTTTTTGGGAGATGAATAAAAAAAGTTTTTCGGTGGTCGGTAGGTAAACTGATTCCTCTCCCACCAGAAGATGGTTGGTATGTATAATTTTTTTGCCCCCCCTGAAAGACGTTCTGGATCTGCCCCTGATAAAAATAACATAAAGGCTAAATGTCACACGGTTACAGAATGTTTACCTTCTACAACGCCAAACACATGCATATAAAGGACCTATGTTTGTATCAGGGTTTTACACATAAACATATTTAAAGTTTTTGCAACATACTTGTAAGCTAATCATGAAGTTTAAATTCTTCTTACTGGAAGGTTGCATCTTCGGTAACTCAGTCGCTTAATTTCTTAACAGCTAAGCCCCTACTTAACACAAAATAAGGAAATGTAATTGCACATTTATTACAAACCCCCAAGTATCATTCTCGAAGGCATGACCCTGAGGTTGTAAGATTCTTTGGCTGAAGTGCATATGAGATGGCCAACACACAACTGGAAACCACTCCTTAGAAGTAGTAGCCTGATTAAACACCAATACAGCAGATTCTACAGCTGCACTGGGATTTTAATCCAGAATACCATGGCAACAATCACGTTTTACCACTTGACAACCATCAGTAGCATAATAAGTTAATAACAAATACTGAAAAACATGCTCAACTTATTTACGAGGATGAGTGAGCGCCTTTTGCCATCGTATTGGATTCTCAAGATAAATGAAAAGCTGCTGGAGCTTCACAAACAGCAAGAATGACTATCGCGTGGCTCGACTAGATGCACGGTTCCACATAGTTGCCTGGGAAGAGTCCGGTGTGTCCGTCCATTACTCCTTCCCACCATCCATCGTCATTCTTCTTCACGACGTAGATGACTGCGCCCTCGTCAAACGTCAGTTCATCGTCTTTATCTTGCACGTAACTGTAGATTGCGACAACTGGACACAAAATTAAAGGACATGTTAATGATGCGGGTTTATGATGTAATGTAGCCCAAATATTAAAATGAGTTTTTTTATTTAACTGTCAATGCATTTTAAGAGCCCTTACACATGGTACTCCAACTAGAAATTAATTCTAGACATTGGAAAAATGCTAATTATACCCCTCAGACATCGGCTTTCACAGTAAAACCGATGGGTAGTACAGAAACATATCCCTAAAAATAAAACAGTGACGATTTGTCAAAATTAGAGAAATAAAATGTGTCAAAATTATTAAAATAAAAAATGGAACTTTTTAAAAACACTACAGACATGCAGTTTGTTGTAGCAATCAGCTACAACAATTTCCATAATTGTAATCGACAATTTATATAGCACCACTCAAAATCAGAGGCGCTCCCGACCCGGCTCAATGTCTTCACTAACAAAGAGAAATATTTTCAAGTGCTTGCGAAACTGGACAGGAAAGAGAGAGAGGACAAGCCTAAAGCCCTGAGGGAAGATGTTCCAGCTGGAAGGGCCCACAACCGCAAAGCAACACATAGGATTACAACAGCGGGTTTTTCTTTATTGTGTTTAGGACAATCTTCTCTGTTAAACAAGAATTTTAAGAAGAAATTGTGTCTAACAATATTTTATATAAAAACTTAAACAACCTAATGAGCCGATAAAACAGATTTAATTCATGTAACTTAGCAATATTAATGAGAATAATCATGCACTAGACCTTTTTCGATGTACTTGGCCGGGATCCAATCAGCCTCTGCCTCCTCCATTCGATTCATACGGGAACGATCATATTCATGTAGTGCTTCACCATATCCACTTGTCTCATATGACTGAACTCCATGAACGCCAAAATGTCCATCATCCACGTCCCCACCAGGTGGCGGAGGAAGGGGAGGCGACACTGTAAAGATAAGGACAACCAGTCATGCTACCAACAAATAAGCTGGTTCTTGTGTCAGTCAAAGTGTCTGAGAGCTGAAGAAGTTTATGATGTCATGAACAGAATCTATGCATTTCAGTCGATTGAATCTGTGATGCTGGTTGGTACAGTTAAAACGAGTATGTATTTGCAAAGGGTTTGGATTCAATTTTCTGCCAATTCTGAATTTAATATGAAAAACTCACAGCTTCACAAATATGCACTTTTTAAGCCGCATAATAAGTTTAACATCTAACAAAATGTCTGCATAATTCTAGAAATAATATTCAGTAATGCAGCCAGAGTATAAGAAACTACAATGCACTAAAAATATAAAAAGAATGGATGCACTTAAGACTGACTTAAAATGTATTGTTTCATTACATTGCACTTCTGAATAGCTTGAAATTCCATTCTGATCCAAGTCTGGAAATCATAGTAGGCACTAAATTTACATTATTGAAACAAATTTATAAAACCACGAGAATACATGCAGGTACCATTATGTTTCAATTGTTTCAATGTAATTTACTCTGGTTTGTCAGTGAGCTTGTCAATAAACATGAATATTAGCATTATTATATTAATATGGATTTACTGTGACCAACAAAAACAGATATAGCAGTGGAGAGATAGAACTCACTGTTGCCCATATGACTTGATCGATAGGTATTGGAAATAAGAATAGGATCTGCAAAAAATAAACACTTCTGAAATGATGAAGAAAAAGCAGAGTATAAAATGACAAATCACAAAGAAATTATAAAAAAACAAGTTAATGCAGAAAAATGTTTTTCCATTTATTGTTGGATGGAAGATGACTCAAACGGAAATGGCCAGCACTGTTAAGAGAGTTGCATCAGGTTATATGAAACCACTCAAGAATACAAAGAATCTGTGGAAGGCTGTGTATTAACTTCAACTGTTTCAAAATCTCATACAGAAAAAAAGAACCAAAAATACATTAATTAGAAATTATCCTTAACAATTGAGGAACAGTTTAGTACAATACAAACCAACTACAATGACATGCTTAAATCATTCAGCATTGGTTGTACTTATCTAACGATAAAATTTATATGAACGAACGTGGTCTGTACAGGCGCTAGTGTGAATATTTCAAAAGCTAACCACATCACATGATTCATCTAACTGCTGACCTGAAATATATGGATGCATGCTATCCCGATCGTGCAGTCCACCGCCAACACCAATGAGCTGTGACTGAGACAGAGTTGCAGAAACTGGAGGAGTTCCCATTGATGATATTACTCTCATCATCTGTGGCTGTTGCTGCTGAGGCTGCCCAATCTGCATCATATTCCCTGTTGCATATCCCGACTTTCGCAGTGACCCCATTGATGATGCAGGACTCGGAGCCTGGATGGGGTAGTTTGGAGCATAGTTACTTGGCACCAGAGGGGGAGAGATAGGCGGTGCAGGAGTCCGGTAGGGTGATGATGCCTTTCGAAGGGTTCCTCCTCCTCCTCCGCTTCCACCACCACCACCACCACCGCTGCTGCCATACATAGAAGGAGGTGTTGGTGGTCTGGTAGTCGGTGCCTGGGTAGGGGCAACAAGAGTTGGCTTGCTTCCGCTGCTACTGCCAGAGCTGTTTCTCCTTGACTGGACATTCTGCTGCTGGGCAGACTAAATGGAGGAAGACAACAAGCACCAAACCATCACCATATGCAGAATAATTTACTAAAATCAACTAAATTTAAAATTAATTATTATTATTATTACAGTAGTTTTAAATAGCACCCCTTCAAGATTATCTACTCAGGAGCACTGCATGGGATAATAATAATAAACAACACAAAAAATTATCAGGAAGTTCTACATTGAAAAGTCAGTGTAACAATGCTTATAACTGACAATGAAATCCAAAGTCGAATTAAACTTTAAAAGCATTTTTATGAAATACCGCTCTCAGTTGCTACCTTAAAGACATTTAGTGATATGATAATTACACTACAGCACGCAATGTAAGGTAATAAGTATTATGTATTATATGCCTCTACCAACATTACGTAAAGTGTGAGATCATGGACCATGTCCAAACTGCAAGGTCTATGATGCCATGCAACAAGAAAAGAATAGATTGCACTCTGTCTGCTGCTGGGTGTGCATTATTGACACACTGTTTCCACGAAATACAACTCAATTTATAACTCTCTAGCAATATTTAACACACATAAAGGGTGGATTATTCTAAGACATGAAACTAAAATGTTTACCATTACTATTATCACAATTATTTTTATTAAAATTTAAATACACACTTTAATAACAACGACAGCATAAAGGACACACAAAAACAAAGATAACAAATTTTCATACTCTAACTCCATGTCCAACATCATCCAAAACCGTATAGTCGATGTTCTTTCGAATGTATTTCACCGGACGTTCTTGTTGCTCAGGAAATATGATGCCCGGATTTTTTACACCTGGTGGTTTGGTGGAAGACTTGTTTGTAGTAAGCTCACCAATTTCTCGCCTTGCCACCTTCTCCTTATGAATCATCACAATCTAAAATAAACAAAACCTGTTTACACTAAGAGTAGATCACATGTTATCAATTTGTTCAACATCTTCAGGCGGACCCACTATGCTTCACAGATCACAGTCTCCTACTCTTCACCACACCTTACCTGAGAGTGCAGCATGTCTGTGTGGTCAGGTATATGTTGGGTGGGTGCCTTCCAAACTGGCCTGTTGAAAAGTTTACCTTGCAAAGACCTGTTTACCAAGACCAAGGAAGGCCATTCCTCATAGTCCATAGTGACTTTGGTCTTCGTTGTTCCAGTATTCTTGTTGCTTAACCTCAACAAACAGTCAAAATTTAAACATCATTTACACTCACTGACTGTTTTGAATTCATGTGTTAAATATTCAGAAGTTATGTGTTCGAAGATCACAATAGTCCACCGCTCCCCTGAAGATGCTCCACCATTAACCTTCTATCAAAAAGACTGTAGGATGTCATGCCTAAGGCTGTTTCTTCAATGAGTCAACTACCGGTACTGCTATCATTTGCCATTGAAGTCGTGCAAATTGGACCAGGCCCTTAGCCAGCCACTCGTCCAAAGTACGGGTGAAAATTATTTTGGACAGGCAGAAATTGTGCATGATTCTCCTCGAGCAACATCCAGTTTCTTCTCTAGATCACTGTGAGCATTCCGATGACAGTTCTTTAAGGAGCAGAGGTTGATATGAGGCTCTGTAAACAGCATAGGGGCACTGCAGTCGGACTCGTACTGTGGCAGGACTTCAGGCGGTCGCGATTTCGTACGCTGATGGCATCGGGTGGTCACGACTTCGAATGCTTATGTACTGGTAACTCTGTATTTCTCGCTAAGGGCCTGAATTGGACCCATTGCTGATCTATAGTTAAGGAGTTTGTAGATGATATCCTGCCTTTTCAGGTATTAATGTTTTACAACAATCTCAGTGGGGATCCCTATCTGCTCCCCAAAAATGGGTGATTAGTTTGTCTTCTCTCAAACACCAGAGCTCGATGCTCAAGACATGGCTACTTACTGTCCAATCTCCAATTTACTATTAAAATTATCAAAGATGACTGAAAAGATTGTGTTATGGAAAACTTACATTTCTACTGTTTTAATCACCTCCTTCTTCATCGTCATTGTAATTACATCTCTATCACCACGAATTCTTGAGCAGTAGTGACAGCTGGCCTCTGTTTCCTCATTCAGTCAATTACTTAACTGATAGTCTATGGGTTTTTATTTGAAAGTTTAACAAATGCAGCAGAACTTCATTTACTGATCATAACTGATCATGAACCTCACCTGAGACAGATGATTTATATTCGACTCCATGTCTGATATCTGACCCATCTGAAGGTCCAAAAGACGCAAGAAATTTGTGGCCAACATGTTGATCTGATAAGCAACACTTGCCAGAGACTGGGTCGTGTAACATTTTGTCTCATCTAAAGCATGCGCTTTGTCACTAGCCTAAAAAACAAAAGATCTTATTTAATATACTCATTGAGATTCTTAATATCAAGCATGCCCAAGTGCTCTTTTTCTTACATGATGCTTTGATGAATTAAGACCTTGTTCATTGTAGAGAACTGTAAATTTTGGTAAACCTCAAGATTGCCATGGCCCAACTTGTAAACAATGTGGCCACCCCAGATTGCCAGAGTAATCAAAGTACTGCAAGCAACCAGAAGAAAAGTGGTTCCCACAATGACGTACGTAGCAGAAGTGGTGGACTGTGGCAGCACTCTATTCCTGTCCGAGTCTGGGGCGGCCATATTGTTTACTATGGTCACGGTCGCCACCGGACTGATCAATGTAAACCTCTACCGCTTGTCTTTACATATGACCCTACGCAAATATCATAAAAAATAAATATACAAGTTAGATTACTGTCACCTTCGCATGTGATTAGTAAATCTGCGCTACATAAATATTGGTTTCGTTATGAATTCTTCCGGGTGATGTCCATGACAAATGACTGATGTAATTCACCTGAACATAATTTCCTTCGCAGTACGCGGCGACCTTCTCAAGATTGGCATGACTATCCTGAAGACTACGTCTACATTCTGGAATATCCGTTTCCAACAACTGCAACAACTCCGCAAATTCCGACATTTTGTGTGTTATCAATGAACACAAGAGGACACTAAACTTCTCTTAAAGATATCTACAAACACTAGAAGCGACGAGATCACGTGATCATATGTACATCAAGCGATGGCGCACCATCGGTTGCTGCACGAGGCTTCAACTGCTGGTGCGCCATCCGTTGACGTCTTGGGGATTCGACACCGGCGCGATAGAAATTACTCATTAAAATTATTAGGGCGATCAGTAAGGAACTGGCGCCGTCTACTTTGGTGAATAATTAGTTTGTAATAATTATTCAAAGTAAAAAGCAGTCTTGTTGTCCTCGAGACCAAGGTCTTGGTCTCGAGTGCACTCGAGTTCGTTTTTAAAAGTCTTGGTCTTGGTCTTGGTCTTGAGGTTCAAGGTCTTGGTCTTGGTCTTGGTCTTGAGGTTCAAGGTCTTGGTCTTGGTCTTGGTCTTGAGGTTCAAGGTCTTGGTCTTGGTCTCGCAAGACCAAGACCAAGACCGGCTGTTAATATGAACAGTCATTAAACAGAACTCTAGAATTTTGTATCAAGCCTGCTTGCATCATACAACCAATATCTATGGATGGATACAAGTCTTGTTGGTCAGGAAAACCCATTGGCAGCAGCAACAGTTATTCTGTATCAGACGGTATGCTAAACCATGGGAAGATTTCAAAAGGACTCACTATCTGTACATTTACAGCCAGTGCTTGAAAAACTACTCTCTGTGTGTCAGCGACTTCAGCACTTGTAGAACGTATTTTTTCACATGGCTGAATTTTTATGAGACCCACCAGCAAACTTGGTCAGAAAATTCTGAGCGAATTGGTTTTTATAAAATACAAAAGGCATTTGGTATAAGAGTTTGCATGAAGGACTTTTGAATACAAATTCGGATTTCTCTGCAGTTTGCATTTAAAGTTAATTTGCTTGAATAAAATAAAAGACTCATGTTTTCATTAAAATAGCGAATATTCCGACTTGACAATTTTAGAAGTCTTGACCTGATTGCGATTTTTTGGGTCTTGGTCTTGGTCTTGGTCTTGAGGTTCAAGGTCTTGGTCTTGGTCTTGGTCTCGAGGTTCAAAGTCTTGGTCTTGGTCTTGGTCTTGAGGTTCAAGGTCTTGGTCTTGGTCTTGAGGTTCAAGGTCTTGGTCTTGGTCTTGGTCTTGAGGTTTAAGGTCTTGACAACAAGACTGGTAAAAAGCGTGTATTATTCTTGGTGTTCAGTATTAGGCTGGTGCCTGCGCTTGGCCTACAAGTGGCGCTTTAGAAGTTTGGAGATTACGATTAGGATTAGGTTAGGAATGATGTATTTAGTGAAAGGTCTGTAGGCTATAGGCCATATGGGGCCTACACAGCACACCACATCTTGACTTTTGAGCTATCTTCTGAATTCCTGCATTATTTCTTGAGTAGATGGGACCTTAATTTTGAATTTCGGACAGCCCGAGAAGTGATAAAAAGAGGAACTTAAAACAGATGATGATCGATAAGCGACGATCGAGAGATCTAGACCTGAACATTGAATTTCCCTAGATGTAAATTAACGATTTAAATTACGATCGCAACTTTAAATATTCTAAGAACTATAAAATTACAATAGTTTAAAAGTTGTCATAAATATGAAAAAAGTTCATCATCTCGATACGTAGGCAAAAAATACGGAACCATTATGAATGGATGTATTAATACAACATCAACAATCATGCAATCTCATGGCTTCCAGCTATAGGCCGTTGATGTCGCCCTCCTCCTTTCGCTAGGTTTGGGACTGGCACTCAGTGTTTTAGTTGTCCAAAAACAACTGGGGGGTCAAAAATTTGCAGATTACCAAATCACATAGTCACATAGACCAAACACCAGTTTTTTGTAGTAAAGTAACCCCCAACGTATTTTCAGTTACTATAGCTGAGGGGGTTAGAAAGAGAACTAGGGGGTTGAACCCCAAACCCCCGACAACTAAAACACTGCTGGCACTGCCTGGCAGTGGCGGATCCAGAAGGTCTGTCAGAGGGGGCCAAAATTTTGTTAGCCATCTCCCAAAAAAGTTGAAGACCTTTTTTTTAGTCATTAACCTTTTTAATGTCTTCAGTCTACATCTACGGGACCCGCGTTCTGTGTACATTTTACTCATCCACGCCTACAGGGGGGGGCATGCCTGTGTAAACATCATAAAACGCCCATAAAACACATGTTAAAAATAAATAAAAATTTCAAATGGGGGGCCATGGCCGGATTGGCCCCCCTGGATCCGCCTCTGCTGCCTGGAACTATAGTGGCACGGACGGGCAATGGTGGAGTTTCTAAGGCAGTGAAACATGAATCGCTTTCTAAGGTCGTTCTGCGGTATAGCGGTGTCTGATCTCCCTTAACCTAAGTTCTTTCTTATGCAGTTGTTTGGCAACAGTTTCGCTGAGTTGACGAATAAGCGGGAGTACAGGTAGTTTAAACGTTTAACCAGTTGAGACAAAATTTCTGACAAGTAGCAGAAATTACTCATTACTTTATAAACTCAACTTTTCGTATGAAATGGCTGGTTGTCAGAGAGGACAGCGTGGTAGAGGGAGATCGAAGATGCGGTCTGACGATGGCTGGGGTGCATGGGTGAGTGGTTTTGTCTTCATGCCTCTTTAGTCAATACCAGTGAGGTATACATATACACTGTGTTTATACGTATACCTCACTGGTCAACCCCACCAGTTAATCTTGGCTATCATTTCACTGCATTGACTAAACACATTCTTGATTATTCGTACCGGCACAGTGGCTTTGAGTCTCGGCCTGATAACTAACGATGCTAAAAATTAGACCAGTATTGCCAATGTCAGTAAGGTCACGGGAACCCTGATCGTGAAACCAGGTCTGTATCGTTGTTCAGGTAAACCCATACTCTGCATGTTATAAGCTGAGCGCTTCCAACCAATCTGTTTTCATGTCTCACAACACTAGATCCTTCAGCGTAGTGTCACCTTAATGGGCATGCATAGAAGGTCAGCTATGGCTAAGTACTTTTTCTAGACGAGTTGAAGTCTAACATACGCTAAATGTTTTTCAATAAGGGGAGAGAGAATCATAAAAGTCTTGTGTGTCCGTATGTTACTAGCAGTAGACTTAGACATTGATGTACCTATCGCTTTGAGACACACGACACCATATCACTTGGAGATGCTCAACACCAGTCAAATTCAGCGACACCATATCGCTTTAATTCAACAACACCATATCGCTTTAATTCAACAACACCATATCGCTTTGAGACACTCAACACCAGTCAAATTCAGTGACACCATATCGCTTTGAGACACTCAACACCAGTTAAATTCAACGACACCATATTGCTTTGAGACGCTCAGCCCCATTCAAATTCAATGACACCATAATGTTCCTTTCCACTGAACTGATCAGAACTGAACAAAACTTGATTGATCATCATATAATTACAGGCAATACAAGCATGCGTATAAGACTAACATTGTATGTCAAAGGGAGAACTCTGAAATAACCAAATCTATATTAGGAACACTGTCATGATTTGAAAAGATGTTTATTCTCAGTCTCTTTTGCAAATAGTTATGAAGTCTGTGGTCTTTATAGAACTGCCGACTAGGGTAGAACAAAGTTTATCAGGTTCTTCCATAATTATTGTTTATTTTATGCATTTCTGTTTCAACAATGGTGTTAGCACAGTTTTTGCTAATTTCTTACTGCACTAGATTCAGCACTATTTGGAGTTTTTGTAATACATATTTTATTTTTGTACTTATGTAGGCCTACTGTTTAGAAACAGATTACAAAATGAACCAAAAACCTTGCTGTTGCATGCTGATTTCAATTGACTTTTGATAGAAAAACTGCTAACAATGACTTGTAATCAGAGTAGAGCTGTACATGTGATGTCTGTGTACTGAGAAGAAAGACCAGTTTTCTGAACTTTTGGTGCATCTGCACTTCTGACTTCCAAGTTATCAGTTCGCTTAAGAACTAAGCAATTTTGTAGCAAAGAAACCAAAAGAGTTTGCTGAGGAGACATTTGGAGACCACTTTTTCAAATCAGAAGAAGACTGTTGCTGTTAAACAATTGTAAAAAGCCAAAACATGACCTCAAGACTGAGAATGAAACCAAGAAAGTGAGTTTTGAAGACAGAGACCAGTTAGTGACATCAAAGGCATCAAGAGACCTGTTTCAAGATGTTTCGAGACCATGCTATCCTAGTTACTAACTTCGTTAAATTTATGTGATTTACTA
Source organism: Allolobophora icterica (assembly GCA_963556255.1). Taxonomy (NCBI): domain Eukaryota; kingdom Metazoa; phylum Annelida; class Clitellata; order Crassiclitellata; family Lumbricidae; genus Allolobophora; species Allolobophora icterica. The sequence continues at coordinate 36,146,082 of OY744612.1, read as the reverse complement.
TGTGCAAAATTTTCAGTTTGATTCTGGGTTTCTTAATTAATTTCATGAAATTTCAGGGTGGATATATGAATGCTAAAATAGAGAAACTTGACAAGCAAGGATTGCCACTGAAGAAAGCCTCAGATATTTTCAAAGGTGTCGCAATTTTTGTCAATGGATACACAAGTAAGTGAAACCTTTCGAAATCATTGTAACCTAAAAAAAATAATATTGAAGCAAAACTGTGTTTAATGGTCTCAGACTGATTAGCAAATCTAAATCACAATTTGATGTAAATCCCACTCGAGACTCAATTTGGAAATATAAGGATTTAATTTAGAAGATAAAGGTTTTAAATCCTTGCATTCCTATAAATCATTAATTTCTGTCAATCACCAATTTCTTATTTCGTCCTGTGACCGCATTAAGACATTTCAGGTTCTCTCTGATGGTTTTCTCACTTCTAGGATCAAATAAATCTCCAGGTCACTCATCATTTTGTCACTTTGTTTGTGAATTATAAAAGGGTGCAGGTGAAATGCTTGTTTGCTTGACCTTATCTATCTATCATTCTATCTATCTATCTATAATAAACTTATAGAGCGCCCCTTCAAGAAATCTACTCAGTGGTGCTTCCGACCCACGGCCAGTCAAAAATAAAGGTCTTAGCCATATAAAGTACCTGAGAGGTCCCTAGGGAGGGAGCGAAGCGAGAGAGGGAGGTCATTCCAGACGGTAGAACCCACCACGGAGAATGCCCTACACTGCGCCATAGCAGTACGAGCATAGGGGACCACAGAATCTCCCTGAGAGGCCGAGTGCAAGGCATGTTACTGACCTGGTTTGATTTGTCGTAACTTCACTGTGTAAGGCCAGCTCATGTCAACAAGGCCTAGTTAGTCACCAATCTGACTCATCCAGTTCAGTCTCCCTTGATGATCATTCTATGATTCTTATTGCCATATCTTTTAATATTCTCTTGCTGATGGTGTCCTATGTACATGTCTTCTTATTCTCAAACAAGCACAGAATCATATTAAAGTTGTGCTCTATTCCACAGAATTTTGTAAAGTTTATTTTGTTGACTCGGTTAGAACCTCCACAAGATGAACTGAAGCGACTGATACTGGAGAATGGTGGAGCATACCATCACTACTACAGCCGCGCCAAAGTCACGCACATCATTGCCAGCAATCTTCCTACGAGCAAGATAGCGCGACTCCATGAAGAAAAGGTTGTCAAGCCAGACTGGATAACTGAGAGGTGTGTGACGTGTCTTGACATTCGGAATTTCTGATTTAATTTGATTGATGCCTTCTAGAGTGCCAGTACCAGTGCAATCCAATTGTATGTTGGCAGACTTACCGATATACCTGATTTTCATGACTGTAAGAAGTGTAAAGTGCCTTGAAATTGCTCTGCTGTTGAACTGCACCCTGTCAATAATTGTCTTCGTAACTTTACATTTTAATATAATCTAATTGTGATTACCATCCTAAGTGAGCTATTAAAAGCCTAAAAATGGTCATCTGTTGACTTTCATAATTGCCCATTTTTACGTGAATGTTTCCTTGATTATATTATAGTTTTGTTTTGTTTACATTGATTTCCTCAAAAGCGTCTAACAAGACTACTTGTCTTAATAATCATAGTCATATGAGACTTTGAAGATCTCAAAATGACAGCTTCCATTCTTGTTTCTGTTAAATTGTTTGTTCCCGAATCGCCATGTATACTTCCGTTAAAAATAACAGTAATGATAACAAACAACAGCAGTACTATTAACAGTTTCAGTGACAATACTACTTCTACTACTACTGCTATTAACAATTATAAACCATAGTCTAAATTCCTTGTTTAGTTTTTGGCTCATTACCAAGTTACAGCATGTATTTATTATGTTTTTGCTGCTGTACTGAATATGATAAACTTCAGTTTACAATTGTTTGAGTTATTTATTTTAGTTTGCGTGCTGGTAGACTGATTCCGTTGAAGAACTATTTACTTTATGATCCAAAAGCAAGCGGTCATAAGACAAGTCTTATGACTTCTTTACGAAAATCCATTGACTCACCTTCATCAACATCAAATGGATGTCATGACCGTACTTCCAACAACACAAACTCAACTTTAATGAAAACGTCAGTTGCAACTACTCTGGAGGATGACCTGTTTCCGTGGAGCGAAGTGGAGAGTTCAGAATTGACCACGTCAGATAACGGAATGAGCTACATGGAAACTGATTCAGAGAATATGTCCGATATAAACAAAGAATGTCTTTCGACATCCACCGGCAACATGACTACAATCTCTGACTGTTTGACTGAAAATATGGTTGAAGACTCTGGTTGTGTGACTGAAAATATTGTTAAAAACTTTGATTGCCATGGTGACAAGATGACCAGTTTCCATAGTGACAAGATGGACACGTCAGATAGAACAACTGCCTCGGCGGTTGCTAAGGCAGGAGATCCTGGATTTGTCGCTGAATTCTACAACCATTCTCGTCTACATTATCTCTCAACATGGGGAGCTGAGTTTAAGGCATACGTGACTTCACTACAGGGACAGGCAAACCACTCTTACTCGGGGAGAGAGAAACTGCGGCGCATTGTTGCCTCACGAGACCTTTCAGAACAGTCGATCCTCAACAACATAGGAAAAGTCGCTCGACTACGAGTAATGATGCATATCGACATGGATTGTTTCTTTGTATCAGTTGCTCTTCGAAACCGTCCTGAACTTAAAGGTTTGTGAAGTTTTCCCACAGAATCATGGCTGACTTTCTAAAGACACAAGCTCAATAAGCAGAATAAATCAAAAATAACATTCCTTGTGACAACAAGTTTTCCATAGCAAAAGCTCAATGGGAACAGGTGCTTTTTAAGTATCTGGCTCTTTCATGACAAAATTGCTAATTGAGTAAGAGAATATACAGGATACTATATTATAAGAAGTTTTCTCAGATGTATTATATAAATTTGCAAATACATTATTTCAAACAATAGAATTAATATCTGAGTATTTTAGAAATGGTTACTGTGCTTTTTGCAGGGCGTCCAGTTGCTGTGACCCACTCAAAGGGCAAAGGTCCAGCGCATAACGAGGCTGCTTACACAACTGAATCAGCCCTCTGGCATCAGCGTTCCACTGGAAGCAGACCAATTGCCCCGATGTCGGACAACAAACCCACTGGGCAGAACTCGGATCTAAATGGAGCGCATAACTCAAGACAACCTATGGTGCAACCAACAAATAAAGATGTCTTTTACTCGATGGCAGAGGTCGCATCCTGTAGTTACGAAGCTCGAAAGGTAGACTGTGTTTTTTTGTATTAACACATTCTATTTACAGATTTATAAAGTGCCTCTTGCAGTACAACCTAATCAGAGGCTAACAACATAATTAGATGTTTCACTTGTTCTGTCTTGTTCTATATTGTATAATGTTCCATAATGTGGTGTACCAGGTTAATGAGCACTTCTAAAGTGCGTCTTCAAGAAGTGGTCCAATAAAAATTGCAGATGTCTTTTTCTTATGATACACTATGTAATAAATAAATATCGTGTAAGATGAAGGGAAGCATAATCTGCTAGAAAAGACCAAATGTACAGTAACTCAACTGAACATTTATGTAGAACTGTTTTAAGCTCCTCTCAAAGGTCTGAGTAATTGTGTTATATTAATTAAACTTGCTTTTTGAGGCTTTGAAGGCTGACACTAAGAATGGCAATAGTTAGTTGAATAACTGTCATGTTAAAATTTCCTGCAGCATTCGTAATTAAGCTTGCTTTTGATGTTTGAAGGCTGGCGTGAAGAATGGCATGCTGTTTGGCAAAGCAAAGCAGCTGTGTCCAGACCTGATTCCTGTGCCATATGACTTTGAAGGCTACAAAGAAGTATCTCAGCAACTTTATGATACAGTTGGAAGGTATACTGTACTCTCATATTTGCTTTGATTTGTTTTACCTTATAGCCAACTTTCTTCTTATTGAGTCATCTTGTTTCTTATTGTGATTGTTCAGATTCTGTAGGCATACCGGTAATTTGGTAATGACTTGAAAGTGCTGAGTATTTCAGGGTCTTGTTTAAGGTCCTTTCAAAGCGACCATCTCTGGGGAGATTCACCTCATTCAGACTGTGCTATACTCAGTAATGCTGATGCTTTGTTACTTGAACCAAATACTCAAAAAGTGAGAATGTCACACAATAGCCAGTATGTTACTATATACTACGACATGTAAATACAGCACATAACATAAAACAATGAAGTGTACCGGATTCCAGTATGCATGTGTGCAACCAGATACTGGTATACCAATATGTATTGTTGTTTATACATATACCCAGGAACTTACTTAAAATGTAGGTGTGTGCATTTGTAGCTATACCTTGGAAATAGAAGCAGTCAGCTGTGATGAGCTGTTCGTCGACTGTAGCGATGTTGTTGCTGATACGGGAGCATCTCCACTTGAGTTCTCTTCACTGCTACGACAGGAAATATTTGAGAAGACTGGCTGTACTGCTTCAGCTGGACTTGGTAAAGTGCAATGATGTTCTTGGTAATCTTAGTATTTGGCTTATATTTACAAGCTGCATTTGATGGCAGTGAGGGAGAGATTTTTTGGTTGAATATTGAACTTTTCTTTCTCCGTGAATTTTAAGGGGCTGCTGCCTGATTTTTATAGAGTGTTTTTGCTGTTTAATAGGTGGAAACATGTTGCTTGCTCGTCTTGCTACGAAGGTTGCAAAACCTGATGGCCAGTTTTGGGTCGAGCCAGAGAATTTGAACGATTTCATTAAGGACATTTTAGTCTCTGATCTTCCAGGTGGGTTTTTTATCAGCATCTGCAATATTTTGCCATTTTTCCTGAATAATTGTTTTTTCTTAACATTTTTTGAATTTACATAGTAATTTATTTTTATTGTTTATGTTCTTGGAACAACTTTATACTGCCAGTTAAAAATTAGTAATAAACAGAGTTAAGGGTTGTGCAGTGTTCTTACAAGAACTTGTCAGAGGTGCTATCGAATATCATACCTGATTTTAGCACCAGGAAGACTAGTTTGAGATTCTGCTTGGCTAAGTACTTGAAAATAAATTGCCACTGAATCCGTGTATGCACAACATCAGACAGATGGAAGTAAGGTAACATGAGGTAATCACTCGTTAATTATGTACCTAAATTTTATGAATAATCTGCTTTGGTATTTGGTCTTGTACTTCTGGGAATGGCATCTCTCAACTGAAGTACAAACATGACTGTAACAGTTCAACAGTTGGACAACTATTATTTACAGCTTTGACAGCTGGTTGTACAGTGAATTATCAACTTTAGTTTGAGAACCAGGACTAGAATCTTGAATGTGTAACTTTGTGATAGCAATTTCATTAACTGTCTGTCACCGTGGTTGGTAGCTGACACTGTATTTCGAGTACCTTTGTACTTGATTTATAAATTTTATTTATTCCTGTAATGTTGATTAGAGCTGCTCTTGTAGGAGTTGGTCGAGTCATGAGCAACAAGCTTGAGACACTGAACATTAGAACCTGCCAACAGCTGCAGTCTTTTTCTCTTCCACTACTTCAGAAACACTTTGGCCAAAAGACGGGACAAATGCTGTTTCGATATGCAAGAGGAGAAGATGAAAGGATGCTGAAAACATCCATTGAACGAAAATCAGTGTCTGCAGAGATCAACTATGGAATCAGGTTCACAAAGGTAGCTGATCATGAACAAGCTTTTGTACTAAACTACAGAATTCTACAAAATAACGAATATTTTGAAAGAGAAGAAAATTTATTGGAAGTTTCTATAATTTTATGTTAATAGTCTATTTTTTAATGATGGTTGTATTTTAAAGTAGTCTAGATTTGAAAAATTTGCCAAGTTTCATAGCATTTTTAAGGTTCCTAAGTGTGTTATTCTGAGGCATATGTATCTGACATTGCTAATGTAGTAACCCACACTGGTTTGTATTTTAAATATAGTTATACTAATAATACTGCTTATGCTTGATTATGGCATTAAACACCTCACATCAGGTGAGATTTTATTAAAAGGAATTTGCTACATTTATAAATGTTTTTACAAGCTAATATGAGGTCTTTGCAATTTAGATTAAGGAAGCTGAATTGAAAACAATTATGACTGTTTCCAGATAAGTGAGGCGGAAAAATTTCTTGGTGAACTGTCTGCCGAGGTCCAGAGCCGACTGAGAAACATCAACAGAAAGGGAAAAACTGTTACGCTGAAGGTCAAAGTGCGCCAACAAGACGCACCAAAGGTCACGGCCAAATTCATGGGTGTGTAACCTCTATGTAACAGTGGGTGTTAGATGATTGTTGGTAGATTTTTATTTCTGTTCGTATATTGTTTATGTTGCACTATTATCTTATGGCAAGGTGTACACTTATATCAGTCAATGGAATTAAGCATCGACCTTGCCAGTGGAGACTTGAACTTGCTATCGGCTTTTAAATATTATTTTAAAACAATTTAAAAGAATCAGGTTTAAGTTAATCACAGATGTGAAGAATTTTTATTTCTGTGTCGTTTAAAACCAGTTTCCTTCAGCGCTATATAATTTTTCGCCATGGTAGCAATTAATGATCATTCAAGATTTAAATATGATTGCATGGGTTTTCTACCATTGTTGGCAGCATATGATTTCTTTTTGGGTAGTTTTTCTCTTTATATACTCTATGGGCTGTAATTTATTTCTCCCATGAAGTATTTTTGTGTAAATGTTAGACAGTTTGTTTATGGATGAACTTGTTTCTGAATGAATGGTGCTGCATTGTTTGCAGGTCATGGAATTTGTGACAGCTTGTGTAAGTCTTCTACGTTGCCTGTGGCTACAGATAACGCTGACGTTATTGCACAAGAGTGTTGCTCGTTGCTTAGGCAAATCAAGGTTGATCCTGAAGATCTTCGTGGGGTAAAACCAGTTCAATCGATCAGCCTTAGTTGTTAGTACAGTAGGATGGATGTCATCATTCATGTCTCTGTGAACCATTTTTGTAGGAAGGTTGTTGAGAAAAAGTTTGCTATCTTATGTTACTTTACTTTGCCACTGCAGAATCAAAACTGTTCAAATCGTTGCTGGAGGAAATTTGTTGTACACTGAAGCTTTGTTATAATGCTAACATGTTAACTCTATTATTGTAAACTATATATAATTTATTTATTACAGTATGCACAGTAGTTTGCAAATACAAAGGTTCATGAAACAATTTCTGTTTGACAGAGGCGCATTTACAGAAAATGGGGCCCTATGCGCAAACACTTTTTGGGGCCCTTCTGAACGTGTAGACTGAGCAGCGGCGCCAATCTTGTTTGACAGGTGGGGGACACGGGACACTTTTGAACTGATCTGGTAAAAAAAAAGGTTAAAAAAATTTTGACCTTTTTGGTGTTTCTTCAAAATGTGGGGGGACAACTGTATACTGTGTCCCTCCACTGTTAAAAGTGGGGTCTTGTCCCCTCGACCTCGCCGGGATCGCCGCCCATGAGAATCTGAAACTCTGGTTTTGTTTAGCCAATCATGTGCAAAAACCTACGAAGTTGAACTTGAAGCCGTTTTTGTGAGTGTTACTGACACTGTAATTAAGATTACTTATAGAAGCTATTTCAAGGAATGTGAAGTTATTTGGTTTAATGTTATTTTTTATAATTGAAAATAATATTTTCATTCGTTTTTGGGTCCCTCTGAGATTTGGGGGCCCTAGGTGCGCGCCTAGTGCGCTTACATGTAAACGCGCCTCTGCTGTTTGAGTGTTTCAGAATAGATGCTTTGAAGCATGCTATGCTAATTAGGTATTACTTATATAATTTTTTTGCTGGAGTTTGGAGTTCAAACCAGTTTAAGTATATTGGTTGGGTTTCATGGTGCCTAAAAGTATTTTTTGTTTTGCAGTTTCTAAATTAGTTTATGTGTTGGATTCTGTTTTGCAGATGGGCATTCAAATGACATTCCTAGAAGCACCGATTGGCCATTCCTCATCGTCTGGATGTCGTAGTATTTTAGACTTTGCAGCACCAACTGCCAAAGATTCCATACCTGAACCACAACAGGTTTCAGCAAAGACGGGCAAAACTGCCACAGCTGAATCTACATCGGTTTCTGGGTCTTCTGTGAGTCGTCCTGTGTGCAAGAACTTTGCTTCGGTGGCTGAAATGATGCAAAGTGGTTCAAGGCTCTTGTCAACTGGTGTTAATCGGCCAATTTCCACAAATTCTGTTAACAGTTCACACTGCATAATAAAGAAATCATCGGACGCAAATAGGTAAAATTTAGTTGATATATTTAGGCTACAAAGTTAGTTTATTGGGAGATAGAACTGTTATGATAATCTAATTTTCATTACACAACTGTACTTTGTCACCCACTAACCTTGGATTTTTTGCCAATGTTTCATGTTTAATTGGAAATTTATTGTCAACCGTATAAGCAGTAAGGAAAAGCTATCCGGTTGTTTGATAACTGTTGTTCAGTTGTTTGGCAACCAGTAAAGGAAAACGCCTGCTTGTGTGGCAACTAGAAAGAAAAGTTCTTCAATTGTATGACAACCAGTAAGCAGAAGTTGTTCAGTTGTTGACAATCAGTAAGGAAAGGCTGTCCAGTGGTTGGCAACCAGTAAAAATAGTCCAGTTGTATGACAACCAGTAGTGCAAGCTTGTTTAGTTGTTAGACTGGAGTTGGCTGTTTCTACTCTTGAGCCAAAACCTAACAATGATCGCAAGATATAATATTCACTTAATAGTCTGTTAACTAATTTAATAAACAGCTGTATTTGACTTTTTCATTTCTTTGTAGTCTTCCTCCTCTTCCCAGTCTTGGTGATGTGAATTCAAGTATTGATGAAACAGAAGGAGCAACAAGTATGGGCCGACCTGCACAAGTTTCAGATGATAATGACCCTTACCTGCCATCACTATCACAGGTAATTGCTAAAATATTGATTTAATTTACTCCTTTAAATTTTCTCTTCCACTGTTTTGAACTACACTGAAATAAGCATTGAAGTAAAAAAAAATTGAGTATCAGGTTGTAAAACTTTGAAAGCATGCTGGATTAAAGAACTGAATTTTGGCTTTTGCAATTTTCCAATGAACTATCATCTCTTTATCTAACATACATTAGTTACTCAAGAAAGTTTAACATCTAGACAGCTTGTAAGAGGATATATTAGACATGCTGAAAATATTTTTCCTTCTGTAGTTATTGAACTAAGATTGGATATCTTTACCTACATGTTTGCCTTTTTTGAGGTATCAGTGGCACTATTTATGTTAATTTAAACACAAGGATCATTTTAAACAGAGGCTACCCGGTAATTGGTTCAGTGCTTTTAACACTTTCTGATAGGGTCACAGAAGGTGCTCCAAGTAAGTTCTTAACAGCACTTTTGATTAGCATTGTTGATCAAGGGTTGCCGTTAAGTAGTAGGGCTAAATGAATGTCAGAATATAAATTAATAACTAAAAACAGATTGATGAGAGAGTTTTGGAGGAGCTGCCAGAAGACATCCAGATGGAAATCAGAGAAGCACTGAAGAGGAAGCGACGGAAACTTGGCAATGAATTCTGCCCAGCTGTGGAGACAAACGGACAGAAGAAGGATTCAGAGTCCAAAGCCATTGTCATTGCTGATGGAGAAAAACCTGGATGCTCACACTGGACAGATGACGCTAAGAGTCGTGTTACCGAGACTGTCAGTGTCTATGACCCGCTGGCTTTACCTCCTTACTCTCAGGTTGGTCTGGCATCATCTATGACATGACCAATTATATGTTAAATTTTTTTGCTATATATCTGTGTCTTTTAAAGGACTGATTAAATATTTTTTCCAGTATTGATCATAACATTATAGAATGAATGTAAATATCTTTGGATATCTTCAGACTTCCACATGTGCCTCTAGCATTCGACACCGGTTCTACTCAGTATGTTCAGTGACTGTGAGTGCCTATGAGTAGACATCTTGAAAGTGTGCCATATAAATGCTTGGAATGGTTCTGTGAATGATGTGAATAGTTAGTGTTCTGTTTTATACAAAATTGTCAGTTATTTTATGGCCAGCAAGTGCATACTGAATGCCAATAGCCTGTTCTTTGAGTTAATGTAATCAAAGAGTAGCCTTTTAGGGCCAAGTTAATGTAATTAAAGAGTGGAATATGAAGATAACCTGTTTTTGCTGTTGTTCAGAAGGACACTTGATATGATCATGACTAGTCGACACAGATTAATGCTCGATGCATGGCACCACTGATTGGTGCCATGTCCTTGAAATTAGATGGTGGGCATTGGCTGTTCTGTGTTAATCTTGAAACTGATTTATTTACCTGATGTTTTGTAACAGCTTGATGCTAGCTACTTGAATGCGTTGCCGGATGATCTGCGAGATGAAATTGAAAGTGCGTACGCTGCTGGCACCAACCAACAGATTAGCAAGGATGAAGTGGACATGTGTACTAGTTCTCCACAGAAAGACCTGCATCCACTGATGAGAGCCAATGTATGTAAACACATGAGTGCAGACACACAGGCATACACACACATATGTGAATACACACACACATGCATACAGCTGAATTATTTCCAAGTTAACCTTTAATGGGCCAGGTTTTCTCAAACAAAATCCTTAAGGCCATTTCTTTATTTTCGAATTATTAATAATGATAATAATAATAATAATCATGACAATAAGTAATTATTATAGTAGTCACCCTTCAAGTAGGAAACTCCATCTATTTTGGGAACCTCGGATTCGAACAATCAGGAGACTGAGGGCAACCCAAATAACGGTTTACAGGTGCAGTTAACTGAAGACCACCAATTTAATTAGTTTGTTTATAAGTTTTTTGGCTTTATAATAATAATAATAGTAATAATAATAATAGTAATAATAATAGTAGTAAGAGTAATAATAATAATAAGATTAATGTGCCCACAGTCGAACTTGAAGCAGGGGCATTGATTTCCAGCTCGTGTCTGTTTGCTGAATCTCTGAGCTTTCCTGGAGCAGTGCATTTGACTGAATCTCCTTTTGATACCAGCTTTCTTCATTTATCTCTTGATAATCTGCAAACAAGACTTTAAAATCCTCAATTTAAAGTCTGTTGACTGATTGAATGGATTTCAGCCAAACTAATTCCTGTCATGATTTTGTTCTGTATTGCATATTTTCACAGTGTTGTAAGTTATTGTGTCAGAAAAGGTAAAGTTTCCGCTTGTTGCCGCTGTAGATAAGGAACTCTTCGAAGCAACCACCGAACAAGACATCACCGGCGAAGAAGAATTCACCTAGGAAGTCGCCTGCTAAAAAGACCAGTCCTTCTTTCAAAGTTCCAACTGGAAAACCTCCAGGGAAGAGGAAAAACTTGGCAAAGAAGAGGATACAGTTTCCAGTTAAGGTAGTTGCTGTGTCTCGAAAGCTAATCTAATCTAATCTAAACACTTCTGTGGCACTGGTACAAAGTATTAGAGGCACCTAATGTACAAGGCATTGTTTTCTAATCAGGGTATGATTTCTCAGGCTGTTCGTGCTTTAGGCACCATATTAAACAATGCTTTATAATGAATATGTGTTGTTGTGAGCTCATTAAATTTGAGATCGATATCAGAATTCACATTTAAAGGAGGCATTTTACAGGGTGGTTCCACTGTACTGGTGCTTTAGTTTGCTCTCAGTCACTGAGTTAAAGTTCAAGGCTGTTCACCTGAAGCAGACGGAAGATGTATGCATGTTCATGTGTATGTATACATGTGATGTGCCGAGAGCAACTGTCTGATGTGTGAAATTGTTCAAAGCATTCCTTTCCTATCCTTATTTTAAGATAGGCTTCATGGGAAACTATATATTTTGCCATGACACGTCGAAGTTCTTTGTTCCTATCTTAGCCTCCAGCTCAATATACCACACTCGCCACAAGAGGATCCAATGTTCAAGGATGCAATACTGAACAGATGACCATCGATAACCATTTGACCAGCAAGACATCAAAGCTACAGGAGATTGAAGTGAGCGTGGCTGGTTGCATCACGCTTGACCAAGTGAGAGGTTTGCTGCGCACCTGGATGCAAAAGTCCTCAGGTGAGTAAATAGGTTTGTGTTGAGCTGGTCAATGATCCATTAATTTTATGCCCTTTCTGTTTAACCTTCATAGGTTGGGTCCTCGGGTTGTTGCACGGTCAAAAATAAATTACCAATTCCACTTGCACCAAAAGTGGGACGTAGGATGCATTGGTAATAGATTTCCCCATCAACACTAAGTTACCTAGAGAATCCTTTCACACGGGTATTAATTTATTAACTTTAGTTTTTATATTGCTAATAAATATTCTCAGTTTCTGTAACACATTTCTTATGGTATATATAGCAGATATGAAAATCATCCAAGATTTACAGAGATGGTCATACATAGTTCTGTAATGTTGTAAGCTAGAAATGGTCTGTTCTAATTTCACGTAACATGGAAGTGATGCTGTAATAACTGATTAGGTTTTTTAGTTCCAGATGATGAGGACTTGAACACATTTTTCCAATATCTGACACAACTTATTGAGGCAAAGAACTTAGAAAGAGTTAACATCCTTCTGAAGTTTATTAACAGGTCAGAATTCAATCCTACATGAAATCATATGAGATCTGCTCTCACAAAATAAGTTGTATGTTTCATGTTTTACGAGATATTCATACAAGATTATTATTTAATCGATTTTTTTATGAAATAACCTATAGCAGTGGCGTAGCTAGCTTTTCATGGGCTCGGGTGCAGGGGGTCCCTAATGGGCTCCTGTTTGGCCCTGTAAGTGCCTGTAGCCTTGCATTCTTACCAATATTGTCATGGACTCATGCTTATGCCATCCGCCACCTAGGCCTAATGCCTAAATTTGTTTTGGGGCATAAATCGCCCCTGCACTAGTTACTTGTATGACTGCCCTGGCTATGCCCTAGTTAAAAAAAAATCTGGTGCCGCCACTGCTTTTGTTCAGCGAAAATGTCAATCATCTTGGCAATGGTAAACATTCTTGCTTGTAGTAAAGTAAAGGAAGTAATGCAAGTGTGTCGACTGGTCGAAACGTTTGAACATCACAACTATTAGATCTGTCACCAAATAAGCAGGAATGTGAATTAGGTTAATTGTAAAAAAACTTTCAACTGCGGTTATAAAGAATTGTTTGGTGTCTCTGGAGGTCGTGGACCCGGGTGCCTTGCACACCCTGCACCCATGATAGCTACGCCACTGAGCTATAGCATCTTTTAGCGCAGTATTTCCAGCTTAATAACATTTGTGATATGCTACTCATTTTGTGATAACCTGTCACATACATCAAGTAGGCAAGTAGTTACTGAACCCAGAGAAAAAGTTGAATGTGTTCATTACCTAAAACATATGATAATGAAATTCACAAATAATTTTTGCAATATTAAATAATTTATAATGCTTTACTGTTGCCAATTATTAGCTGTTTATCACTACTAACCAATCGACACAATTTAACATTAAACATTTTACATTAACACCAACAGAAGCAAACGTCCTGTAAACGTCAGATATTTCAACATCACACTGACAGAAAAGTTGTAAAAAATCAGATTAAAAGTACTGGCTTTAATACACTAATACATATACTCAATACTAATATTCAGATGCTAACATAATTTTTGGCCTCGGTGTACTAACAATTCAGTTTTTTGGTTACAATTGATCAGACAAAACAGAACCAGTCTGACTGAATAGAACATTTATAATACTTCTTCAAAAATTTGCTTAGAACAGTGAATTTAAAATATGACCGATGAATTTTTTTATTGAACACAATCAATTTTCACACTAACAAATAGACTTGTTATTATTAGTAATGATAATATGGTACAAATAATGTACAGTACACTATGTATGTATCCATGTATTTCGTATACTTTAGGACAGAGTTTCCCAAACTGTGGGTCGCGACCCAAAAGTGGGTCGCAAAGCTCTGGCAAGTGGGTCGCCAAATTTTGTCGAGAAACATTTATTTTTTGCAGCAACAACATCTGGCTATGATTGGACTAGAACTTGGTGGATTGCAATAAATTGTAAACTGTTTTTACCTAAGTTTCCTTTTAGTTTTTAAAATTTCTAAACGCTTTAAGTAAATTCGCATATTTCCATACCAATTTACGAAGCAAATTTTAGTACACAATGCTTAATTTTACACAGTGGGTAAACAGACTGCCAAGATATTCACAAGTGGGTCGCGACCCAGAGAAGTTTGGGAACCGTTGCTTTAGGAAACTTAAAACTGCTGTTAACTTGTTTAGGTAAGCAAAGGGTGTGTGTTGAGCAGAATCACTTGGAATGGCACATATATTATTCAGTGGGGAATTGTACAAACAGAAAGGTCCAATACATGAGAAATCTGATGATTTCTATAGCACTGTTTTCATTGAGCAAAAGGCACCAATCAGTGGTCATGTCACGTGAAATAGTAGCCAAAAAATCCATTGGCGAAGTCAAGTTAAATTCTAATAGGTCAAGAAAGCCTGATGAGCTTAAATTGATGTGAAGAAGTGAGCAACATGTAAATTCTTATTGGCTGAGGCACACGGTGATGAGCAACCACGCTGACTCGATGTATGCTGGGGCAGGGCTGACCACTGTGGCAATTAGTAGTATAAACAATGACCAGTATGTCTACTACTACATGTATGATTATTACTAGGGGTAATATTGCACAATGACCAGTTTGTACAGCATATTACTAGAGTTAATTTGGCACAAATAATGACCAATATGTAACTGTGCCCAAGAAAACCCTCATAAAGTCAGAAATTTTATTAGTGAGAAACGTAATTGGAAGGCAGAAAGCTGTAAATAGGTCAAATAGTTCTTTGCAAATGTATTTCTGTTCCTTGCCGAGTTAGCTATCAAACTCAAATGCCATATGTAGAGTTTTGCTATCCAAGTATTTTAGTTTGATGGACTGCAACAAAACTGAATTTAACGTTCACCTTTTTACTCTGTTTGAAGTTGTCGCATCAACTATTATACTAGTTTTTAAATATAACATTTATAGACATCAAATATATCACATAAAAGGTCTCTTGTTAAACTTCATGACACAGAGCTAATTTTGCACATATAAATTCTTTAAGACAGCTAAATTATGGTAAACTACCTATCTTTTTGAAAAATTGTAACGTTTTTACTATTTTTGATAGAATCACGTGGTTTCACCTAATTTTGCAGCAATTCCAGCCCAGTTCAGTGCAATAACAAACCAAGTTGGTTTTTATATGATTTTGTGAGGGTTTTCTCAGGCATGATCATATCATCACAAATAAGCATAAATAAGAGCAGCACTGTAGAAACCAACACAACATTTGTTCTAGCATTTGCAATAGCATACAACAATATCACATTAATACTTTAACAAGCAACACTATTACATTAATGGTATCAGTCAGTATTATGACAAAACAATGACCTTAGGTTGCGCCAGCTGTGTTTACTTCTACCACGGCTATCGTTTGTGAGGTACTTTAAAGGTCCTGTTTTAAGTACCTTGATGCATACATACATGCATACATACACAACATACTGAGCCTGTATCAGAGCAATAAGTTGGCACTGCTTGACAACTGTACAATCATAAAATGAATTTCTTAATGAATGGATTGTTAGTAAGCCATATTATGTGTAGCCATATGCAAAATTTATTGTACTAATGGTAAAACTGGAAAAATGGTTAATCAAGTGTCCTTTTGATGCCACCGTGATCAGTTAGCATTATCATAAGAACAGTACAACTACAATTGTTTGCTCATTTGAAGTCAGTAATGTAATGTGATGGTAACTGAACATTTATTTAGCACATTCATGAGTCAACTCAGATGCATGGAGTAAGGTGTATTGTAAGAGAAGTTGATATATGCTGCTGTAACGTTTTAAGCCTACTGTCATTCACTTTGAAATACTTGGTTAATGACCTGTTCTTGAATTGTAGACTCCGACGTGATCAGAATCTATCTACTGAATGGAAAATTGGGACCCAGTGGCTCATTGATCAAACTCAATTGGTAATTCAGTCGCTTTATGGTGGCCCAATCAAGTTGCCAACATACTGAACTGCATTCACCAACAACTGTAGCCCAATTATGACGACAAATGCTTCTGTGATACATCTCTAAAACAGTGGCTAGTAAAACTGTTGGTTACCATAGAAAACCAGAGTATGATCACCTGGTTTTTAAATTAGGTTTGTCGAACAACAGTTTTTGTTTTAAATAAAATTACTAACTGAGCAAGTGTAACCTGTTAAAATTTGTAAGTAGATATATTGTCATATACTTTTAAAAATTGTAGATAATTTGTTTGAAAATTGGGTGGCATTTTCCTTGATACAATCAATCTCAAATAAATTTCTAACATAAATACACTCATGTACTTTGTAAAATATACAGTAGGTGATTTGTTTCAACATTTGTGCTGTATTTACCCTTTATGCAGACTGAAATTAATTAATCGTTCAATTCATTCCTAATTTTCGAGATATCTTGCTTACACTGTGCCACAAACAGATTATAGTGGTACAGACTGATTTTACTTACTTTATCATCTTGTTCTCCCAGTTCAAAACATTATTTAAGTAATCATTCACAACTGCAAGGTTGAGTCAGTTACACAAATGTAGCCTTTAGATGCCGATTGCATTTCCATTCTTGACGGTGTAAACTGATTCACCTCACTAAATACCTCTGTAAAAGCCTATTTCTCTATTCCTCCAGTATACATTGTATTTCCATTCTCTGAAAAATAAATAACATTTAAACTTTTAAAAACTGCAATCTTTGAGTAGATGCAATCGATTCCATGTTGTACATGTCTGACTGTTAAATAGTTTCAGTCTTAGTGAAGCAACAGGTGTGTATAGTACCTGATATATAGTACCTGATCAAAATTTGTAATGCTGTAATAATTGGTAACATGTTTCTAGTGAAGTAACTTTTCTGAAATAGCTGCCATTTGTAATGTAACTTAAAACAGTACATTAAAATGTGATGAAGAAATAATAACCACAGAGATGGACAATTTACCTCTAACGAGTCTTTTGGCATTTTGCTAGTGACTTTCCTGATTCGATTCTACAATTCACCAACATTTCTCTATAGCTGGATGATAGCAACAATAATTAAAGGGCATATTCCCAAAGTCAGAATTTTATCAAATGTGCACAGATTGCAAGACACCAGGATTAAAATTTCTCATGTCCAACAGTTATGATAGATTTGAATGGTGTAATAGAAATCCTGCAGCATTCTTAGTGTTAAGTCAGTTCCAGATAGTTTTTCCTCAATGTCATGTCGATAGTTCAAACACTTAAATTACCTCGCTGTCTATTTGTATCATATCTCTGGATAGAAATAAATCAGTTTATTTTCCATTGTTTTTAAGATCAAACACTTTATTTACTTTACATTTTATTGGTATCATATTTCTGGATAGGAATAAATCTTATACCAGTTTATTTTCCATTGTCTTTAAGATCAAACACTTTAATTACTTTACATTTTATTGGTATCATATTTCTGGATAGGAATAAATCTTATACCAGTTTATTTTCCAGTGTGTTGATTTGCTTTTCCATTTCTTCTCTGTTTCGTGTTTTGCTGCCCTAAAGTATGTATCGATAGCCAAGTACATTTCATTGGCAATGTAAGGTATGGTAATTTATTATGTGCCTCTGTTGAGCTCAGAGACATAAAGCATGAACTCAAGAATCTTTGATTGCAAACGATATTAATTAAATAGTTAATTAAACAGTAGGACATTCCCTTACATGGCTCGACAACAAGGTGCCAATTTCAAAAGATGCATCAAGACTTACCCCAAACACAGAAGTGAAAGGCAGATAAATCAGCAAATCATACAGTGGTAAAGTTTCTTTTACTTCTGAACATGTATAACTAACTTAAATATGGCTAGTAAATAGACTACCTGGTACACAAGATACAATAATTTCACTATACCATAAGAACAATACCAATAGTGTGAGAACTTGCTCTAAAAACATTGGGTGTGTCGTACATTCCATTTACTGGAAAAGCAAACTAAACATTACTTGATGTAATATGATTTGAATACAGTAATAGACTAATAGTATTAATACATGAAAAACATGGAATTTAAATTAAGGAAGCCGACATCGAGAATTTAATGGCATTTATTTACGATTTGCTTTATGTAGACAACCAATGCTGCTTTTATGATGAGAAGGGTTGTACTATAAATGGTTAACTGAGTCATACCTTAGATTGTCCAGCTTTGGCACTTGCTTCCTGGTGGCCTATTACTTCCACAAACAGCACTCCATCTTGCAAGTACTCCAACAACTGTAGCAAAAATTTGACAAGTGTTTTTTACAAACTAAACTGTTTAACCTCACAGCTCTTGAGGTTAACTGAAGTGCTTGAGATGTTTAACAGCATTTTGAGGGTTAAATAAGATGTACACAAACCAGTTTTTCAGAGGTTAGATGAAGTGTAAGAAGTTTAAAATACTTAAGGATGAACTGTACCAACAGTACAAGGGTAAACTGAGCATAGGCGTAGACTCGGGGGGGGGGGGCGGGGGCAGCCGGGGCACGTGCCCCCAATAATTGAGATGGACTGTACATTTAATGCAACAAGTGTAGAATGAGTAACCACATGCCCCCCAATATTTTGGACAAGTTTATACCAGTGAAAATGAGTGACTCTGGAACTGTGCAAGATTAATTTATGTCTTACACAATTCACACACATAGTTAGTTACCTTATGATCAACTTTGTTGAACTTCATCAATCTTTCATGGTTGTATCGCGGATTTGCTCCATCCTTCATCTCGGTCTCTGTGTAGTTTTGTTCCCCATAGAATTTGTATCGACATCGAGTCTGAATTTAGATGAATTCAAAAACAAGAAAGTATAGGTTAAATGTAAAGAGCTGATCACTTGTATTTAAAACTCAGTGTTACAGCAATTACAAATCAATAATAAAAACAGTGAATAAAAGTCTAGGACCATAAACACATTTCACGGTGATTGCAACACCAGTCCTGGTGTAACAAACCTTAAAACTCTAGATTACTTCAGTCAGTATGAGCATGTGTCACTTTGGACACATGCCGATACTTTACTGTAAATCAGGCTTGAACCGCTGATAGTGCTGTATAAACTGATCCTAAGTTGCATGAGAAATGAAAGCTAACTTTTGATCAGTATTTATTTTGGTAACTATGTTATTGAAAGTAAAATGAAACTGTTAATAAACTTAGCTTACCCGCACAAACCTTTCTGGCAGATTAAACGCATTGCAGATTCGTATCTTGAATGCTGCTGGTTTTCCAACCTAAAATGGCACAAATTCATGAAATGTAATTACTAAATCAAAAAGTACTTCATTCCAAAGTCTTCATCAGAATTAAAATATAAACTGTGCTGCCTGCCTAACCCCTTTGAATTATGACCTGGAACCGATTTTTACCCTACCTGCCTACCGATTTTGTTTTGACTAAGTGCCTGTGAATAAGCTGGTTCCCACAACTGCTTTTGGGTACTGTAGAAATCTCGAGATTATGATTACGATTACTATCTGGCTCTGTTGCCCCCATACTCCTTGCTGCTTTGGTTAATAATTTACAAGTTCTGCAACACATGACTCACTGGTAGAGACTTGCATCATAATGTAATATTTTATATAAAGCCCACAGAGTCTCACATGCCCCGACTTTCCCTAAGTTTAAGGTAGGTATAGGTATACAACAGATTTGTTTTAATCAGAAATATCGTTGATATTGCTGACACTTGAAAAGCGGACATTGCTTTCTTGATGACAAAGAATTGCATGTCTTACATACACAAAAGCAAAGCCAAATCCCCAACACCAAGGTCAAATGGGCCACAGCATTACTACTTGGTTCAAGTTTTACAATTGTTGAGATGTTCCCTGCAGCCTAGAACTGGTAAAATGATGCTTTATGAGATACCCTGGACTTTAGTGGTAATGCAAATATATAAAGTACATTGTGATTTAAACAAGGCTGCATTACATGAAGGTTGTGTTCTTAATCAAGCTGAGCAGAATTTAACTTGGATCTACATACCATGCTTAATCATATCAGAATTCATCAGTTTGGGCACAAAACTGGAAGTTGTTATGAGGTGAAAGATGATGGCTGATTCAGTGTGACACAATAGCCAGTTAGCGTGAATGCTTGCCTAGTAACACAGACCATGGAGGTTTAAGCTTCCCCGAAGACCATTGCTGCGTAGAGACCGTGAGCAAGTCTTATGCACAACTCCTCAGCCCTATCTACTGATGCTTTGTCATTAGATAATGATGCAAAATAAATAAATAAAATTGCAGTAGAAGAGATGAGTTTTAATGCAGATACCAGATCAACAGGATCCTTGACGGCCAGTTTATCACTTTCTTTGCCGTTCTGGTTACAGGGAATGAGGTCGATCTTGAGAAAGCCGCACTGCTTAGCCCTGTAGTTCATGATGTTCAACGGTTCCTCGTCAAACGTCAGCATATGTGCCAAAAAGGCCAAGGGCAGAGAGGCCACTCCCACTGTTACATCAAGATCTGGCGGCTCCCAGAACGGGTCCTCTTCCTAGAAGGAAATTTATCCACCAGTTCAAAATTGTTATGGTTGAAACAGATCCAAGAAAATATAGCCAAATATCACTCAGAGTAACATGGATAACAAGTTAGGTCCTAGCAAAGTAGCAGTAACAACTGGTAACTTTGGGCAAAGTCCTGGTAATTGTAACAAATGGTAACTTGTGGCAAACCGGACAAACTATACCACCAATAACAGCACAGGATAACTTTTCCTGCAAACTGTACCAACAGCAACCACGCTTTATATAATCCTTTTCAGTAGGTGTACAACATCAGGATCTGTCCATAACACACTTGGTCAATGATCGTGCAGCAGTGGGCTTGACTCCACGTAACGACCCTAGGCAAGAAGTTTGCACACATGGCTCTGGGAAGTAAACAGTAAGTCCTGCCATGCACCGGTCCAGTCTTCAGGACCTTGGGATTCGTCCATTTCTGCTCAAAGGCTGAAGTGAAGGAAATGAGCACCTCCCCTATGAGACATGGTAGCATTACTTTTTTTAATCTATCTAAGTAGGCAACATTTCTGCAACAAGCACCATTCACATTTACCAAATTAGATTAACACTTTAACGATGAGCTGCATTGGTTTCCCAGTCGGTTTTGGTACACTCGTTGTTAAAGTGTGAAAAGTACAATATCATGCATATCTATGTAATACACATTGTATGTGGCAACTTGGTGTTACTGATGCTACAGTAATAGGTTAGTACTGGAATTGCTGGCCCACTCTAGGACACCACAGTACCTGGTGCCCACTCAACCCTCCATCCTTTATCAGTCAGTAAATGAGTACCCACACAAGTAGGGAGGTTTAAAACTGTATCCTGTTTTACTGGATTGCTGTAGTCAAGTTTGTGCCAGATTTGAAGGATCTTTCAACCTGAGTTCTGAGCAGCTTCTACAGAAATAGGTAAACAAGTCTGTTAACTTCATCTGCTACCTGTGTAAAGTTCTTCCCTATGAACAGCAATTAGCCATTGCAAGTAGAATGCACCTAGTACCTGTGACATTTGTGGAACTCTTCCAAGTTCCTCATACTTTTGGTACATTTCCTGCATGTAGCTGTATCGTACCAGGAATTTCGTTTTATTCCAAAGATACTCGTTTCCTGTGTTTTCGTCAGTCACCCTAACAAACAACTGCCAGAGGAACATCATTACTCTAGGATTTATTCAGCATTAACACAACTCCAGTCATTTAATTCTGTTGCTAAAAGGGCTATTTTGACATCAATGTGTGTGCATGTATGTATGTTTTTGTATGCATGTATGCAACTGTGCACATGTGTATAACTGTATGTATGTATTCATGCATGCATGCATGTATGTATGTATGTATGTATGTATCTATAAATTCATATATGTATCAAACAATTAATACAGCACTTTTGAAATACCTCTCAAACGTTTTATTTACCTCTGTTCTGCCATAGTCCAATCCTTGCAAATCTGGTGACAGCAAAAATATACGAAACTGGACGTCTTTCTCCATGTCATTTGCCATGGCCATCACATTCTGTACCACGGGCAACATGTTCATGACTTCGTTATGCAGCAAGCTATCATCTGAAAATAAGGTTTCATCACTCTAGTTATCATCACTGTCATCATCAACGCTCTTGTCATCTATGCACTTATATGTGTCATTGTCCACATCTTCAGCTGAGAACCAGGTAGAACTACTGTTACATCATCCTAATCATCATCATTGTTGATGTCAGTATCAACCTTAGCAATGCAAAATAGCACAAAAATACCACTCACAAAATTTATGCCTTTTTAATGAAAAATAGTCTGAAAATATAATTGTAAAAGTTTTGTTGTTGCTGTTAGTGTTTGTGTGTAAAATGAATGTGCACAGCTCCCACCATCCTTTATTTCGATTCCAGAGTGCTTGACAATCTCTTCCATCGCATCTTCATAGCTGAATTCCCTCAACTTTGCCTTATCCAACTTCTTTGCCTGATTTGGATTGCAGAAAATGTACAGGTTGTTGGAACCAAACCGAATTCTAAAACATTTTGTTACAGCCAATTGTCACCCAACCAGCAAACCAGCTTAATCAACAATACACTCAGTCATCAAGTAAATAGAGTTGTAAATCAGGAAACCAGGATGTTCCATAATCAGTTTCAAACTCACCTGCAAATTCAAGACTTTTCCCCCAGCTTTGACCTTTTACACTCATACTCAATCTGGCTTTAACTTAAAAGTTAAAAGTTCTTGTTCATAATAGAATAGATTCAGAAGACTTGAACCCTTCCTGAACACATCTGAAGTAAAAAAAAGTAAGAGAAATATTTGTATTTCAATTTTTTACAGATACCTGTCATTGTGATTCAGTCTGACTTGTTTTGCTATAGATTTTCCATTGTGTAGAACTGCTCCATATTTTGGAACGAGCAAAACTTCGTCTTTGCTCGTATTGTCAATCACTGCATGTTCGCTTACGATTCCAGGTCCTCTCAACAGTATATCCACTTGGACTTCTTTTCCATTTCCAATTGTGGTCTTTTGACCTATAAACAAATATTCCCATCTTCCTGGAACAACTTGTGAGTGAAGAGCCAAAATTTATCAACAGACCATTATTCTCACGGTTATGCAGGTACCCTGGGACATGGTTATGCTCACCCGCTAGGATACCTCGGGTTCAGAGTCTGTCCTTCCACCATGCCCACACGATGCCCACACTGAACCCCTATTCCCATTTGAGACCCTTGTGGACCCATGTGGTCCCACTCAACATTCATGTTCTTTGGACCCAAATAATTACCATGATGCATACGTTGAAGGAAAATCGTATCGTAAGGTCGCACTTCTCTAGACCTGTTCTATAGCAATACTTTACTGCCTTAGAAAGGTTCTTAATAGGCACTGAATATATAACCAAGTACATACGCACACTCGTGATCCTGAGTGGCCGAGTGGGTTTGTAGCTCGCTAGCCACGCCGGCGGCCCGGGTTCGATTCCCGGTCGGTCGGTTTCTCAGAGATTAATTTCTCGGATCTTTACTGCGGGTGGCTCGGTCGCAATATAAACGTGGAGTACGAGGTTGTACTCTGCCTCCGACACTGATCATCTTCGATATGAAAAAGTGTCGTTAAGCCGATATACATCACACTCGTGATCAAGTCACAAGGCTTTCCGTGGCCTTGTACATCGTAATGTAATAATTTAAACTTATATACCGGTAGTGCCATTTGAGGATGAACTGCATGCACCCATGCATTCTACATGCACTTTATCCTACCAGAAAAGATCCAGCTGTCTGGTTCCCTGCTAATGATTGAGGTCTATATTCCACTGGTTCAAATCTTGAGTATAGGCATTATACAAATCTTGCCACTGGAATATAATTTTCATCAACTGGCTCATTTGTGTGAGCTGTACAGTGTACACTTTCCATCTATACATGATGCTGATTTCGGTATATTGCTTTGCAAATCGACAACAGTTATTGATAAGACAATATTTTACAAATAGACGAAGCATTTATAATAATAAGTAATAACGACCACAATAATAACAATCTTTCAACTATCCACTCATACTTTTGAATTATGATCCTTAATTCGATTGATATATACTCCGGTAGGTCAAACTCATTAAAATTAATATTTGCAACATACTTTAAAAGGACCATTTGGAACATTCTCTTGAATCAGTCAAAGTTTTGACCCATCCCTCTCTATCTGATAGTGTTTTAAGGGTCTTACTGATTGGACAGAGGTAATAAAGTTTTCCATTGAGAGCGGGATCTTCGTTGAGATTACTGAGGTGTGGAATTCTTTTCTGAGCTTCTTGTTCCTCGCGTTCTTTGGCTGCTCTTTCCTGTTTAATTCAGTTGATAAAATTACAGTTTTAACAAAACGTTAACTAAACAATGATTAAATTCTCAGAAAGTAATGTCAACCACTACTGCTTTAGAAATGTTGAGTTTATGATTACGATTAATTGCTGTCACAATGTAACTCTAATTATTTTCTTTAATACACAAAGCCAAATCATTCTTCTAAGATGTCCAGTTAATTCAGGGCATAACTGTTCAGGGCAGTATGTATACCTTCCCAAAATTTGCCAATTATGAATGCTTGCCCTAAACTGACCCCTGCCTACTGATAACTCTTTTATCACTACCCCTCTGATCCTGCTATTTCTTCACCCTACCCTATCTTTAGAAACCTAAAGAAATCTTTGGAAGCAGTCAAGCTGCAACGAGGTTATGCAA
The DNA here is from genome assembly GCA_963556255.1 of Allolobophora icterica. Taxonomy (NCBI): domain Eukaryota; kingdom Metazoa; phylum Annelida; class Clitellata; order Crassiclitellata; family Lumbricidae; genus Allolobophora; species Allolobophora icterica. The sequence goes on along the minus strand of OY744612.1, from coordinate 36,121,210 downwards.
AAGAAATTCAAGAGCAACACTTTAAGCAATAAGCTTCAAAGATTTCACCTTTGTTGCCATCAATGACTTCAGAAATCTAAGATCTTGGCTCGTTTTTAATCTTTTAGATATTGCAACATTTTTTCCAGTTACAAACAGCAATAATTCAAAACTTCTAGATCAAATCAGCACAGCATTTATTGTCAACATTGTTGCCATTATTGATAATTTTAATCTAGGTGTTCCAGAATAATGACAAAATGGCTAGGCTTACTTCCAACTCTCGTCTAGCCTCGGCCAGTCTCTTTTGTAAAGCCGATTCCATATCTTTCATCTGCTCTTTGTAGCGTTGAATCTAAACAGATAAATTTTAAAGTCAACAGGTGTCACATAAATATAAATTCAGTGGAAATTCCTATCAGGTCATAATTAATTTCCTTCACCTGCTATGCAGTTGAATTCAGAACTAACCAACAAGCTCAAATTGAATAGCATATGTCTGGTGTGATATAAAGTAAACTAGTATAAAATGGAGATGCAGAATAGTAATGCAGGACGGATGAAATCATGATGGAGGTTGCAACAGAAGTGTAACTGGGTGGCAGTGGTGTGACAATCCACTGATGATTTCATTCTCTGTATAGATTAACATGCGGTTACTAATTGAATTAACACCAATCTAATTGGTTCATCAATCTGGGAAATCCCCTCAGAATAAAGATGATACCACATACTTAAAACTTACAATTTGGATCTTTCCGGTTTTGCCAAAAGGATTAATGGGTTAGTTGCCATGGGCATTGTACATTTACACACAAAAATTCGGTGTTCTTAACAATTATAAAACTAGACTGGTTTACAATTTATTACAAAATGTTAACCTCTTCTTCTTGTTCTTCTTTCATCTTTTGTATCTCTAAAATAAATTGGCAAGAGCAATGAAAAAGTATTTAAAATGCAACAATAATACTAACAATAAACTATGTAAACATTCTTGATAGCAAAATTACAGCAAAAAACTTTGCTTTTCGGTGCAGAAATCTGAAAAAACTTGTTACATTAAATAAAATATTCTGTTGTCGATGTTCATAGAACACTTTTAAACACAAAAATTAGAGATACAATACATCAAAATATCCCTGCTTATCATGAAAGTATGCTACTTAACAGAAAATTAATAACTAAATGATTCTCAGTGTCATAAAAACCGTTGAGTAGGCAACAGACCTTCTAGTGTGTACCCCATTGATCCTCCAGTTAACTTGGCATTTTCCAGTTCCTTGAGGAGCCTCTGTTTCTCAGCAATCAGTTCCTGGATCATCTTGTCCGTCTCAACTTGGTTTACTCTAGCATCCGTGCGAATCTCTTTCACACGATCCGCTGCAACACACAAGAGAAACAATTCAGACTGTGCTACATATTTCTAAGTCATTTCACTACAAACCATGTTTACTGAAGCCACTAAACATTCTGCCTAGTCACTTCTATTAACAGCCTATTAACAGCTCAACTTTTATATGTATAAAAGCAGCTCAGTGCCTTTTAGAACTCCTCAAACCTATCTTAGGAGGATAGTAACTAGACATGGCGCCTAGTCACTTCTGTTAACAGCCAGACTTCAAGAGGCGCTATAGAAATATCTGGAATAAATAAAAAAATAAAATTCACAGATCAACTTTTATATGTAATTGTTATTTCACCTGATATGTCAGAATTCAAAACCAAGATACTCAAACCGAAAGCACTGAAATACCGTACAGGAAATCAGAACCCATGAGATTAAAGGCAGTGCTTCAGATGTGCATTCTACCCAGTAACTTTCAAAGCATTTTAATTTATGTTAAACTTTACCTGTCTTGACATCAGGTAATAAGAATCAGGTAATGAAATATAGTCAGCCAATTGGAAAGTACTCACCATAGCGAAGAGTTGATAAAGTCTGATCATAGTTCTCAGCATCAGGACTGATAGCAGCAATCTATGAAACAACAGGATCCATAATATGATACATATGTACACACATTTATTTATTTAATTTTTTAAATATGTAATGCGCGCGTGGTCGCACCGAAATGTGAATCCGACGCACGGAAATGTGAATCTGGACATTTCTATAGAACCTTTTTATGAACTACTCACAAGCACTATTACGCGACATGCTACATGGATGTAATGTTCAGTTAATGTCTTGTTTTATCACAAATGAGTAGAGTAGGCCCAATTGATGATGAACCGGAACATTGTAAGATTACCATGCCCATGAACACATGCGCGCAATAAGCACCGATGAAAACTTCCTCAAGTTGGTACTCCCCATACAATTAATATAGTTCATTATCTGGTTTACAGTGTATATAGTTCAAATGCTTTATTGCAAGTAATTGCATAACTTTGTACACGTTACTATGATTGCTTTTACTGTAATTTATTTAATAATTTGTGATATACCATAATTGTTTTGCTGTTTCCACCAAGAGCATTCTTTAATAGCTTGGTCAAAATGGAATCCCTGTAAGGAACTGTGGTAAAGACATGTTAAGAAATTAATTACAACAATATCACTCTGTATGATCACTGATGTGATGATAACAATGACTGTGATGACAATGGTGACCGTGGAGGTCAGAGCACGAAACGATCACAGGCACAATGACATCACAGTAACTATGATTAACAATAACAGAACATTGTGGAATGAATTGCCATCATTATTTCTCACTACTGCTCTTTGTAGTTACTGGAATTACAGCTAAACTTTTAATGACATTTAGGTCATACAAAATTCAAACTCACCGAGCAGTCTAGCATATCACAAATTTGAGATCTGACACAGCTTGTGAGCATGTAACATTAAGGACCCACATTTAACGAAAACAAACTTTCATAACATTATCAACTTCTCACTCCCTCCACAGACCTGGAGCAGTGGCTTTCAATTTCTTGGAAGAAATTTCCACAAGAGCTAAAACAAACAAACATTTCTTCAAGAATTCTGAGATTCATATAATCTATGCTCCATAAAAAACCGACAATACATCAAATGTGAAATGCATAAGATTCTTCTGTATACACTTGGAAAGTTTAAAAATGTTAAGAATTGTAACATCTCTATTTTAATAGAGCTATAATGTCACTGACAATCATGAAGCTCCAATCAGTGGCACTAAGCCATAGTGCACAGAATACTTGCTATTGTTCCGAACACACACACTGCTTTAAGGAAGTTAACCTCACACTATGTTACAATGCTTATTATCACCATTATTGTGAAAATTCAACATCACCAGTGCAGGGAGATAGATAATGGTATTACTCTTGCATGAAAAACATAAGCTCTTGAAAGATGTGGTTTGATACCTGCAAGCCCCTCTAGGTTGACTCAGCCTTCCACTCCCTAAGGGCAGCAGTAAAATGAATGGGCGCCTAACAGGCCGCCAAGACGTGTGTTCAATAAGATCTTGATAATTGTACCGTCATGTTTCAATGCAACTTACTGTGGTTTGTCAGTGAGCTTGTGAATAAACACGAATATATTATTATTATCATCAGCATTATCATTCATCATCAGTTTTTCATCACTCATCATTATCAGTTACCATCATCGTCATCGTAATCATCATCGCTGTTGGCATCCTTGCTAAGTTTTCCACATGTAATGTTGATGCTTACTGTGTATGACAAGGCCAAGAGTTGTGAGTGACTTATTGATGTTCGTGGCTTCTTTAAATCTGTCACCAGTCGACTCCGTCTGCTTCTGACGTTCACTAAAATTTATCAAAACCAGTTGATGCAAAGACGTCTTCAGCCATCCAAACCAGAAACAAAGCATGGACAGGAAGAACAAAATGAAAATACCAGTGGAATGAATCACATGAATAGACAGCATTTAAATTAAGACAAACTCCATTGATTTATGGAACCAGATGTTGCCATACAGCACCTCATGATGGCAAATATACGACGTATTCTCATAAAATTGTGCAAAACTTCACTGTTGCACAAGTCAGGTATCCTATTTCAGTCTTCTCCAATGTCATTTTAAGCGTTAAGTGTCTAAAAATTAATGTACTTGTATATCACATGCAGAATACTGCCTTGCATTTTGTGCATTAGTTTTCAAACTTAATGCATACCATGAGGAAAAGTTTTTCATTGGGTTTTTATTAGATAACAAACCTTCCAGCAAGATCAACCAGGTTTATGATAGACTGAATGGATTTCTTGTCCTTTTTGTAGTTCTGAGTGAAATTTATCGCCACAATTGTGTGGGCTCGACTGAAAAGGAAAAAATCCATATTAAAATGTCATTGACACTTAATAACATTTCACTCCTTATTCCAATGTCTGTTAAGCTGATGAATTAACTGGCTAACCACCTGATTAATGGACAAACTGACTAACAAGGGGCTTGCCTCGTCTAGTTTAGCAGCATCAATGTTGCCAATGGCTTCATGCCTGAATAGATATTTCTTGAAATGGCACTTTGTAATGTTATTATATCTTGCATTTATTTATATCACATTAAATGTTCAAGGATGTTTAATTCAAATCAACAGACCAGTCTTTTTGTCTGCAGGTTAGTTCATCTGGCTACTGTTCTATTTTAGAGTGTTTGTGCAAGCCAGTATGTCTTCCAGTTTACCCAGCAGTCTCTTTGTCTATCTACCACTGATCCCCAATATGTCTACCAGTCTACCCAGCAGTCTCTTTGTTCGTCTACCACTGATCCCCAATATGTCTACCAGTCTACCCAACAGTCTCTTTGTTCGTCTGCCACTGATACCCAGTATGTCTACCAGTCTACCCAGCAGTCTCTTTGTTCGTCTGCCACTGATACCCAGTATGTCTACCAGTCTACCCAGCAGTCTCTTTGTTCGTCTGCCACTGATACCCAGTATGTCTACCAGTCTACCCACCTGCTTGTTTCATTCATCTTTGTGGCTGCAATCGAACGCTTCTTGTTGCCCTCCTTGATTCGCTGCTGGATGTCATCATAGCTTCCTACCGCCACCGAACTCAATGCAACGACTAAAACATAAATGATAACAACTACACAAAAATGCAACACATCAGCTTTTCAGCTTAAAATCAGCATAAATTTAAACAAGAAAAGTATATAATTCATTCATATTGCAGAGCTACAGCATTAATAATATTCAGCTATTTTTGGTCACTAACAACTACAAATAAACATAATTTTCAGAATCACATGGACTCAAATTTCTGAACCAGTACTGCAGGATTTCAAGTGATCGTCGGATAAAGACGTAAAGGTGGCAACACACTTGTACACAAATCTCCATCGAAACTCCTCAGAAGTGTGATCCCAAGATCAACGGATACCAGAGCAATTCAATAACAAAAGATATTTCTGATCTCCCACTTGCACTGTTACAGACTACTTTACAAATAGAATACTTAATCAGAGAATAATTATCCACAGAATTGCATAACCTTATGCCAAAACTGCAATCCAGCTTCAGAAAGGCCCATTCAACAGAAACGATCTAAAATGGCGCGTTACAGCACGTTTGTGAGGTTCTTGAAATGCGCTATCTAAGTGTTCAGATACATACATACATACAGAATACTTAACAAAAGTATACTTAACCATAAAATCCACGCTGTGGGTTCTCTCTCACTTCAAGACCCTCCTGTGGTCCAAATCGTTTCCCCAAGAGGTCATGTACTCTTTCATTGTAAATTTCCAACATGCTGAATGTTACCTAAATAGTGTCCATATAAATAATATTGCAAAACATGTAATTTATTTTATTTTATTTTTCCTTTAAATTTTCTTTGTTAATTTATATTTTTCTTCTATCACAACAACTAACAATTCTCTCTTTCTCTTGTTTTGAATCTATTTAACACAAGGAGAGAATTGACAAAGTTATAATCTTAAAGTAGTCAGATAGGAAATGATGTATCAGTACAGCTATCCCAGTCATGAGCTTTCTTGTCTTGTCTATAGTCATGTTTACTCCAAAGGTTCCCCACACCATCAAGTACCTATCTGCAATCATTGCGGTCTTCTTATTTAATCATTAATTTAATCATTAAGCAACAGATATGTGAATAAAAGTTAATGGGAAAATTGTTCCAAAAGGACAGTTCAATAAAAGTGGTTTATGAAATCATCAGAGGTCTTATAGTTTGTTCAATTCTGTTGTATTTATTGGTGCTCAAAAATACTCAAGAAACACCCCAGCACTCATTTATGATAGGATACTTCCAATTAGACGTTAATCACTGTACATAATCCCAACCTCATACGTAACATCTTTGCTCTTCTTCTGCTCAATTACGTCAAAAAGATTTTCACAGGTTCGAGGTACCAAGCCTACAAGAAACCCAGCAATGACAGTGCTATATAAATGATTTATTACATTATGTTACAGCTCCATACACAGATTATTTTACATGCAAGTGTGCACTTATGTCACTGCAGCAAAGGAAAGGTTATCATGCATTGTTACCCATACCTTAGCAATTGTAATTAGTAACTTCTGTCGAGCCAGAGTCTAACGCACGGAGCATCAACCTGTGTGTGATACCATGGCTAACTGATTAAGCACTCACCTCGTTAGGCAAGTTTCAAGTTGCCCTCAGCCAGCCACTGAGTAGGCCCAGAGACCTTGGGCAAATCCCTAAAGCATAATTGGATCGTTCCATTAACTGTTCGTTTTGGTGGATAATGGTGCTATGCATGATTGCACGTGAAAGAATTAAATCCAAATCATAAGACATTTCTGCTTTCCCATTCTGACCTTTGTTGGCATCATTTCCCATTATGGAATAAGACTTTCCACTCCCTGTCTGTCCATATGCAAACAATGAACAGTTGTAACCTTTCCAGGCATTATCCAGCATTCCTTTGCCAAGCTCATTGAACACTCTCTCCTGAAATAAAAAACCAACATTAGTTCAGTTCACTTTATAGCATGTTTACCAGACTTTAATCATTGAATATCATCCAGTGTAAGAAATTACATGACCCATTCTTATAATGAGAACACCCTTCAATCTAACCACACAGTTCCTACAGGCCCCAAAAGAACAATACTGGTAGTCTTTATATCTTTTTAATTAAAAAAAATAGATAATATTCAAATTTTGAGCCAGAAGTACAGAGAATTAATTTCCAACAATGACCATAAATGACCCAGAAATTACACAAAACATTTTAAGATCTTGCAGAAGTTCTTTCTGGGTGATAGTTCAATAGTGGTCCTATTGCATTTACACAGATTTACAACATATAGACATCCCGAGTTACAAACAAACTTTTCAATGACCAGAAATTATTATCAACTTTGCAAGCAATGTTTCTGGGCATTAGCTAAATGGTAGTCTCATTGCATTTTACACAGATACAATATAGTTCTAACGAGTTACAAATAAACTCTGCAATAATTATAATATTCTCAACCTGATCAGAATATTTCTTTTTTGCACTCTCGTAGTAGCCATCATCGCGTCTTCGGAAACAATCGTGGGACCAGTAGGAATAATCAAAGCTGAAGGTCTTTGGTGGCTCCTTCAACTGCTGTGGATTTAAAATTGTTGTGGAATGATCATTCATCGATATAATCAACTTTGCCTTACGATCCTTCTCTCGATCACTCTTTGAATCATGTTAAGGTTTTAACTCATAGTGTGTAAGCCAACACACAGATATATACATTAACTGTTTATTCATATAACCATAAGTGCATAATACACATTGCATATAACAATACACACTGTATATACTGACACACACACAAACACTCACACACACCCACACACACGCACACACACACACAGCTGCAAAGCTAACTAAATCATGCAAGCTTCAAAATAATTAAGTTTTCTACATGAGGTCATCCAGGATACAAAGGGGCGAACTCTAACGGCCACTTTAATGTTGTCGCCTGTGGTTGCCAATGTTGTCTTTGAAGCCATCATCAAAATCTAACAACATAAATCACAGTACACTTGTAGCAGTAACATTTATGTATGTACACACATGCATTAATACGCATGTCTTAATATGCATGTATGTAGGTATTTGTATAACACCATTCATGAAATTCTTGAAGATGCTCCTTGCTTGCCTAGATATGGTAAGGTTGACTAAACTCAAGTTCACCTTCAGTGGATAATTAAACAACAGGAAATTCTCCACTGGCAAGCATTTGCACACATGTAGAACCATATAGTGTATGACAAACTTAATTCCCTTAACACACACACATACATACATACATAAACACACACACACACACACACACACACACACACACACACACACACACACACACACACACACACACACACACACACACACACACACACACACACACACACACACACACACACACACACACACACACACACACACACACACACACACACACACATAACTGACTCATGACAGGCTCAGATCTCTGAGTCTGTGCTGCGATGAAGATGAGGAGTGACAACATCATACAAGTAAGACTGCTGGAGACAGCCATAATGTGTTGTTAGCACACGGTTAAGCTCACCCATTGAGATACTCTGTCCTGTCAACATGCCCACATGATGCCCATACTGAACCCATAGTCCCATTTGAGACCCTTGTGAGACCCATGTGGTCCCATTTAACATACATGGGCATGCTCACAGTGCCAGAGGTAGTTAAAGTTCACTATCCAATATTCTGATACATATCTGATTCATACAACAAGTAATTAAGCAAATAAACATGTAGGTAAGCAAATAATTATTTATCTATATGGCTATTTATTTACCAGATAGTACTTTTTAAAGAATCTCACACAGGTGTTACTACAAGAAAATAAGTAATTAAGTCATCAAGTGAACTAGCAATAATATATTATGGAAGAAGTACAAGCAAACATAATCACTTAGCAAGTAGGCCTACAAGTAAATAGGTTAAACTGTAATTAAACGATAGGCCTGTCCAAAACTTCCCTAATTAATTCCATAATCCAGATACATATTTCATTTATTGAACAGCTTTCCTTAATCCTCATACATGTATCGAGCAAACCCATTTGCCTCTGAGGTGAACGAAGGCGTGTGAGGGCGGGGTGTTCTTTGGGTTCAAGCAATTAGGCCTACTGTGATGCACACGTTTATGAATCACATTTTGCAAAATTTAGAATATGTTGCAGAAATCACTGAAAATGAATTATTTATACCTCGCACGATTTCCGATGTTTCGACGAGTCAAGTAGACGTACCAATGTAACCAATCTCACGTTGCGAGATCAAATTCCTATATATCTCGTCGCTAAAAGGCATAAGCAGTTAAAATGCTATTTACTATAATATCCTAAAATTGTATGTTTAGCTAAAGCACATTTAAAATCAAGATTTTCTAATTATCAGAGTTCAGACGGAAGAATCTCCATGGCACGCTGTAAACAACGCTGGGCCAAAAATGTGCTGGGCATCAATTGATTTCCCACGGTGTACATGCCACAGAGGAAGAAACCTTTGCATTTTGACCACTGCTCCTAAGACGAAGGTACACCATTGATTGGCAAGCACGCAATCTAGGCTCATTATCGTCTCCCACAAATTAATCGTAAACTCGAAAAATGTTTAACGCGCTACTTCTAATTGATAAAAACTAGGCGCAGGGCACCAGCTTATGGCTGGAGTTATATGTTGCATCATTATAATAATAATAATCTTTCATTTTATAAAACAATGGTTGCACAGAGAAAAAACAAGGAAGTATATCGCATGAATAAAACCTGCATACTACATGGTTTAAAATTGCCAGTTCGCTAAAAAAAAACGTATACATGCATATTTGAACGGACAAAATGAATTTATGTCATCTGTATGACTGTATCAAGTTTACTTATTTTAACCATCGCATGCGCTAGTAGCCTGTTCTCGAGGTGGTTTAGTTCGAGAATTTGAGCATTAATTAGTTTTGAGCATTCGTCATCTAAAATCGATTTTATTGTATATAGGCGACACTATACTAAGCGGGATCTCAGTCCCTACAGATGTTCCCTTTTGTGTTTCTTTTATGTATACTGCGTCGTATCACAGTATAAATAAGTACAATTATTTATACTGTGGTCGTATGACGTTCTCGTTTGGAAAAATAAATGAAATGAATTACTTAATTTCAATTAAGATTACTTACTTACTGTCTGTTATTACTAATTAACATTAAACTTCCCAAGACTAATTAAACTCTGCCACTGGGTCATAGTGTCAGATAGTGGCAGACTGGCAGTCCAAAGCTTGGAAAGGAGCAAGGACTTTCTATGGGAAAGGAGTAGGGCGTCGTACAACGGCCCTGGTATAAGTCATAAGATGTCGTTAAACATTGAAACTGCCAAGAGTAATAACAAGAAGTTCCGGTAAGGTGGGTGAGCGATGATAGAGGGTTATGGAGTTAATGAAGTGAGTGTCGGCTTCAAGCTGTTTTTGTTTCTGTTACTGATATATTTATTGTAGACTAGGAAAATGTTGGACTGTAATCTTACACTTCCACCGGCAAGTGACGACGATATCACGTGTGTCTACGAAAAGTTGAATGGTGCGTATTCTTCTAGTTAAATAAACGTGAATGGAAACTCGTGCGGATAGTGTTGTAAAATGGTCGCTGAGTTAATTTTTGCATGGATCCATTATAAATTGTCATCTTTGTGGGAGCAAATATAGTATACGAAAATGCATACTTTTTGTTATGTGTGTGCATCCTAACTTTTTATTAACTACTTTGGTGACAAGATATCCATTACCAGACTGAAATTCAATGGTATTCCAGTATCAAATTGGTTAAATTTCATCTCCTGATCGCCGTTCACCTTCTCTTGATTCCTGTACTCCCGCAACTCTAGGTGAACTTCGGTCACTTGTTTTCTTATATCCTGACAGACAGTGCCTGCTATATGCAATTCCAACTCCTCTCCGAAAAAACTGCTTTGATGAGTTTGGTACCACCATCTTGGCATTAATGAATTGGTTGCTTGCTGATAGAAGCTTCCCCTGATGTATCTCCAATGCATTGGTCTATTCTCTACTGAAGAAAGAATCTTTGTATGCTGACACTGTCAAACTATCGGCCAATCTCAAATTAAAATTTATTTTGCAACTTCTTGAACGTTTTGCTAAATGTCGATTAGAGGCTCACCTGTCATCAAATTCTTTACTTCTCCCTTTTCAATAATGAGCATGTCACAAATTCCACTCGTTGAATACTGCTTTTCTCTCTGTTCACAGTGATGTTATCCGCTCCACGGACAAGCAATTGCTTTTCTTGACTTATCTGCCACCTTCAACACTGTCGATGGGGTCAACCCGAATCCCCGAAACCTGAATCCCCGAAAACAGTTTTATAGAAAGCGGCCGAACTCTCGAAAACTATTCAAAGTTAATTTGTAAACTCGTGCATGACATAGACCTAGCGTGGCCTTGATGTATCTCGATATACTGCCTATTCACCTGTTTATTTCTAATTTTAGTCTAAAATTGATTTCGGGAATCCGGCTGAAATTTGTTTCGGGGATTCGGGCCAGACCCCTGTCGATCATGCTATCAGTGATGGCAGTCAACTCTACATTTTCTTACTTATTAAAGTTTTGCTTATGATAGTCCATCTCTTTGCGTTTAGCATTCTAATTTCTCTTGCAGTCTTGAGTGTTCATGTTGTTTAAAAAGTATGGAAGCTGCAACCTGCTGTTCCTCAGCATTACCAAAGATGTTTCACAATAATATGCATATTTTTTAGCAGAACAGCTACAGTCTAATCTTAAATTATTTCTGTTTCAAGATTGTGAATTTTCTTTTAACTTATTGAGTAATATCATACAGAACAGATTTGAAATCAATATTATGCAGACTTTAAAGTATGGACAAATGCTTTGATTTATATATCATCAAAATGCTTGGATTTAGCTAAGTACTGCTACAAATTCTTTGTTGAAAAGTTTGCGTTCAAAGTTAAGTCTCAGCACTTCACGAGAAGCACTGCATGCAGATGCCATCTCAGATTACTAGAGAAAGCGGAGTGCTGCATGCTAGTGTAAGAACTATCATATAAGTAAGTAAATAATTAGTAAGCGTTTTCCATGATGTATATTTTCTTTTAAAAATTGATGTATCTTACTTGTAATTCATGTATTTGTTATAGCACTGACACATGTTAAGATTGAGCCAGTAGGACGCTGGTTTGAATCTTACTGCTCAAGACGACACCACAAGCAGACACTGTCTGGCGGTTCTCAGGTGTCCAGCAGTTCTGAAGAAGGAAGCCAAGATCTCAGTCCAGATGATGAAGAAGACAACAATCTTATGCTTACACTTGACCCCAAAGACTGGAAGGTTTTGGCAGCTAATTTTATTATTAATTAACCTTTCATTTATCAAATGTTACAGGTGTTCTACTAAAAGCTCCTGCTATATAAGCCCAATTGCTTAAGTGATTTTGCTAGTTACTAGATGTGGGCATCAATTCAAATTTATGTAAAAATTTAAGTTCCAGTAAAATTTTAAATGTTTCCTTGTAGATACTATTTAGTGATAAATTGAAATTAAAATTTAATCTGATGTTTGTAGGTTTCATTGTACTGTAATCATGACATTTAAAATTATAATATCAGTACAGTGCAGTACCATTTACAAGCAATTCCACTCAATGTGCGATTTTGCCATGTCTTTCGGTGTAACCTATTAAACATGCAAGATGTATTAATGCGTGATACAGGAACTTGATGTGTATCATTACATGGTAGAAGTTTTGTAAGGCAATACACATACTATATACATCAGCTTGGACATCTGATCTCTGTTGTGCCAATCTTTGGTGGGAATAAAGGCACTATCACTTGTATAGTTCTTAGATACGCTGTTACATTTCTTCATTCCCGAAAAGCTATACAGGGACCACGCTTAGTAGCAGCTATAACCCAGGTACTTATGGTACTTGTGCTGGTGCCTGCCATAGCCAGGCTAGTTAACATGAGCAGGAGCTTGCTGTCTCTGTCATGGCGACCACACCTGTGTACAGGTACGCCAGGCAGTCCATTGAGGCTGAAATTGGTAATGTCGTTTATGATTGTGTTTGAATACAATATTTGTAAATGTTTCTGTATTTTAGGACCAGGATCATTATGCTGTGTTGGGCATTAGTAAGCAGCGCTATGCAGCAACAGATGAACAAATCAAAAGAGCCTGTTAGTAAATTGTTTTAACCTATTTGCCATGTCGTTAGTTACTCGGGAGAGAATTTTAGGGAATTTTGGAAGGAATGTTTAAGGATTACTTTTAGAGAAGTAGCTGCTGGTGAGAATGACTGTGATTATGCCTGCTCTTGCATAATAAAAAACAAAACTGTTGAATGGTTTGCAAATTCTAAAGGCATTTAATAATTTCATATTGAAGATGTCCAAATTCATTTATTGTAAGGATTTGTTCCAAGGGTGAATAATTAATACCAAGTGAAAGCCTTGAGAAAACGTGAAAAAGAAAATAGTTGTTGTGAGTTTTTTGGATCAACGGACACAGAAAAGTTTCCATTCACATATCCTTGTTTTATGTGTTATGTCTGTTCACTTGTTGCATCAACCTCTTTTCACTCTAATTACAATAATGATAATAATAATAATCATGTTTTTTGACAGGCCCACTGACAAACCACAGTAACTAACATCTGACAACTGCATTGCCAATTCTCTGTCTCTAAGTTATCCTATGAGTTATGTTGATCTTGTTCTGTTGTCATGCATCTTGTAATCTTTTTCAATGTTTCCTTGTAGATAAAAAGAAGGTGCTGAAGCATCATCCGGACAAACGGCGGGCGGCGGGAATTCCAGTAAAGGAGGGAGAAGAGGACTACTTCACTTGTATTACTAGAGGTAAAATATTAGATGATTTTCACCTATCTTATTAACAATATTGATTTTCTCACTTGTTTTATATAAAGCAGCGGTTTTCAAATGGTGACAGTACGTGTACTACTAGTGGTGCACCAGGTGTCGCTAAGTGGTACACCAGGTGTCGCTAAGTGTTACCAAAAAAATTAAAATTTTCTATGAATTTATGCACATCTTTCTTTGATTAGCTATTGACTATCGAAGTCACTGTTCTACATCCGCCATGTGCTTCTTTTTCTTTATAGTTTCTATGAATTTATGCCCTTTCTTTCTTTAATTGCAAGGGGACTTTGCGCTTGCCTGTTGTTTTTGATCTGACCTTTGCTGTTGGTACACCAACATTCGATTTCTTTTACCTGGTGGTACAATAAAAACAGTGTGAAAACCGCTGATCTTAAGTAAAGTATCAATGTCAAATTGATAGGTCAGTCAGCCTGTTGAGGCAGAGAGGCACAACTTATACAGGAATGATGCCAAAAGCTACAGCATGGCATTTTGTTCCCAGTTTTGTCTTTTCTGACTTGAGCCTTATCAAAATCAGCAGCAGTTTGTACCTTGTTGATACTCAGTTTTGATAATTTTTCAGCTTACGAAATTCTTGGAAATGTTCAAAAGCGTCGATCCTATGATAGCGTCGACCCTGAATTTAGCGACTCTATTCCATCCGTCAGTGCAGAAACAAAGGCTAATTTCTATCAGGTCTTTGGCCCCGTCTTTGAAAGAAACTCCAGGTAAAAACTGGTTAATTACAAATATTCCTTGTTGTCTATGCATGCCTTTAATTATGCATACTTAATTATGAGTCACAATCATATCATGAAAAAATCACTGCTGAATATTGTTAAGTGATATGTTATTTCTGTACTTGATTACATTATATATATATATTCAGTGCTTTTTTTAGCCGGAACGCGCCATTATGGCGTTCCGGCACCTTTTTTCAGCTACTAAAAATAATTTATTTATTTTAATAATAAAAACAATAATTCAGTTAGTTTAATTTAATTTCAGTGTTGTGAACTGTTTTCAGTGTTTATTGAGACGCCCCCCAATCCCGTTTTTCTCGGAATTTTAGCCCTTCTACAATTGTTCAGTTCCGGAACCTATTGTTCTGTTCCAGAACCTTTTTATCTAGAAAAAAAGCACTGTATATATTTATATATACATATATATATTTATATAATATATATATTACCTTGTTTACTGTGATGATGTTATGTAATGTAATGTAGTATAAAAATTTGTAAAGTGCTCCTCGCAGCAGAGCTATTCAGAAGCGCTCTCAACGTGCTAGGCTCATGTAAAAAGAAAAGTTTTTAAGCATTTACTTGAAGCATTTAATTGAATCTTATTGAAGTTGAGGTAAATTGTTTTAGTTCTCTTGTGGTTTATTATTCTTTCTCTGTGATATTTGAACTTCAGGTGGTCAATCAAGAAGAAGGTACCTCAGTTGGGTGATGATAGCACATCTTTTGAAGATGTCAATCGTTTTTATGCATTCTGGTAATTTATGTTTTTTCATGCCATTTCTTTGCATCGTAGTTTAGTTTTATTTTATGTATTCTGGTAATTTATTTTAAACTGGCTCTTAAAATTCCGACTTGATGACATCAAAGCTAACATCTTGGATGGCAGTATATGGTGGGGGACATGGTGGTGTAGCGATATGTTCTGTGCCTTGTAACCAGAGGGTCGCAGGTTCGAATCTACCTCAAGCCACTGCATAGCGACCTAGTACCTTCGATGTTCTGTCTTATGGTCATGTGTACTTCTGAACTTTATGAAGGAGGGCAATATCAAAATACAGTTGTACTGTATTGTATATGAAGTTAGGATATTGCTTAGTCTGAAAAACATAGTATGCATTGATCTCGGAGTTGAGTTATTTCTTCTGTTGAGCTTTTTATCACTGATTTTTTATTGTTAAAAAAACAAAGTTTAAAAGTTATTGTGTGACCTCCAATGAACAACTTCAAAAATGCTTTCAGATGCAGGTCTGATCCACAAGTATGCGTCAGATGGTTGTTGTGCTGTTTTATCACTCACCAGTTAGCAGTTTTAATAACATAGTTTTCTCAATAAATACCAGATGGCAAAATCATCAATTAAAAGTTGTATACCAGACGGCAAAATCATCAATTAAAAGTTGTATACCAGATGGCAAAATCATCAATTAATAGTTTAAAGTGTAAGTTTCTGATTCTGTGCAGTTTATAGACTTCGTTTTGCGATTCTATGTGTGTCTCAAGTTGATTTAGTGATAGGAATTCATTTTACATAATTTTAACTCAAATTGAGAAATTAAATGTTTTGTATAAATGATTTCTCTTAGAGTTTGAAGCATTTAAACAATTATTTTTAAAATAAAGCTCTATTTTGTTGTTTTTGATTTCTCAAAACTCTTAATTTTTTAGTTGCTTTTTTCCTGTTTTAGGTATGACTTTGAGTCATGGAGGGAGTATTCATATTTAGACGAAGAAGAGAAAGAGAAGGGTGAAAAGTGAGTCTTATGTCACAGTATTTCACATGTTTCTCCGTCTTAACACTTCCCTCTTTGTTGACCCAAGTATTTATTTCTTATGTTTAATGGCAAGCATCAGTGTGCATTACAGACCTACATGTGCCTACATGTACATACATACATACATTCAGCACCGTTAACAGACCTACATGTAGGCACTTATATCCGTACATACTTACAGCAACGTTATTACGAGAAGTACGAACTCAAACCGTCTGCATTACAAGTTGGACACTTCACTGGCTACCATGTCAAGTAATATTTCCATGGCAGTGACCTATGAAGTTGTATCTAATGTTTGTGGTAAGTGGGAGTTCAAATTTGGCAATTCTATAATCTGTTACTTCTGAAGAAATGAGTGAACAATTAAAATACCAGTTAGAAATAAAGAATTAGGCATTTGCTTTTGTTTTTCAAATGATTTTGCTGTCAAGGGTTTGTAGCATAGCAAGTTTATTTCAGTCGAGATGAAAGACGTTGGATTGAGAAGCAGAACAAAGCTGCACGGCTGAAACGGAAGAAAGAGGAAACTGCACGCATTCGGCAGCTTGTTGGTAATTTGAATGCTGTTGTGCTTCTAGTGTGTATGACAAAGTGATAGGCTGCATTCATTGAAAGGTGTGTGTCTATCCCTAGTGATTTTGATGAACCTCTCATTATATGTTTTTCATGCTGTTATAGAGTAAAGTGTTTCACCTATATAAAGATTTCTGTATGATTATAGAGATGTGAAAGAAATGTTAGCATGGTCTGCATGTTAACATTATTATCATTACTATTACTATGGTTACTATTTGTAGTAGTAGATTTTTAAAGTGCAAGATACTGTAACTAAATGCACCACATATATGCTTAAGTAACTGCTAATAAATGAGATGTCTGGTGAAATATTTCCAAAATTGTATCACAATATTGTTACGTGAAACTCACTTTTCTAAATGTGTGTTTTTTAATACTTGGTGGTAGGTGTAGGTGTTCCTGAGTAATTGTCTAATGGTGTTATGTGTTATGTAAATAATAGAGATCAGTTTCTTACAAACTGGTTTAGCAAGTGATACTGTGTTTCAGACAATGCATATGCTTGTGATGGAAGAATTGCACGGTACAAGCTCGAAGAGAAGGAGAAAAAGTTAGCAGAGAAGAAGGCCAAGCAAGATGCAATTCGCCAGAAAGCAGAGGAGGAAGAAAGAGTAAGAAGTCGTCACGAATTGTCAACATCCATAATTTACACCTGTCATTGTCTTGATCTTTTATGCCTACCATTGTCTGGGTCTTTTATGCCTACCATTGTCTGGGTCTTTTATGCCTACCATTGTCTGGGTCTTTTATGCCTACCATTGTCTGGGTCTTTTATGCCTACCATTGTCTGGGTCTTTTATAGTCTTAGAATGCCAATGGTAAAATGTAAATGACCATTTGTTATAGTATGAAAACTTGAAAAGTTTGAGTTACTTGAATTATTTCTAAATCTGAGAGTCTGGTTTTGGAATAATGTATGGTAAGGTAGGCAAATCATCCATCTGTTAAATGCTTAGTCCAGTCATCTTCTGATAATCCATTTTGATCAACTTGTTTTTTAGAAGAAACAGGAGCAACTAGAAGCTGAAAGGCAACAAAGAGAAAAGGAAGAACAAGAAGCTAAAGCACAGGTCAGATTTAAAGGTCTTGATTTAATGTGACAATGTAAAGCTTGGTGGTGGTACTGGTAGTGTTGGTGGTTGAAGTAGTGGTGGAGGTGGTCTATGTATTTGCTGTAGATGATGAGAAGGATGAAGGTGGTAATGAGGTAGCATTATGAGAGATGGCATGTCTTAATTATTCTAGCTCTCCATCTAAATCATTTCAGTGGGACCATTAGTCTGTTTATCAGTTGTTAATGTAATAAGATTCAGCTGCAGTAATTATGGAATTTATCTGTGTATGTATGTGTGTGTCGTTTGCCAGGCTGCGGTTGTGAAAAAGGAGAAGGATGCACAGAAGAAGATAGTGAAGAAGGAGAGAAAGCAGTTCCGTACAGCAATGAAGGTAATTGGTGTTCAGTATGATGGATGTGGTACGGACTGTTTGTCTGGTGACAGGTGTATTTGAAAGAGACAGGAGACTTCATTTACCTCAGAGCAGTCTCGTGTCTTTTGTTAGAAAAGAAATTGAGCAGTTGTGCTTACTGTCTCTCTATACACACCTGTGGATACATATGCCCTTGTGAGATTTTTAAAGAGGTGCTCTATAAGCAGCCAGATACACAGATGCAGGGATGCATACATTATAAGTAAATATATTTACATATATTTGCATTTCATTACCGTTATATTTAAATGTATAGAACTTTACGCAATATCCTCGTGCCCCTTTCCTGTGACAGCCACTTAAGGTAAAACATTTAGAGGTAATTTACTTCCTTACACACCTCTGCATAACTGCTTATCAGGATGATATTGAAATTTGAAGTATCTTTCAGCTGAAGCACAAACACCTTGACAATAATGCAATTGCAAAATACCGGGTTTAACATCAAGAAACGGGAGGCATTCGAGATGTGGATTTGGAGAAGAATGGAGAAGATCAGCTGGGCAGAACATGTAACAAATGAAGAAGTGATGGGAAGGATTGGGAACAGATCGTTGATACGTACAATGAGAGAAAAATATAGGAAATGATTTGGCATACACTGAGAGGGGACTCCCTCCTAAGAAATGTCATCGAGGGAAGAATGGAGGGGAGGAAGACAAGAGGAAGACCAAGACAGATAGGAGTGGCAATGTTGGACATTTGAACCTGTCTGAGGGCAGAGAACCAGAAGAGAACATCATTTAACTGATACCTTGATATTAGTCAGTAGTGCCGTATTAAAAATGTCAATAAATTTTATTGAATTTCAGTTTTGTTTCACGTATGCTGCTTTCACTAAGATTTCTAAAACAGTTATAGAATTCTTTGAATTATGTTAATTAATGTTTCTTTAATTTAGTTTAACATTAACATGATTAGACCTGTTACGAATATTTAATCAGGTTATTGTACATAGTTAGTTTCATTTTGCAAGAAGCAAGTGGGAAAGACAAGTGGCAGGTAATGAATGGGACTGTGTTCTTGCTTGTTGTATTTTAGGATATGGATTATTTGGCAGAATCAGACAAAGAACGTGTCCAGTATATGCAGGACATGGAGAAGGTTGCTGAGCTGCTACCTGCTACCAGGTGAGATTTTTCAGTTCAGTTGTCAATTAGACCAGCCAGACTTTGAGTCCATGTTCGTGACTTTTGGTTGTCGAATATTTTTCCTTGTCTGCAGTGTTTTCACTGTAAAGATATTTGTTTAGTTAGGTGGTTATTTCTAATGATTCAGTATGGCTATCTAATGATGAGACATCATTTGTGACGTAAAGACTTGCTCTAGGTCCTTGCACAGTCTCTGGTGAGTCTTATAAATGCACATTGTGTTAGAAAGGGAGCATTCAGCCACTGACTAGGTTACATTTAGTTCAAGTTTTCATTGTATGTGATTAGATGGCACCCACGATGTGTGGTTGCCTTGATGTCCTGTTAGTTATTGTAGCACGTATTTAAATTTACAATGCATTGCTTAATGCAATTTGTATGTTTACTTTGATGTTATTGTTCTTACTCGGTTGGTTCAGTACTGATAGAGTTGATTTGTTTCTGCAGTCTTCAGACATTAAATGAAATACTGCAATCTGGGGACAGGAGCAAAGCACGTGAGGCCTTCTTAGCTGAAGTAAGCAGAGGGTTACTGTCATTCTCTTACCTCTGTTTTGTTTCTTTAATTATTGTTGCTGATATATCATTATATAGTTTGATTGTTTTTTTATGTTTTTATGCATCAATGTTGCCAGTATCTGAAGTAAGTGGAATTATTTGGGGGCAGTAACTTAGTGTTAGTTAGTGGAGGATTGAATCTCTTGAAATAAACATGTTTATAAATTGATGAAAGTTGAAGTGTGAGTCAGTTTTGGGCCCAAGGTGTTTGTTTTGGTTTTATGCATGGATGCAGTTAGATTTTTATACAAATGTAAGTCTGCATTGCACACATGGTAATGCGTGTTACCATTTGTAAAGTGCCTATGTGTTAACTGTTTCTTCATTGTAACAAGTGAAAAGGGTAAATGCACAGACAGAAAATTAAGATTGTTAAAGGAATAAGTTGCAAATGGTAGCTGCCCCGCTGCGGATAATGCTAGCAAGTAAATGACAGAAGAAAAACAATAATTGAATCAAGTAAATGCGCCACAAGAAAACGTCAAACTAATAATCAACAGAATGGAAAAAACTTTTGTTTGTTAATACAGCTGACACAGGTCAACGAGTCTATAGAAAAAGAAAAGCAGCAATCCCTGGAGCTTGCGCAGAAACAAAGTTCTTCATCCAGCGGAGACAAGGCAAAGGTCAAGGACAACTGGTCAGAAAACGAGCTTCAGACTCTGATTAAAGCTGTTAACCTTTTCCCAGCTGGAACCAATGCTAGGTATACTTGTTCGATCAGCCTAGTATCATTTTAAAAATATTGTTTTAATTATTATAAAGAAAAATTTAGATTCTCAGAAGACCTGCACAGACTACAAGTGGTTCAAAACTCCTGCAAAAGCCATACCAAAGACCTCTGAATAGTGGAATGTTGCACCCTTATTACATTTTTTTCACTGTCTACCCATTTGTAAATCTAGTCTACTTCAACATCTGCCTCATAGTTTATATAGTATTACATTTTAAGCAGCTGACCTATCTGTGCTCTATTCTTATCTTACATGCAAATAAATAAATAAATTAAATATTGAACTCTATCAGTGGACGCTTTAACTGTCCCCACACTCAACACTCAGTGTTGGGCTTTCAGGCTTTCTTGATGGCTGGTCTAAAGCTGTGAATTTGCTGCTCACTACTGAGTTCGTTCAGTCGGTTCTTTGACGTTATTCTTAAGACACGACTCTTTCAACTTGCTTTCCCATCATAGTCTGTTTCTCTGATGTACCGAATCTCAACCTGGCTTCTCCATTGGATTACAGTTTTTGATTGCGATTTACTTGAAGCGGCCATCAGTTAATGTCTTGCACAATATTATTAACGCCACTCTAGAAGTCATGATAGATTATTTTAAATGTTGCTTATGTTATTAGCACTCTGAATATTACGTTTTATTTTTTTATACATTGGGTTAAATATATGGTCATACATTGGAAGTATAGATGTTGCTGGAATTCGGTATTGCTAGTTGGCTATTGTTTTCAATTTTTCATTATGTGAAATTATCCTAATAAAATTATTAAGGTTCTGTAAGGTTCAGTGTACTGTTTTTACATTTGTTTATTGTGTTTTACATGTCCAAAAGTTAACAGTAATGTTTGCTGACTGTTTTTTGTTAATTTCTACAGATGGGAAACAATAGCAAACTTTCTAAAATTGCATGTTGCTGATAGCAACAGATCAGCTAAAGAGGTTCTTGCCAAAGCCAAAGATCTCCAGAAAAATGGTAAGTAATTTTGATACCAACACACTTATAGACATGTGTGCTGACTTATCTTAATAGTTCTGTGCATGCAAACATTTAAATGTGTGCTTCTCATCAGCTAATTTTTCGAACACCTGTGCTAAAAAGTCATTGGTAAATTATTTTTTTTATTTGGTAATGTGCACAGGAAGTATGAATAGTAGGCTTGGATGAGTTGGAATGGCTTTGGAGTTAGTTTTTCACATCTCTTTGGGGCACTTTTGGGTGTGATAGATTTTTTTATTACATTGGGTGCATTATTTTTAGTGTTGGTTTTCATTTGACCAGATATGATGCTGAAGGAAGACGCAAACAAGAAAGCATTTGAAAAGTTCACAAAGGACACAAAAGGTGGAGCCACCGTCGAGGTGTCAGAAGTTTCTGAACGTTACGAGAGTAAGTGCTGTCAATCACGAGTACATTGCTTTACTAATTTTACTGACATATATCTAGTACAGTTTAAGTGTAGCATGAATTGCTGCCTCTAATGAATTTGAATCGAAGAAGCTTTATTGATCACCAATTATTTACAACAACACATAATAGTATGAATGAGCCAAGTGTTTCAAAGAGAACACTCGGTAGCAACCATGTGGCTCTACTATTTGTCGCCCTAGTCTAGAACTGATTATCAAGATGTGGAGATAAAATAAGGCAGTATAAAAATTCAGGGTTATAATTTACATTTAATCGTGCTGTGTGTGAAGCATTTGTTAAAATTCTTTAAGCGTCATCTTTCCACAGAAGAGCGTTGAAACTGCAATTGTGATATTACAAAGCAAGTGTGATATGACGGGTCAACAACCAAGTGCGATTTAACCATTGTGTGACCCATTAAGCCATCACTTCACACTTTAGAAGTTTAGACCCTGAAATCACTTCCTTGTCCAATATGCATGATTTGTTGCTGCCTTTCTTAGCTGCTGCTGAAACTCTAGTATACGAGGTTGGAAGCAACCCGGCCCCATGGACAGCGGATGAGCAGAAACTCCTGGAACAGGCAATGAGGACATATCCAGCCAGTCAAGCGGACAGATGGGACAAAATTGCAGAGTGTCTTCCCGCTCGCAGCAAGAAGGATTGCATGAAACGTTACAAGGTGAGCATTGGCTACAATCTGGTCTGTAAAATATTTATCTAATCTGGCGTACCAAGTATCTGGCTCTCTGCCTGGGTATAATGACTAGAAATAAAGTAGTAGGTATTTCTTCTGCCTGTTACTCTCGCCACCATCAGTTGTTCTCTTTGTGCATGCAGTTGGAGGTGATATAAAGAAAGTAAGTAAGTAATGCATTTACTAACATGTTGCTTGTTCGTCAACTGAGCGGAGAATCATATGTGAAGGAATCAACCGTAAGAGAATTGTAGCTTAATTCAGAGCATAAATTGTTCATGCTTTCATATTTTCATTTCATGTGACAAGCCTATATCACCCGCTACCTTGCTAGCATTTGAGATGAGGTGGTGGCTTGGCACTCTGGATATGTTGCTAGCAAGAATAGTGAAGTTTAGGTGTGCCAAGCATGGTTAGTACTGGGATGGGTGCCCATCCTTGTAACATCTTAGCCAAGTCGGACAGCCTGCCCTTCAGGTAGGTAACAAGTACCAAAGCACATTGGCAACTTTAAAAAGAAGTCCTTTATTTGATTACTGGGTTTTATTGCACAATGATAATTAATTGATCCCAAGACCATGTTTCTGACGAGCTTCTATAGGGGCGTGGTAAACACAGAGATTACCTTTGCCATAATGAGATGTACCGGTAACGACAGTTCATGCATTGGAAATTACTGATTGTTGAAATGGATGTATACTGTGTGTGTGGGTGTGTAATTTTTCAGGAAATTGTGGAAATGCTGCGAACGAAGAAGTTGGCTCAGGCGACCACAGCAGCAGCGCAGAAGAAGAAGTGATAACGGTTTTCACTTCATTTAAGAACTATTTCTAATGACGTTTGATGATGTTGTTGACTGGTTTCAGTTATGACGATGGTGATGTCAACTGATGCTTTTGAGAATTAGAATGAATAAATTTGGCTTACTGAGTGTGCATTATTTGATAACACTATTTTTTAACCTATTTTAAAGTTTCTACAAAGATACTTTAATAATCCAGAAACCATCTGCACAGTAATGGCCGCTAAGTGTAGCAAATGAACATCCAGAGATTTCACATTACAAAGCACTTGAGATGAAAACAGATAGGATGAAATATCGCTGAGCACGAAATGAAAGCTTTGTATGTTCCGATGTCAACGCATTTTACTTTAAATTATTCTCTTAAGTCTCAACACTTTAATGACGAGCTGCATTGGTTCCCAGCCAGTCACTTTACTACATGCTCACCATTAAAGTGTTAAAAAAAGTAACTGAAAAAAAGGAAATGCCAGCTATTACAAAAATGTTTTTCACATGAATGTAACTCGTTGTGAAGCCTAAGATGAACTGTTGACTAACTGTTGACTAAAGACACGGCTGCGAAGGTTATGTAAGGTTCGGCTTCGCACCTTGTTTGTATATACAACCATACGGCAGCGCCGTGCCTTCTCTGTGGCTGCCCCCATGACCTGGAATGGGCTTCCTACCAAGCTCCGTCAATTACCGATTGGTCATTTCACCCTGTTTCTTACTGTCCTCAAAACTGCGTTATTTGACCGTGGTTGGGCTGGGAGTGCTCCTGAGTAGGCAATCTTGAAGGGGCGCTATATAAAACTACTTTAATAATAATAATAATATACACCTGTTATAGTTTCACACCAACGCCTTTGATAGAATGTCGCCATAGGTTAAAAATAGAGTACATGTTAATAATTGGATGAAAAAGGTAGAAGTACCTGTGCATCATTCATCATAGTCTACAAAAGGCATTTCACTCTCAGAACTTCTGTAGCGCGCTAATCCACGTCAATTTCTGTTCTGCTGTGGTTCTTGTGACAGTGAATTTGAAGGAGGAATTATATCTGAAACAAAGGACTGTGTCATCGGAACGTTGCCAGTTTTCATTGAGTGCCATGTGAATTTGTTGTTCAATGACTTAACAGGCAGAAGTTTCGAGTTAACAGCTTTTCCGAGTTCTTAGTTTATTTACAAATTATGTAACGCGTAATACATATAACTGTAAAATCATTGCGGACAGTTTTAAGTGAAATTAAATCCTAATGTAATCATAATACATACACATTTCTATGCGTTATTTGCTGCAAGTCGTGTGGCTAGAAGGCGCTTCTGGCTGGTATGCCGCGCTTACTGTTGTTTGCCTAATATGGGCCTAAGCAGTTTACAGGATTCCGTTGAGACTAATTTTTACTCCGGTTCGTCTTAACCGGTTTGCGCTGTACAGTGTTATTGATTTGCTTGGTGTAGGTAACATAAGGAACATTTTCCGTGATTCTTAAATTCTTTCCACCTTGTGACCCATGGCTGTTACTTTTCCACATTAATTAAATTATGCTACAGGGCCTAAGGGGTCATCCATAAAGGACGTTCGCAATGAGGGGAGGGAGGGTCATCGAAATGTGGACAAATGCGGACAGGGAGGAGGGAGGGTTATGACCAGTGCGGACGTTCACATCTAAACTTTTAAATTTGATAGTTTTTTAAACACCACATTGTTTCAACCTTCCCCGAAAGGCGAAAAGGTCAGTGAGGTGATTGCCTGAAACTACTTGCATGGTATAACCTTTACTCAGACTTTAAAGAGGCTTTTATTACTGCACATCCTGCGATATGAAACCTGAACTGTCACTTAAACATGCACAGGTACTGTGGAATAATTGTAAAAATACTGATGATGACATTAAAAATTGGCTTAGACGTCCGGACGTCCGCAAAGGGGGAGGGAGGGAGGTTAAGGTCAAATGCGGGCAAAGGGGAGGGAGGGGTCCAAAGTAGGTCATATTTTGCGGACGTCCTTTATGGACGACCCCTTAACGTTAACCTTTTATTAATTTGGGCCATTTTACTCTACATACTACATTTAATTGATAAAGCAGGAATATAATCAGTGATTTGGTTTTTAGTTGATTATAAATTTATTTTGCGTACGTACACATTTTGTCGAAACCCCTCCCCTCGCCATACGCACCCCGTACCAAAAATCTCCTAAATCCTATGACCCCTCATTGCGTACGTAATATATGGATGGCCCCTTATGAAAGTGGTGAGTTAGACGGACATGATGGATCCATCTAAGTTCTAACAGGTGAAGGCTGTCCAAGCGAACATTTTACTTCAAAGGAGATTGGGTAAATTACGGTTTGCGTGTCTGCCTCTTCATGGCGTGACCATGTAAATCAATCGCTTGATTGATAGGTTGATTAACTGACTTATTCTGACTGCTGTGGACGTGCGCTTGCATGGAGTGCAGGGTCAAGGTGATCAGTTTTATGCTGATTAATTGCAGTTAAAAAGGGACACAATGCATTAGAGAAGTCTTACTGTTTTCCCACAGAAGGCTGATTAGGTCTAATGATCGATGGTAGATGGAACTGCGAATTTCACTGGAAACTTTAGTAATGCATTGGCAACCAGTTGCTGTCCACTATTGACGTGACCAGATGCATTAGGGGTCGTCCATAAAGGACGTCCGCAAAATATGACCTACTTTGGACCCCTCCCTCACCTTGTCCGCATTTGACCTTACCCTCCCTCCCTCCCCCTCTGCGGACGTCCGCACGTCTAGGCGAATTTTTAATGTCGTCATCATTAGTTTTACAATTAGCCTATTCCACAGTTCCTGTGCTCATTTAAGTGACAGTTCAGGTTTCATATGGCAGGATGTGCAGTAATAAAAGCCTCGTTAAAGTCGCAGTAAAGGATACACCATGCATGAGGTTTTAGACAATCACTTCACTGACATTTTCGTCTTTGGGGGAAGGTTGAAACAAAGTGTTTAAAAACCATCAAATTTAAAAGTTAAGATGCAGACGTCTGCGCGGGTCATAACCCACCACCCTCCGTCCCTTGTCCGCATCTGTCCGCATTTCGATGACCCCTCCCCCTTATTACGGACGTCCTTTATGGATGGCCCCTTACAGACGAGTTTAGGCCTATACAGAGCATTTCGAATTTTCGATAGTAGCTGCAAATCGGAGTATGCCGTCATGATGGACTATGGTTTTACTGACATGAATAGCACCATTGACCGGTTTCTTCCCCGTCACATTAACTAGCTGCAGTCTGTGAAATGGTGATGCTTGTTTAACAGTTGGTATTCACATTATGCAGGACGAGCTTCATTGTCTTTGCGCTTCCAAAGAATCGCAGAAGATTTTCGAATCTTGAGACGGCCATTTTTCGGTAGTAGGGGCCTAGCGTTATCGTGTGCTGCGAGCGCTGAAAACCCTCGACGTAACTTGGTCCAGATACTCTGAACATCATTCATGCCCATCTGTCAACTGTCGACGGGATCGGGTGGGCTTCGCGTGTTTGCGTGTCTCACTGTGCGTTGTTTTGCTGACCGCCGGTGTAATTCTAGTTCTTAATGACATTGACATGACATAGGCTAGTGCAGAGTTAGTTTCCTTGTTGCGTGGCGCTATATAAATGTGCTAGTACTATTAAAAAAAGGAGGCATTAAATCTGGGACTAAGATTAAATTAAAAAGAAGTTCCGCGTTCAGCTCACGCAACCAAATTAATTTTACTTTCGCAACATGTGATAGGCGAATCAGCCTCAAAAAGTCGACATAACTACCTATTCATCTATCAAAGTATGCGCTATGATTCAAGCGGTTGCTGTGCAAACAGTTTGTCTGTTCGAAACAGCAACGTCCTATGTAGGACATATTATTAAGAAACCTAGATACCTGTTTTGCGGGCGTCCATTGTCCTACAGATTAGTTGACGGTGCTCGTAGAAGAGCATGGAGGTCGCGTCCCTAGGAACCCAACCCAAGACCGATGACTGAGCTTACTGTCGCGTCCAGTCAAGTGACTAACTCTGTTTGATGCCTAATCCAATTTGTGGGAGACACAATTAAAGCCACAACTGTCGCCTGGGACCGCTGCGCTCATAAATCATCTCGGCCGAAACAAAGTCCGCAAGGATTCATTAATTGCCTGCGTTGTTGTCCCGCTATTAATGACCGGTCGTTACGATGAAAGACGCCGCTCCGGCCATTCGTTTTGCTAATCAAATACTCAAACGGACGACGGACACAGGTGGACGATGGATTGGATTGTCACGCAACATGGCCGACAAATCGTAGGAGCGTTCGATTCCACTCACTGTCGACGTTGATTTGCTACCTGTTCCATAGACCTTCCTGTTTTTCCACTACTTCCCCGAAGAAAGCCATATCTCTGTAGTGGTCCTTGCTTTCCGTATAAATAAGTCAGACAGCCTCTGGTGAAACACCGAAGAGCAGATATGACGTCATGCTTACGTCGTTGTGACCTTATGCAAATGACTGATAATGACGTGTAGTGTCTCAACTTGACAGTAAAAACCCATTTGAGTTAGAACG
This sequence comes from Allolobophora icterica, assembly GCA_963556255.1. Taxonomy (NCBI): domain Eukaryota; kingdom Metazoa; phylum Annelida; class Clitellata; order Crassiclitellata; family Lumbricidae; genus Allolobophora; species Allolobophora icterica. Next base: position 36,092,852 of record OY744612.1, on the reverse strand, counting down.
TTCCTTATCCTTAATAATTGTAATTGTAATTGTAATAGAGGATTTATATAGCGCCACTCATAATCAGAGGCGCTCCCGACCCGTGTCAGTGTCTTCACTGACAAAGAGAAAAGTTTTCAGGCGCTTGCGAAACTGGGCAGGAGACAGAGAGAGGAGGACAAGCCTAAAGCCCTGAGGAAGGCTGTTCCAGCTGGAAGGGCCCACAACCGCAAAACTACGGGACTGGGCAGTAGCAGTGCGCATCCAAGGAACTACCAAGTGGCCACGGGCAGATGACCGGAAAGAGGCCTGACCAGGCAAACTGGTAACTGGGGTGCAGTAAGCCCTGAGATACAGCGGAGCTGAGCCAACAAGACAGTCATGCATGAGGGAAAGGACCTTAAATTTGATGTGTTGGTGAATGGGAAGCCAGTGAAGGGAGTCCCGGATGTAGGAAGAGATATGGGCAAACTTCATGATGCCCCCTATGAGGCGAGCAGCAGCATTAAGGATAGACTGAAGTTTAGATGTATTAGTAGAGGACAGGCCAATATAGACAGCGTTTCCGTAGTCAATCCTAGTGCAGATCAGAGCATGAACCAAGGTCGCAATCGCATGCAGCGGAAGAGACTGGCGAATGGCACGAAGTTGGCGTAAATAGAAAAGGCACGGGCGAGAGACACTATTGACATGATCAGATAGAGAAAGAGTAGGATCTAGGACAAATCCAAGATCACGGACAGAGGAGGAGAAGTACACATTGGGAAACCTGAGGCGCAGAGAGTCTAAATACCTAATAGGCCTACCTAAACGTGCGCGCGCCTGTGTGCGTGTGTGTGTGTGTGTGTGTGTGTGTGTGTGTGTGTGTGTGTGTGTGTGTGTGTGTGTGTGTGTGTGTGTGTGGGTGGGTGGGTGGGTGGACTATATGCTTGCGTGCTTGGTGGATTGGTAAATAGGCCTACTACAGGCCTACGGTATGACTTAAGCAAGTGTACGACCGTACGTACGGAATGTAGGCTACATTATTTCTTTTCATAACGTACTGTACGCGTATGTTGGTTGGCTATGCCGTACGTTGGCGTACGTTGACATCAGTTGATGACGAATAAAAAATACATAATATGATGCACAACAAAAGTCAATAAAATCCAACAAAACTATAGCCTATTAGTACATAGCTCTAGTTCTAAGTTCTAGCCACCATAGGCTAGCTATCCTGTCACTGTCAGCCAGTCACATAGTTAAAGACTTAAAACCGCATGTTCCGTCAACTGTGCCATCATATGCCTGAGTATGCCCGTACGTGAGAGCCCAGGGTGTAAGGGTTGTGCAACTGACTCTTCAATGACGCTTCCATAAGATGCGTGACCCTTCTCCAGCTTGGTCTCGGGTGTATACAGGCATGGCCGAAGTAGCACCCCTTTGATCCACACTTTCAACCTGCTGCTCGTTTTCTGTAGCGGCTTTCTAATTTCGGACGGAGAGAGAAATGGCCTTCTGTGGATCCGACCTTCGCATTCGTATAGTGCCTATTCATATTCATTACGGAACAAGACAATCCCACGCAGAAGATCTGTGCGCTAGTTGGGCAAACGTCCCTTCTAGAGAAAATCTCCTTTGTCGTCCACCAGTACTTTTGTTACCGCTTTCCGCAGAACCTTTCCACTGTCAGATAACATAACAACACGACAAGCGGTTTAATGCACCACTGCAAATTAACCTGGAACGCTTAATAGCCCAATCTTCCTAACTTTCTCTTAAAAGATATGATAGTGTCCGTGGAGACAGTACATCTAAGCCGTTTCGAAAGTCTACAACTTTTGCACTGAAGAATTTCTGCCTTAATGTTGCTTTCGGCTTTCTAAGGAAGTGCGGACTCGGTCACAAATCCACTTTAAATCTTCGAAGCAATGTCGTCGCCAGACTGAGGGCAGGAATTGCGACGACAGGTGGCTTTCTCAGCTTTCGTGCAGAACCCCCTCAAGTCGAGTGATTACCAGGAACCGGTTCTCATGTTTCGACCGCTGAGGAGACCGATCGAGTGCCATACGTTCCGACTGCCATATGGTTCACTGACTGAGCAAATGTCGTCCGTCGGATGTGATGTCTCGTGAAGGTCCCATCGAGAACTGCTGCAGTATTTCATTCGGCTAAAACCGTACCTCCGCTTGTTTATCCGTCCATTCGTCCATCTCAGTCTGTCTGTCTTTCAGTTTGTCCGTGTGTTCGTTCATTTGCTTATCTATACGTTTGTCTATGCTTTCATATTTCCATATCTGCCTGTCAGTCTGTCCGTTCGTTCAATTGTCCATCTAACCGTCCGCCTCTCTGCCCGCCTGTTCTTCCGTCTGTTCGTCCCTGCGTCTATCTGTCCATTCATCTGCACGCCTCTCTAAGGCTACGTTCGTTGACCGTCTGCCAGGCAGGGCAAGAAACGGGTCCCCTCCATTTGCCTGTCGTCTGCCACCGATTTGCCTTCAAGATCTCTTTGTAGGGGGGCATTGATTTAATCCCCGAAACAGTTAACAGAGGGTTGCCTACTACTGGATCCGCCCATTTTTGGTAGAAGCATAATATATGTGGACAAGAATTCAACAATCGGATCAACCTTGCAAAGCGAAGAGCGAAGAACTTCTCAAAATACAAAGCTGCAGAAGGAAATTCTTTTCCGCACCTGCTTGAAGTATCGGAAGCTGCATGCTAATTGTTTTTAAATCAAAAATCATATGTCTTTCGTTTACGTTTGAAATAATGTGGATGTATCGAATGACCTTACGTACGCTCAGCAGTGTTGCAGAGTTTAATTATACTGATAGGAACGTCTATTGCCTGTTTTCTCGCAACTGCTTGGTCATGACAATTAAATGGTAAATTTCTTCATTAGAATTCACATTGTATTTCAGATCTGCAATTGTCGTGGAAATCCTTAATCGTTTTTGTATGTAAAACATCAATTCATTGCGCAAGTTAATGACATGATGATCTGGCTAAATTGTTAAAGTTGGCCTACTCGGGTCTCAACCGTCAGGTGCTCATTATACACAGCATGAACATTACCGTGTAGGTTATCGGCAATTGTCGTGATAATACTCGTCAGCCTACTCCAAACTTCGATTCAAATCGACGTCAAGCGCTACATAAATAGCGCTACTCAAACGCGACACAGTCAGAAGCTCCATTTACGACAATCTTAGAAGTCTAAGAAGTTCGTAGGGGAAGTCTGCACTTACTTGTTGTAAAGAATTGCACTTTCCCAAGATGGCTGGAAAAATCTTTGTGTCGACGAACTTATTCATCTGTGTCGTCGCTATCCTTGGAGACTGGACGACAGTCGGAAGAGGAGTGGCAGCGCAACGTCAGAAACTCACCAACCAGGGTAACCTGGGTAAGACCTGCCTCCGCTGATGCCTGCTCTCATTGTAACTATCTTTGTATCTGTTTCCTCGTCCGTTTCTCTGTCTGTCTCTGTCTCTGTCTGTCTCTGTCTCTGTCTCTGTCTGTCTCTGTCTGTCTGTCTGTCTGTCTGTCTGTGTGTCTGTCTGTCTGTCTGTCTGTCTGTCTGTCTGTCTGTCTGTCTGTCTGTCTGTCTGTCTGTCTGTCTGTCTGTCTGTCTGTCTGTCTGTCTGTCTGTCTGTCTGTCTGTCTCTCTCTCTCTCTCTCTCTCTCTCTCTCTCTCTCTCTCTCTCTCTCTCTCTCTCTCTCTCTCTCTCTCTCTCTCTCTCTCTCTCTCTCTCTCTCTCTCTGTCACCATGATCAATGTTGAACTGTCCAGCTAGTAAGAAATTACTATTAAAACCGTTTAACTTCGACAGCATGCAATGAACGTCAGTGTTAAAGTCATCCACAGAGTGTCCAGGTGGGCGATACACAACACCAACTATGGTATCTTTATTTTGTCTTGGTGCAATTTTATAAACATAGATTCAAAGTTGTAATTCTTCAGAGCAAATATTTGGCAGGAGTTTGACTAATCCGTCTGGTTTACAGAATCTGAGGGTGCTCAGAGCGATGTGCTCTTTACGATCGATGCCACTTACAAACAGTCTTGTTGTCAAGACCTTAAACATCAAGACCAAGACCAAGACTTTGAACCTCAAGACCAAGACCAAGTCTTTGAAATTCAAGACCAAGACCAAGACTTTGAAATCCAAGACCAAGACCAAGACTTTGAACCTCAAGAACAAGACCAAGACTTTGAAACCCAAGACCAAGACCGAGTACAATCAGCAAGTCCAGTGGCGTTCCTTGACTGAGTACAGAGCATGTCCTTCCTTTAGAAAGCGGATGAGAACTTAATATCTCTACTCAACTTTCAAACACTTACAGCATATTCTCCTGGCGGCTGACTATCCGCGCCTCAGATTAACGTTTCGATGTGACCGTGCGCGCGTTACAAATTTAATTAATTAATTAATTAATAATAATAATATTATAATGACTCAAAATTTAAATTATGTTTCGATATAAACAAATGAAGACCTAAAAAGACCTCGAAGCACTAAAGCAGAAGGCTTGCCATTGCTGTATAATTCTGTTCCGTGTTTTACCTCCTATATACATAAGGCCATGGAGTCTCAAGCTATTACCGATTTTTAACACACCGAGCTCAGGGCCTGAAGCAACTAGAACGTCGTAGAATACAAAGTAATAAACAGTATAAACAATTTTAAGAAGTTATTAGATCTGACTGATTGCAAGAGTCAATTAGAGAGATATAATTTATATATATATATATATATATATATATATATATATATATATATATATATATATATATATATATATATATATATATATATATATATATATATATATACGTAAGGGACACTCCACTGAGACCCTCCTTCTTAGTCTTCTTAATGATGTTTACAGTGCTATTGATCGCTCTCAACTTCTTGCACTCTACGATGTAAGTGCAGCCTTCGATACGGAAGATCATGATCTTCTACTGCGTCGCCTTTCTACCTCCTTTGGTATATCCAACCTACCTCTACGTGGCTTTCGTCATACCTATCTGACCGCACTTCGTCTACTGTCTTCCACTCCTCGCGTTCCCCTTGGATTCCTGTTCCTGTTGGCCTCCCCCAGGGTTCTGTGCTTGGCACTCTTCTTTATATCCTCTTTACTGCTGACCTTGAATCTGTTCTTGCTGCTAGTGCTCTTTCTAGCCATTCTTACGCTGACGATCTCCAATCCTATCTGCATTGCTCTGCACGGGATGCTCTGAGTGCTGTTCACTTGATGTCTCGTGCAACTGCCTGGCGTTCTTCCAATCGCCTGAGATTTAATCCTCTTAAGACCCAGTACATATGGCTGGGTACCCGCCAGCAGTTAGCAAAACTTGACCTGACCCTTTTGGCTGCTGAATTTCCTCTAATATCATTTTCTACCTCTCTCCGGAACCTCGTGTCATTCTTGACCAGGAACAAACCTTTACTAAGCACCTCTCTTCTCTGTCTCGCTCCTGTTTCTACCATCTCCTCCAGCTTAGGGTTGTTGCTCGCTCTCTCAGCCTCGGCTGCTTCAACTCTTATCCATGCCTTTGTTTGCTCTCGTTTAGATTATTGCTCTTCTCTCTACACCGGTCTTCCTCAAGCCCGCCTGTCCTTCCTTGAGAGGGTCCTTCGGTCTGCGGCACGCCTTGTTGGCTCCATACCCCGCTACGGTAGTGTATCCTCCTACCTGCATCATACTCTTCATTGGCTTCCCATCCGGCAGCGTATCCTGTATCGGCTTTGCTCTCTCGCCTGGCAATGTGTTTTGGGTATGGCTCCTTCCTACCTATGCTCCGTTTTTACTCTCTCTTCTTCTCTTACGGGTCGCTCAGCCCTCCGTAACTCTTCTCGGGGCGACTTTATAGTCCCATATGCCCGCACTGCTACTATGCAGCGCCGAGCATTCTCTGTCGCTGGTCCAACTGCGTGGAATGACTTACCATCTCTCCTTCGCCTATCTCCTCGTACTCACCCGCCTTCTTTTTACGCTCTATTGAAGACTTTTCTCTTTGATCAGGCCTGGCTTGGGAGTGCCTCTGAGTAGAGCCCTTGAAGAGGTGCTATATAAATTCCATGATTGATTGATTGATTGATTGAATTACATTATATATACAAGATTTACAGTATACTTCAAAATGATAGATGAATCTTTAACAGGCAGAATTACCTCTGACGTCATAGTAACGTTATTTGTTTATTTTTTTCTCGTAGGCGGATTTCAACCCACAAAAGACCGCGAAGCTGAGAAACCCGCAGTCCCTGCTCATCCGGAAATCATCCCAAATATACCCATACGACAGCAAAGACAAGTAAAGTTGGACCCTAAAGGCACGATGATGGGAATTGGTAAACGACAACAAAAACAAAAAGAAAAATTCGACCCTACTTTCATGATGATGGGAATTGGTAAACGACAACAAAAACAAAAAGAAAAATTCGACCCTACTTTCATGATGATGGGAATTGGTAAACGTAAGCTCAGCAGCTCAGATGTCGAGGTATTTCAGTCCATTAGAGACCACAAAACTGTCAACGTTGTAGCCAGTGATAATCCGAAAATCCAAGTGATACCCGTACGACAGCAAAGAGAAGGATTAGTGGACCCTAATTTTATATAGGCTTGGGATTGGTAAACGTGGAGGGATTGACACAGTGTAACGATCAGGCTACGCTTCATTCAATCGTGAACGAATCATTGGACCTCGTAGAAAACCTTGCTGCACCATAATTGAGTATAATCCTCATTGGAAATTGCTGCAAATATTACTCAATAAATAAATTATATTCTTTGCAAAGTGCGTGTTTTTGAGCTATACGTTATTCAGTGTCATTAGAATATATTGAGTCAGATAAATATAATTTACAACGACGATGAATTGTGCAAAAAATTGGTATGATCAGCATAAATACAAACAATGAACGGCGAGTATAATGGAACTCTCAGCTTTAATAAGACCCGTGTTGCTTGTACTAAGAACTTAGTAAGTAGACGTATGATGTTCATTCCTCTCATTATGTTTATATAGTTCTTCTTTAATTCCATTTCTCCTCCTCTCCTCTTCCTGTTCGTCCTCATTCGAACCGCTCTTTCCCTTACTTTTTTCGTGTGACAGGCGGATTACTTGAACTAGTGACAGATTCAGAAAGAGAAGCAAGACGATGGCTAGAATTTAAGGAGGAACGACAAGAAGAGGGGAGAAAAAGATAAAAGAGAAACCGATCATATTTTCAAGACGGAAACTGAAGAAAACAGTCAAAAGAATACAAGAATAAGAGATAAATAGCAAATCATTCAGCCGCTATCCATAGTCTTTTACGGTCTTTTCGGTTCCTTTGTGTTTAGGAGCGGACCTCAAATCAAATCAAAACACACTTTTTTAAACACGATGATAAAAGCAACACAAATTTAAACAATTAAATCAATGGCGTCAAGGGTAAGCTCAAAGGAACATGTAGTGTTCCGCTAACAGGGTCACCCTAGTTACATAATTTTCGTTTAACAGGTTCAATTACTTTATAATATGCTACATTTAACAAGCAAAATCCTCTGGTTATGGTGTCCATCAATGAGTATACAAAGTGTTTGAAACAATCATAGGCGTAGACTCTGGGGGTCAGCCGAGGCACGTGCCCCCCAATAATTGAGGAGCCGGGGCAATGCCCCCCAAAAATCGAGAGGAGAATTTCTTCAAATATTAAAATATTATGTTTCGACATAGACAAATTTCTTCAGAAACAGAAAATCAGAGACACAGAACTGAAATACTATCAGAAATTCATAATGAAAACAAAGATTTATTTTTATCTTCAATATCTTCAATATGAAACAAATTTGCATCTAGACAAAACGCCCCACTTCATACGCATTAACGTAAACTGGAAGCCTCTGCTGACTGTCGAGACCAGAGGTGAAAAAACTTTTTTCGGTAGTTCGTTTTAAACAAAACCACAAGAAAAAACCCACAAATTTGTTTTTTGTTTGTTTAAAAAATAAATTTCTTATTTTTGTAGAAGTTATTTTAATAACATTGATTTAATGATTTTTAATTTTCGGAAATTGCAACTGAATTAAACTGAGTTGGAGCTCTTTTTGATGCCATTTTTCATTATTTTTATGATCCGAAATCCGAAAATCTTAAAAACAACCAAAACAACAAAAACCATAAAAACGAAAAAAACGAAAAAAACAACAACAAAAAACAACTTTTCATATTGAAAAAACTTGTTTTACTGGTCCAGACCCCATGCCCCCCCCCAATATTTTGGACAAGTTTACGCCAGTGGAAACAATGACAGGGCTAATTCAACACGGAAATCAATGAGAAGCCAAAAAGGAACCTGAATTTATAGTTACTTAGGTGACCCTACTTGCGCAATGATCTATAGTAATTTTAGACGAATGTGTCCATTAGATATCTTTTATACTTGCTTTCGAGTTGCTGGCCAGTAGATAGGCAAGTAAGTTCGCCGAGCAGAGAGTTCCAGAGCAGAGGTCCACATATTCCTATGCCCTGTTTCTTAACGTTTGTGTGTACGCTGCTTTGGTGGTAGCTTTTAGATGATCTAGTATAATGGCCGTGTGCCTTAGAGTTTCTGGAATACCGATTAATTATCGAAATTAGTGGGTATTTGATGCGTATGATTATTGAACATAGGCTAGATACTCCTATTTGCATCTTACTTATGCAATCAAACGTTAGCATATTCAAGTTTTGAAACAAGAATTGGTGTGGGCTGTGTAGGGCGTATTGCATATTGTTCTCACAACTCGCATGTGGTTCTCACAATTTACAATCTTTGCAAAGTGAATCCTTTTGAGCTATAGATACGTTATTCAGTGTAGGCGTTTTAAGGAATATTTATAGGAGTATTTATGGTCAATACTCATATAGGCATCAAATACCCACTAATTTCGATAATTGGTTTCCCAGAATGAAGGAAGAATATCTAAAGAGAATGACCTAGTAGTCCTTAAGTCTTATTGGCGAACGGATAAGCCAGTTGACGGTAAAAATTGAACCCATTTGAGTTAGAACGTTCCGTATCTTCAATGCCTAAACGTCTTTTTCTAGGATCTTAGCATATTTATTACTAAGATAACAACCGTAAGGCGCAGAGTGAAGGTGATGTCAGATCTTTCCAAGAAGAGTGTAGCCGTGGCCCAGATCTGTGGTGCCTGTGGCCTGCGGGCCGGTCACGGCGGTCAGTCTGTCGGGTGACCTGTGTGGCTCAAAGTCTGCCTGTCTGACTGCCTGTGACTCAGTTCGTCTGGCTCTCGGTTCACCTGTGTATCTAAGTACTTTCGTACTTTTGTGGTACATACTCTGTCTACTTGCACCAAGCAAGGGGGAGACTGCGATCTCTGGGAAGGCACAATAATAAAATATTCATTGGCATTGCTTTAAAAAAGGGTGAGGGGCGGTACCTTAGTCCTAAAGGGGTACGGTAACCCTCGTATCCCGCACAAATTGTGGGGCGTGGTGGCTCAGTGGTAAGTTCGGCGCCTTGTGACAGGAGGGTTGCAGGTTTGAATCCCACTCTAGCCGCTGCGTACGGACCTTGGGCAAGTCCTTCACTCGCAATTGCTCGTGGCGCTTCGGCGTGAAAATTCCGGCACAGTATCAAATGCTGTAGTCGGGAGCGCCTCTGAGTAGAAGTTGACTTCGAGAGGCGATATAGAAATATCCGGAATAAATAAAATAAATTACGCCTATGGTCGGATGTGACGTCCCGTGGAAGTCCCATCGGAAACGGGTGCGGTATATCATTCGACTGAAACCGGCGTTGGCTGGGGTCTCGTCGGTAGACGCCGATTGATCCACGCAGTCAAATCATAATTTTATTGTCCCATGGAAAATGTCAACCACGATTTCTGTTTGTAAAATTGGCCGCTGCCTGAACTCTGCCACTGATAACCATCCATCTTCACCAATCCACGTCAAAATGAACAGTTCGGCTTCCGTCTTTCCGTACCTCCGCTTATCTATCCGTCTCTCTGTCCATCTCCGTCCTTCTGTCTGTAGGCAGGGGCTTCTATCCCTATACAGGGTGGGCGCAAGTTGAGCCCAGTGAAAAACAGGGGGGAAGTATTTCTTTTCAATTTTTATCACACTCCCTACAAGTTACAGTCTTACAGAGTCTTTGCTCACAGTTCTGTGCAGGGCCTACTACGTGGGGGGAAGGGGAGGAAGCAGACTGCTTCCAATTTATGCCAGAGGGAAAGTTCCCCTCCAGTGAAATGGATGTTTCTGTTCCACTGTGGCTCAGGCCAGCAAAATGCTTTGTCCTGCAACATCCAAGAACTGAACATTTTAGATTAATCATTGCTATTGGCCATTATTTGCTATGTTGCGTAGACCTTCAAACGGCATTTTTCAACATCGTAATTTTATGTAGGCTATTACTATTATTGGCCATGCAATGTTTGCTTAAGTTACAGTGTCTAAGCAGTGTTATAGATTGTTGTTATTATTTGTATCAGTATTATGGGCCATGCAATATTTGCTTAGGTTCAGGGGCGTATACACTTTGGTCTAAAAAGTAGGGGTACCAATTTCTTCTCCACTTTCGCTCTTCGCATGGAGACCATTTCGGACATATTAACCTGTCAGTATTCTCATTAATTTTTGTGTCAGTAAAAACAAGCCATCTTTGAATTGCAGTATTAATAAAATATTGATTGGCATTATTTAAATAGTGGGGTACGGTCCCCCAGTCCAAAGAGTGGGGGTACGGGTACCCCTCGTACCTCCAAAAAATTACGCCTATGCTTAGTTTACAGTGTCTAAGCAGTGTTATTGTGTATCATTATTAGACCTACTTGTTTTTCTTTAGCTATTGACCATTAGGCTATGTTCCGCTATTTTTGTGTTGATGTAGGATGCAAAAAAAAGCTTTAAAAATTGGTAAAAGCGTTCATAATCCTGTTGATTAAGAAAAACTAGTTGGTCAGTGCTACAATTATTGTTGTGTAGTGAGGTGAAAATGGGATTATCAGGTCTTCAAATATTAAAGCAAAAATAATTGTCGGCTGGGTAACACTGCAATAGGCAGGGATGGAGCCTGTAGACACTGCATTGTACACCATTCATAATGCAGTCTTTAAAACCCCCATATAATTGTTAAGCAGTGTCCCATATTGCCCAGTATTTTAACATGCGTCCCATATTTTGGAAATTTTGTCCCGTATATATTGCAGTCTGTCCCATAACATTTTTACGGTGCACTGAAAGCCCTAAGAAATTAATTCAACAGTTCACCTTGTCACCTTGTGCTGTCAACTCCTGGAGCTCTAGCGATCGTCATGATACACGTTTTCCATTGCTTCCTATTCGAAGTCAGGTCCCTTAGTTCTTCCAATTTCATGCCAGTTACATCGTGAATCTCATCCATCCATTTCTTCCTTGGTGGACCTCGTCTTTTTTCCCTCACCACAAGCCAACATCATTTCCTTTTCTAGCCCATCAGATCGCATAACATGACCAAAGAATCCTAGCTTCAATCTTGTCGCCTTTTGTTTTAATGACTCTTCATTCTCGACACCAATCTCCACTCGTATACTGATTCGTTCGTCCTTTTTTCTCTGTCCATGATATTCTCAACATCTTTCTCCATATCCACATTTTACATGCGTTGACCTTTTTCTCCATGTTCTTTGTCATTGTCCACGACTCACATCCATATAGAACCGTTGGAAAGATTAGGGCTCTCACGAGCCTTTTTTTTGTATCTATGCTCACATGCTTGTCCTTCCATATCTTTTCCAGTCCAATCATTGCAGCTTTCCCAATCGCAATCCTTCGTTTTATTTCTGTATCACATATTCCTTCTTTTTCAACCAATGATCCCAGGAAAGTGAAGCTTTCTACCACCTCTATTTCTTCTCCGTCAATCTCAAAAGTATCCCATTCTGCTGTTGTCATGACTTTTGTCTTCTTTATGTTGAAGTATAAGCCAGCTTTTTCACTTTCTCTCCTTACCCTTCTTATTAATTCTATCAGCTCATCTTTTCTTTTTGCCATTAGTGTTGTATCATCCGCATATCTAAGATTATTCAATGTCCTTCCCGCAATTTTTACTCCCTCTTTTGCCCCTTCCATTTCCGCCATTCTCATTATTCTTTCAGCGTATAAGTTAAATAGGAATGGAGACAAAATGCATCCCTGTCTCACCCCTTTCTTAATATTGAATTTATCAGTGTCTCCGTATTCTGTTCTTATCACCGCTATCTGATCTTCATATAGTCCCCTTAATAGCCATATCAAGTGTATCGGAATTCCCATCTCAAGTAGAGTTTTCCACATTAAATCGTGGTTAATGCAGTCGAATGCCTTACTATAATCAATGAAGCAGATGTGCACCTCTTGTCCATACTCCCTTTGCCGTTCCATTATCCACCTTGGGTTGGCAATATGGTCTCTAGTTCCTCGAGATTTCCTGAAACCAGCCTGGTTCACCGGAAGTTCCCTCTCTATTGTGCTTTCCATTCTTTTGTGGATTATTTTCAATAATATTTTACTAGTGTGTGATATTATTGCTATCGTCCTGTAATTTTCACATTCCCTCGCATCGCCTTTCTTGAATATCGGTATGAAGATCGACTTCTTCCAATCATTCGGCCATTCTCCAGTTGCCCATATTTGATTGTATAATTTTGTTATTGTTTTTATCATTGCATCGTCCCCTGCTTTTATCAGTTCTATAGGTATTCCGTCATGACCCGGCGCCTTATTATCCTTGAGTTGTTTTATTGCTCATTCTACCTCTGCTTCCATAACCTCCGGTTCTTTTTCATACCCTGTAACATCAATTTGCTCTTTTTTGACTCGTTTATCTATACTATATAACTCTTCTGTGTATTCTTTCCATCTTTTCTTAATCTTCTCTTCATCGCATATTACGTTTCCATCTCCTGTCTTCATTGAGCCCATTCTAGGTGTGAATTTTCCCGTTATTTCCTTTACTTTTGAAAACAATTCTTTAGTTCTCCCTTTCCTTCCTTCATCTTAGGTTTCCAAAACCAATTTTCTTTCTAAAAAAATGCGCTAAAACTCATCTACGGCATGTAGAAATCCCCCCAAAAAATTCGGGGGACCCCGGACCCCTCCGCTTCAAGGGGAAGGCAGGGGAAGGCAGGAATAGTACACAGAGTGGTAAAGGGAGAGGGGAGGGGATAAGGTGTGACGGATGGGGTGGGGAGGGTAGGGGTAGGGGAAGAAGGGGAGGCGAGGTATGGAAGGGCTTTACAGTAAGGGGGATTGCTTCCAGCTTACAGGGGTTCTGTGAAAGAGAGGGGGAAGGAGAAGGTTTGAGCCCGGTTGCTTAGGGGGGATAGAAGCCACTGTCTGTAGGTCTGTCTGTCCGTGTGTTCGTTTATTTGCTTGTCTATGCGTTTGTCTATCCGTTCATCTTTCTATATCTGTCTGTTCATCTTTCTACATCTGTCTGTCAGTCCGATCGTCTGCTCCTTCATTTGTCCATCTAACCGTCGCTCTCTGTCCACCACCTGTTCTTCCGTCTGTCCGTCCCTCCGTCTATCTGTCCATCCTTCTGTACCCTCTTTAAGGCCTTTATACGTTCGTATGTCCGTCTGCCAGACAGGGCAACGAACGGGTTCCCTCCATTTGCCTCTCGTCTGCCACCGATTTGCCTTCAAGATCTGTTTGTAGGGTGGGAGGATTGATTTAATCCCTGAAACAGGTTCAACCGAGGGTTGCCTACTACTGGACCCGCAGGGTATTTTTGTGGAAGAGAAATGGTCAAGAATCCAGCAATCGGATCAACCGTGCAAAGCGAAAAATGAACAACTTCTCAACATATAGGCCTAAAGCTTCTGACGCAAAACCTTTTCCGCACTTGCTTGTAGCATCGGCGGCTGCGTGCTACTGGCAATTTTCAAAGCAAACCTCATATATATTTTGTTTACGTTTGAAAAAATGTGAATGTATTCAAAGACTTTCCGTACGCGCTGGTAATTTTTTAATTAAAGCTAGAAAATATTTCGTTTACGTAACTTGAAAAAATGTGGATGTATCCAACGACTTTCGTAAGCACCGCAGAGTTGCAATGTTCAGTTATACGGATAGGAATAGCTAATGCCTGTTTATTTTGTAAGGTGTTCATCTTGTATTCCTATTTGAGGTTTGCACTTATAGTGGAAATATTTAATCGTTTTTATATGTAAAAGTTACTGCGCAAGTTAATGGCATGACGACGTTGATAAATGCTAAAATAGTTCTAGTCGGGTCTTAGTCTTCAGCGGTTTATTATACAGAGAGTAAACATTGCGGTGCAGTTTATCTGAAATTGTTGTGATAGTACTCTTCAGCCAACTGCAGTTTTCCATTCAAATCGATATTTCGACGTCAAGGGCTACATAAATAGCGCTACTCACAACTATACCCCTAAGCCGTAATTTTTCTGGTTAACGGCTGGCTTGAGCAAATTTACGGCTGGTTTTTCGGCTAGGGCCTAGCCGTAAAAGAGCGTAAACTACCTTTTTCGGCTAGCCGTAAAAGAGCGTATATCTTTTTCGGCTAGCCGTAAAAGAGCGTAGACTACATTTTTCGGCTACGAGTGCATCAATCATGAACACAATAATAGAATATAGCCTACATTAGGGCCTACTTTTAAATCGAAAGGTGGGCAATTTCCACTCAGTCTGAAAACAATTTTAGAAATAAATTCAAATAATTATGTTAAGAAACAAACGGACATTTAATGTTTTCAGTTCACATACATTGCATTGAGTTCACATTCAATTACGATTTACGAGTATGTAATACTGATTGCAAGTTAGAGCCACAAAATAACAGGGCTAGCAGACATGCATTAATAGGTGTAAGCCTAGCCGCATAGCGGGAGAAAAAAGAACCAGACACACAGGAACAAAAAAGTGAAAATTCTGGCAATAGACTGCAGCCGCTTTTGATGCAGAGTAGTAAGAGTGTGCACTCTGCACTAACCTGCATGAGAGATAATTGGAAATATTTAACATTGAATGTAAAACCGGAAGTAGAACTCGGAATATAATTATGCAACATATGACAGCCTGGACAGGGCCCTTACAATAGAAGATTAGACGGCCATGTAACTGACGTCAACACTCACCGCTCATTGCGCACTAAGTACAAACTAGCAAGCCAGCGTGGACACTTTATAAGCACAACTGTGTGCATGTTCAAGCCGAAATTTTTTCCGGCGGCTAGCCATGAAATAACTCTCGGCGGTTTCTCGGCTGAGCCGCAAAAATTTCCGGCGGTTTTTCGGCTTGCAGAAATTTTTTCGGCTCGGCGGCTAACGGCGGCGGCTTAGGGGTATGCTCACAACGCAAGACACAGACAGAAGCTCCATTTACGACAATTTTAGAAGTCTGAGAAGTTATCAGACTTCTATTACTGTTGAGGAGATTGAGTCTGCTTCTTACTTGTAACAAGGGACTGCAATTTCCAAAGATGTCTGGAAGAATCTTTGTGTGGACCAAATTATAGCCTACATCTGTGTCGTCGTTATCCTTGGAGACTGGACGGCGATCGGAATAGGAGTGGCAGCGGAACATGACAAGCTGATCCGCGAGGGTATGACCTGCCTCCGCCGATAACTCTTTCATTGTTGCTGTCTCTACATCTGTCTACTCTTCTGTTTCTGTATCTTTCTCTCTGTGTGTCTCTCTGTTGAAATCTCCAGCTAATATACAATTACTATTAAAACCGTTTAACTTCGACAGTATACAATGAAATTGTTAAAGTCACACAAAGACTGTTTAGGTCGGCGATAAACAATAACAAAGACTGAGAAGTTATAGGGTCTGGTTTAATATCAGAGTCAATAATTTTGATACAGGAATAACTGGGCTCAGAAAGAAAGAGCCGATCAAGGATGTTATTTCCTCTAGTAGGTTGATGAACAAGAGGAATAAAACCTGTACGTTCAATAATATCAGATTCATCAATTCAATAAAAGTCTCCACCTAAAACTATGATAGCTCCAGTGCCCCCAAATAATTGAGATGGACTGTATATCCAATGCAAAAAGTATAGAATAAATAACCAAACCCCCCCCCTAATATTTTGGGCAAGTTTACGCCAGTGGCCGCATGCTTCCCTGCTTTGTGGACTGAAAAATAGGCCTACAACAGGCTTACAGTAGGACTTTGGAAGGCAACAGTTGCATGGACATTTTAGCCAGAAAGTTCCTTTCGTGAGCCAAGGGATATGCTCTTTCCATAATCAACTTATCCATTTTTTGCGCCATAACTTTACTTTATTAACGACCGGCGATAGTCAACGGGATGTAAGCGTCAAACGCGACTGTCCTTTAAGCGTTTTCGTGTTAGAGGGACCGATTCAGAGAGGGCACTGAGTCGAGGGAAGTGAGAAAATCTACTACAAAATGCTTTTCCTCTTGAGGCGCTGGTGCCTGCCTGCATGAAAAAGGGTCAACAGCCCATAGCCACACAGAGGTAGCGAAACTTTGCGTGCCAAAGTGCCACTAATTCAGTTTGAAGACTATAGTCGCGCACCCTTCGGAATTTTGCACAGTAGGCCTATACAATACAATACAATACAATACAATACAACTAGAAATTTGTAACGCGCTTTAACAAGACAGGTCTTGCACGAGAGCACGTGACTAGTTGCGCTAGTCTCCTTAAAACGTCAATTAAAGCGGAGCATTTGTCTGTTAGCTAAAATTTGCTCAGATCCCTAGAAGAGTCACCGGTGGCTGGTTCACGCAAACACAGTAGCCCAGCCAGCAGCTTCCAAGCTCAGAGTTTTTGAAGCTCGTAGGATGACGATTGGCGATGTTATCTGTATATGATTTTCTCATACAGGTTTAACTCGACAAAATTAAAGAAAAGACAGTACTTAAAGTTGTTAACAATCCTTCAAAAAAACGGGAATTCCAAGAGTGGCTGTGTATTTCGAAGTTTGAAATGTTGGGTATAGGGCCTACTCTGAATTTCGCATGCCCGCATGTCATTTTGGGCACTCGTGCGATATGTTCGCCACTTCTGCCCGCATAAGTCTACTGCTGCGTTCGGCTGAATAAGATGCAAAATCTGGAATTTGTTTCAGCGACAAAGGAAAGAATAAATGGAGTGTCGTTGTTGATGCACATGTGATCGTGATGAATATAGTTTAATGAAAATTCTAAATAATAGGGGCCTACATCCAGGGCGAGTAACTGATGAATCCATTTCTTTTTGCATTGTGTCCAACTGTGAACGTGATCATTCGACTTTCCTTCACTACCCATTTGATTCTATTCCTATAATTCCTATGCAAAATCTTACTTTAGGGTGTGGGATAGGCTAGTGGAAAGCGGGTTGGAAGGTTAACCGAGAGGTAGGGGTTAAAATCTGGCAAGTACAACCATTTTGGCTGAACTTGCATTCATTACGCACCTCAGAAGAAAATCGATGGGACAAAATATCGCTTTAAACAACTGAAAGCTTGTTCCGTTCCTACGTCAGTGTAGGCTATTTTAGCGATAAATTATTATCTAAATATTAAAATGACAAGAATAAAATGCCGGTAATTACGAAAATAATTTTCGGTTCTGTGAATGTAACTCAATGAAAGTTCTTTAAAGACGAATTGTAACTAACATACAGTATACCTGCACTGGCTGTGGTGAGATTCAGGTTTCGCGCTTCATACCCATTCTAGTTTCTCACCGGCGGCCTTTGATAGAATGTTGCCAATGATTAATAAGATAGAGCACATGTTTATAATTTGATGGAAAATCTGGAAATACTTGTGCAACTTTCATCATAGTCTACAAAGGGCACTTCATTCTTGAGCAATTTTTCTGATGGAAATTTACCTGCGAAGCTATGCACAAAACAACAAAATATTTGGCGTAGTACAAGCAGTGGTGTAATCCTAAAAAATGAAGTGGGGGAACGCCTGGAAATTGAAGTAGCAACTGTAGCAAAAAGTGCAATCTTGCAAGAATTTTGCAT
The DNA here is from genome assembly GCA_963556255.1 of Allolobophora icterica. Taxonomy (NCBI): domain Eukaryota; kingdom Metazoa; phylum Annelida; class Clitellata; order Crassiclitellata; family Lumbricidae; genus Allolobophora; species Allolobophora icterica. Next base: position 36,074,912 of record OY744612.1, on the reverse strand, counting down.
AGTGTGAGCGCTGCTATTTTTGAAACTGTTGAATGTAAAAAAATAACAAAAAAATTAATAAATGTAATTATGTAAATTTATACATAGGAATTTGTTATTTAGTATAAAGCCAACACATATATAAATATATCTGCGAAACTGCGAAAGGCTCCAGTAAGTAAGCAGTTGAAACTGTGAGTCTTGAAGTCTTCTTTGTTCATTTATTTCAGCAGAAATGCTGCAAAATAGTGAGGGATCGCGTTCCCTCCCTGGAAAAAAGTGCGGGAACGGCGTTCCCCCGCGTTCCCGCCCCACTACACCACTGAGTACAAGAAAGAATAACAGATTTTTAACAGATTACCCAACGAACGACACGGTCGTTCAATTTGTAGTTGTTCCGTGGGATACGTAGGTCTATACATTATAGGGTACATGTAATTATAAACGTTCATTTGTATATATGCGTTAAATAAACATGGGCGTCCGGAGGGGCAGAGGCATTTTTCCCCTTGAATTTTTGCAAATATTTTTTTAAAATAACTTTTTGGATTATTATGATTGTTACAACAGTCCCAAGACAATTTTCAATGCGAAAAAACACTTAATTATTTAGGTAAAATCCTTGATCATCATTTTTTTCGATGCAACTTTTTTTCTATATAAAAACATCATTTCCCCAAGAAAACTGTTTGCTCCCCTACAAAAAGTTTGCCCTTAAAAAATTCCTCCGGACGACAATGTAAATAAACTAAGAAGCTGTTAATTCGAAACTACCACCTATCACACGTGCCGCATACATTAAAAAAAATCCTTGCTGACAATTTCAAGTGAAATTAAATCCAGGCATACAAGCCTCACGTAATCATAATACATACACACTTCCATGCATTTGCCTCATTTGTTGCTGGCAAGTCATTTGGCTACAAGGCGTTTCTTGCTGGTAAGCCGTGTTTGCTGTTGGTTGCCTAATACAGGCCTAAGCAGTTTACAGACTTAGTTGAGACGAAATATTTTACTCCGGTTCCCTGTCTTTCGTCTCAACAGACGAGCACTCAGAGCCTACATGTACTGCCAAGCAAGGCTTATTAACGCATTTTCAGAAAGTATGCACAAAGAAAGGAGGCTTTGAATTTAAATGGATTTTCCAAGCTTAGCCCATTCAACCAAATTGTATTTGTCCAACATGTCATGAAGCAAATCATGCCAGAAGAAGTAGGCCTAACTATTCATCTGTCAAAGTACACGCTATGATTCAAGCGGTTGCTATGTAAAAAAAACAGTTCGTCTGTTTCCCAACCGTAGCGTCATATGTAGGACATAGGAAACCTATAGCACGCAATTCTTCTGCGGGCGTCCATTGTCCTACATGTTAGGTTGAGGTTGCTCATTGACGAGCGTGGAGGTCGCGTCCCTAGGAACCCAACCCAAGACCGATGACTGAGCCTACTGTCACGTCCAGTCAAATGACTAACTCTGTTTGATGCCTAATCTAATTTGTCGGAGACACAATTAAAGCCACAACTGTCGCCTGGGACCGCTGCGCTTATAAATCATCTCGGCCGAAACAATGTCCGCAAGGATTCATTAATTGCCTGCATTGTTGTCCCGCTATTAATGACCGGTCGTTACGATGAAAGACGCCGCTCCGGCCATTCGTTTCGCTAATCAAATACTCAAACGGACGACGGACACAGGTGGACGATGGATTGGATTGTCACGCAACATGGCCGACAAATCGTAGGAGCGTTCGATTCCACTCACTGTCGACGTTGATTTGCTACCTGTTCCATAGACCTTCGAGTGAATGAGCTGTTTTACCACTAAGTACCTTCCCGAAGGAAGCCATATCTCTCTAGTGGTCCTTGCTTTGCGTATAAATAAGTCAGGCAGCGTCTGGTGAAACACCGCAGAGCAGATATGACGTCATACTTACGTCGTTGTGACATTATGCAAATGACTGATAATGACGTGTCCCAATAAGTCACTATAAGTCCGATTGTAATGATTACAACACAACAGACATCTATCGGTTTAATAAAAATATAACAAAAACTCCCTGTTTCTCATTGACCTTCAAACATCTGAATATATTTAATTGCACTTCACCTATCGATCTATTAAAAGGGGTGTTGTGGGAATCCGAGCGGCGACCTCGCTGGCACTACCCGCCTTTCTGGAATCAGCCGCGAGCTCCGATCTCCTCCAGTCCACCATACTGGGAAATACAACTACAGCCGACCCACAACGCGAGGCGCTACTGTCGTGGTTGGACACCGCAAGTCAATCACAGATCCCGTTCAAATCTCAGAGCTGAGTCAAATGAGGCAAGGGCGAATGCAGAAGTAAGGAATTGATCACACAGGTGGTCTTCGAAGAACCACATCGAATCGATTGATTACCAGGAACCGGTTCTCATGACTCGACCGCTAAGGAGACCGATCGAGCGCCATACGACTGACTGGGTGCAGAGGCGTCTACACCATAGAAACCTTGGAGCAAATGCTCCATCCAAGAAATAGGGGGGAAGGACCGGGGAGGGGGCAAGAAGAGGGGGGAAAAGGGACGTTGCTCTAATGACTTAGGGGGGATAGACGCCCCTGACTGGGTGAATTTCGTCCGTCGGATGCAGGGTCGTGACTTTGGTCTAAAATGTGGGGGTACAATTTCTTCTCCACTTTCGATTTTCGTATGAAGACAATTTTGGACAGTAACTGATTATGAAACGCGTACCTCCATAAAGGCAATTTTATTGTCTATAATGTCATATTCTCGTTTTCGTTTAGAACAAATTTGGTCTATACAGTCTATCCAGTTCCCTATCAGCAAAATCGGACGTGTATAAGTCACAATCAGCGACGTCTTAAATGCTTATATTGTGTAGCGGAGAGAGCTTTCTTCAGCTAGCCGTCTCGGATATGTTTAACCAAGGACAGTTATTGATTCTGAGATTGTGAGAGAACTGAGGGATGAGGATACATATCAAGGCCGACAATATGAATGTGAGTTAATATACAGATTTGTAACTGATGAAGGATATAGAAGCTTGCGCTTTGACCTACATCTCCACATCCCGATATGGCTAAGATGACAACCGTAAGGCGCAGAGTAAAGGTATTGTAAGATCTTTCCAAGAAGAGTGTAGCCGTGGCCCAGATCTTTGGCGCTTGCGGGTCGGTCACGGTGGTTAGTCTGTCAGATGACCTGTGTCGGTGAAAGTCTGCCTGTCTGATTGCCTATGAATCAGTTCGTCTGGCTCTCGATTAACCTGTGTATGTAAGTACTTTCGTACTCTTGTGGTACGTACTCCTCACTCTGTCAACATACACGGAGCAAAGCAGCGATAGTGATCTCTGGGAAGGCAGAGTAATAAAATATTGATTGGCATTGCTTAAAAAGACTGAGGGGCGGTATTTTAGTCCTAAGGGGTTACGGGTAACCCTCGTATCCCGCACAAATTACGCCTATGGTCGGATGTGACAGCCCGTAGGCGTATAGAAGTCCCATCGGAAACGGGTGCAGTATTTTATTCGACTAAAACCGGCGCTGGCTGTGGTCTTGTCGGTAGACGCAGATTGATCCATGCAGACAAATCATAATTTTATTTTCCCACGGAAAACGTCAACCGCAACGTAAGTTTATTAATTGACCGCTGCCACTGACAACCATCCATCTTCACCAATGCACGTCAACGTCATCAGTTCGGCTTCCGTCATTCCGTACCTTCTTTTTATCTATCTGTCCATCTCCGTCCTTTCGTCTGTAAGTCTATCCATCCGTCTGTCTCTCCGTGTGTTCGTTTATTTGCTTGTCTATGCGTTTGTCTATCTGTTCATCTTTCTACATCTGTCTGTCAGTCTCTCAGTGCGATCGTCTTCTCCTTCATTTGTCCATCTAACCGTCGCTGTCTGTCCACCTGTTCTTCCGTTTCTCCGTCCCTCCGTCTATCTGTCCATTCATCTGTACGCCTCTCTTAGGGCTACGTTCGTATGTCCGTCTGCCAGACAGGGCAACGAACGGGTCTCCTCCATTCGCCTGTCGACTGCCACCGATTTGCCTTCAAGATCTGTCTGTGGGGTGGGAGCATTGATTTAATTCCCGAAACAGGTTCAACGGAGGGTTGCCTTCTACTGGATCCGCAAATTTTATTGGGAAAAGCATAATGGTAAAGAATCTAGCAATCGGATCAACCATGCAAAGCGGAGCACGAACAACTTCTCAAAATACAAAGCTGCAGAAGCAAATATTATTCTTTGACGCACTTGCTTGTATTATCGGCGGCTGCATGCTACTGGTAATTATTTTAAAATCAAACCTAAAAATATTTCGTTTACGTTTAAAATAATGTGGGTGCTCGGTAGTCTATTGGTTAGCGCGCTGGACTGTCAATCGAGAGGTCTGGGGTTCAAATCCCCGCCAGGGCAGAAATTTGGTTCGAGATTTCTGTTCCACTGCACCCCCTAGCCAACTCAGCTATGATGAGTAAACTGACACTGTCAGTGGGAAGATGAGACGGCGAGGGAGAGGACTGGCCACTCGCCCTCATATGCCGAGGCTAAGAAAATGAAGTCGCTAACACTTCATACCCATGGCTGCCTCAGGGCTAGCTTAAGGGACTGCTCTTCTTCTTCTTAAAATAATGTGGATGTATCCAATGACTTTCCGTACGCACAGCAAAGTTGCAGCGTTTAATTATACTAACTGGAATGTCTAATGCCTATTTTATCGCAGTTGCATGGTAATGACGTTAAGTGGTCAATTTCGTCATCCGTATAGCATTCATCTTGTCTTTCAGGTCTATACTTCTGTGGGAATGTTTAATCGTTTGTATATATAAATTTACTGCGCAAGTTAATGGCATGACGATGTTATAAATTGCAAAAATAGGCCTACTCGGATATCAATCTTCAGCGGTTAATTATACAGAGCGTAAACATTGCGGTATAGTTTATCTGAAATTGTCGTGATAGTACTCTTCAGCCAACTCCAAGCTTCCTTTCAAATCGATATTTCGACGTCAAACGTTGTATAAATAGCGCTACTTACAGCGCAACACACAGCATTTACATTTACTCCATTTACGACAATTTTAGAAGTCTGAGAAGTTATTTGGCTTTCTATTACTGTTGATGAGATCGAGTCTGCTTCCTACTTTTTGTAAGCGGCTTCATTTTCCCAAGATGTCTGGAAGAATCTTTGTGTGGACCAACATATTCAGCTGTGTCGTCGCTATCCTTGGAGACTGGACGGCAGTCAGAATAGGAGTGGCAGCGAAACATGACAAGGGTAAGACTTGCCTCCCCCGCCGATGTCTACTGTTATTGTTACTATCTTTATATCTGTTTTTGTCTGTTTCCATCTCTTTCTCTTCGTGTGTCTATTTTTCACCATGCTCAATGTTGAAATGTTCAGCTAGTAATAAGTTACTATTAAAAACGTTTAACTTGACAGCATGCAATGAATGTCAATGTTTTAATCACCCACAGAGTGTCCTAGTGGGTGATACACAACATCAATTATGATAGAACCCAGCGCGCTTCACTCGTCCAATTTTTCAGGAACTAAATATATTTTTACTTACAATGTAAACTTGTAACTTGTAAAATTTGAAATCGTTCCATAACCAAAAAGAACTGTTCAACCTCTCTGGAATAAACTCCCGCCAGAATTACGCCAAGTATTTGATCCATCCTACAAACTCACCAAAATCTCACCTCTTGCAATCTCTCCACAGGTCTTTCATTCAAAAACACTACTCTTTCAAAAATCCTATCCTGATTCCTCATCTTCCACTCACCTCCCTCGCTGCTCCAATTCTAAGCACCATCCACCTTAGCCGTCTGTCTGCCTGTCTGACCCCTCTGGACCTTTACCTGGAACCGATTTCGATCCTACCTGCCTATCGCGTTTTATATAGCTACTTCTATAGTCCACGCAATTTCCCTTCCAATTCAAAGGCTACCTCAAGATCGAATTCCGGCACTTAGAAATAACACCCACATCTTTCTGTGCGCACATTTGTGTCTGCATGACGTTGGCAATTAACGTTTGTACAAGTGCATGCATGCATGCACGTATGAATGTATGACAATGTATATATGTATGTACGTATGTAAATTCGCTCACATGCGCATGCATGGACGCATACATGCACGCATCAATGCATATCCGCTGTGTATATATTTGCATGTGTAAACTGGACTCTTTGCTGACCAGTTAACTGCACTTGGTGCCTTTTGTGCACAGTTAAAACTCCATGGGTACATTACATGTCAATGTATATTATATACACACATGGTGGGAATTGTCGGGGGTTTGGGGTTTAACCCCCCAGTCTTTCTTAGGACACCCACAGTTAAATCTTCGTTGCACGCCCCAGGGGTGTCGTTTCCAACCTCCTCAGTTATGCTTTGAAATCAGCTGCTTTCAAATTTCGTTGACATCAGTTTGCAAAATGCGGATAAAATGTTCAACCTACAGTCTTTTTCTACAATTCCCATACTGTATATATATATATATATATATATATATATATATATATAATGTAAATTATGCCTCGATATACACGATGAAGCGCCTAAAAGGCCTAAAGGAAACATACGCAAAGGGCTTGCCACTGCGTGCATTGATACCTATATCCAGCCTTCGCAGTCCAACCTCTGAGCCAGAAACTATCTGACCAATTCGCCTTTAGGCCTACAGGCTGCACTACCTCCGCGTTGATTGCCATACTCCAGCACGTCTCGAATCTACTAAAGACCTGTTCCTACGTGACCCTGATATCGCTTGACAGTCTCCAGAGCATTCGACACGGTCCAGCATTTCACCCTTGCGGATAAGCTCTCTGGCCTAGAAATTCCTGACCACGTATACAAATGGCTTATTAACTTTCTAAGTGGACGGAGGCATGTGATCAGATATGGAGGCCAGCCATCAATAGAAGCCTCGATCAATGCCAGTGTGGTTCAAGGTTCTGGAGCCGGACCAGCAACATTCGACATCAATGCCTCCGATCTCCAGCCGATCCACTCCGATAACAAGATTGTCAAGTATGCTGACGACACATACTTGATAGTCGGATCGCGGATGAGGCATCCTGTCCAAGAAGAGCTTGAGCGAATATCCCTTTGGGCCGAAAGAAACAACCTCCGGCTCAACAGATCTAAATCAAGAGAGATGCTCATAGCCAGACGAGGACAAGTACACCTAAAACCACCACCACCACTGGATGATGTCGGGCATGTCGAAACAATGAAGATCCTCGGAGTCACCATCAGCAGCGACTTGAGAGCCACCTCCCACGTCGATGAGATTCTGGGTGCCTGTGCCGGTTCCCTCTACGCGTTGCGCGTCCTCAGAGCACAGGGCCTACGCCCTGAAGTGATACAGTTTTATGGTGAGGTCACCACGGCTGCCAGACTCCTATACGCAGTATCGGCCTGGTGGGGCATTGCAGCACCCTCCAAGCGTCAGCGATTAGAACGATTCATAGCCAGAACGAGGCGACTGGGATACGTGCCAGAAAATTCACCAACTGTTGCATAGCGGGTCAAGCGGGCAGATGGTGGCCTGGAATGCCTCTCATGTCCTTAGCAGTTTTTTCCACCTAGAGCCAACCGCCGCCGAGGCTTGACACCCCGCGTCCACCCTTTCGAACTTCCACCCAAAGACGATAAGAAGTATAATATACCGAGAGTACTCTATAATGCTGTTTACTGAGACCCAATGTCAAATTTTTTTCAAGAACTAGTACATTATTTGTATTTTCTTTTCCAACTCATTCATCTGTTTCTGGTTGCGGCGTGCCAACCAGTTTTGCTCAATAAACGAATATACTACTGGGGTCTTCTGATCCGGATCTTGCCCTCAGAGGTGATGCAGATTATTATCGGCATATTTCGGATTTCGGTAGTTTTCCGCATTTTAACACACGAAGCTCAAGGCCTCAATCAAGTAGAACGTCGTAGAACACAAAGTAATAAACTATTTAATTACTGCAAATGTAAACAACTTTAAGAATCTATTAAGTTCGATTGATTACAGGAGTCAATCACATAAATATGTCAAATAGGCCTAAACAAAGTGTAGGCGTTAAAAACTGTTCACGATTTGCAGTGTACGAATATTTTATTGTATTGTAGAATACTTCAAAACAATAGATGTTGCATCTATTGTTTTGAAGTAGAATTATCTTTGACGTCATAGTAACGTCATTCGTTTCTTTTACTTTTTCTATTAGACGGATATCAGTCCATAAGAGACCGGGAAAATGTCAACACCGCAGTCGCTGATCATCCGGAAATCCAAGTGCTACGCATACGACGGCAAAAAAAAGAAGAAGTGGACCCTATTGTGTTGATGACGCAGGTTGGAAAACGACAGCAAAAAGAAGAAGTTGACCCTATTGTGTTGATGACGCAGGTTGGAAAACGACAGCAAAAAGAAGTGGACCCTATTGTGTTGATGACGCAGGTTGGAAAACGACAGCAAAAAGAAGAAGTTGACCCTATTGTGTTGATGACGCAGGTTGGAAAACGACAGCAAAAAGAAGAAGTGGACCCTATTGTGTTGATGACGCAGGTTGGAAAACGACAGCAAAAAGAAGAAATGGACCCTATTGTGTTGATGACGCAGGTTGGAAAACGACAGCAAAAAGAAGAAGTGGACCCTATTGTGTTGATGACGCAGGTTGGAAAACGACAGCAAAAAGGAGAAGAAGTGGATCCTATTGTGTTGATGACGCAGGTTGGAAAACGACAGCAAAAAGAAGAAGTGGACCCTATTGTGTTGATGACGCAGGTTGGAAAACGACAGCAAAAAGAAGAAGTGGACCCTATTGTGTTGATGACGCAGGTTGGAAAACGACAGCAAAAAGGAGAAGAAGTGGATCCTATTGTATTGATGACGCAGGTTGGAAAACGACAGCAAAAAGAAGAAGTGGACCCTATTGTGTTGATGACGCAGGTTGGAAAACGACAGCAAAAAGAAGAAGTTGACCCTATTGTGTTGATGACGCAGGTTGGAAAACGACAGCAAAAAGGAGAAGAAGTGGATCCTATTGTGTTGATGACGCAGGTTGGAAAACGACAGCAAAAAGAAGAAGTGGACCCTATTGTGTTGATGACGCAGGTTGGAAAACGACAGCAAAAAGAAGAAGTGGACCCTATTGTGTTGATGACGCAGGTTGGAAAACGACAGCAAAAAGGAGAAGAAGTGGATCCTATTGTGTTGATGACGCAGGTTGGAAAACGACAGCAAAAAGAAGAAGTGGACCCTATTGTGTTGATGACGCAGGTTGGAAAACGACAGCAAAAAGGAGAAGAAGTGGATCCTATTGTGTTGATGACGCAGGTTGGAAAACGACAGCAAAAAGAAGAAGTGGACCCTATTGTGTTGATGACGCAGGTTGGAAAACGACAAGAATTGGACCCTACTTACATGATGATGGGAATTGGTAAAAGACAACAAAAACAAAAACGACAAGAATTATTGGACCCTACTTACATGATGATGGGAATTGGTAAACGTACGCCCAGCAGCTGATTCCTATAAACTGATTCCAAGAAACTGTCAATACCGTAGCCAATGATCATCCAGAAATCCATGTGCTACCCATACGACAACAAAGCTATAGTGTATCTTATTTTCTATAGGCATAGGGATTGGTAAACGTAGAGGGATTGGTACAATTCGACGATTAGTTTAGGCTTCATTCAGTCGTGAACGATTCGTTGGACCTCGTGGAAAACCTGTCTGCACCAAAATTCAGTATAGTCCCCATAGGAAGTTGCACGGTCTTTCTGCAAATATTACTCAACAAATAAATTATATTCTTGCAAGGTGAATGTTTTTAAGGTATAAGTTAATCAGTGTCACTAGAATATATTGAGTCAGATAAATATAGGCCTATTATTTATAACGATGATGAATTAGGCAAAAATGGTGAGGCTGAGCATAAATAGCATAGAGTTTGAACTTATAATGGAACTCTCAGCTTTACTAAGACCACTATTGCTTGTACCAAACATGGCGTATTTAGCTTTAAATCCTGACTATAATAATCCAAAATAATGTTTGATTCCTCTCCTTCTCCAAATATTCTTCCTTCATTTTGTTTCTCATCCTCTTCTCATCTTTCTGTTCGTCCTCATTTCATCTCCTCTTTCCTTTTCCTTCCTGACTTATCTCTCATTCTTGTGCTCGTTTGATTGTTTTCTTCAGTTTCCCTTTTGAATATATTACCGGTTTTCTCGTTTTCTCTCTCCTCTTTTTGTCGTTTCCTTCTTAAATTCTTACCCTTGTCTTGCTTCTCTTTCTGAAACTGTGGCTATCCAGTCTTTTACGGTCGCTTCGGTTCTTTTTTGCTTAGTAGCGGACCTAAATAGTAGCCTTAAGCCCTATTTGTCCTTAGCGTTTATTGGTGGATGAGCCAATTTGACTGCAGAAATTGAACACATTTCAACGTCAATCAATCGATCAACGTTTTTTTCTTGTCAACCTTTGTGAACCAAAACATAACAGAATAGAAAAGACACAGCATTTGTCTTAGGACGTTCCTTGTCTCTAATATTCAAAAGTCTAGGATCGTACATCTTATTTATCACCAGAGTCTATGGACGTATACCTGTGGTAAAATGTCAATACTTAGGGGCTTAAACATGTTCTGTGTGTGTATGTTGGCTTGTGTAGATGTGTAGGTGTATGTGTGTGTGTGTGTGTGTGTGTGTGTGTGTGTGTGTGTGTGTGTGTTTGAATGTGTGTGTGTGTGTGTGTGTGTGTGTGTGTGTTTGCGTGTGTGCGGGTCGGCTGTATGCTTGCGTGCTTGGTGGGACTGGTAAATAGGCCTAGAACAGGCCTATATACAGTGGGACTTTTGGAAGGCAACAGTTGCATGGACAGGCAATGTCAGTAAACATCGAACCTAATCTGTTTGGACAAAATTTTATGTCGTTTTCTGATGCATCTTAGCCAGAAAGAGACAAGGGATAAATGGGTCTTTCCATAATCAACTTAGCAATTGTTTAGCGACATAACTTTACACAATAAACGCCAGGCGATAGTCAGCGGGATGGAAGCACCGGTCGGCGGCTGCCCTTTAAGCGTTTTCGTGTTAAGACTCAGAGAGGGCGTTGAGAGAGTCGAGGGATATGCGAAAATCTACTATAAATTGCTTTTCCTCTTTTTGTCGCCGGTGCCTGTATCAAAGAGAGTCAACAATCAATCAACTGTTTTATTGTTCACTGCCTCATTTTAATATAAAGCAATGTTTACTTATTGCGACAAAACATGTCCAGTTCCAGTGACAGGAACCATTGCTGAATAACACTTCCAAAATCTGACAAAATCGGACCACGGGAACACCCCCAAAATGGCCAAATCCAATATGGCCGCCGTCGATCATATTGGAAAATTCACCTTTTTCGTTTTTTAGAGTATATGCACGTGTAATACCTCTAATGTTACTGATTTCGGTATGTAGAATTCATTTCTGATATTCTTTTCGCCATTCGGGGTCATCTTCACCTTGAAAGGTCATGGTCAAGGTCATTTTGTTACATCGCTGACGCCATCAAGGAAACTTTCCATCATTCGGTAAATGTAAATTTTTCTGTGTTTGCTGTTCTTCACTGTGACCATAATTATAGAAAAAACTTCAGTGTGTCACATAGGCCAAGGTGACCTGTGATGAAATACCAAAAAATATAAATAAAATTCGCAGCAGAAGCGAAGATTCATTCTGATACGCAAACTAAGCAAGCATCAACTCCTACATATCAACACGACAAAAAACTCCGCCAAAAAACCGTTGATGAGCGTTTATTTATTTTCAATAAAATTTTGATGACTGTTTTACTTTTTTAGTCAAAAGAACTTTTGAGGATCAAAATGTGGCGTCAGTAATAGTCTTTTACGTTCACAGATTTTTGTTACCTTGTTTTTATTTCCGGGACATGTAAATACCTGTCAAGCAGAAGCCAGCCATCGTCCAAAACTATTAGGAGGAAAACTGAATGGCGGGTCTCAACAAATCAAAAGATATGCCATTACCGGATTGCCTCCGAATCCACCGTTGTCGTGGTTTGGCACCGGAACTCAGTCACAAATCCAGTTCAGATCTTTGAGCTGAGTCAAATGAAGCAATGGCGAAGACAGAGGGCAGGAATTTCGCCGACAGGTGGCTTTCTTAGAACCACCACCAGTTGAGTGATTACCAGGAACCGCTGAGGAAAACCGATCCCGTTCCATACGTTCCGACTGTCATATGGTTCACTGACTGGGTGAATTTCGTCCATCGGATGTGACGTCCCGTGGAAGTCCCATTGGAAACGGGTGCAGTATTTCATTCGACTAAAACCGGCGTTGGCTGGGGTCTCGTTGGTAGGCGCCGATTGATCCATGCAGTCAAATCATAATTTTATTTTCCCACGGAAAATGTCAACGCGATGTCAGTTTATTAATTGACCGCTGACTGAACTCTGCCACTGACAACCATCCATCTTCACCAATCCACGTCAACGTGAACAGTTCGGCTGTCCGCCGTCATGTCGTACCTCAATTTGTCTATCCGTCTGTCGGTTTGTCCGTCCATATGTGTCTCTGTCTGTCTGTCCTTCCGTCTGTTTGTTCATTTGCTTGTCTAAACGTTTCTCTATCCGTTCATCTTTTTTCAAATCTGTCTATCCTTTTATCTGTCCGTCACTCCGGGCTCCGTCAGCCGTTTGTCTGTTTCCTTTATTTTGTCTGTCTCTCAGTTCTCCTGTCCTTCTCTCCGTCTATCTGTCCGTCCATCTTGCCGCCTCTCTGAGCCTCCGCTCGTCTGTCTGTCCGTCTGCCAGGCAAGGCAACGAACAGATCTCTCCATTCCCCGTCCTTTGCCACTTCATGATTTTTTATGGGGTATTGATTTAATCCCCGCACAAGTTAAAGAGAGGGTTGCTTACTACTTTATTCAACAGCTTTTCCTTTCTAGAAGCACCTAATCAAGAAACCAACAATCGATCGAGCCATACACAGCTCACATGGCAAACTGCCAAGTGAAGAAAAGAAAACTTCTCAAATTGCAAAGCTAGCTGCTGAAGAAAGTTATTTCTCGCACTTGCTTGCAGTTTTGGCGGATCATATATATTCGTTTACGCTTGAAATTTTATGACGTGTATCAAATGGCCGTCCATATGCACAGCAGTGCTGCGACGCTTAATTATGCTGATCATATGCATAATGCTGCTTTTCGCAATTGTTGCATATGCCTAATGACTAATGGTAAATATCTTCATCAGAATTCATATTGTTTTTCAGGTCTGCAATTGTTTTAGAAATCTTTAATCGATTTTATATGTTAAAGCATCAATTTTGCTGCGCAAGTTCATGGCATGATGATGATGATAAATTGCTGAAGTCATCAGAATCAGCCTTCAGGTGCTTCATTATACAGAACTTGAAAATTGCGGTGTAAATTATCGAAAATTGATTGGATAATTCACGTCAGCCAGCTGCAAAACTTCTATTCAAATCGATAATTCGATGTCAAACGCTTGATAAATAGCGCTACGCAGAAAGCAAGGCACAGCCAGAAACTCCATTTACGACAATCTAGTCAGTCTAGAAAGTTTACGGTTGAGAAGATTGTGCATGCTTCGCACCGAAGAAGTCTGCACTCACTTGTTGTAAAGAATTGCATTGTCCAAAGATGTCTGGAAGAATCTTTGGGTGGACTAACTTATTCATCTGTGTCGTCGCTATCCTTGGAGACTGGACGGCGGTCGGAATAGGAGTGGCAGCGGAGCAGGAGGGAAGCTGATCCGCGAGGGTAATACTTGCCTCCGCCGCTAACTCCCTCATTGTTACTATCTTTGTATCTGTCTCTTCGTCTGTTTCTGTCTCTTTCTCTCTCTGTGTGTGTGTGTGTGTGTGTGTGTGTGTCTGTCACTCTATATCCATGCCTCTCAAGTTTTCTCGATTTTCGGTGTCTCTCTGTATGCCTTCCTGTCTTTTTCTGTCTGTCTGTAATTGTAATCTGACATTTATAAAGCGCCACTTCAAGAATAAACACATCAGTGACGCTTCTACTCGAACCATGCAGTGAAATCACCATATAAACAGACGTCAGGCCCTTTCCAAACATTGGAAGTGATAAGCTGATGAGCTCTAACCGCAGCCTTTGAGAAAGGCGATTCCAGCTGGTGGGCAGCTAACATACGCAAAGCTTCTGGACTGAACAGTGGAAGGACAGAAGGCGTGAGAAGGACAATCAGAGGTCCATCGGCAGCCGATCGAATTGTGCCACGACCTGGAACCGAAAGTAAGAAGATCCTAAGGTACGATGGACAGAGCTGACCAGGCAATTACGCATGAGGGTCAGGATCTTAAACTGAACATGCTGCTGGATGGAGAGCCAGTTGAAAGTATCCCGCATAAAGAAATCTTTCTGACCAAAGCTTTGGTGCAAAGTTAAAACTCCATGGGTATTGGGTACATTACATATGAATGTATATTATATATACAAATTATACATATATATTGACTCTAAAAGTAAATTTTGTCTCGAGATACACAATAAAGTGCATCAAAGGTTATAGAAGAAACCCACGCTGAGGGTTTGACACTGAGGTCTTCTGATGCGGATCTTGCCCTCAGCAGGCTATGCATGGAGTCTCAAACTATTATCGGCAAATTTCGGCTTTCGGTACATTTCCGCATTTTAATACACCAAGCTTAGGGCCTCAAGTAACTAAAATGTCGCAGAGCACAAAGTAATAAACAATTTTAATACTGCAAATATAAACAATTTTAAGAAGTCATTAAGGTCGATAGATTACAAGAGTAAATTATATAAATAATTATGTCAAATAAATTCACACAAAGTGTAGGCGTTAAAAACTGTTCACGATTTGCAGTATAGGCCTACGAATATTCTACTGTATTGTATGAGAGTATACTTCAAAGCAATCGATGCATCTTTAATCGGCAAAATTACCTCTGACGTCATAGTAACGTCATATGTTTATTTTACTTTTTCTAGTAGATAGAGATCAGTCCATAAGAGACCGGGAAAATGCCAACACCGCAGTCGTTGATCATCCGGAAATCCAGGTGCGAACCATACGACAGCAAAAATGAGAAGTAGTGGACCCTATAGTGTTGATGACGCAGGTTGGAAAACGACAGCAAAAAGAAGAAGAGATGGACCTTATTGTGTTGATGACGCAGGTTGGAAAACGACAGCAAAAAGAAGAAGTGGACCCTATTGTGTTGATGACGCAGGTTGGAAAACGACAGCAAAGAGAAGAGGAAGTGGACCCTATTGGTGCTGCTGACGCAGGTTGGAAAACGACAGCAAAAAGGAGAAGAAGAAGTGGACCCTATTGTGTTGATGACGCAGGTTGGAAAACGACAGCAAAAAGAAGAAGTGGACCCTATTGTGTTGATGACGCGGGTTGGAAAACGACAGCAAAGAGAAGAGGAAGTGGACCCTATTGGTGCTGCTGACGCAGGTTGGAAAACGACAGCAAAAAGGAGAAGAAGAAGTGGACCCTATTGTGTTGATGACGCAGGTTGGAAAACGACAGCTAAAAGAAGAAGAAGTGGACCCTATAGTGTTGATGACGCAGGTTTGAAAATGACAGCAAAGAGAAGAGGAAGTGGACCCTATTGTGTTGATGACTCGGGTTAGAAAACGACAGCAAAAAGAAGCATTGGACCCTACTTTCATGATGATGGGAATTGGTAAAAGTAGGTCTAACAGCTCAATCTTAGACGAATTTAATTCCACAAGCGACCGCGAGACTGTTAACAACGCAACCGATGATCATCCGAAATTCCAAGTGATTCCCGTACGACAGCAAAGATTGGCAGTAATAGACTCTATGAAGCTACAAATATGGATTTGAAAAATAGACGCAACATGTTACGATTGGGCTACGCTTCAGACAGTCGCGAGCGGTTCACTGTTTACAACAGATAACTCTCGGCGGACCAAGCACACTCACATCAAACGTTATTGTTACAAGGATCAGGTTGATAAATTATATTATTACAGCTTTTCATGAACCTCTTGCGTTCCTTTCCGCATTTCCGGTGTCTAGATAGAAACAAATTGTTATTTCCGACATGATTTTGGTTCTTCACCATGTTTCTGAGGAACTTTCCATTGTCAGGTTTAAACGAATTAGGCTACATCCGTATAAAACAGTTTTACAGGATTCGAATATAACTGTTTTATACGGCAGCCTACAGGGAGTCATGACGGCCTACTATTCATTTAACCACCGTCGCCACCTAGCGAGTGGAAGGCTGAATAAACCTAACGGGTCTACGGGATTCGATCTTGCTCTTCACGCCAGTTTGTTATCCATTACTCTACGGGCCAAAGATATTAATGAATTCACTAACCTAGCATTCTAATGGTTAAAAGATTGTGCACAATAGGCCTACATCTTGAGGTCCCCACGCTCCCACGGCCAATTAGAACCTCTCCAAACGCGCGACTGTTTATCCAAACGGAATTGGCTACAGATGACACGTACGTGTAGCACTCTTGGTCACTGACGTAAATTGATAAAATCCTATAGGAAATATGATATTTTGTCATATTGTGTATAGGCCATTGGTTTGAATAGGCCTTTTCCATCAAGTTTCAACGTCAACAAAAATGCGTGGTGGCATCCAACAACGATATAGATTTCCGATGAATTCTTCTTATTATTGTTGACAGTTCTGCGTTGTTTGGCCTTCAGCGTTGTTTGCCCAAGTGCCATCTTAGAGATTCTAAGTGGACGGATCCACAGAAAGCGTTGCCACTCGCCGACAGTCTGACGAACGGACGGACGTAAGGATGGACGGCCACTCGAAGATGAGTCCTCTACCCAGCTACTCACAAGCGCCGTTAATTCGCATCTAATTCCGGATGCATCTTCTCACAAGATCCTCCTGCAGGGGTCAGTAGAAGAAGCGCTGAAGCCCCTAAACAACCAAAGAGACGAAGGGATAATGCGTCGCTCATGAAGCTTCGCATTGTATCTCATGGCTGTAAGACGCCTACTTTCGGATGACAGTAATTTGCCATAAGAGTCCATTCATAGCGTATACAAGGATGTTTGACTATTTGTATAGCGCTGTCTTTCAAACCCACCAAAGGAGGTTAGACGTGTCTACCTATCTGCATAGCTTTGTAGCTGTTTTCTATAGCACTATCAGAGATATGAGAGCATCCAACCAACAGTGCGTTCTGTTTAAACAGCATCTTATCAAATTTGTACAAATCTCCAACGAGTGTATGGCTCAAGGATCTTAAGGAGGTTCTCGAGAGGTTATTGCCAAGGACATAGCGGAGGTCCTAGCGTGCCTTAGACCCCGCGCATACACTATGCTAAGCCCATTTGATGTGGTAGTATTCGTTTGTAAGGAAGCACCTTTTAATCTTTGTCTGCTTTAAACGAAGAATTATGTAGCGAGTATATCAGATATGTGAACTTAACATAATCTCCCTGACCTAATTTGGTTGGTTGGTTAGTTGGTTGGTCAAATTGGGATCAATTCATCAGCTGGTGTAATCATTCTACAGGAAATGATTCGAGAATAATGCAGAAAAAATTATACCACCCTTTATGCAATGCAGACAGTCAATCGAAGAACCAGATGTCTAAGATTACTGCACGATTAAGAAAGCCCATCTGCGAAAAGCTAAAACGTTATGAAGGTGTACTACAATGACAAAAAGGTGGGTGATTAGGAAAACAAGGGAACAATATATGCACAGCTAGATGCTTGGAAATTAAAAAAGCAACGTGTCATGGCAACAAACAACAGTTACAGCCCGGTCATCATGCTATGATCAATAGAAGCAGGTGGCAGGAAAAAACAGAACGGGAAATATAAAACGACAACTAGGCCCATAACGATATCTAAACGTCACATTGACTATATACTTATGTAATATGTGGGGCTCTGAGAAATCTCAGCGATTAACAATTCATTATCTTACAATATATTACAATGCTGATCAGCAACACTGAATAGAAAATCAACCGGATCGGTTCTACGTGCGTGCGTGCGAGAGCGAATCAAACATTTTCTTAAGCGGACAAAATAATGTGATATTCTCAGCGTAGGCTCTCACTAATTATAAGCTAGCAAAGTGCTTTTTGAGAAGGCATTTAAAGGGTGTACTACAATGACAGTTAACTTGTTTTAAACAAAATGCGAAACTTTAGGGCCTACATCACAAGTGACCATAGACTAGGCCTATTCAGAAGCTTACGAAAAGCAGGGATGTAAGGCAATTGCATTTGCATTTATACATTTATGTAGCGCTACTTCGAGATGAACTAATCAAAGGCAACTCTACTCGGCAGCCTAAATGATTTTAAAATGTCATTAAAACAGAAATTTTATAAATAAACAAAATAATGCACAGAACGGTAGAAATCAGAACCGGTGGAGCCAAACCAACGAATTCCTGTCTAAAGTTCACAGCAAACATCATGTTCAGAGTTTCTGGACCAAGTTGTGTCAATAGTGTATAGAGACGACGGTAGGTAGCGTCCGCTGTACACGGTACCATCGCCTAGCGGCTCCTCATTGGTTATGGATAACGCGTCACCGGCAATCCTTTGAGCCGCTGAGTCCACAGGGAACAGGTATGAACTATGTAGGCCTATTTGTTACTTGACTGTCGACAGATCGAAGAGTCACTCCAAAGACCATCCTCGCGTCCACATTTCTGATGACCACTTTAACTCATCAGCAATTAACTTCTAAAAACGTTTTATAGTTAATCGCATTATGATAGGTTTCTCTAACGTTTCTTCTTTACTTTTCACAGATTTGCATGAACCTTACAGGAATTTTATGACTGTCTTTTACGTTCACAGATTCTTATTACCTTATTTTGGCTTCCGGAAAATGTAAATTCCTGTCAATCAGAAGCCAGCCATCGCCCAAAACAGTTGGGAGGAAAACTGAAAGAAGGGTCCCAACAAATCAAATAGATATGTCATTACCGGATTGCCTCTGGATCCGCCCTTATCGTGGTTTGGAACCGGAACTCAGTCACAAACCCAGTTCAAATCTCAGAGCTAACTGAAATGAAACAAGGTCGTCGACAGAGGGCATAAATTGCGCCGACAGGTGGCTTTCTCAGCTTTCGTGCAGCACCCCCTCGAGTCGAGTGATTACCAGGAATCGGTTCTCATGATTCGACCGCTGAGGAGACCGATTGCGCTCCATACGTTCCGACTGTCATATGGTTCACTGACTGGGCGAATGTCGTCCATCGGATGTGACGTCCCGTGGAAGTCCCATCGGAAACGGGTGCAGTATTTCATTCGACTAAAACCGGCGTTTCCTGGGGTCTCGTTGGTAGGCGCCGATTGATCCATGCAGTCAAATCATAATTTTATTGTCCCACGGAAAATGTCAACCGCGACGTCGGTTTATTAATTGACCGCTGACTGAACCCTGCCACTGACAGCCATCCATCTTCACCAATCCACGTCAAGCTGAACAGTTCGGCTTCCGTCTTTCCGTACCTCCGCTTGTCTATCAGTCCCTCCCTCCATCTCTGTCTATCCGTTTGTCCGTCCAAATGTGTCTCTGTCTGTGTGCCTGTTCGTTCCCTGTCTGTCCATTTACTCTCTCTCCGTTTGTCTATCCGCCAATCTCTCCATATCTGTCTGGCATAGTCGGTCCGTTCATTTGTCAATCTATCCGTTCATTTATCTGTCCGTCGGTTCTTCCATCTGTCATTCTCTCCGTCTGTATGCCCTCCATCTGTCCTCCTCTTTGTCCCTATGTCCGTCCGTCTGTCCGTCGTCCGCCTGTCCGTCCGTCTGCTTGGCAGGGTCGTGAACGGGTCGTCGTCACTCGCGCGTCGCCTGCCACCGATTTGCCTTCATACTCGAATGGCAAAACCGTGCGATTACTATCTTGTTCTGTGGCATCTGTTTCGATTGGATCAAGCGGATTTTCATGGTTCCTAGACAACCGACAGGATGGAGGGGACTGCGTGGCCTGCAACACTTTTAAAATAATGTCTGATCGATGCAAATACCAATTTGATTAAACTTCTACGCACAGATCTAACAGCTGTCCGGTATATATTGCATCAGAGGCAGATATAAGGACAAACCCACAATGCAGTAATATTTCTATGGGGGAAGGCAGTGATTTAATCCCCGAAACACGTTTAAGAGAGAGAGTTTCCTACCATTGGATCCATACGGGTTTTGAGTGAACCATATGGTCGAGAATCATGTAATCGAACCAAAAATGCAAAGTTCATATAGTGACAAGCAAAAAGAAGAAGGTACAACTTCTCAAATTACATGTACAAAGCTGCTGAGGAAAAGTCATTATCGCACTTGCTTGGTATTACCAACTAGGTTTCTTTATCAAACGTCATATATAGTTCGTACACGTCTGGAATAATGTGGTGTGCATTCCATCAATTCTGTCCTTCCGTATTCACAGCAGTATTGTTTTATTATTATTATTATTATTAATATTATTATTATTATGACATGGGAAGAGGCTGAGGGAGCTGCGGATGACAGAATGACGTGGAGGAGCTGTGTCGCCCGATGCGCTGACAGCGCGTGGAAGGACTAAGGTCTAACGGTAAGGATTATTATTATTATTATTATTATTATTATTATTATTATTATTATTATTATTATTATTATACTGATAGCAGGGGATATTTTAAGAAATTTTCACTGGGGTGATATTTTGAAAAGGGGCATTTTTCGCGCGTAATTTTAAGTCAAAAAGCACAGAATCAGAGAAACTTGGGAGATATATATTTTAAATATTTGAAGTTTCAAGCCGTCAAATTATCAAAATGAACTCATTATTATTGAGGATTTCAACTTCAAGCCTCAAGGTCATAGATAGAATTAAATAGAATCATTTAATCATTTCATCACTGGTGGCGACTGGTGAGATTAATGAGGATTTCAACTTCGAGCCTCAAGGTCATAGAATAGAATAAAATAGAATCATTTATTCATTCAGGGGCATCTACACCATAGAAATCTTGGAGCAAATGCTCCATCAAAGAAATGGGGGGGGGAGAGATCTGTCAGTGTATGTGCCATCATTTCAGGGGGGATGGAACGGGAAGGGGGAAGAGAAGGGAGGGAGGGGTAGTTGCTCCAATGACTTAGGGAGGATAGACGCCCCTGTATTAATTTAATCACTGGTGGCGACTGGTGGAACTAAAAATAGCAAAATTCACTGGTGGGGAAAAGGGCAAGGACCGGCGGGGAATTTGAGAAGGCTGGTAGGGATTTTCCCACCAGTAAACATGTTTAAAAAATGCCTTGACTGATAGTAGCCTAATGCTAAATGCCTGTTTTATCGCACTTTCTTGGTAATGACCGTTAAATGGTAAATTTCTTCATCAGAATTCATATTGTATTTCAGGTCTATACTTTTTGCGGAAATCGATAATCGTTTTATATGTTAAAACATCAATTTATTGGGCAAGTTGATGACAAGATGAAGTTGCTAAGCTGCTAAAGTTGGCCTACTCAGGTCTCAACCTCCATGTGCCTCATTATACAGAGCATTAAGCATTGCCGTGTAGATTATCGGAAATTGTTCTCGTAATTAGCGATATAAATTATTACACACACCACAGTATATTACGATACCTACCATTACTCCGTGGTCTAGTTTTTCCACAATATTTTCAGCAGTTTAGATCCGTTGGTCTGCCGACTGAGCCCTTAATACTCGTCAGTCAACTACAGCCTTCCATTCACATCGATATTTTGACGCCAAACTCTTTCAATATGGCTGTCTCCGTCTTCTCTCTCTGTCTGTCTCTCTGTCTCTCTCTCTCTCTCTCTTTCTCTCTCTCTCGCTCTCTCACTCTCTTTCTCTCTTTCTCTTTGTCTCTGTCTGTCTCTGTCTACCTGTCTGTCTGTCTCTGTCTCCCTCTGTCTCCTTCTCTCTGTCTGTCTCTCTGTCTCTGTCTGTCTGTCTCTTTCTCTCTCACTAACTCACAACACTCTCTTTTTCACTCTCGTGTATTCTATCTATCTCTATTTCATTTTCTCTTGTTCTCTCCTTATCTTTCTCTGACTTTCCGAAACCCAATATTTTCGACCGTCCGTGTGTCTAACCGTTTGTATGTTCCTCTGTGTCTTCATCAGTCAGACAAGAGAGGCAGACGTAACAGGAGGAACAGTCAGACGCACAGACAGACGGTGAGACAGTTTGACAACAATCCGATCTGAGTCTTAAAGTTTCTCTGTGGTCTAACTGTCTCACCGTCTGTCTCTCCTTCTGTCTGTTCGTCCTCTTACATCTGCCTGCCCTATCCGTCTGTCTCTGTCTTCTTTTGTCTGTCTGTCTGTCTGTCTGTCTGTCTGTCTGTCTGTCTGTCTGTCTGTCTGTCTGTCTGTCTGTCTGTCTGTCTGTCTGTCTGTCTGTCTGTCTGTCTGTCTGTCCCCTGTCATTCAGCTTGTGATCTGAATAGGCCTGTCAGCAAGCGAGACCTGGACGACTATTGGACGAATGCTAAAGGCCGCCCACTGTTGAGCAAGCCGCAATCGGCCTGAGCTCATTGATCAGATTGGCGCTACATAAATAGCGCTACTCAGAACGCAAGACGCAGTCAGAAGCTCCGTTTACGATTATCAGAGAAAACTCTTTACGTTTAGCTGGTCTTCAAGTGACCAGGCGCTATAGAAGTCATAAGAGTTGCTTTCTTTAGATTAGTGGAACAAGTTTGGGCGATGTATAATTAATTAATTGAAGGGTTCTTCGAATTCTGTAACTGTTGAGGAGTTTGAGTTCTAGCTTTGGACCGCTGGGGGAAGTCTGCAGTTACTTGTTGTAAAGGAATGCAGTTTTCCAAGATGTCTGGAAGAATCTTTGCGTGGACCAAATTATGCATCTGTGTCGTCGCTATCCTTGGAGACTGGACGGCGGTCGGAATAGGAGTGGCAGCGCAACATCACAAGCTGATCCGCCAGGGTAAGGCCTGTCTCCGCCGATAACTCTTTCATTGTTAATATCTCTGTATCTGTCTCGTCGTCTGTTTCTGTCTCTTTTTCTCTGTGTGTGTGTGTGTGTGTGTGTGTGTGTGTGTGTGTCTGTCACTATGTCTCCATCGCTCTCTTTCGCGCTGTCTTTCTCTTTCTCTCTGATTTTCGATGTCTCTCTGCATGAATATCTGCCTGCCTGTTTCCGTCTTTCTGTTTCTCAGTATGTCCTTCTGTCTCCTCGTGTAGATCGTTCGCGGTTTGATGCTAAATAGTTATCTGATGTAGTCCAACACGAAGAGGTGCCTGATGAATTTTTCTGCTTCCGTTTGATTAGTCTTCTACAGGGCGATATAAGGCCACCATCAAACTTTAGCTACGTGGAAAAGGTGTGCCTATTAAAGGAAAAAGGAACAGTCTTATAGTAGACAAGCCTATAAAGATCCCTCCATTTTGTGTGACTTGGGTAGGAAGCGCCTCTGAATCATTCATTGGCGCTTTAATAAATGCTCGATTACAATTACAATTACAATCCAACGACTGAAGGGCAAATATATAGGCCCTAGATCTATAGAAAAACGTAACTGGCTATCGAGTAACTGTCTGTACACCACCTATCACTTTATACAAAGCTACATGGGTTTCAGAAGCCGATTCAAGTGACTTTTGACATCTCAACTCCACAATATGTTCGGACAGGCATCAATGGTCGGTGCGGCCCAGTGTGATTCTCGTTAACGATAACGAAAATGTTCGTTAACGAAAATAAAATGATTTCGCTAACATAACCTCAGTCTTGTTGTCAAGACCTTAAACCTCAAGACCAAGACCAAGACCAAGACCTTGAACCTCAAGACCAAGACCAAGACCAAGACCTTGAACCTCAAGACCAAGACCAAGACCAAGACTTTGAACCTCTAGACCAAGACCAAGACCAAGACCTTGAACCTCAAGACCAAGACCAAGACCAAGACCCAAAAAAATCGCAATCAGGTCAAGACTTCTAAAATTGTCAAGTCAGAATATTCGCTATTTTAATGAAAACATGAGTCTTTTATTTTATTCAAGCAAATTAACTTTAAATGCAGACTGCAGAGAAATCCGAATTTGTATTCAAAAGTCCTTCATGCAAACTATTACTCCAAATGCCTTTTGTATTTTATAAAAACCAATTCGCTCAGAATTTTCTGACCAAGTGGGGCCTCATAAAAATTCCGCCATGTGGAAAAAATACGTTCTACAGGTGCTGACGTCGCTGACACACACACAGAAGCTTTTCAAGCACTGGATGAAAATGTACAGATAGTGAGTCCTTTTGAAATCTTCCCATGGTTTATCATACCGTCTGATACAGAATAACTGTTGCTGCTGCCAATGGGTTTTCCTGACCAACAAGATTTGTATCCATCCATAGATATTGGTAGTATGATGCGAGCAGGTCTGATACAGAATTCTTCAGTTTTGTTAAATGACTATTCATATTGACAGCCGGTCTTGGTCTTGGTCTTGCGAGACCAAGACCAAGACTTTGAACCTCAAGACCAAGACCAAGACCTTGAACCTCAAGACCAAGACCAAGACCAAGACTTTTAAAAACGAACTCGAGTGCACTCGAGACCAAGACCTTGGTCTCGAGGACAACAAGACTGCATAATCTAACTGTAACTAATAAATATCATTAACTATAACTATAACGAAAATGACACTAACGAAAATTCATAATTATTTTCGTCACAAAAAGTGCATTATCGACAAACATGATAACGTGAAAATGCGCTACAACTAATAGCCTATGGATTTTGGATTTGTGAATTAATTCAGTAGTAGTGACGCATTTTAAAAATTAAATTTAGTTGTTTTATAAACGTTTCTCTATCGCGATTGCGACCCAAGTTCACTTAAGCAAATTCGCAAAATTAGTAGTCATATTAATATTAATCTTGTATTCACAATGTCTCTAAAGATCTTTAGCGGACGCAAGCGTGGAAATGCTGTCTGGAGTCATTTCAAGTACGAATCAGTCACAAATAAAAGTTCGTGTATCATCAGCGGTGTTGGTGTTAATGAGGGTAAGTTACGTGGCCGGCTCATAGCCCGTAAAACACGGCTAATCTATGCAATCATCTCAAGTATCACCATCCACCTAGGCTACAGACAAAGAAGTCTGCGCTGCAGAGAGTGATAGAAAGACGTGTATAGAAGGGAACTCGGCGAAGACAATCAAAACTGGTGAGATATTAGTGTGCAGTAAAATTAACATACTCAGCACACTGCAGCGTCTGTAGGCAATTTCGCTTAGCCTTATGCAGGGGCTCCCGCTCAGGCGGACGCACTAGACGCGTCCAACCACCAAATCAAATCCACTCGAGGAATAGGCATCGCATCGATATTTTTTGTTATACGGCAATACGGCATGTTAAAGCATTAGACGTTATCTAAATTGAAATTTTTTGTTACGCTTGTCACTTCTCACTTATCTATCTATGGCAGCTATTTCAATTTTCTTACTTATATCTATAGTAGCAAAGCGGGCAAGCGGCCATATTTTATTTGGGGATGGGAGGGGACGGGAGGGATGTGCGTCCAATTTTTTTTAAATAGCTCGAAAACATTTTCAGTCTCTCTTTAGACTCGACTTTTATAGGTCTATCGATTAGGCAACTGTTTTTCAGCGCTCTTGTGAGGTTCTTTAGGGCCTAAAGACTCAGTACAATGATTGTGTTCAAATATATAAGCCTCTTCTTCATCATCTTCTTCCTCTTCTTCATCCTTTCTTTCTTTCTGTCTTTCTTTCTTCTTTCTTCTTCTTCTTCTTCTTCTTCTTCTTCTTCTTCTTCATCATCCTTTCTTTCTTTTTCTTCTTCTTCGTCCTTTCTTTCTTTCTTCGTCTTCTTTTTCTTCTTCTTCTTCTTCTTCTTCTTCTTCTTCTTCTTCTTCTTCTTCATCCTTTCTGTCTTTCTTTATTTCTTCTTCTTCTTCTTCTTCTTCTTCTTCTTCTTCTTCTTCTTCTTCTTCATCATCCTTTCTTTTTTCTTTTTTTCTTTTTCTTCATTCCTTTCCTTCTTTCTTTCTTTCTTCTTCGTCCTTTCTTTCTTCTTCTTCTTCTTCTTCTTCTTCTTCTTCTTCTTCTTCTTCTTCTTCTTCTTCTTCTTCTTCTTCTTCTTCTTCATCCTTTCTTTCTTTCATTCATTCTTTCTTTCTTTTTTCCCCATGGTTCCATTGGCTCATCACCCGTTGGTGTCAATCGTATGTTTTTCTGTCTTTCTCCACTCGTTTCAATCCTTGCCACAAGATTAAGCCTTTGCACAACCAGTTTGCACCAATTTCTGACATCATCAAGCCATTATCTGCTTTTGATCTTCCTTTAATCCCTGTGCCTTCGATCATTCTAAACGCGGTCTGTTTAATCAATCTGGCATTCCAATGTCCATCCTACAGATAGCCAATGTCCAGCGAAATTTAGCTTCGTTTCATTATTTGTTATACATTGACCTATGTACGTTTATACAATCAAATATCGTCCTTTAGCGGTACAGAAGTATATGTAATTCATCAGAGCAAATATCTGCCAGAAGTTTGATTAATCCGACTGTTTCACGGAATCCCATCGTGTTTAGAACGAGACGCTCTTTTACAATCGATTCCAACGACTCATAAAATGTTTGCCCTGGGAGTGAATTGCCCATAACAACTTCACTGTTCTGGCGCCGATATGCTGGATTCCATGTTCCCGAATCGCTCCCTGAGAGTCTCCACTGATCGATCACTCAACAATACTCGTGTTGCTCTCTCGCTTTACCTACTCGAACCGCTTAACATGCAATGGGTGGGGATTTCAGTTGACAAGTGATGTATTATGTATACATGGACGAAAACGACGTTTTCGCTCTCCGACGAGAATCAACAAACACTTTATAAGCGAACTACGTCGAGCGACATTTTATAGGCCTAGACGCCATGAAAAATGTCGTAAGATCTCGAACATCAAGGGAATGTACACCTGGCATGGACTTACAGCAGTAAATATATATTATGATGTAAATGATTGGCTTTCTATCTTCCTCAGAAGTATATGGCCTACTTCACATGCCAAAACATAATGATCTAGGTCTATTAACAGACTAAAAATAATGCAAATTTTAGCCAATATTTGCATGCACGCAAATGCATATCGTATATGCAGTATTTATATTTTACAGCTAGTATAACCGCATACGAGTATTCTAATATAAATTAACTAAAAGCTAGACGTACATATAGGATCACTGATATCTTAGACCCACGAGACTACGGACTTAACCCACGAAGCTAAGACCATCTTAGACCCACGCGGCCAAGACTAAGACCAACGAGGCCGATGAATCGTTAAATCTAATGTGGAAGATAGCTAAAGCAACAGGATCGGAATTTAACACGCTTTGACTTTAGCGGGACGTGGTGGCAGCGGTGTGGTATCCCTGCCACCAACGTGAAGGATACGCCTTTCCATTGCTTAATCTTATACCTATAACTCAACGTCACAAATCTTGATACTACGTATAACTGTATTCTATGTATTCAAACAATTCAGTACTTTTCTCAGATTTTGCCTTTAATCTATTTTCTTCTAAAGTGCCAAAGTTCACAAGAGTTCATTTCTTTTCAATATATCATATATATCAGTTCTACTGACACTGAATTGAAAGCCTACTCGATACATCATCATTTGTGAAGCTCACCTGGGAGGACTCCTAGTGGCTCATAGGGACACACTCTCAGCAAAAGTACATCAACTGCCACAGAAATTATCAATCTGGTCATAATTTAAAATTAAAAAAATCGGTTCCTATTCCCCAGACTCATAATTGTTCATCTGACTATCTTTCTCTGGTCATACCTAAATGAAGAACTCACGGACTGATCTGGATATTGACCTGATTGCAACTTGGTTGTGGCGTGTCATAGCTTGATGCCTTGTGCATTAGACACCGGCGCAATAGAAGTTACTAATTACAATTACAGAAGTCTCTCTCAAAACCAGTAAATGGGCCTTGGTTTTTCAAAAAACGCCAAATAAGTAGGCTTTTAAAGGGTCAAATAATTGTAAATTGTAATTCAACACTTAAACAGCGCCACTCCAAGAGCACCCTTGTCAGAGTTGCTCTCTGCACCATCCTATAATTATTATGTAAAACGTCTTTAAGATCGAGAGTTCTATCGGTTAACAAAACAATGCACAGAAAACTCGACGAGTCGCCAGTGGCGAGTCCACGCATACACGTGAAACTTAACCAACGGATTCCCGTCCATGCAGAGTTGACATTTCAAAATTTCAGCCTCACCTAATTACTTAATAAAAAAAGTGTCAATGACGTCAGACTGTGCAATACTGAAGCTATGTAGGGGTAGGGATAGCGTTGCTTTATTAATGAAAAGTAAATGTTACATGATGATTGACGAATCGAGTTATCGTTCATGGCTTATTTATAATGAAAAACTACTTTACCCATCTGTACGTAATTTGAACTACAGTTAAGGCACAATATTAAGGACTGACTGATTAACTGACTGGCTGACTGAGTGATTAACTGACTGACTGACTGACCGACCGACCGACCGACCGACCGACCGACCGACCGACCGACCGACCGAACGACCGACCGACCGACCGACCGACCGACCGACCGACCGACCGACCGACCGACCGACCGACCGACCGACCGACCGACCGACCGACCGACCGACCGACCGACCGACCGACCGACTGACTGACTGACTGACTGACTGACTGACTGACTGACCGACTGACAGAAGCCATGAGCAATACAAAAGAGACATGAACGGACGCGAACAGACATACACACAAACAAAGACAGAAACAGAGGAAATGGCAGTTTAACTCACTATGCAACCCTTTGCGATGATATCACTATCAAGCGTTGTTGTGTTGTTCTACAGCCTTATATGACCATCCATCCATCCATCCATGCACCCACCCATACAAACATGCATACACAGAGTCATACATACATGCATACATACATGCGCATATAAAATATGCGTTCATACATTTATACATACATATATACATACACACAAGCACATACACTTACTTACAGGCATACATACAAACATATATCCACGCATACGTGCAAGCATATAGACACATATATATATATACACACACACACACACACACACACATACCGATAGACACCGAGCTGTTAAAAGGTGTACGCAAGTGCAGACGTAGACCGTATATATCGACGTTCTTGCAGATATCGATAGGTATCGAGAAATGGAAGAAGGCAAATATTAGTAATTATTTTGACGTTGGTCGAAATGAGCTGAAGCGATCCGTGACACTTAGCACTGAAATCGAGAGGTTCACCAATTTCCCTTCCAACTGAAAGGCTGCCCCAAGATCGAATTCCTGCACTTAGAAATAAGGACCCACATCTTTCTGCGCGGACATTTCTGTCTGCATGCATGTATGTGCGCAAATGTGACGCTCGCAATTTACGTGTGCGTGTATTGTATATTGTATTGCATTTCAAAACTTATCAAGCGCCTCTACCCAGTGCCCATCAATCATAGGCGCTCCCAGTGCGATAGTCCTCGGGAATAAAGGCAAGTGTTCGCATGCACGTATTAATGTATGTATGTGTGTATGTATGTATGTATGTATGTATGTATGTATGTATGTATGTATGTATGTATGTATGTATGTATGTATGTATGTATGTATGTATGTATGTATGTATGTATGTATGTATGTATGTATGTATGTATGTATGTATGTATGTATGTATGTATGTATGTATGTATGTATGTATGTATGTATGTGTATATGTATGTATGTATGTATGTATGACATTGTATGTATGTATTCATTCGGAAATTAACATAGCGACATTCAAGAAAACTTCAAGAAACCTACTCAGAAGCGCTCTATGTATTTATGTATGTATGCATCTATGCATGTCTGTATGTATTTATGCTTGTATGTATGTATACACACACATACGTATGCATGTAGGTGTAGCCTATGTATGTATACATATTACATGCATCAATGCATATGTGTTGTGTGTATATATAGGCCTATACATGTATAACTTGTTCTGTCTGCAGATTAATCAATTACTCCATTGGTTGCATTTGATGCCAAGTTAAAACTGTGTACAGTACATAATACATTTGAATATATTATATATATATATAATCAATAAAACTGACTCAAAATCTAAATTACGTTAAGCCTAAAAAGACCTCAAACCACGCATACGCAGAGTGTATGCCACACTTTTGCCACAGCGGTCTTCTGATCGGGATCTTGCCCTCAGCAGGCTAAAAAGTCTCAAACAATTATCGGCAAAGTTCGGTACATTTCCGAATTTTTAACACACCAAGCTCAGGGCCTTAAACAATTAAAACGTTATAGAACACAAAGTAATAAAGAATGTAAAGAAGTTATTAAATCCTATTGATTACAAAAGTCTTAAATTCGTCAAATAGGCGCTATAAACAATTAACCATTTGCAGCATACTTCAAAGCAATAGATGCATCTGTTACAAGCAGAATTATCTCTGACGTCATAGTAACGTCATTTGTTTATTTTACTTTTTCTCGTAGACGGATATCAATCCACAAACGACCGCGAGACTGTCAACACCGCAGCCGATTACCACGGTCCGGCCAAGTATTCGTCTTCTGACGTGAACGAGGATGAAGCTCCGCCCACCTATAAGGACGGAAACGAGGCCAATCCACCGATTCCGAGTGTTTACCGGACCCAGGGTTCCACCGGAGTGGGAAAAGGCGACGCAGAAGAGGACGGACTGATTGCAGCCACAAGATATAACATCGACAAGAGAGGCCCATCGTCCTACAAACTCAAGTATGGAGGACTTGGTAAACGTAAGCTCAGCAGCAACTCGCTTCGTTACGGCGGGCTGGGCAAGCGTCTGGGCGGGGATGAGCGGGCACCAGAAAATGAGGCGCAAGAACGGGAGTTGGGAAACGGGAAGCATTTGTTTGATACGGCATATTTCCTCCTAGCCAAACCGTACCCCGCTGGTAAAAAAATGGACGATCCTGTGGACGACTTTCTTGCACCAACCCCGACTGCGTACGACACTCCCGCTGATCATCCGGAAATCCCAGTGCTAGCCGCGCGACAGCAAAGATCAAGAATGGGGTCTGGTATGCGATACGCAGGACTTGGTAAACGTAGGCTTAAGGTGTAACGATTAGGCTACGCTTCAGTCATCTGTGAACGATTCATTGGACCTCGTAGAAAACCCGTATGCACAAAAAATCAGTATAGTCCCCATAGGAAGTTGCACTGTCTTTCTGCAAATATTACTCAACGAATAAATTGTATTCTTTGCAAAAAATAATTTTCTTGAACTAAACGTATTCAGCGTCGTTAGAATACGACTAGTCAGATAGATATCATGAATTAAAATGATGATGAATTGTGTAAAACAATCGAATAGGTTGAGCATGAATAGCAAAGAGTGAACTGTGAACTTGAATTGATATGTAATTCTCAACTTTCACGTGACCAGTTTGAAAGTCTGACTATCGTTGAAAGTAACGATTGATTCCTTCAAGAAACTCTGGGATTTATCTACATGCAGTCAATGAATCAGCCAGTCTATTAGTAAAAAAATACAAAACCCAAGAAACTAACAATAGTTAATATATATAGTTAACTATAATAGGTAAACTTTATTAAGACTAAATCAATTATAGCCAATCTTTATAATAGTCCAACGCATTATTCATTAAGCCCCTAGTTAGAGTTTTCGAGCCGTAATATAATAGACCTTCAGTTCCATTTTAGGAAATGACACGAATTTATAAAGAATTCATACTTATCTGTATGTTTGTATGCATATGCATACGTATGCATGTATGTATGTATGCATGTATATATAAATTTCGTTTATTATAAATCAAAGTTGACAAACTGCAACTTCTTACAGAAAGAGTATGCTATATAGTATACAGTAAAAACATACGTCTAGATTATTCTACGAAAGGTAGAATACTATTTAGTTCCTAGAACATGTCGGAACAAAACTCTAGGTATGCATGCATGCATGTGGGATGATGTGGGTGCCAGGAATATAGCGCCTCACAAAATCGCTTAAGGTCTGTCTATTTAACTGATGTCAAGAATTGCGTTTTTAGTCAGTTTGAAAATGTTTGCTGCATAGAGCCAAATGCAGTTACTGTAGTATGCAAATACAGTGGGAGAATATGCTCCGGAAGAACGTTTCAATACATGACAACAGCAAGCCAGTGTAGTGTTTCTCTCATATGTTGCAATATGCAAGAAGACACCAGGCTACGGTGAGTACGATGATCTTTGAGTACACCCGATGAGTTGTGGACAAGTTGTTGATTCAATCAGAGAATTGCAACTTCGTAGCCAGTGTTTGACACCATCCGTTTCTGTACTTTCGCCACAGTGGCACATAAAGAAGATACACATGCGAGTGCATAAGATGATTGATATGTGGAGTACAGTGTAGTCTAAGCCGATTGTTATCAGAATTAACAATTGTCAATTAACAATTAACAACTAACATAGTCCATTCACGAAGAGACACAGCAATTCCAGAGGTCGTCCACTGATTCCAAAAGAGGTTGTGTTCTATCTTACCTCAGAGAGGACGACTCCACGAATACATTGAAGAAAGAGTAACTGAGTACTTATATATACAATAATATATTATTATTGTACACCTAGTCTAATACAGAAACCATGACGTTGCGACTCAAACAAGTAACATTTTATGCGATGAACTCTGACTTTTCTTATTACATTACACGAGTATCAATCATTACATTACATTTAATCCCTGCTTCTATTGATCTACCCAAACGAATTGATGATATACGACTTTGTACGCTTTAGACGCCAATGACATAAAGGTCACCATTTGTTCTCCATTTTGCGAATCCATTCTTCGAGCTGGACGTCAGAATTGTGTCCTGAGAATCGCACGCGCGCGCGTGCACACACACACACACACACACACACACACACACACACACACACACACACACACACACACACACACACACACACACACACACACACACACACACACACACACACACACACACACACACACACACACACACACACACACACACACACACACACACACACACAAACACACACACACACACACAAACACACACACACAAACGCACACGCACACACACACTCTCTCACTCTCTCTCTCTCTCTCTCTCTGTCTATCTCTCTGTCTGTCTCTGTCTCTGTCTCTCTGTCTGTCCGTCCGTCTGTCTGTCTGTCTGTCTGTCTGTCTGTCTGTCTGTCTGTCTCTCTCTCTCTCTCTCTCTCGTGCTGTTAACAATACGCATTCAGACCCTTTCAAACAGTCCGCAGTGACTTCTATGTTCAACAAGAGCCCTGCTTGCCCGTCTTTTGATGGACGTACATCCGAAATTTATTTCATTTTGTCCGGCCGTAACATTGGGACCCTGCTGCCATCTATCGCTCAGAATCTGACGTCGCTGCTTGCGTCGTCTCTTGTGTGGAATCGATGAAACCATCAGTTCTCTTTGTCCGCTCGTTTGTCGCCGGCAACAAATACATCCGAGATTATGAAATTCTGTATTAACGCCCGTGAAATATCGATGCCTATCGACCGGTCCGGAAGGACGGAACGCCTTTGTTGCGTTGACTTTACATATAAATATATATATATATATATAATATATATATATATGGATATGTATGTATATATATGTATATGTATATGTATATGTAGACATATACCCGGTACATAGAGACGCTCGCCACCGCAGACGAAGTAACTGTCGTTTGATTGCCTTCCATTGGAAAATCGTTTTAGGTAAACATCTTTCTCCGTAAAGTGCTGCATGGAAAATGTCTATAGACCTACCGTAAGCACTTTCGTGTCTCGGGTCACAAGTACCAACCGCTGGGTAGTTTCCTGAGGCTATGGCACACAACCCGCCTACTTATTCTTGTATTACACGACTTGAACTCTTGTAGTAGATTCCTCCATCTGCTTCTCCTGCTCCGGTTTCTCGTCCTGCTGCTTCGGTTTCCTTTCCTCCTGCTCCGGCTTCTCTCTTCCTGCTTTGAATTTTCCCTCTTGGATTTGTCCTCTTTTTTCTTCCCTTCGTCTTTGTGTTCGTCTGTTCTCCTGGATCGTTTTCTCCTCCTCGTTATTCTTCCATTTCTCTCATTCTCTAAATGTCCTCTTATTCTCTAAATATTCTTCCTTCTCCCCTCTTTTCATCTTCCTCTTCGTTCTAGTTCGATCTTCTCTTTCCTTTACTTTTCCGACTTATCTCTTATTCTTGTGTTCATTTGATTGTTTTCTTCAGTGTCCTTTTTGAAAATATTACCGCTTTTCTCGTCTGTCTTTCTCTCTCTTCTTCTTGTCGTTTTCCCCTTAAATTCTCACCCTCGTCTTGCTTCTCTTTCTGAAACTGTCTCTAGCTCAAGTAACCAGCTTGTCACACAATACATAATGTATTAACCTTACACTACCCCCAATCACTCACGTCGGTAAATCATCTAGCCGTCTACCCAATCATTTGCGGTCCTTACGGTTCCTTTGTGTTTGTGAGCGGACCTAGTAGTCTGTAAGGCTTATTGGCGGATAAGCCCAGTTGACGGTAGAAATTGAGCCCATTTGTCTTAAAACGTTCCTTATCTTTAATACCTAGACATCTAAAACCTTAGCTTATTTATGACCAGGGATTATAGACATAAATATTTGTTGTGAAGTTTCAAAACGTAATCATATTCTCGGTGTTTGTGTGTGTGCGTGTGTGTGTGTGTGTGTGTGTTCGTGTGTATATGTAGGTGTGTGGGGAAGGTGGAGGTGGCTGTATGCTTGATGTGCTTGGTGGGACTGGCAAATAGGCCTATACTACAGGCCTACGGTATAATACTTAAAGAAGAAAACAGTCGAATTGACAGACAATGTCATTTAACAGGAACCTTGTCTATTTGGTCAAAGTTTTATGTCTTTTTCCGATGCATCTTAGCCAGAAAGATAGTTTCAGGCGACCAGCAATGAATGGCTCTTTCCATAATGAACTTAGCATTTTTCTAGCGCCATAACTTCACACGATAAACGCCAGACGATATGGGATGGAGGCGCCAAACGTCGGCTGTCGCGCTGTCTCGTTAAGAGGGGCCGATTCAGAGAGGGCGCTGAGTCGAGGGAAATGCGAAAATCTACTACAAATTGCTTTTCCTCTTTGAGGCAACGGTGACTGCATGAAGGAGGGTCGATAACCTATATAGGGCCTACATGGGTCGACTGTGCTATACGTTGGGCTGAATAGGACGCAGAATCCGAGATTTATTTCAGCGACCCGGGAAGGAATAGAGTGTCATAGTTGATGCACATATGTGATCTTGATGCATATATAGTCTAATGAAAATTCTAAATGAGACATCCAGGGCGACTAGCTTTTGAGTCCAGTATCAGTTGAAAGCTTTCTCTAGGAGTGCCAAACTGTGAACGTGATCATCGATTCGTCTCTCCCACACTGGAACTAAAATTACGTTAATGCATTTACTGTTAAAACAAACCAAAACTAATATACGAAGTTCAGACATTTTGACGAACACCTAGGCCTACGTCTTTCTCAACTCAAGTAATAAGCAAAATCAAAGTATTCAGAAATTTACAGGGTGGGCCAAAAAAGTAACCCTACAGTTACCTTAAGCCAGTAAAATTTGATTTAAAATTCTTAGTTTTGGCCGAAATATTAGCAAAAACTGTAGGGTTTACTGTTTTGGCCCACCCTGTATAAGGCATTTGTTTTTGCGCTTGTAAGATAGATCGTTCTCTCGTTGCAGGAACCAACAGTAGTCTCCCATCATGCTGGAATTTAGCTCCGTTTTATATATGCTTTCCACAACCTTTATATCTTGATGGAACCTTTCCCCGTGCTAATCGCTGATATCGCCCAGTTTCGGTGGAAAGAAATCGAAGGGGAGAATGTAGAACGTGCATCTTCAATGACATCTTAGCACCCATTTTCTGTACAAGCTCAGCATAATTCTCTGCTCGTTGATTACCAAAAGATTCTTTCGCTGGTCCTGTAGACTGAATTGTTCGCAGATATAAAAAAGATGTCAGGGTGATTAACACAACTTCTCTGTTCATAATATCTATAAAAAAAAGTAAACACGTAAAGTCGTAAAGTGTCAATGGTTAAGAAGTCAACGTAATGTCTTTGTGCAATAACAAACTTACAAAACAATGGTTTAATTAGAATTAATCAACTATTTGTCCCATACTACAGTTTTGTGTTAAACAAGCACTAAAAACGACCACTCACTGCGGCATCATCAGTGAAAATGACACAAACAACAAACATGAGCAGTTACAAAGGCCCGTATGCGAAGAGAGATACAGACAGAGAGACAGACAGAGACAGACAGAGACAGACAGAGACAGAGACAGACAGAGACAGAGACAGAGACATAAACAGAGAGAGAGAGACAGAGAGAGAGAGAGAGAGAGAGAGAGAGAGAGAGAGAGAGAGAGAGAGAGAGAGAGAGAGAGAGAGAGAGAGAGAGAGAGAGAGAGAGAGAGAGAGAGAGAGAGAGAGAGAGAGAGGAGAGAGAGAGAGAGAGAGACAGAGAGACAGACAGACAGAGAGAGAGAGACAGAGACAGAGACAGAGGGAGAGAGAGAGACAGATATATATATATATATATATATATATATATATATATATATATCAAAAATAGAAATCTTCGAACTTATAAAGAGTCTAAAGAGATTGATATTCGCCCGTGAGAGATAGATCAAAATAGAAATCTTAAAACAAAGAGTCTTAAGAGATTGATGCTCGTCCGGGAGAGATCGAAGAGATCAAAGAGAAGGTAAAAAAAAGAAATCTTAGTAGGGCCTACAAAAGAGTCTTAAGAGATTGATGTTCCCCGAGAGAGGCGCAAAGAGATCACGGAGAGAGATCAACAATAGAAATCTTAAAACATAAATAGTCTTAAGAAAGTGATGTTCGCACGTTTAAGCTAACACCAGAACTTATAGTAACACTACATGAGTAGATATTATCTAAGAACTTCGAGCCTGGGTTGATTCGGTCAAAGTACACCGTTTCTTAACAGGTGACAACTCAAAACAGAACTCAGTTCGAAACAAAATGTAATGAACCGAGATAAACCAAAGTTTACGATTCGCCTTTTTCAGTGTGAGGCTAAATTGTCCTCATATGGCCTAATTTAAATACTGCGTACTCCATACTACACATTAATTAGATGTAAGTAAGACCTACATTGTAACCTGGAAATTCGCGGTTTAGATATAAGTATAATAGAGATACTGACGTTATCACTCAAACTTACTCCACCCGTTGAGATTGCCTAAGTCTCTTGGTGTCACAATCGCTAAATATGACATCATTTCAAAAATGACGTAATTTTCCTTCGTTCTCTAATCGGTTTCGCGACCATACGATTTATT
The DNA here is from genome assembly GCA_963556255.1 of Allolobophora icterica. Classification (NCBI taxonomy): domain Eukaryota; kingdom Metazoa; phylum Annelida; class Clitellata; order Crassiclitellata; family Lumbricidae; genus Allolobophora; species Allolobophora icterica. The sequence goes on along the minus strand of OY744612.1, from coordinate 36,037,437 downwards.
TCTGTCAAACACTGCAAACGAAAGATGTCGAAGAACATTGACATTTGAACATTGAAAACGATGAAACAGACGACGAAAGACGATAAAGATATGGCTAAGAAGATAACGAACAAAAGTTCCCGCACTGAACGGCAGTCGATCATCGAAGTTAAAAGGAAATCATTCGTATTGTAAGACAGAAATTTTATCATCGTCGATCATTTCAGCACAGCATAGAGCCGTGGTTTTCAAACTTTTTTGACCAGGGACCCTAATTTTTTCTAGGCATAGCTCGCGGATCCAAGTATTTAAAAAGTAACATTTATCTCTTAAAATTTCATCAATATTACAGGCAGACTATTTCCACAATACAAGCTTGCTTATGACGATGAGGACTCTCAACTAATAATTTCCGATGTACGTTAGTCTGTCTGTCGCGTAAGTTCGACTATGAGCTTATTTTGGCTCGCCTAATACACGGACTCCTCATGCACGCCTCCCTCCATGCCTCAATCTTCGGTGATTATTTCATTTGAATTTGGCTGAACCTTGGCTTGGTTTTGTGCATTTTAATAGTGTTTATGCTCAGCGAATTGTGGCACAAATTACTTATTCAAATAATGTTTTCCTTCCATAATCCTAAAATACATCTTTCTAAAAGAGAGAAACTAACTCTGAAATTAAAATCCTCTGTTTTTGTTTAATGTTTAGGGTGGTTCTATGCAGAAATTACACCAGATAGACTCTGGCAGTACTCCAATGAATTCAGAGCCACAGTTGCACAGGAATTCACAGCCAGCTGCGAGTACACAGATGCTTGCATCACCTTCGCGACAGATTCGCACCATGGCAACTGCCTCCCAGTTGCAGCTGCGTCCAAGAAAAGCCTTGCTCCACAACCGCCTGCAGTTCTTCTACCATTGACGGCGGACAGTATCCGGTCGATTGGTTCGACCACTACCACGTCTTTCTGGTGTTTCGCATCCACTGACAACACGGAGTGGTGTCGAACTCGGTTAGATTATCACCCCAGGGGGCTGGTGTAATTCAACCTTCACGTGGTGAGGGAACTGGAGATGCAGCAATCCAGCTGACAAAACAAAGAACCTGCACAATGTGGAAAAAATTTGAAAACTGTTAAAGAAATGAAAAAAATGTGAAAAAAGTGAACAAACAAAAAACCTTCACAATGGGAGATGTATCAATGCCACTGACTAACGAAATTGTCAAGTTCACAGTCAAGCGGATTTTCCCCTTTCAAAGAATCTAAGAAACCCAATTTTCTCTTTGCTGGATCTCTCGATAAATCAGATTCATCAGTATTGAATATGAATGTATGGTAAGAGAAAGGACGAGGACGAGGACGAGGACGAGGACGAGGAGGAGGATGCATGTCTTCTGCTGTGGTGAATTCTGGCTCAACTGTCCAGTTTGATCTTGGTCTTTAGAAAAGACATGAAAAACGAAGTGGAGGAAGAGCATCATCTCCACAAGGTCTGTGGCTGGCTTTCTGTTGCACTAACCGTTCAATGTCTTTTTCTGTGATGTAATCCGAGTTGATTCTGTCCTGAATATCACGAGCGTGTTCTCAGTCAGAAAATGAATATGAATGCTTTTTCCATTCTGATTTTGTGGTGTGAATTAATTTTAATATAATTATGTGCATTTTTACTGATATTTAATTAAGTATTTATGCATTATGAATTATTAAATGTCCTAGAAATCTGCTAAAGTTGTTTTGAGACTACATCCCAATGCTACAGCAATGTGATATGTTGAAGATAGAGTGAGAATATGACATTTCATGCCTTTCTGTATGGGGCTCATATGTCCTACATAGGCCTATAGGTTTTGATGTCCCATCGGTTGATGCCTTGTGCATTAGATACTGGTGCGATAGAAGTTATTAATTAATAGGCCCCCTAATAATAATAATAATAATAATAATAATAATAATAATAATAATAATAATAATAATAATAATAATAATAATAATAATAATAATAATAATAATAATTAATAATAATAATAATGATAATAATATCTGTCGTAATAGAGAGACTACTTTCCTTTATCAGCGCTTATCTATGGCAATCCAACGCTTCAATGCTGTCGCTTTTGTTAGCACCTTTTGCACCGATAAAACCATCTGCGAAGACTAGCCATTCCAGAACGATGCCCCCCTAATTTTTGAACTCCCGAGGGATCATATGTACCTCGGGGAAAAAAAAAAATAATAATATAGGCCCTTATGAAACGATGCTATATAAATTTTGCAATTATAATTATATTAGTACTTAACAGAATTGCTTGTATATAATATATGTATGTGTATATTTATGTGTGTATGTATGTATGTTTGTTTTCTTGTATCAAGCCACTTAATATAGCACCTTTTAAGTCGGCTACTTCACAAAGGCGCTGCACGCATGACTATCTAACTCATCTAGGTAAATAATTTAAGTGCATTTAAGACATTTTGGAAATGTTTACTGAACAGAGCTAAATGCAACAGCGCGTATGTAAAGCTGAAGACTGTTCCTAGAGGAAGATCCAAATCGTGCTAAGATACAATGGGCTTGAGTTTATATACGGAAGCGAGGCACCTGCATATCTTCCTGAAGCAGCTACAGTAAGCACAACGATTGCTGACCTGGTTGATTTAAGACTGCAACAAAAAGCTTCTTGGTGTATTCAGTGCGATGCCGACCTTGTTTTTGTGTTCCAGAAAATTACTTGTGTTTTTCTTAATTTCATATTACTATTTATCTGTCGTAACGTGTAATAATAACCCTCGTTATTTTACTGTTTTTTTTCAATAGGTGCTTGTGGATTTGGCGGCGACTTTTCTGTGCGAGGGGCAATGGATGGACGGTTGCACTGTGGCTCTGTATTGTCTGTGTGTGGGGTTTGCTTGTTCGTTTTTGTATTTGTATTCGTTTTGTATTTGTATTCGTATTCGTTTTGTTTTTTTATTCGTTTTTGTATTTTTTTTCATTGTTTTATTTTTGTTTATTGTTTTTTGTTTTTTGTTTTTTTGTTTCTTGTTTTTGTTTATTGTTTTTACTTTTTATTTATTTATTATTTTAAATAGTAGTACTGCTGGGCCTCTGGCGCGGCCTAAAATCCCGTAAGCTCATTAAGGCAGGGGGCCTCTGGCGTGGCTTAAAATCCCGTAAGCCCACATTTTGTAGGTTTTCTGTTTTTTATTGTTGTTTATTGTCATTTTTTGTTTATTATCTTTATTATTATTTTTTATTATAATTTTTATTATTTTGGGGTTTTTGTTGTTTATTTTCGCTGGTTTTTGTTGTTTTTTGTCGTTTTTATTGTTTATTATCTTTATTATTATTATTTTTATTATTTTTGTTGTTTATTGTCGTTTTTTGTTCTTCATTATCATTGTTTTTGTGTATTGTCTTTTTGTTGTTGTTGTGTATTATCGTTGTTGTTTGTTGTTTAATGTCGTTGCCCTGGAATGAGCCGAGGAAAGGAGGATGATAGAAGACTATATCAGAAGGGAGAGACAGATGTGGAATCAAATCCCAAATCATCAACGAACAGACAGCTGCTAGTGCAAAACCGCTCCTCAGAAACTAAGCAAGACACAGACGCTGATACAGAAGTTCTTCTAAATATGTCTGCGAAGAACGATTTTTATACTTAGGCCTATAAGTAATTATAATCAATTAACAGTTATGGGAAGGCAGTCTGAATTCTACATCTCTGTCGAGACGCTTTTAGTGCTGACGAAAACAGAATGACTGGTATTCTTCTGAGAAAAATTCTGGTTGAAATTTGACAAATGTTTTCATTCAATGCTGTATAACAAACAGAAACGAAAAGCAGTTATTCATTTATTTATCCACTTATTCCTCTATCCATCCAGTCATTCATGCATCTATTTATTCATCCCTTCACTACATTTGTTCAATCATTCGTTCATTCTTTTAACTGTTGATTTGTCTTTCCTTTCTTCCGTCCGTTAGTTAACTCGCTCATTCATTCAGTCAATTCAGTCATTCAGGTACTCAGTCGTTTATTCATTAATTCATTTATCCATCCAATCCTTTCCTAATTCCTGTATTCGGCGAATTTATGTAGCTACTCTACAAATGCGTTTGGCTCTTCGTATATGTTCATTCATTCATTCTGAGAATTTGCGTAGCGCCTCTTCAAGAGACCTTTCAGACTATGCGAAACCTTATAACTTAGAAACTGGACGTGATGGACGAAAACGGTTTTCGGATTTGGAGTTGGCATGCAAATTTATTAAGGTACAGTTGAAAGAATCCCAGTAGCAAAATGCTTGTTGCCCATTGGAGTCCAGGTTCATTATTCAGTTAAATATGCAAATCATGGTCCTGGCTACACAGGCGGCTCCTCGCTCTGCTAGCCACAGTCACACGTAGGCCTATGTAACTGCAGTCAACTAAGTGAGGCTATGAATTGTTGATACACATTGATCACGTTTCATATTGATTTGCTGTTAGGATATATTTATGAAAAGACCATTCTACGATTATCTCTGTGGATTATGAGTGCATAGCCCTTTTTTAATATAGGATTATCCGTGGTAAAACGAAGGCTGAAGTTCATAGAATGTAGGACATTTTAGCTGCTTGACAGACATGGTTCCGGCTATGTGTATAGGTCGCGCATGGATGGATCTCACTAAAGGTTCTGAGCACATGTCATTTCTTATATAGGCTACACAGGTAAGTCAGCCAATGGCAGAAACCCCCAGGTGCGTGCTTTGTCACGCTTCTTTCATTGCATTGTAACGACCAGCTACACCACAGGCCTAATTGCAGAAAATGTACATACATACATAAACGCATACACACATACATCATGTAAGCATACCTGCATGCAAACTTAGATATTGTATGCTCAAGTGCATCTGTCTGTCTGTCTGTGCTGTCGGCTCTAGGAGCCCTAGCGATCGTCATGCTACACAGTCTCCGTTGCCGTCTTGCTACTTCTCCCAGTAGCCCTTGAGTCGCGCTTTGGCCTGGGAGTCCCTCCTCAGCGCTCCGGCCTGGGAGTCCCTCCATCCGCGACCATCGGCGTGGTTTGGTGTGTCGCATGACGATTTTCTTGGCATGATTAACAGGGGTGGTTTGCCATTGCCTTCCCCTGGTTTTGCCTGCCGTGCCCGTTCGTTCCCCTTCCTAGGAAGGGTACCAACGGTCCGCACCACGAGAAGGTGGGCACGGAGGACTTTGGTTCACCAGCCCAGGTCGGATCCGAGTCTACGCTCATCAGAATCGTCGGTCAGGTCGCCTCCCTGCTTTACTCTGTTACAGAGAGACTGGTGAACCTTTGCGGATGTATGTATGTATGTATGTAAGTGCATACAATGTACATAATAGTATACACTACACTTAAGCATATATGCCATGTCTGCATCTATACACATACATACATACATACATACATACATACATACATACATTCAATTTTTCAATTCAATCAATCTTTATTGATATTCACGACAAGTACAGTATGTTATGAGCATCCGATAGACGTGAAGTGCCTAGTACAATTACACATTGGTATGAAACAATTTAACAGTGAAAGCACTTAGTAGCCTTTAGTAAAAATAGACAATTTCATATCACGTATTGCCATATAAATTTAACATACAGTATACTTAGCAGGTTATTAGTCGCGAATAGCAAAGGGTAACCCTAAAGGGATGGGAGTCCCGCTATCCAGGGAAGCCCTGCTATTTCTATTGCAAATTAAATGATGGCAGCTGAAAAGATCCAATATCGGATACATGATTTGGTAAACATCAGTTATATGTAAACTGCATGGGTACTTTTTAGGTGCAATACATACATACATACATACATACATACATACATACATACATACATACATACATACATACATACATACATACACTGGACTTATACATACATACATGCATACACAGATGCACGCATACGTGCCTACATGCCTACAATAGACATAAGCATATATGCCACGTCTGTTGCATACCTGGCATTAACAAGGTGACTTTTTCTTAAAAGATGTCAAAAACGTTGATCCATACCGTAATGCACGACAGGGCATGCTTTACGGAAAATTTATCACTGCACCTGTCACTTTTGTTCGATAATAAAAATCATAAAAAATTGTGGATTACAAACAAACAGCTTTTCATCACTGCACAGTTTGTGTATCACTGCACGTTAAAACATGTCGTGATGCATGATCTTGCTTTCTTTGCTTCGCATGGTCGAGTTATACATAACTTTGATCTAAAAAGTGTGGGTACCAAATTCTTACACACACGAAGCAAGGCGGAGACTGCGATCTCTGGGAAGGCACACTAATAAAATATCGATTGGCATTGCTCAAAAACTGTGGGATACGGTACCCCGCCCAGTCCATAAAGTGGAGGTACGGGTACCCGTCGTACCCCCCCCCCTACAAATTACGCCTATGGCTACCATTAAGCTACCTATTGCACAATGGCCTCTTTATTGGTATATGCCTAGATTGCATTCCACATAAGTATTTGGGTCACAATAATGCTTATAAACCGTCCATCGATGTCTTGTTTCGTTACCATATAACGGCGCTAACTGGATAACAATCATTTGGTAGGCCTATCGTTTATCAAGTCCCAGTCCACACTTAAAATGTTTTTAATTCGGCCTAAAAATAAACGTGTCATAATCCAGGAAAACGTAACAAGTCTAGATTTTGTCGGAAACCAACTGGAAATATGGTTTGGTCAGTTTTTCGCAAAAAAACATTTGACCGGTGCGTCTTTGTAGTGTAGGCCTATCACTGTGTTCGCGTGTTTGGCATCCGTTCGTGGACAACCCCGAAAAGTTTGTGGTCAGGTGACAGTTAACAAGTATGAGTTATAAAAGACATCGTTGACTACAGAACTAAGGAAATATTTTTGCGCTGCGCATGGACTTCGTTTTTACTTGAATGAATGGATGAATGAATGAATGAATGAATGAATGAATGAATAATATGAGATTAACGTGCAGATTAACGTATTCAATGTTTGAATCAGAGACACAGTAATAAGGGGAGTGGAGATGGGCAGCCGAGGGTGGAAGCTAAGTGACCGATGGATTCGCGAAATAGAAAGTGTTTCATAGGTTGTCGCTTGAAGACTGAGGTCATTGGAGCGGACCTTGCAAATAAAGGTATTTTATTCCAGACAATGGGTGAGACTGGGCTAAAAGCATGTGCCCCGAAAGCTTTACCAACAAAGAGTGGGCGAAGCTTCAGAAGATCGTTGGATCTTGTGGTATGGGCAGGGATGTGATTGACAAAATGGGCAGGGACGTGGTTGTCAATTTTGGACAATAAAGAATAAAAAACAGAAGAAATGAAAAAAGCATCGGAAGTTAAAATCAAGATGCATCTGATGGTAAAGATCCAGTGTCACTACCTGCAACAAAGAGGAAGATGAACTTCCAGTGTCTCTCACTACCTGCAATAGAGCGTACACGGACTTGCAGCTACTGCATGTTCTGTTTACGTTCACGTAAATCGCGAAGTCCGCGGCAAACCAGAATGTCTAAGACGTGAGATCGAGAAGACCTGTTCACTTAGGCGTAGTTAGAAACTGACTTTGAGATGTTTAAATACATTTAAGTCATTCTTTTTACTACTTTGAGACAGTCATATTAATTAACGATTATAAGACTTGGTACATTTTCGAGTTTCATTTCACGAGTGCTAAAGTAAAACTTGGTATGGAACTTTGCACTAAAGAGTGAATGTATCATTCTGTGATAGTTAGGCCTATAAATTATTGCAAAAACCATGTAAATCATTAACCTCAAGACTCTAGTATCACAGTTTATACAGGTGATGCTAACTTTTCAATGTCCGTTATCTTGACATTTTACATTTCTGAACAAAAGTCACGTGACACGTGAATTGCTATATCACTTGGCAACGGACAAGGTGTAAACTTGAAATTTGTTTAGTATGTTAGTCACCATGCGCCAATGTTGTAGATAGGGACGTCATTTGGGGGAGGGGCATTTACCCCCCCCCCCACATTTTTGAAAAAAACATATAAAAAAGATGTAAAAAAGAAAAGCAGGAAGAAGAAAGGGGTAGAAAAGGAAAAATACTTATTTGCAGCACTGGCTTACAGTTTTTGCACAAGTAGACTAAGTACAAACATGGGCAGCGATTCCAAGGAGGACAAGCCCCACCTTTAACAGTGGGGGGACACAGTGTACTGTTGTCGTTTACACGGTGAAAAGTTTCACCTCTTTTGCGCCCACTGGAAAAAGTTGAAATGACGTCCCTGGTTGTAGAAGCTAAAACTTCATCGCTAAGACCTGGTACCATTCTCTGTATTTAATACTTATACTTAGGTGTGCGCCGACGGCTAGAACGTCTGACCTAGGGCCTATATATTTATTTATATCTTGGTCATAGTCCAGTGATAATTAATTATACCAATATTATACCATTGGTCTGTTTAGGCTGCGTAGCGATACAAAATGGATTCTGACGCTTCGAAACAATGGAATCTATTCGTCTGTTTAGCTTGATCTTGATTTTCGATCGTCTTTATGTTGGAGTGGAGACCATCAGTGATGGGTGTGCTGCAGAAGCTGGTTAATCATCGTCGAAATATCATTGTCATCGTCATCTCTCTGGTCGTCACATGGAAACTGTATCAGATGGTATCACCTCAGTCACAAAGATCAGAGACAGGAGAAGGAGGAAGAGGCGGAGAAAGGAGTGAACGAGGAGGAGAGGGTAGAAGAAAACAACGAGAAGGAGGAGGAAGGGGTGCAGAAGGAGGAGGGGAAAGGAGAAGAGGGAAGGAAAAAGAAGGAGGTGTAAGGAGTAGAGGAAGAGCAGGGTGGAATGAAGAAGGAGAAGGAGGAAGGAGTGGAGAAGAAGAAGAAAGGGGTGGAGGAGGAGGAGGAGGAGGAGGAAGAGGAGGAGGAGGAGGAGGAGGAGGAGGAGGAGGAGGAAGAGGGAAGGGTGAAGCAAGAGAAGGAGAAGGAATCGAAATGGGTAGTAGAGGAAGAGGTAGAGGTGTGGGAGGAGTAGAAGGAAAAAGAGAAGAAGGAAGGAGTGGAGAAGGAGAAACAGGTGGAGGAGGGAAAGGAGGAGGGAGTAAAAAGAGGGGAGGAAGAAAGAATGGAAGAGAAAAAGGAGGATGAAGGGGTGAAGGAGGAAAAGTAGTAGGAAAGGATGAAGGAGAAGGAATTGGTGAAAGAGAAGAAGGAGGACTGCATGGTGGAGGAAGAAGAGGGGCAGAAGAAGGGGCAGAAGGGGTAAAAAAGAAGGAGGAAGGGTTTGTGTAATTTGTGCTTAGTAAGCTTTTTGTTTAGTAAGTTTTTTTAGTATTAGGCGAGTATTTCTCTTCAGCATTTTCAATATGTTTTAAGGGATTGACATGCAACACTTTAGGTGGTAGGTGGTAGATAGATATGGTGGTGGGTATGTAGTCGGTAGGTAAACACCATCTAATCTAATCTAGCCTCGTTACCTTTTCTTGCTTTGGTGCTGGTACTCTACTGTGGGTGTATAAATCCATGACTGTTCTAATCCATCGGGTGACCTTTCTTACCTTTGTTTTGGTACTCCTCTGTCAGTGAGTGTACAAATCCATAGTGATGGTGATATTTATTATCATTCTTACCAGAAACAGAGATATGGGGTGCCGGCTGGTCGCATAATTTCGAGGCTGTGTATTACCTTCATGTTTTTCATGTGACAGTGACACAGTGTTGTTTTATCGATGCTTTTCAATAACTGCTCGTCTTAGAGAAGAGTCGCCAATTGTGTCAGTTTGAACTTAATACCGTGACGTTTCCTGGACATTTTCGATGTTTTAAATCGCGAAAAGATGCCTATAATGGATTAACTGCAGCGTACGACGCGCTCACGTGACCGCCTGCTGAGCCTGCGTACACTTGGTCCAACCTCCAACCGTACACATCGATGCGATACCAGCCGCCCAGCGGGGTGAAAGTGGAGATCAACTTATTGTACGCAAAACCTGGCTGTCTGGCAGCTGCATATCATCTCGGGTAAGGGGGCCGACTCAAAACGTATACCAAGCATCCAATACCATCACTGCCTATGTTCAGGCCGACCGCTACAGGTCGGTAGACCTTCCGGGCGACCGTTTCTGAAAATAACATATGAACGGTCGGCCGACGGGTCGGACGATCGACCGACCGATCATATGTTATTTTCAGGAACGGACGAGTGGGAGAAAGGGACAATAAAGATTACTACAGAAGGATAAGTAAGAAAACCAGTGAAGAAGATGGCTGAAACCGGCACCTACTTAATCCTAAAGACCAAACAAGACAGAAACGACCAACAAAAGAAAGGGTCACCAGATGGATTGTACTACCATGGATTTGTACACTCACTCACAGAAACAAAGATGGATTATATTGCCGTGGATGTCAGAAACAAAACTTACATCAAATCTAACAATGAAACCCGAAAGAAGAATTTTTTGTTTCAGTATCTTCCTTCCCCAGTCGCAGAATTCTCCGCTCTGCAGCACATGGCAACTTGTTTGTACCACGGGCCGGGACTTCCACGGTCCAGCATAAAAGTTTTGCATGCAGTGGTCGGCCTATCCTCCTGGAACAAGCTGCCTAACAAACAGCCTCTCTTTGCCTCTTTTTGCAAACCCTTGAAGACCATTTTAGTTCGATCGTGGTTTCATTGCGTTAGTTCGGGAGCGACTCTGTTGTGTCTCTCTTGAACTGGCGCTATATAAATTTGCAATTACCATTGCCATTCCCTTAATTATAACAGTGAAAGAATAAAAGACAACAATAGCGCTACATATTTTCTTCATTCTGCTATAGCCACCGCAGTCAAGCGCATGTAACAGCAGCCTCCAACCAAGCGAGGCTGCGAGTCGTTGAAACAACTCTGATCTCGAGTTTAATCCATATTATTGTTTGATTTGCTGTTAGGGTATATTTATTAACAGACCGTTCTTCGCTCTCAGTGGACAAGAAACCGTGGCAAAAAGGTCTGTAACCTTAGAATGTAGGATGCTTTTGCTGCTGGAAATACACGGTTCCAGCTATATGCTTAGGTCATGCGGGATGAATGTCGTTGAAGGTTCTGAGCACATGTCATTACTTATATAGGCTATAGGCTACAGGTAAGTCTGTCAATAGCGGATACGCACAGGTGAGTGCTTGTTGCGCTTCTTTCATCGCATTGCAACGACCATGTACATAATGCGCATAATTGTAGTAACCTACATAGATATATATCTTGTGCTGTCGATTCGTTGAATCCTAGCGACTGTCATGGTCAACCTTCTCCATGTGCTCCGATTTCTCGTTGCCTCTCTCAGCTCCGAGATGTTCATCTTCAATGCCTCCTGTATCTCGTCCATCCATCTCCTCCTTGGTCGTCCTCTCCTCCTTCTGCCCTCCCCACACGCCAACATCATCTCCTTTTCCAGCCCATCTGCACGCATCACGTGTCCAAAGTATGACATCTTCTGCCTGGACGCTCTCTGCCCCAACGTCAAACTCCCTCTCCAGTGTCCTATTTCTTCCAGGATATCCTCGTTAGTTCTCTTCTCAGTCCAAGAAACCCTCAACATTTTCCTCCAGATCCACATTTCACATGCCTCAATTTTCTTCTCCAATGCCTTGGTTTTTGTCCATGTTTCGCATCCGTAAAGCACCACTGGTAAGATCATTGCTTTAACAATTCTTGTCTTCGTTCCCAAACTCACTGATTTGTCCTTCCATATTTTTTCCAGTCCCTGCGTTGCCGTCTTCCCCAATGTAATTCTCCGTCGTATTTCTCGTTCGCATCCACCTTCACTCTCCATCATGGCCCCCAAGAAACAGAAGCTTGATACCACCTCTATCTCCTCCCCATCTACCTCAAAATAACTCCATTTCTCAGTGGTCATTATCTTCGTCTTTTTTATATTAAAGTACATTCCTGCTTTCTCGCTAGCACATTTTAGCCTTCTGATGTTATCCTTCAGTTTCTCCTTTTTTTCCGCCAGCAGTGTTGTGTCGTCCGCATACCTTAAATTGTTCACTATCCTTCCAGCTATCCTCACACCCTCCGCCTCATCATCAAAACCTGCCTCCCTCATTATCCTTTCTGCATATAGAATGAATAGGTATGGTGATAGTATACATCCCTGTCTGACCCCTTTCTTTATTCGAAAACTTGAAGTGTCGCCATGTTCTGTCCTGACCACCGCCACCTGATTGCCATACAGGTTCTTGAGGAGAGTTATCAGATGCATGGGTATGCCCATTTCACTCAGTGTTTTCCACAGCAGAGCATGATCAACGCAGTCGAATGCCTTGCTGTAATCTATAAAACAAAGATGTACCTCTTGTCCATATTCCCTCTGCCTTTCCATTATCCATCTTAGGTTTGCAATATGGTCTCTTGTGCCTCTCCCTTTTCTAAATCCTGCTTGATTTGCCGGCAGCTCTCTCTCTATCGTGTCTTCCATCCTTTTGTGGATAATCTTTAGGAGTATCTTGCTCGTATGAGATATTAGCGCAATGGTTCTGTAGTTCTCGCATTCCTTAGCATCTCCTTTTTTAAAGATGGGTATAAAGATCGATGTTTGCCAGTCCTTCGGCCACTCCTATCTACATAGATACTTACCTGCAAACAATCAAACATGCATACATACATACATACATACATAAATACATACATGCATGCATGCATGCATTCATATGTGATATTATACAGTCGACATAAGCATGTATGCCATGTTTGTGTGTAGCTGCAATGGACATTAATATCACGACTTTCTTATAAGATGTCAAAAGCGATGATCTATGGCACATGTTCTAGCTCTCTTCGCTTTCAATGATCTATTTACGGTCGAGTTATACTTGGCCACAATTACACTGTGCCATTATAGCTACCTACTGCATAATGCGCTTTCTTATAGACCAATGACTAGAATATTGAGTTTCAGCATTTGAGTCACAGTAAGTGGTTTAAACTTTGAACTATGCCCAGCCACAATACTCACAATCGGTTTCTATTCACCAGACTATTCAAATTATTCATTATTCAAATAGGTCATATGATTATACTTCTCTGGTCGTAACCTAAATAGAGAACTGTGTTTGGTGAACGAGCTTTTTCGGTTGCTGGAACTGCTCTGAATTCTCTGTCCGTGTCTGTGCTCTGCTCACTCGTTTGTGTCATTTCGTTCTCAACTTAGTGTAAAATTTACCCCTTTCGAATTGCTTAGCCACGATAGGCTGCCTCTGTCTTATACGGACTGATCTTTGGATACCTCGCGCATTAAGCACCGGCGCAATAGAAGTTACTAATTACACTAACAATTGCAATTAAAACGGTCGATAGATGCCTTATTCATTAACATAACGGCGCAATTTTGATTACATTGTCATTTGATTGATGTTTCCTTGTCTCGTTCATCAAACTCCTTTTTCCCAACTTAAAAGACCACCCTATACAGGAGATGTGGGCTACAGCTAGAGCGTCTGCTCTGGCCTATGTAGCTATTTATGTCTTGGTCACAGTCCAGTGATAATTATACAAATATTATACCTGTGGTCGTCTGTTTAGGCTGCGTAACGATACAAAATGGATTCTGACGCTTTAGAACCAAATGATCGTATTCGTCTGTTTAGCTTGATCTTGATCTTCAGTCGTCTTTATGGTGGAGTGGAGACCTTCAGTGATGCGTCTGCTGCAGAAGCTGGTTAATCATCGTCGATGCATCAGTATCATCGTCATCGCTCTGGTCGTCACATGGAAACTGTATCAGATGGTATCACTTCAGCCGCAACGATCAGAGACAGCAGGAGGAGAAAGGAGTGAAGGAGGAGGAGAGGGTAAAAAAGAACAACAAGAAGGAGGAGGAAGGGGTGCAGGAGGAGGGGGAAGGAGAAGAGGGAAGGAAAAACAAGGAGGTGTTAGGAGTAGAGGAAGAGGAGGGTGGAATGGAGGAGGAGAAGAAGGAAGGGGTGGAGAAGGAGGAGGGAAGGGTGAAGCAAGAGAAGGAGAAGGAATCGAAATGGGTAGTAGAGAAGGAGGTAGAGGTGTGGGAGGAGTTGAAGGAAAAAGAGAAGGAGGAAGGGGTGGAGAAGGAGGAAGGGGTGAAGGAGGAGGAAGGAGTAAAAAGGGAGTAGGAAGAAAGGATGGACGAGAAAAAGGAGAAGGAAGGGGTGAAGGAGGGAAAAAAGGAGGGGAAGGAAAGGATGGAGGAGAAGGAATTGATGAAAGAGGAGAAGAAGAAGGAGGAGGAGGAGGATGGGGTAAGGAAGAAGGACGAAGGGGTAAAGAAGGAGTAGGAGGAGTAGGAGGAAAGGATGGAGAAGGAGATGAAAGAGGAAAAAGAGTAGGAGTAAGGAGTGGAGTAGGACATGGAGTCGGAGGAAAAGATGGAAGGAGAGATCTCGACAGCAAAGGATCAGTCTCAAGCTCATCAGGTGTGTAAACAGACAGACACACAGACAGACAGCCAGACGGACAGACAGACAGACAGATAGACAGACAGACAGACAGACAGACAGACTGACTGACTGACTGACTGACTGACTGACTGACTGACTGACTGACTGACTGACTGACAGACTGACTATTCTTCAAGATATGTTTGTATGTTGGTCAATTTATGTATGTTTGTGTAGGCATATCCGCATATATGTATGTATGTATGTATGGTATGCCTGCATAATTTTTACTATCGTCATCATGATCATCTTATCTCAGGGCTTTGTTTCTCGATCTCATCCATTCCTGTCCGTAGATTTTATCGCTCTGTTGCACTGGGTGACCAAGATGTTTCCCCATCCCGAACTTCCATAGTGCAGCATATAAGCTGTAGTTGGTCCAAGTTTCTGGAAGAGATTGCCTACCACCCAACGACAAGAGCTGCTTGGTCTTTTTTCACTTCTGTTCCGCAAGTGCTTGAAACCATTCTGTCCTATCATGGTTTTCAGTTGTTGGAAGGTGGGTAGTGCCTGTGATGAGCCACTCTCCTCTTTCTCTTAGAAGCCGCTATAAAAACCGATTATTACCGATTACAATTACAATTACGATTACAAGCATCATCATCATTAAATAACTACTACTACAATTATGATTATGTCCTTTTAAGACCAATTATGGAGCAAGGATATGGATCTGTAATAAGGTCGGCAATGATTCGACAGAACTTTGTCTTTGTTGTTACTAATTCACAGGTCCTTTGGAGGGTCAAGACATATTGGACTATATCTCGAGGTATCTGGGAGTCTGGTACAAGCGACGCCAGAGTGATGGAAAGAGATTCGTCACCCTGACGAACATAGGACATCAGGACATCGTCTCTGGCGACTGGATGATCGTCTTTAATCATGCAGAGTATTCCTCTGAAGAAGCCTTCATGGAAGTAGCCCGGAAAAGGTTTCTCTATCTAAACGACAGTGGATTGATTCTCCGCCATCTCGATCACTGGATCTACTCCATCGAACCCGCTGGAAATGACTCCTTCAAAAGGCTACGACCGAATAATACGCTTACCGTGGAGCTGGAGGCTTCTTTGAAGTCAAGATATTATTCTTTTCCGAACTGGTATGTGACTGGAAGAGATCCGCGTCTCAAGCCAAAAATTATTCAAAGTACTACTTCAAAGGCACGAGAGTTTGCTGGTGACTTCGAAACCTGGCCCTTTCATCTTCGATACAACAGTAATCGCGTGGACGATCTGAAAAGAGCGACCGTGGGAATCCTTCCGACACCGTTGACTTCTTCCACGCTGCTTCCGAACAGTGGCCGAGATGAAGTCAAACTGGACAGGACCTGGAAAGTGTTTTACGAAAAAGATCTACGACACGAGACTTCCATATTTGCAGGTGAGAGGGAAGATTGATTCTCAGGCTTCACGATCAGTCATTTTGTGAAGTTGGAGAGAAAATTTACTGTGGAACAAAGGATAATGTTAAGCGAATTGACGTAACAAAATTTGCTGTGCATAAACTCTGAGTTGCTCGAAAGAAGTACAATTTATTCCTTTTCATTGGTTAAATTGCTGATCCATAGGGGCTTGACCTCCTGTAGCAAACCCTAAGCTTATCTGGCTATTTTAATAAGCATAAAATGAGTGAAAGATGATACGTCGATCGTCGATCATGGTTATAAAAACTTTTCTTTTAAGTAAGGTTGCTGTCCTCAAATCAGAGATGTTGGGTCTCGGAACCGGCCATCCATCTGAATTTACTTGTTGATTCAGTCCAATTTCGGTACTCGTACACATATTTCCATTCTCTAGGCTCCTTAATATACTTCTAGGTCTATCCTTACTACTTCTAACTATTGCTGTTAATATAGCCTGATCACATCTTGTTTCGTTTCTGTTGTAGGGGCCTATACTACAATAGTGTTGTATACCTTTCCCCTTTCCACAGGATATACAGCTCAACAGTAATTGCTTTAAAATGCTTCGTTCTATTATTTTTCCAGACAGACTTAAATTGGCCATGCATGAATCAGACAGCAGTGATAACCAGAAACCACAGACTATATCGCTAGCAGTAAGAAACCTAAGTGCTTACTTTACCAAGTTCCCTCAAGGACTTCATATCGACGAAGGCTATGTGATCAAGATTGAGTCAGATAAGATCAGCGTGCATGGTCAGACATCTCGTGGAGTGTTCTACGGTGTCCAGTCATTGGTCAGTTTACTGGACAGCAGCAAAGACCGACTCAGTCTGCCTGTTTCGGAAATCGTGGACGCGCCGAGGTATGCTTATCGTGGGCTCATGTTAGACGTCGGCAGAATATTCATGGAGAAGGAGGAGGTCATTAGGACGCTCGATGTGATGGCAATGTACAAACTGAACAAACTTCACCTGCACTTAACGGACGACCAGGGATGGAGAATCGAAATACCTACTCTGCCTGAATTGACCGAAGTCAGTTTATATGAATATGGCTCTGATTGATTAGGCATCAAATGATCAAGTTCATCAGTTGAATCACGAATACCATTTATATATCTGCTCCATAAGTTATGTGCTTTATAGGTTGAGTTTACATCAATGTAATCTGTAGGGCAACTTATAATGCTATGATTGGAACCTTTTCTTCTAAGTGATAATGTCATACTTTTGAAACCAGGGAATGCCACTTTTGCAACATTACAAAATGTGAACTAAAATTTTCAAAACCACTGCAGCCGTCATATTTTCTAATTCCTAACAATTGCGATTGGTTTTTTTCTGTTTAACGACACTTTGTTATAACAAAGATAAGTAATGTCGCCCTCCTTCTTTCTCCATACTTGGGGACTGGCACTGCCAGAGTATGGACGGTGGCGAAGTTAAGAGGTTTTAATGGGGTAGGAGTTCCTGCTACTTTCGGATCCAAGGCTCTCTATCACTCGATATATACTGTTTGAATGGACTTCAATTTACCTGGCATTTTTGTATTTTCCTCTTGTATTTTGATTTGTCTTTACAAGAATAACTTTTATGAAGATACATCATACAAATATTTGCTCCATTCCGTATTAACGCCACAAGCTCTTGCATTGACTAACCTTTGTCCGCCTGCTGCTTCTGTCACATACTATCGATGATTTAACTCTTACAACCTAAAGTGTTGTTCTTGGTCGCGTTCCAGATTGGGTCCAAGCGGGGATTCGACATACACCAGGAAAATACCCTACTCACATACTTCGGAACAGATCCAGAACAAATTTCCTCACAGGTCCAATACTACTCTGTTCAAGACTACCAGGACATCCTCAGACACGCCAACCGTCGACATATTGAAGTCATACCGGAAATCGACATGCCCGGACATGCGCACGCGGCTGTCCAGTCCATGCGCATGCGCTACAAAAGACTAAAACGAGGAGGAAGTGACGAAGCGACTGCTTCAAAGTTTCTGGTGCACGATCTGAACGACACTTCCTGGTACTTGGGTAATAACAAGCAGATGGACACAGTTCTAAATCCATGCGTCGAATCAACGTATACGTTTGTTGAGGAAGTTCTTCGGACGTTAATTGAAATGCACAAAGTAAGTTCTTGTTCTTTCAAGGTATGATGTTGGCATATCTGAATTTATCTGAATATTTATTTTACATTATGGTGTGGTGTTTCACGAAACTATGCATTTATGTAGCCCCTTTATTACACGATACTGAATAGTTCAAACCGCACGTAAATGCTGCGTGGTCGGTAAATTGCTGTGCGTGTCGTCCTCTCCATCATGTAAAATCATTCAGCAACGACTCTCTTTGGTAACTCTCCGAGTAACCGCAAGTTAATCTATAGATAGTCCTATCGTCCAGCGTTACAAGGAGCCGAAGGACTACTCTAGTAAGTCCTATTGACCACTCTCTCATCTGTTGAGATCTTCATCCGTTACTCTGGGCGAAGGTCTTGCTATGCTTAGAGGAGCTGAATCACGGACGGATTCAATTACTGAAACGCGATATACACCCCGCGATATAGACATCCCTGCCGAGGATAACTTAAAAGTATTGTATTGTATCTGAACATTTATAAGCGCCTCTCACATCATTCGCTAATCAGAGGCGTACAGTTACAGCTCACGCTTCTGTGTATCATGGCCTGAGGCAATCTTGGACCACTTCGCAGGCTGAGCTACTCGAGCCATAATATCCGGCCCTCCGAGGAACTGGAAGAAATCGGTCGGAAGGCATATGCAGACATGGATCTGAACGGTGGAGCCAGATATCTGCCCGATAAAATCGGCCTGGGATGAGCCCAGGATTAGGATTGATGGCAGAACGCTGTGGAAAGGGCAATGCTCCAGGTTGGGCACGCAATTAATTCAGTTGTGCAATTTGTGCTTTAACCGAGCAAACATCAGTATACTGAACCTGAACAATGCCTCTAAGAATCAATGTTGTTTGAGGCGTATAATAAATTGCACCTGTTTACTTACCTTTATCTAGGCCATAACTGGAATTACTAGCTAATTTAGTTTTACCTGCCAACAGCTGTCCTTTCACACTATATACTGTCACTCACTCAATGTATGTTTGTTATTCGATGTATACCTTCTTACGTTTTAGCTTTTTACCTGGTGATTGTGTAACTTTGCACATTCTTATCCTTTGTATACTTAGTAACTGTAAAACACACCTGGATTCCTTTGGATTACCTGTACTGATTTGTTTGTTTCTGATCTTGTTCACAGGACATCCAGGCGCTAAAGACGATCCATTTGGGTGGGGATGAAGTACCCTACGGGGCGCTGACCGAGTCGCCCTCGTGTCGCGCCCTTATAGCAAAGGACCCTCAACTGAAGGACAACCTTAAGCTTTACTTCATGGGGAGGGTCATTTCGGAAGTCGTCGTTCGATTCAAAGGAGTTCGTGTGCAGACGTGGGAGGATGGCTTGGGTCATCATGGACAAACACCCGCCAATGCATCCGTTTGGGGAGCGAGGGAGATTACCGTCAACGCCTATCACGCAACTTCGGCCGCTTTCACGTTTGCCAATGCAGGTTATAAGGTTGGACTATCTTCCGATTACACTTCAACTTGAACTTGATGTATGCAATGACTATATCCAGCCACTCAGACAATCATTCACTCAGTCACTCAGTCACTCACTCACTCACTCACTCACTCACTCACTCACTCACTCACTCTCACTCACTCACTCACTCACTCACTCACTCACTCACTCACTCTCAATCAATCAATCAATCAATCAATCAATCAATCAATCAATCATTCAATCAGTTCCTCAGTCTTTTACTCATTCATTGATTCATTTATTCA
Organism: Allolobophora icterica; assembly: GCA_963556255.1. Classification (NCBI taxonomy): domain Eukaryota; kingdom Metazoa; phylum Annelida; class Clitellata; order Crassiclitellata; family Lumbricidae; genus Allolobophora; species Allolobophora icterica. The sequence continues at coordinate 36,017,683 of OY744612.1, read as the reverse complement.
GTATTTAACTGATGTATTCGTGTTTTGATAGTACCAATTCGTGTTTTCGGGTTATTCGTGTTTGTATTTAAAGTACTCATTTATTCATGTATTCATTTATGTATACATTTATGTGTTATCATTTGTATACACTATGCATTCATTGGATCGGATTTATCTTGTGCATTCCAATAAGGTCGTGTTGTCTCACGCAACTCATCTCTACTTCGACCATCCGCATGAGCCTGACCCGGAAGAAATAGGGTTGTTCTGGGCAGTGCGACATTTCGACACACGATTGGTCCACGCTTTTATGGGTGTGGCTGCGCTTCGTGACAACGGAGTCTCCTCAAACTATTCTCGTCAAGAAGTTTGCCGAATTTACGGCATGTCGGATTGTCCAGAACTTCGAAATCCAGAAAACATCATCGGTAGGACTTCTGCTGATTGAAGTTTACACAATTATTGTGAAGTTTAATTTGTTGATTTAGGATTGCGGGAAGGTAATACTTGAGGTTTAGTTTCAATCAGCCAAATGCCAATATCAAGCCGGGATGAAAAAAGGAGGGCTGGAGGAATTGCATTATATCATCCTTCTGCCAGGAGCGGATCCAAGGAAGCCAGTCCGGCTATGGCCCCCATTTGATATTTACACAGGACGTCCCGCCCCCCCATCACGAAGTGCATTACTGTATGTAGGCGTCACCTTACAGTAGACTGGCACCAACAATTCAGGATCCATACTGTGAATGAACGACGAAATTAACGAATTAACCAAAATTGTTTTAAGGGCATATACCTAATATTAAATTACACAAATCAGCACACAACTCTCTTACTAAACGAAAAAATTACCACCCTCCTTCCCCCATAAAATAATCTTCTGGATCCGTCGCTGCCTTCTGCCAAATTTCAGTCGCATTAGCTATCACAATATCCATTTTCCACATGACCCAAGTGAAAAATGCATAGTCATGCAGTGTTTAATCTAGACGTCTTTGGGGGGAAATTCCCCCCCAGGATTGATGTTTCCCCCAGAGTCCAACAATATTACAATGTAGAGACCTTTAGGGGAGGAAAATCCCCCCCACGATACATGTGGATACATGGTTCCCCCAGAGAGAGGAATTCCTAAAAAAAGGTCATCAACCTTTTTTGAGAGAGTAATTGGGTGTAGAAAAAGTGACAAAATCGGACGAATGACTAAAAAAAGGTCATCAACTTTTTTGGAAGATGAAATTAGGAAAAGTATTAAACTTTTTCAAGATGGATGAAAAAAATCTAGTGTCAATTCTTTGCTCCCCCCCCCCAGAAACCTTGTTTCCCCTCCCAGAAGAGGGGGACTAGATTAAACACTGATGGTCATGAAGTCAATTTGCAAGCAGCTGATTTTAGGGCAACCCCCCGGAGAGGTAGCCATGGGATGTAGAACGGTAATAACTCAATTTCTGATCATCGTCTTACGAGGACGGGTGGTCAGACTACTCCTCCGCCCTCTGATCTTCTATTGCCGTTGTATGGTTGATTTATTTATTTCTGCTAGAGTTCACTAGGGGGCGCCAGTGGAACAGAACAGTTCGTTTGCAGCAGGACATTTCTAATGGCGTTTCATGCATTGACGGCAAGAAAATTTTAATGACTCACCAACATAGGCGTAGACTCTGGGGGCAGCCGGGGCACGTGCCCCCATTAATTGAGATGGACTGTACACCCAATGCAACAAGTGTAGAATGAATAACCAAATGCCCTCCACCCCCAATATTTTGAACAAGTTTATGCCAGTGCTCACCAACATTTTGACGACATTTTATAAATCCCCAGTTTTTATGAGACCTTTTCTTTGACGAGCTATCTTCGATGTACTTTCCAAGTTTCGAGGAGGACCTTCTACTTGAATATGCCCTTGAAGATAAATCTTGAAAAAATTCACATCTGCCTGGCGTGAATTTGATTAATCGATTTCTGTTTGACAGCATAGAACGACATTATATCTGAACTGTCACGAACCCGAACAAATTTTATGTTGATAACAGATGTTGCCTCAAGTGTCGACATTTTTCAAAGTTTTTTCTTTTTATTGAAGCCGTTTGAAAACAAAGCAGTATAAACATAACAGTATCACCATTTGCAAATAAAGGAGACCCAGAAGGGATAATAATCCCGCTTCGTAGGGCCACCTACGATTTATTACCATCACAATAAATGTCATTATGAAAGTCTTGCATTCTATACTCTAATCAATTGCATCGATCAGGAAAAAGAAATGAACAAGATAAATCTAAATTAAAACTTAATTAAATGGTAAGTAGATAGGTAGGTACTTATGTAGATAAGTAAATGCTATAGTTAGGGAGCAAAAAATAATAGGAATAAAATATTAGGTAATATTTACGGTTTCAAACCGAGTATATGTTTTACTGCATAGTGCACCGTCAAGATGGCGATCGATAAGGTAGGGCCTATATAATACGACTCTATTATACGAGTGAAATATAAACAATGTCATGTTTCACGAACAAAACAGGTTAGTAAGTAAGTAAGAAGGTAGGTTGATAGGTGAAAATGTATAGGGGTATGATAGGCAAGTAAGTATGAAGGTAAGTAGATAGGAAAATGGGTAGGTAAATAGGTAGGTACTTATGTAGATGAGTAAATAGACAGGCTGAGTCGCTATAGTTAGGGAGGTAACAAAAAATAATAGGAGCGTGGGAATATTTTATGTTGGTTTATGCGAGTGCCAAGAGAAACTTCACAACGTCAATTCAGACGCAGCTGTTCTCTGAGGTTTACGTTTAGTCATGCAATGCTGTCAACAGCCGCTTTATGTCTGACAGTGGATGTAAGCAATTGTTGATGGAGCTCTTCGATAAGACACGCGAGCTGTCAGTTATCACAACATTGATTAATCTGCCTGTCACCGTTTAAAAGCCCACACGCAATTATATGCACTGGATCCGTCTCCAGGACTTCCGTAAGCGTAATCGTCAAACTTCTAAAGCGCCACACGAAGGCCAAGAGCACAACACCAGCCTATTCACGAGCGCTTTGGGATTCGTCGAATGCTTACTCAAGTGTTGAAGAGTATAAATAGAAGCGTCTTTCACACGTTCCGTCATGGCAAATGAGAACTTTACTTTTTCAATTTAAGAGAGTTGCACCACGCCTTATCCCACTGACGTAGAATTAAGATCCCCTGCTGTTGGAAGATTGCTATATAGGCCTGAAAAGGTTTGATGAAGTTCCAGTTTCGCCTCCTTATACAATCTCCCTACCGTAACTTTCCAAACTTTCTTAATGAATAAATAAATAAATTAATGTTCACCCTTCATACTAAAATCCACTCGATCAATCTTTGACTGGTCGAATTTCGATTTGACTTTCCGATGAAATTCGATCTTTGACTATACGATTTTACTGGAATCATCGATTGTCTTGTGTATTTTGATAACGGCGCAATAGAAGTTACTAGATTAGTCTGATTAGATATGATAACAGGTCAGTATGGTTCTTTAGTTGAAAAATTAAAAAGTTACCATGCTCAACGACGAGCAATTTCCGGTGCATTCTAGTATACTCGGTGTCTTTAGGTTACTATGTAGCTATGACGTTACTTTTTCCGATGTTCAAACAAATGATTCTGGAGTTGAATATTGGTGGTGAAAAGGAAAAGATTTGATTTGCCTCCTTACAGGAATGCAGGCTTCCTACTGGGGTGAAATGAATCCGACGGTCGATGAACTGCACTACATGCTGTATCCGCGACTGTTGGCCTTTGCCGAGAGAGCCTGGCACATGGCTGACTGGGAGACAGCGGACACTGAGCAACAGATGGCTAAACTGCGCGACGCCGATTGGACGGACTTCGCCAACACCGTTGGATACAAGGAGCTGATAAGACTGGAGCGCCTTGGAATCAACTACAGGCTTTCGACTCCAGGAGTCAGGTGCCGAATTGACTTCATGTTTGGTTCGCTTCCCGAAGGTGGCTTATTTCAGAGATTTAAATATCTCGGGCTAGCACGGTCCCAACACGGGTACCTTAAATGGCGTGGCACCCATTAAAACGGGCAGCGGTGGTGAAGGATCTCACCCGATCAATTCATTGAAAAATGAGCAGGGTCGAGGCCATATACAGTCGCTGTAGAAAATCGCAAACATTTACATTTGCAATTAACCTGATTTGCTCGAAATGACCGGTTTGAATACAACCATTTCCATCAACAAACATGACTAAGTAGTTTCTTTTGCAGTTGTTGTTGTTGTTGTAAGAGTTTTTCGAATTCGTCGAATTAAACCAACCTACAGACTGATCACTATCTCAACCGAGCTCAAAATACACACATACACACAGACATATATATATAATATATATACATAATATATATATTATATATATACATATATATGTCTGTGTGTATTTTGCTTCGTTTCCTTTTCTACCTTGCTAATAATTCTAGACTGTAGTACGTTTCATATGCAATTCCAGGGCAATATATATAGTGCGCTTATCGACTTGTTTCAGAGTTGTGAAAGGGAATGTCGAGGCAAACGCGGAATTTTCAGGTTCCTTGATACAGTACAGTGTGGATGGTGGCACAACCTGGTGGAATTACACAGTGGGCGCTAAAATGAATGAAGCTGAACTAGACGACCTTAAGTTTTCTGTCGTGTAAGTATCGGTTATCCTTAGAAACTAGACTCTGCGAACAGCTGTAGGACTACCTAACCTACCTTATGCCTTCTGTAGCGGTATCCTGTATTCTCAGATCCAATGGTTGCTCATCCGGATTTCGACGGAACTGTTATCTGCCAGCGGTTTTCATACTGGTTTCACTTAACAAACAGTTGTTCTTGTTCTTGTTATTATTTTGTTATTGTTGTTGTTGTCTTTATTTTTATTGTTGTTATTGCTGTTATTGCTGTTGCTTTTGTTGTTGTCATTCTTGTTGTCAGTGTTGTTAGTATCGTTATTGCTACACCAGGTAGCCTGCATTGTGAATTCGCCTCGAAAGCACAGGTATACCCGGAAAGAGATGAAAATGCACCTAAGGCCTAAGCTTAAGCTGATGCTTAGCGACGCCTTCGTCTATATATATATATATATATATATATATATATATATATATATATATATATATATATATATATATATATATATATATATATATATATATATATATATATATATATATATATATATATATATATATATAACAATGTCATATAATTATAGGTGAGCAATACAATTTTCTGCATGTCTGAACACAAAGAGCGCAGGTGGTGGTCGGAAATCGTAAATCCCACGGGAATAGTCCATAGAATTGTGCAATAGCTTGCGATAATGTTAGTCTTCGTCAGAAAGAAGTTGAAAAATAGTTAGGCCTATTTTATATTCTGAAATTATATTTTTACGATTTCAGTTTTTCTCTTCTTCTTTGCAGAAGCCACGATCTACGCAGACGAGGTCGGATAATTACCTTTTCACGGAGACAGAACTAAGAGTAAGTAAGTGCGCATAACGGTGTTCAGGTAATCGTGGAAAGGCCTGATCGAGGTCACAGGATTACTCGTTCAGAAAGCTTCCTGCATCTCTTGGTCTGGCTTCTCGAACAACCGCTGATATGATTGACAGTACCAAACGATATTATTGACCACACCAACTTATAATTATGAAAGACAATTGCACGGCATTTTCATCTTTGACATGTCACCTCCACGATGACGTCATGATATAATGTCTGAGTTATGAGAATAATAATAATTTTATCAGTTGCAATTGGCGAAATGGTGAATGCGCTGCATGGTTCTGCTGATAAAGATTGGCTTTGCACTGCGATTTCTAAAATATAGGCCTACCTATTGTACTGCATTGTATGTTATGCTATCAGCAGTTGCAAACCGTCTCCAGCTGTTCTTTTTCACACTATCTCTGTTAGACATTTTGAAACGGGTTATAGAAAAATATGTATGTATCTGAATAGTTACATCTAGGATCTCTAAAAATCCTATAACCGGTACATCCGGTGCAGAGTTTAATCCGAAATTAAATCTCATGGCAACTCCGATTATCAGGGGCGGCGGCAGCGTGACGCACTGGACGCACGTGCGTCCACCTACCAAATCAGATCCACACAAGGATTAGGCATCGCATAGATATTTATGACAATTTCAGTGTGTAATTTTGGTTTGGTATGTATGAATAATATCATAGCCTATGATATCATATGCATGTGAGATACTGTACTTTTATGAGTCACTCTGAGTCACTTTCAGTGTATGACTACGAGTGACAGACAGGGGACGGGAGTGGATGGAAGGAGACGGGAGGGGTGTGCGTCCAATTATTTTAAGCCGGGCGGCGCCCCTACCGATTATGGTTATAAAATCTATAATTCGACCTATATTTTGACTACATTTGGGTGGGATGGTCTTTTATTCTATGTGTGTTCGACTGTATGGAGACGTGCATTGCATGCATAATGTATGACTTTGTATAAATGCGTTAGCGGAGGGTGATAAAAGGGACCACGACCCTCCCACTTGAAGATCATGGGGCACAATATGGTGCTTCGCATTTCAAAAGGAGAAATTGCAAGGACAGAAGCAAATCAGCCACAAGAAGCACCTCAAAGATTTCAGCGTTTTCAGGCATAAGTTAGGTTTGGATAAAAGTGATGGATGCTTGTTATTGTTCCTGGAAACGAAGGTCAATAATTAGTCGGAAACGCTGGAAACGGAAGCAGTGAAAGAACTTCATCAGATATTTGGGTCACAAAGAAGTCATGAAAATTTTGTGGACAATGGATTTTAATTATTTCATTTGATCGCATGCATAAATATTTTATCTAAATTATATATTGTAATTACCATGCCACAATGCTTGATCAAAGGAATTCATTTATGAAGTGCAATTAGAGTACAATTGAAGGGCTTGCCTCAATAACCAGGTATGTCGACATACCTGGTTTATGTGAAAAAGTATGCCAGCGTGCTTGGAATATTGTATTCTATGTACCCTGCAAATTTGGTGCAAATCTGATTATTTTTTAATTGGCTTTTGCATAAAACAGTATGTCGACATCTGGTATTTAGCAGCCGGCAGCATTACTCCAATGCAATAACCCGGTATGATAAAAAAAATTGTCGTTTTTTTCTTGTAATCTTTGTATTAAAACCGGTGCAATAATCATGTTATTTGACATACCTGGTTATTGTCTCTTACTTACTCTACAATTCACTGACTTTGCGTTATTTTTTTCTTACTGTGATGTAGCTATGATGACTTACCTTCTAATTGCACGATTAAATTGTACTGTGTGCTAGTCACCATTTGGTGCAAGAATAAGGTATGTCGACTAACAGCAGACGATTTTTTCTTCATACTGGGTTATTGAGTGTCAATAACCAGATATGAAGCAAAATGTCGTGAAAAACATTAATGTCATCTTTTGCATTGCATTATGTAACAATTTCGTGAAAGACAGTAATAACTCACATGGTGCTTCAAACAGCTTGTCGATAACTCGTAAAATGGCTTAGATACAACAGTTTGAAATGTCAAATCCTTGAAGCCATTTTCCCAAAACTAAAAAAATCCGACATACCTGGTTATTGCTGCAGGCCCTTCAATTATATTGTATAGTATCTGAACATTTATAAAGCTTCTTCTTACAATTATAATTGGTTATTTTGTCTTCTATGGCCTTGCTTACTGATATATACATCTGGATCCGCCAATGTCTTGCCCCTATAGAACTCTGAAAACCTTGCGGTTGATTTTGATGTACATTATTCTGTATAAGCTTAGGTATGCGCAGGGCGAGAATTGTTGGGGGGTTCAACCCTTAGTCTTTCCTTGGACTCCCCAGTTAAGTCTTCATTGCACACCCTAGAGGGTTCGTTTCCAACCCCTCAGTTGTGCTAGTGTGATTACATTACGCACATATTTTAGCATTTTCTCCCACAAATCGCTTTGTGGGTTATTAATACAATAATGCTCTGGCTTATTCTGATATCTGTGACTTTGTGAATTGTATACTAATAAATTTGGTGATGTCATCACTTTAAGGAGTCAGGCTTTCTATTGCATTTTTGTATTTTGTCAGTTTGCAAAATAGGATAAAATGTACAACTCCACATGGATCAAACTCATCAAAGTCTAACCCAACCCCCCAGTTTTTTTTTCTACAATTCTCATACTGGGTATGACGCATACTGGCGACACTTATTGTTATTATTTTGTTACTGACAAATTATTATTATAATAATGTTCTTGCAACCGTTCACCGAATCTCCCTTTGTCACAGCAGTATGTGCATACTTCTAAGTTCTATCATCGTCACTTAGGGTACTTCATGAGGTGACTGACTGGTTAACATAAAATATTTTTGCATTCCCTGATCTTTCTCTGAGACAGTTACAAAAACTGACACTAGGTGCTGCCAGCATAAAAGTACAGTAATGTAACAGGGCTTGTTTCAATGTGCAGTGATGCACAAAATGTGCAGTGATGAAAGGCTGTTTGTGCAGGAAATGAATTATAATTCATAATTATTTGTGATTTTTATTATTGAACAAAAGTGACATGTGCAGTGATAAAAATTTACCTTAAAACATGGCCTGTAATGTAACGTGTCTAATATTTCTCAGCACTACACAAATTCCGCCTGAGAGAGACCGGCTTAATAACCGGTGCTATACCAAAACACTAGATCCAGGTTGATTAATCGATTCGATGCCAGGTTAAAAAATTAATAAACTACAATGGAATCGCTATTTTGCAACTTCCAATGTGTCTCCAATTGATGTCTTCTTACCTGTAACCAGTGCTTTTTCAGCCGGAACGCGCCGGAACGGCGTTCCGGCACTTTTTTCGGCTACTAAAAAATAATTCATTTATTTTAATAATAAAAACTATAATTTCATTAGTTTAAGTTAATTTCTATGTTGTGAACTGTTTTCAGTTTCTGTTTATGGAGACCTGTGTTTAGGCCCTCCCCAATCCAGTTTTTTTTCGGGATTTTAGCCCTTGCATAATTGTTCAGTTCCGGAACCTATTGTTCAGTTCCCGAACCTTTTTTCTAGAAAAAGAATGCCTGTAACACAATCCAGTTTTTTTCGGGATTTTAGCCCTTCCATAATTGTTCAGTTCCGGAACCTTTTTTATAGAAAAAGCACTGCCTGTAACGCCCATGGTAACAGACAGAAACGATTGTTGTATTCTACAGTCAGTATGCTGATTGTAGTCAACATCCATATGGACAAACGGTTCACGATAATACGTGATTGCATTGTCGATAAAGACTGCATAAACGGCTGTCCGTAGAGGCCTGTACGAGTATAATTACGTAAACAATGTGTATGTTTATGGAAATATACAGCCCTATAATATATATATACATATATAGAGAGAGAGAGTGCTCTCTGCATACAGCAGCGAGTAATAAAAGGAGGCAGTGCATAGGCCCACAGCTAGTCAGTCAGCTGATAACCGAAGGTCACATTAGGCAGAAGGCCTAACAACGACAGAGTATGCGCGTAAACGAGACACAAGCCCATATGGGCTGAATCTACTTAATTAACATTTACCCATAGCTCTTACCGCAGCCTAGTGTTCGCATTTCATCTTGGATTTAATTTCTGGTGTCTGCAGCCGCATGAGCCTCCACAAAGGTAACTGTTCTGCCATTTTTAACGCTAAACAAACGTTACTCCGCAGGAACCTGTACGCGCAATGCAGTAAGCACGCCATACACCGGCTGTGTGAGCGGTAAACATAGAACGTGCATGGCCGCTGACGGAAGCGGCCTGCGCGGCCATTAATGGACAGCCGTTGATGTCATAATTGCTAGCAAAAGCACCGCAATCTGGGTGCGAATTTATTGTCAAAACGCAGCGCTAGAGAGTTTGTGGGTGTAGTGTGTGCGAGAGAGAGTGAACGTTAGAGAAAGAGTGTGTGAGAGCGTGTGTGTAAATGTGTTTGAGATAGAACGTTAGAGAAAGTGTGTGTGTGTGTGTGTGTGTGTGTGTGTGAGAGAGAGAGAGAGAGAGAGAGAGAGAGTGTGTGTGTGTGTGTGTGTGTGTGTGTGTGTGTGTGTGTGTGTGTGTGTGTGTGTGTGTGTGTGTGTGTGTGTGTGTGTGTGTGTGTGTGTGTGTGTGTGTGTGTGTGTGTGTGTGTGTGTGTGTGTGTGTGTGTGTGTGTGTGTGTGTGTGTGTGTGTGTGTGTGTGTGTGTGTGTGTGTGTGTGTGTTTTTGAGATAGAACGTTAGAGAAAGAGTGAAAGAGAGAAAGAGACAGAGAATCAGAGACAAAGAGACAGAGACAAAGATAGAGGGCAAAGCCTGGCACCAATCCGGTAGCCTATTCGAGTCGTTTCATGTCAGTGTGAAGCAATAGAAGGCATGCAAGACGCCATGCAGTTTTTAGGGGCATTCCTTTTGTTGACATTATTATCTTAACGGTCCAATGCATCGCATAAGGTACCGAGAGATTTTGAATGTCCGCCGTCATGCATGACACGTTGTACTAGAGTTTGGACACTACAGCTGACAATTTCTGCGCTCTGTTGACGAAAATTCACGCATTCAAAGCAGTGTGCTTAACAAGAATTAACGTCGAACGATTATCCGATACGCGCATTGGCACCAGCAAATAGCAGCTTAGCCGAATTAAACAGTTCCTGTTAGGCACACATACATTCTTGGGCGAACAAACAAGCATGCGTGCATGTACATGTGCCTACATTGTTGGCTATATAGTATGGGTTACATACATGTAGGCCAGACACGGACTTACAAGATCTGAACAACACGTATTATCGAAATGGTAGGCCTATACAGTATACACTCCAAATTTCTTAAGCGCTATTCTAGAGCTATAGGTGCAGACCACCAGCTCATTCACGAGCGCTGAATAGTGTGAATGTTGCGAAGAAAATCTTTACAATTTACAGTTGTGTGCATGTATAGGCATGTGTATGCATATTTGCACAAGTAATGGGCCTAGTCCTAGTTATACTGATAGAGCTGCTTGTATCGAAGACGTAGGCCTACATAAAGAATTCGCGATTACCAAAGTGTGTTCGGCGGAACCCAATTTTTCAGTGACAGTAAGACAAAGGAAATTTCTATAAGGAAATTGGATAAAAGCGTTGTTTTAAATTTCCATAAGGAAATTGGATAAAAGTGTTGTTTGAAAGTGTTGTTACATTATAAATCTAAATCTGAGGTGAAGATACGGGTTGCGTGGGAAAATTTCATTTAATATAATTTCTAATCTAGTTTTTATGGATTAAAACTGTATCTATCCCCCCCCATGGACGTCCGCATTAATTTTTTTAGGAGGGGAAAAATTTTTGTAGGGGGCAAATTTGTGTAGGGGGAGCATAGTGACGTGTTTGCATAGAACGAACACAGAACACATGGCAACTTTAAAAATAAATAATTGTCAAGGACTTTCCTAAATAATTAAGTGTTTTTTGCATTGAAAATCATGTTGAGACTGTTGTAATAGGGCCTTATCATAATAGTCAAAAGATTTTATTTTTGCAAAATATTTGCAAAAATCAATGGGGCAAACGCCCATGTACCCCCATTATTGTTTAAAGATATACTGTCCGACATAAGCAACATTATGTCATAAGCCTCATAAGGCAAGAAGTGAAACGGATTATAGGCCCTAATCGGAAATAACGTAGTTTGATATATCGTGGTGAAGAAAACAGCGTAATATTACAGCAGTATTTAAATTTTAATTTTTTTCTAAAAAATCTCTCGATGGATCGTTGGCTCTAGTAAGGAAAGAAAGGGGTGACAGTTCAGTACATCAAATATTGTTGCTGATATTCGCACACTACAGACAAGGGACATAGGATGATAAAAGAGGGATACAGTAGACTTAAAGAAGAAGCTGAAATTCGAGAGGAGTGGCGACGTCGGACGTTTGAACCTGCTTGAAGGCAAAGAACCAGAAGAAGAAGTAGCTTGCACCGAACAACTTCATAAAATTGCAAGCGGGTAGCAAGCATGGAAAGTATGGCGAAAGCTATTTGTATTTTGGATTTTAAACAGTTGATCATGCTGATGATGCACCAGATGCTCAGTGCGCGGTGTGCCACAAAATATTATTCAACAGTTTCCTAGAACCTTCTAAGTTACAAAGACGTTTGGAAACAACTCATTCGGAATACAAAGAGAAAGAAATTACCTTTGAAGGCGAAAGTTAGAAGCATTTAGCCTACTAGTTGTGAGCTGTCTATGATTAAAAAGTGCTGAACAGACAATAAAATGCTTCACACACAGGCTAAGCTATCGCATAGCTTCAACTGGAGAAGCGCAACAAAAACGAACCATAAAAATCGACAAAATGATATAAGAATCCAAATTTTAGCATAAAACTGCACATGAAAGATTATGTCACGAGAAAAGGCAAAGGGTTCAGGCCCGAACCTCATATATTCATATATTCATATATTCATATATTCAAACCTCATATTTTCGCTATATTGCATTAGAGGGAACTTTGTTTACAGTTTAAACTTTATTCTGTTTAAAATTTGCTTGTATAAAAGAGAATTCAGTTATTAATAACTGTGCTATAGGCTATTAATTAAACCTATATAGGCCCCTATTGATCTGCTTCGCATGGCGGCCTACCAGAATACGTTTTGTGTAAGATTATCAGAAAAAGGGCTCCGTAGTCAAAAAGATTGAGAAGTTCTGGCTTGTAGCAGCTTTATGTTACCACAGGTACGTTGGGTAGTCGGCGGAATCTCGTCTGTTCACAAGTTTTTGATTTTCTCACGTATATCAGAATGTCGATTTATGATTGTAGGCCTAGACCTATGTGTATATGTATGTGTGTACGTATGCATCTGTGTATGTTTGCATGTGTTTATGTATTGCTGTGTGTATGCCTCTATATATATATGTAGGATCATCGAGGATGCATTTTTGTATGGGAAAACGCTTATGCTTTGTGACATGTAGCAGTCAGTGTCAGGTTTCCCAAGCATTCAATCATTCATTCATTCAATCTATATACGATTCAACTATTGCCGGCTGGCATGCAAATCTCGTATGTATTATTATTAATTAGTAACTTCTATCGCGCCGGTATCTAATGCACAAAGCATCAACCGATGGCATACCAAAACCAAACCATAATCAGGTCAACATCCAGAAGGTCAGACCGTTAATAGACAGAGAGGCAACCTATGGTGGATACACAATTTGAAAGAGGTAAGTTTTACGTTGAGAACGAAATGACATGAGCGACTGAAAAGGCTCGTTATCCAAGAACAGTTCTGTTTTTAGGCATGACCAGAGAAAGATAATCAGATGACCTTGTTAAATAGTGATAAGCCTGAGGAATGACGACTGCTTTTAAGTATAATTGTTTGGGGGCCAGATTTCAGAGTTTCATGAACTATGAATCCCAATTTGAAACCAATCGTATGCTGAACAGGAATCTAATGCAAATTTTTAAGCACAGGGGTTGTAGCCTATGTTCATATTTTGACTTATTAGTTATGGCTCTAGCCAAAGAGTTTTGAACTCTCTGCAACTTCAGCATGTTTGACCTATTGAAACCGGTTAGACGCGAGTTGCAGTAATCTAGGCGACTGGAAATCGAATGCGTTTGCCAGAAATATCCTTTAAGACATGGGCAATTAACGCCCAATTCTGCGTATGTGAAGAATGAATATAAATGACGAGATTTACATGGTCAGTGCAAGACATGGTAGAATTGAAAACAACGCCAAGTTACGAGCAGTGTCTGCCAGCTCAAGAATTGAATCACGCAGTTTCAAAGAATTACGCTGATTACATTTTTAAGTTACTGTGGAGTGCCAAGTAGTAGAAATTCAGCCTTCGAAGGGTTAAGGAGGAGTTTTGGCTGCCATCCTAGACTGTACCTCACGAAAGGCAGCGGACATGCATCAGCTGCACAGACTAATCACACGACAGACTGTCAAATGAAATGTAGGTATAAGATCCGCATAGATTAGCATACAGACTAGATCAGCATAGATTAGCACAGAAATGATATCCCATAGTGAGTGATTGTAACTGCTATTCTGAACAACTATTCAAGGGTGTCCCGTCCAAGCCTCTGTGAAGGAGAACCATTTTCAAGCGTTGAAAAGGTGCATCTCTAGAGGAAATCCATTCTGAGTGCACGGCCCAACCACCGAGAAGGCTTGCTATTGCCCTGTTGAATTATGTGCAAAGGAGCAACCAGTTTGCACAAGGTTGTGAAACGAGGGATTGGCGGACACCTCAATTAAATGTAAATGTAGACGTTTTTCTATAGCGCCGCATGATACGGCCTCAACCTTGTTCACTTTTCAGAGCTAACCTCGAGGCCAGACGACAAACGCTTATACATTGGCAATCGCTTTCCCAAGCTTGTACCGCCAAACCCACGCCGAAATCTTAAAACATGTGAGCTACCGAATGGATAGCCGTGAAATACAATCTGAGAATTTAGATTTACCGCCACCAAGCCCTGCAGCTGCACACAGCAAATAGGGCCTAACAATTATTGCAACTGCCTAAATCCGCTTCGAAGGCGCTCATAAATGACGCTACAGTTACTGATCATCGAATTTGTAATCTATGTATACCTCGTTGGTAGGGGGGGAGGCGGTTGACAAACTTACAGTACGCCGATGACATTGTAATACTGACAAACTCGGAGAGTGAATTACAGTTGCTGATAGAGAAACTATATAGACAGGACAGGAAAGAAATATGGTATGCAGATTAATATAGGAAAGACGAAAGTTATGACAACAACAGAAACCAAATGTACAATCAGGATTAATCAGGAGGAACTAGAACAGGTGGACAGATTTACGTACCTGGGTTCAACGATTGATGAAAACAGCGGTTGCGGTACAGAGATCAGAACACGTTTAGCAAAGGGTTATGCAGTAGCTACGGACCTCAACAGGATATGGAGGAGTCATGATCTAACAAATAAAACGAAGCTAAAGTTGTGGAAGACACTGGTTTGGCCTGTGGCCATATATGGATGCGAGAGCTGGACATTGAGGAAGGAGGAGGCAAGAAGAATAGAGGCATTCGAGATGAAGTGTCTGAGATTGATTATGAATATATCTTGGACGGTTCAAATGAATGGGTATTGGAAGCAGCAGGAGTAGAGAGGAATTTACTGAGGACGATGAAGGAAAGAAAAATGATATATTTTGGACACGTCATGAGAAGAGAAGGAGCATGCATGGAGAAAGGCATCATACAGGGCACTCTGCCGGGAGCCCGGAAAAGAGGAAGACTGAGAACAAACTGGCTGGGCAACATAAAAGAATGGACGGGATTGGCAATTTCAGACACTTAGGCAACAGTTGTCTTGCATCACGTTGTAGACATTGTAGGCCTGCATCTCTGTTCCTCTCTATCGAAGCTTTTAAGGCTGCACTGTGTAATTCCTTCAGACTTTAATGCAAATGTCATGCAATATTTTTGTTGCAGAAAATGCGGCTTCAGACACGTCGATCGTGCTTGCGTCTGGTGGTCATCGGTATTCTCGTTGCTCTGGTCATCCGAATGGCGATGCACTTCAAGTGGCCTTATCAAATGAGCAACCTCAGCGCCGTGCAAATGAATTCCAATGACGGTATCTATAGCATTCGTGTACCCGTCTCAAGTGCCGTAATTTGTGGAAGACTCGGTGGATATGACAAAAAGGGCGAGCTCCCCTCTTTTGTTTTGACATCTTTTTAGGCTGGCGATACCTATAATTTCAGAATTTGCAACTGCCTTAGAGGGAAATCAACGAGCGTTAAGCCAGGCACCTCGTGAAGCACACGACGATGATAGACTAGAGCCCTGCGCCGGCCGCGCCGCGCCGCCGCCGCCGCCGCCGACATTTCGTGGGCGCCGCCGCCGCTGATTTTTGTTTGTCGGCGCGCCGCCGCCGCTGCCGACAATCTGTCGGCGCGCCGCCGATGTCAATTTGATATGCTTAATTGTTATTGTTGCATTTTTCATGTTTTCCATGATTTCGCGATAAAGTGTTACTGTTGTGAGAAATAGAAGTGGACATCTTGTACTTACTTAGTTCTTTTTATTTTTCTGAGTTTCTTTGCGAAACTTGATCGGCAACACAAATTGGTGTCGTCAATGCTATGAGCGTATGATATACAATTCATTTAGAGCGATATCTTGATACAAGCAGCTGTGTTTTGATACTTCTGTTCCTGTTGCCATTTCCTTACTACCTTGACAACAAAAGCAACATGCAATGCATGTCTTTGTATGTCTACTACAGTACTACAGTATTCCCCCATTCGTTACCTTCATGTTGAATAGCTTCTATAACTTATTGATTGTAGCTTTGATGTCTGTGGTCTTATTACAATGGTGTCAATGTTTGGCTTAATGTTGTAAGGTTAGAGGAGTACTCAGGGTTGGACTGGCTTGCTAAAGCGGCCCGGGAGATTTGGTCATGGGCGGCCCATATTATCGAGCGCCGAAGGCACGAAACTTTTCAGGATAAGGGGCCTAGGTCAATGCTTTTTGTAGCATTTAACATAAAATGGAGGGAATTTTTAGTTATTAATTAATTGGGACAAATGGCATAATATTGTTGAATGATTATTAAATGATTAAGAAATAAACACGTATGTGATTAAATTTGTGATTTGTCGTCAATTCTCAATTATGTTTGGAACCAACTGTCACATTAAGTTTAGTTTAGTTTATTTGAAAAACGTAACATCATGATAGAATTAGTACACACAACTTCACAAAAGCACTTTGTATAGTAGTTTTTTCATCGTATCACAAGTTGACGACTAAATGTCAACGATTTCATAATTAATTCTGAGAAGAAGGTCCTTTTCACAAGCCATCAGCATGAAAGACTCTAAACTTCACTGATTTAGCAAATTTCTTAATCTGTTCAAAATGTAGGCCTATTTCAGTTTCGAAAATGAACTCTCACAAGCAACTTATTGTGATGAGGATACTGTCAAAACGATTTTGTAAGCCAAAAAGAAACTTGAATAAGCTAGACTGTGCAAATTGAACTTAATTAGGAGAACGTAGTAACAGCGAACAATACATTTTCTGCAAGATTTGAATTTATTTCTGTTCATGTTGCTGTTTTCTTCTATTGGGACTGTTTCACTTTTTATAGGCCTAGATTCAAATTGCATGGCGTTATCTGAGACTGTGTCTGTTATTTCAGTGTCAAGTAGCAAATTATGGTCTTTTAGTTTCGACACTTTCCCATTTTCTTGCAAGTCCAATAATTCACTTTGCAGCTGCTCTGTAGCAGATTCTCCTAGCAATTTCTTTTTTACCGGATTCTTTTCGATTTCAAAGCACTTTCAACATCCGTGTCGAGATTTCTTTTATCTAGTTCACTGCTAGCAAGCTCTGAAAAATGTGTAGCTGCTTCAAAAATGACATCAAAAGTTTCGATGTAGGCCTATTTGGCTTAATTCATTGAGAGTAGGCCTATATCTTAAACTATCTCATAGACTCATAGGATGTTGTGTGTTCAAACACTTTCAAAATCAATTGCGCTGTCAAAATAAATTCAAAATTTGTCAGAAGAGTTCTCGCTCTGTACCCAACATCATTGTTAAAGTAGTTTGATTCGGAAATATCATGAAAGCATGTTGTAGCACGTAAGCTTATATGTAAGCCTAAAAGAAATCGACAGCTTCTGTTTATTTATTGCATGCGCTATAATCAATAATGGTAGGTTAAGTTAAAGTGAATATTGGCACATAGCCGCACGTTTCATGAGGCAGTGCAAGTATCTTGGTAACAATCGTGCACTGCCGATATTTCATCATTTATAACACTAGAATTAAGGATTAGAACTAAATTATCGTAATACTTTTAATCATATTTTTTCTTTTTTGGGCGGCCGGCTCAGTCCAAGCCTGGGCGACCGGCCCACCGGGAATTTCCCGGTGTCCCGGTGGGCCAGTCCAAGCCTGGGAGTACTGTTTATAAGTGCTATTAATATCAAGATATGCCACTAAACTAATTCCTGCAGAACGGAAGGTATTATTGATTAATACTTTTGGCTGGAATGTATTCAGGTAAACAGTATCAGTTGAGACAGGTTTTGACTTAGTACGTATAATATCGAAATGGTCTTTTTCAGTTTAATCTGATACAGACAATGCTCTGTATATGGAGACCTTAAATGGCAAGGCACGAATTCAAACGGGCAGTAGACCACCTGGTAAATTCATTGAAAAATTAACAGGGGTGAGGTCACTCCGCCATTTTATTACCATAGGAAAACGTATATATTTACATTTCACTTCGTGGCTTGACAGCAGCCGCTCTCACTGGGAGGATGCTGTTATCCGGCATCTGCCATGTGACATGGTGTGTAGGCCTATACTCTATCAGTGCATATGCAAGTGTATTCATGCAATCTGCAATGCATGTTGCTTCATAACAATACCTAACAGATGTGCAGTGTAATTAAGGATGTTCATATTTGTAAGGCAAATGTCTGAAGGTGTCTTCTCTCTAAGTCCCTTTGCATGTAGTTGAGGTTTAGTGTGATTGAGTAGCTTTAAAGAACTTCGCCCTCTTGACTGGTCACAGGACCAACGGATGTTCAACTCTCATAGTGACTTATGCTTCTGACTAGGGCACGCCGCGCTGCGCCGCGCCGACACCGACATTTCGTGGCGCCGCCGCCGCCGACCCAAAATTACCGACGCGCCGCCGCCGCCGACACTATGAAGTCGGCGCAGGGCTCTATGATAGACGTGCAGTAAACTGTTGCAAAAACTTATACTAAGCGTCGCCAGCATATGAAGCCGTCTGTATCATAGAGGACAAGTCATTTTTGTCACTTCTGGAGATTTCCCTATTAAAGAAATAAATGAGTATGTTTGCAAGGATGCAAAGACTGCAAACAATCGTTTCAAACCGGAGATTTTATGCAACAAAATTTTGCAATAGTTTTGGGCGTTATGGAACTTATGGCACACTATTAACTTGCAGATTTATAAGAATTAACTGTGCGCAAGTAATTAAAAATGAAAAATCGAAGGCCAACATATATTATTTTTGGGTTAAAACAGACCATAGACTAATCAATTGCAATGTAGCATTCAAATCAAAAATAAAAGTGAGATTATTATATAACGCTCTGCAGCATTTTTAAGTGAATCTTGTTTAGAAACTTTTCAAATGCAATATTTGAATTTCTTATTGCATTGCACTTTTTCGTTTTCATTGTTCTGCTCAGTGGCAGGTTCAATCTAAAGACCCCTTGCTTCTCTGTTCTGTGCCGTTTTCCTAAGTTAAGGAAAATGCACCACACGAGAGACGAGTTTTACGCTATAAATAAACACTAAATAGCTACAATAATTGGCTAGAATATGTAAGAAAATCTGCCTAAATATTCCTATTCGATCTTATAGAATTACCCTGTATACGAACAGTTTTGTAGCGCCATCAGAAACCTGGCATAGAAGCACGCTGCGATGTATATGGAGAGAGAATATATATCAGAAATCTCGTCGTTGGCATGCCATGGGTCCGACATCCCAAAGTTTGATTTACAATGCTAGGCTTCGGTTAGCACGATGCTCACCCAAACTCACCAACGTGCTGTTGGCGCGTGCTATTAGGCTAAATGGTGATCACACTATGGTGGAGCAAAACATTCGAGAACATATCCAACGATGGGCAAGTACTAATCCGGTAATGAACCCTATCTAATCACGGTCTCCACTATAGGGTTTCAGTGTAAGGTGAGAAAACTAAGAGACGTAGAGGCCTAGCTTTTTTTAAGTCATGCAGTTTTTACAATGAAAAGTGTTACAATTTCTGAAAAGGTCATACAAATTAGTAATCAAAATTTGTAGCTCAAATTCACTTCCCCCAAAAGCGGCTCAAAACCCACTATATCTCCTTGACTTAACTGGATATCTTCTCCTGGCGGATAACTATCCGCGCCTCAAATTCACATTTCAATGTGACCGTGCGCGCATTACAAATGCCATTAATTTCTAATAATAATGATAATAATAGCTCTATTTTGGTCGACTAAATAAACGTCATGCTCTGCCCCTGGTAGCCAGGAACTTACCGCTCCATTTGCCGCCTTGCCGGCCTTCCACTCAACCCCTAGGTCACACGCATATCACTCTAGCATACAGGGGTTTATAAAAGTCTTCGATTGTGCATCAGCAACATTTTGGAAGTAAATACGAATTGTTATTAAATAACCAACGCCTTATAGTGGGTTGTAAAATGGCGCTATATAAACATTTACCTTCAAACGCATATTAAAACTTTCCCAGATCTGCCTTCCTACTTAAGCATTAATCTCACGGCAAGTGACGGATTAGCCACATCTTGTAGATGACTTGAATACGTTGCAGGTTCACGTCGAGGCCAATACCTTGTAGACTACATTGCCAGTAAGCTGGCCGTCAGGTATTACAGAGAAGCAAATGAAGAATTTTTCCTTGCTCTTACCAACACTGGAGCTTTAGATATTCCACCTGGTAACTGGACAATATACTTCAACCACGCCGATGGGTTTGTCGACGTTGCTCATCAGGAATCTCGTCGCATCAAGGATATCGGCCTCATCATGCGACATGTTGATGGGTGGTTCTTTTCATTGGAACCCATCTTAGACGGCGTCGATAACGCTTCTTTCAAGATTTTCCGACCGCAACAAACTCTTATCTTTCGCGAAAGCTTTAAAATCAAGTCTAAGTCATATCTGTTTCCGAATTGGTACGTGAGCGGATACGGTTTAGAACCGAGGATCATTAAAAGTACCAAAGTTGATCGGATGGATATCGAAGGCAGCAGCATCGAAACGTGGCCGTCTGCACACCGATATAACCGATATGAAATGCGAGATCTGAAAAGGGCACCGAAAGCAATCATTCCAACTCCATTAGAGATGAAAAATAACGGCAGTGATGTGGTGCTAAGCAAGAATTGGATTGTCGTTTATCAGAAGGGACTGCAAGACGAAGCGGCGATAATTGCCGGTAAGAAACAAGTTATGTGGTTGATTTAAAATATTTTACCACTGAACTTGGCCTAGTTAAATGTATGATGAGTATAATCTACATATAGAGCAGCTTCTATACTCGCGATATGAGCAAGTATTTAGAATATGCTAATCTGTACCATTAAATGCTTGGTAATTTGAAAGATCAAGCATTTCCTTGCAAGAAATGAGCTCTAATTCTGCGTAATATGTAATATTATATTCAGACGTTTTTGCAGCTCTACTCTTTGTTCAACATTGAATATATGTATGTTGTTCTAATGGGTTACGTTTACTTTCCAGATAAACTTATGTTGACTCATTCTGAATCGACGACTCTCGGTCCACAGACCATATCACTTGCCGTCAGAGAAATAAGTGCATTCTTCACCAAGTTCCATGAGGGAATTCACATCGACGAGGGTTATGTGATCAAGATCACGCCAGATAAGATCAGCGTCCATGGTCAGACATCCCACGGAGTGTTTTACGGTGTCCAGTCATTGGTCAGTTTACTGGACGGCAGCAAAGACAAAAGTCTGCCTGTTTCGGAAATCATAGACGCACCGCGACTGGAATTTCGCGGACTGATGTTAGATGTCGCCAGAAACTTCATCGAAAAAAGCGAGATCATAAGAACACTCGATGTGATGGCCATGTACAAATTGAACAAACTTCACCTGCACTTAACGGACGACCAGGGATGGAGAATCGAAATACCTACTCTGCCTGAACTGACCGAGGTTTGTCTATAAAATGGAAAAGAATTATGCCATAAGATATTTTCGTGGTGCTATTTTACATCTAATCTCTAACACGGCATGCGATATTTTTAAACACGAGTATCCATTTACGCCAAGATATATTGCACACACACACACACACACACACACACACACACACGCACACGCACACGCACACGCACACGCACACGCACACGCACACGCACACGCACACGCACACGCACACAAACACAAACACAAACACAAACACAAACACAAACACAAACACAAACACAAACACACAAACACACAAACACACAAACACATATATATTGTGTGCATGATAGTTTATAATTTATTGGTCCAAAATAACATATCAAAATGAACAAACATGTCACAATGAACAAAAGAAACCGATCAAACAAACCAATTATAATTATACTGTTACTGTAGTACATACAATGATCGTTCATGGTTGATTAAGTGAAGTTATGGCAATCGAACACATTGGAGCACAAAGGGAGACCCAGAATGGATCGTGTCCCGCTAGGTTGGGTCCCTCTGTATACCTATGTATGCAAGTGACTTACCTTTATGTTAAATTGGTCTTTTCTAAACGTGCGCTTCTAGAAACTCTTCGGCTTTGTAGTATAGACTTTGAACCGTATGTTCCGTTTATTGCGAGACGAGTATTTCGATAACAAAAAATAGTTTGATAGTGCAATGTATTCTATGCCATCTTCTCTACTGCGGTGTAGATGTATCATACACTTTAAAAGCTGTTTTGAATTTTTCATTCCAGTTTGCCGGTGGACTTTTACTTGCCTGTAAACATATAATTTTTTATCTGTCCGCCCGCTGTCCGTCTTTGTTCCCTGACCAGTCTAACTCCACCATTGACCAACTGACTCAATGCATATAGAATGTCCTCGAAGGTTTCAAAAATGTGACCTAACACGTACAGAAATTGAGTTGAATCTATCAAATTTTAGAAACTCTTGAAACTGCTAGAAATACCGCCAGCTTTGTGTGACATTTTATCTGCCTCAGATTGGATCTAGGCGCGGTCATGACCCACGCCAAGAGAACAGTCTCCTACCATACTTTGGGTTTGGCCCCATATCGAAATCACAATACTATTCAGTCCATGATTACCAGGACATACTTCGACACGCCAACCGTCGCCATATCGAAATCATTCCGGAAGTCGACATGCCTGGACATGCGCACGCCGCTGTTCAAGCAATGCGCATGCGCCACAAAAGACTGAAGCAAAGTGGTAGCGATGAAGCGACTGCGTCGAAATTTCTGGTGGACGATCCAGACGATACTTCTTGGTATCTTTCCGTCAATCAGCACAAAGACAACGTTCTCAATCCGTGCCTTGAATCAACCTACACTTTCGTCCGAGAAGTACTGCAGTCCATCATTGCTACGCACAAAGTAAGTGACGGAGCGTTAGTCTAGCTCGAGATCTTCTCTTACATGAGAAGTATTCTCATCTGCGTCTCTGTCTTGTACTCGTCAGAGGCGCCTAGTCATAGGAAAACGAGGCAGGGAGAACAGAGATTCGGATTCACAGTTTCATGCAGTTTCGTTCAACTAAAAACCTCAAATAAGTTCACACAGGAAAGTTAAGTCTTATTGTAACCTACCAGAATATGTCGTTAGCCATAATATGCAGGAAGGTCTAAGTTTGTATGTATGTATGTATTTATGTATGTATGTATTTATGTATGTTTATGTTTTCGTTTTTCGATTGCATTTTCCTATATCGTACTACAAGCAAAATCTGTTGCGCATATGAAGAGTAAAATTGATCTGGAAACAAGTAGCAGAGGACATTAGGGGCCTACTACTTTAGAAAGTACTTTTGCATAAGTTTTCAACAATTCTTTTCAAAGACATGCTGCTTCATTTCCAGAGTATCGTTCATAGATATATTCTCAGCGTCATTTCGAACGCTGACCAGTATGTATATCGCTCTAAACTGTTGTAATTTTCCATTGTTGTTTGGAGCGTCGCATCTTGGTGATTGTGCTTAAACTGCAGGACGTCCAGCCGTTAAAGACGTTTCATTTTGGTGGCGATGAAGTACCTAGCCAAGCGCTGTTGCATTCTCCCATCTGCAATAATCTAATGAAGACATCGCCGCAGCTAAAAGAGAACCGCAAGCTGTACTTTATGAAGCGCGTTATCTCGCTCGCCAACCAGTTCGGCGTCGGAGTTCAGACGTGGGAAGACGGAATGAGTCGCCATGGTGGGATACCCATCGATTTCACAGACTGGGATAGCCAGGTCGCTTTAACCATCAACGCCTGGGAAAGGACGCCTGCTGCCTACTTGTTTGCCAACGCAAAATACAAGGTAAACCAATGCGTATTAAGACAATGATTTGCAACGTGGACTACGCGTTTAAGTCCACTTGCATATCAATTTTAATCTGAGTTTGTTGCATTTCATTCCGTTTACTCTCCTCAGCGCTAACGCCGAGAAATTTCGGTGAATCACGTTGCATTACATTTCATTGGCACGTCCATTCTACGCCATTCAGTGTTTGTTTACCAGTTTCCTGAAGATCAACATTTGCAGGGAAATTGTGTGCCTGATAAGTGAGTTTTTCATCAAATCTGCGCCTCATATCCGCGCATAACGGGATGCTATATAGGCCTAAATGTCTGACTACATTCAACTGCATAATATAATCTAATTCTGTATTCAGATACACAAATAGCTACAATATTGTCAGACCATAGTTGCTTATCAGCTATACTGTCTCAGACTAGTCAAGGTTTGTCAGACCTGAAAACAAGTAGCAGAGGAAATTGCTTCTTTAAGAGGTTCCTGTCACGTCTTTAGCAGACGTGACAGGAACCTCAGGTTACTTAGACCTAATACATTCCAGTATGCAACGATAAATAATGTAACATACTCGTTGCATTAATTAGCGAGGGCATATTAATAAAACTGGTCATGATTTAGTATTGCTCTGAGGGTTAAACTTTTAGATTCGCCTAGTTACACGAATCGTGCATGTTCGATGCAACTATTTGGTTCAATACTCGCTCATAAGTGCACTCTACTGGGTAGGACTGGCATATTGAAACAAATTGGGGAAGTTTTACTTTGTGGATGAAGTCAACAAAGCTTTCTGTATGTTCATTTATTGATTTATTGGGTAGGCCTATGCCATACTGAGTTTTAAATCATGTGCAGTTATTATTATTTCTTGCCCCGGAGTATCAAGTATCCCCAGGTAGATACAAAAATTGTCCGGAGACATATGATAAAAGAAAAAATTATTCAAAATTATTATTATTATTATTATTATTATTTTCATTATTATTACATGAAGAGTTATTTATGCGAAAGATTTGTCTAATGAAACTGGTCAAAGTGTATATGTTTTCAACCGTTCTTAGGTTGTTCTTTCACACGCCCATCGACTTTATCTAGATCATCCAAATGAGCCAGACACTGAGGAGACTGGATTGTTCTGGGCGACGAGATATATCGATTCGCAACATATGTTCACGTTCATGTATTCCAGAAATCTAGGAAATTCCAGCTTTGCTCGCGAGGAAACTTGTCGAGTACTTGGACTGGACAAGTGCGAGGAAATTAAGCACCCGGAAAATATCATAGGTATTATAAAATTTATGCAATATTTGTTGCATGCAGATAAAGTGCTTCATATCGTCAATAAATTCACTTGGTGGATTCGATCTGATTGTACAATAAGCTGCACTTATCGACTTGTTTTCCGTTAGATTGTTGCACATATATCTCAACTCTACCAGCTAAATTTCGTTCATTGCATCGGACACGTTGTATGCTGACGAAGATCCAATTATGACGTCAAAAAGTGTTTAGTGTCACGATGTCATCAAACATGTTGAGGCTGATCCGGCCAAGTCTCAGTCTCGACATGAGCGTTGAAAGGGACTCATCAAATGCTCAATTCTCATGCAGCAGTTGCCGTATAGCTGCATTTCTTCAGCACCTGAATAGATACTTTGAGAGAGCGGGTAAGCTTGTCGACATCGAATTTAGGCAGAATATTTGAAGTGAAGATGGGATCAGCCTCGGTTCTGGGTCAAGATCTTTGGGGAAAAGCCATCTGGCAACAATCCGTGGGCTACATTCATTTTCTTTTAACCAAAACACCACATGCCGTACAGTTTCTCGATCTTACTTTGTGTTTTCCTGGTACCTGAACGAAACTACGCTTATGGGCAACCCATCGAATTTCATGCATGCAGAGTTAAAGTTAGTTCTGAACTTCTTTCACCTTACTTTGAAGTCGCGCTTTAGAAATGGAAAATTTTAAATCATAATGAATGGTGTCTGCGGTTGCAACAGCAAAAAAGAAGAGAAAGCATAAGCACAGCGACTGTTTCCAAAGAAGGACCTTTTGTTTCACCGTAGGCACAAAGTTAAAAATATTGCAAATATATAATAAATTAAATATTAGAACATGATGGGTTAAACTGAGCACGGTCCTGGTTATATTCTAGGAATGCAGGCCAGCTTGTGGGGGGAAATGATCCGCACGACAGACGATGCACACTACATGCTGTATCCGCGACTGTTGGCCTTTGCCGAGAGAGCCTGGCACATGGCTGACTGGGAGACAGCGGACACTGAACAACAGATGGCCAGACTGCGCGACGCCGATTGGACGGACTTCGCCAACACCGTTGGATATAAGGAGCTGATAAGACTGGAACGCCTTGGAATCAACTACAGGCTTTCGACTCCAGGAGTTAGGTACGAGAAATTTTAGGAAATTTTCCTTCATGCCTTAAAATGTACTGATGAGACTGCTCTGAGTAGAATAATAAGAGTAAAAGACTCTAGGCCTGTATGCATTTCTACCATTTGTAATGACGCAATCCGACTGCCAACCGTAAGAATCATTGCGGACGATATTCATGTAGATTGTAGAAGACCTAAACACTCAATGGTCCTGATCAGTGAAAGGGGAAGTACTGTGAAAATATCGACTGTTTCAGTGGACGGACATTCTTAGTATATGCCTGATTGTGATTGCCTTTGATGCGCTGTTGTTGCTGCGTGTAGTGAATCAGACAACGGCAGCACGGAAATTGTTAATTGACAATAGTTCATAATTATTTCAAGGTTCGAAGATATGTGTGATTATTAACAGGTTCAGTTAATGTTTTACTAAGCACAGCGTTTAGTCTTAATCTCGCTATAGCTAGAGTATACATAATTGTATCTTATCAATGGTATGTTATCAAAGGTATTAAGGCCGATTATATAACATCACCAGGTACTTTGAAACCTTTTTACTTGCGTGCCTTTAGGTTGGGTAGCGCCTGCTCATGGCGTTGTCATGGTGTTCAGCTTGAGTTTCAGGTTGAACATGGCAGGCTTTCAGGGTGATCACAAAGGTTTACATAATATGCAGTTCCGTCCGTACAACAACAGTTTAAGTTTATATGGATGCTATTACGTAAACTTGATCACATTGGGTTACCAAACACCTGGACCATATATTTTTATTCTTTATTGTTTTGTTGTTTTTCGGTTTTGCTTGTTGCTTCTGCCTCTTTGGCGTAATAAAAGTGTTCATTTATATTTTACAGCTCTATTTTACGCATGATATCATAGTGCAGAGCGCGATTTTATTGTAGAGTCAAGAATGGGGATGTTAAGGCAAACACGGAATTCCCCGGTTCCATGATACAGTTCAGTTTAAACGGTGGTAAAACCTGGAACTATTACGAAGTTGGCATTGAACTGAAGCCAGCCGACAATGTGAAGTTTTCTGTCGTGTAAGTATACATGTTTATCGTTTAAAGTTGTAGTAAAATGAGAACTAATGTGATATACGGTATGCTACGGCATGCATAATGTATTATAGTCGACGCAGATATAGAACGAACTATTTCTGGAAGATTTGCTGCTTAAGTGTATAACAAAACAATGCAATACGACTGTATTTTGATAATGGTCTGCTTAAAGCGCAAAATGAAGCCGGGAAACATTGAGAGTCGTAAATAGACTGGAAGAGGTAAGTTTTCAGGAGACCTGCGAACATGGTGTGGTAGAGTTCTAGATCGAAACACACGCAACTGTGAATGAACGCTGGTCAAAGACAAGACTTTCCAAGAAACAATATACCTTCCAACAGATACTGATCGAAAAGAGCAGTGGCCTTGAACAGAGCTTCACGTTGTAACCGTGGAATATATGTATGATGCTGTGTACACGAGGAGTGCCAGATTGAAGCAAATACATGGAAGGCAGCGTGATTACTAATTATTTTTGCCATTCGGGAGCACAGTGATTGGTGTGTTTGGCATTTAAATTTAACTGCTATATGTAGTGAATTGTATGGGACAAATCTGCATGCATATTGACATTAAAGGTGAAAAAGCTAGTTTATGAGTACCAGCCGTCTCAGTCGACACCCAAAGAGGTCCTGGCATATAGTGCCCTCACGTTGAATGCGCCAGTAGCAGGATGGATAAAAACCATCACTTTTCATTTCTTCGTTTCTAAAAGGCAATAATTTTCTGACTACAATCCGCTACAAGGAGATCTATGTGCAGATTGTCAGCATAACAGCATTATTACCGATTTAGAATCTCCGAGTGTCTTACAATCAGCAAAAAATTCATATTGGGAGGGGGATAGAGTAATGGTAACACTCATGGCCAGGAGAGCAGCAGTATGCGGTTCGATTCCCCCAACCCCTCGGGCGGGTGCCTTGCATGGATGCCATAACGTGTGTTTAGTTAAGATATTGATAATTGTGCTGTCATATCTCAACGTAATCTTACTGTGTTTGTCGGTTTGAATTACTAAAGAATAAAAAAGATTATGATATTTAGGCCTGTTTGTTACTGAGCAAAACTACTTGTATGTTGACGTCTTGTGAAAGGTAGTTTAACAGTGAGAGATTCACAGTTAAAGTGTAATCCGCTCATTTTCGAATATT
Source organism: Allolobophora icterica (assembly GCA_963556255.1). Taxonomy (NCBI): domain Eukaryota; kingdom Metazoa; phylum Annelida; class Clitellata; order Crassiclitellata; family Lumbricidae; genus Allolobophora; species Allolobophora icterica. The sequence continues at coordinate 35,988,988 of OY744612.1, read as the reverse complement.
TCAGAAGCTACGATTTAAAGAGAAGAGGACGGGTGATTGGTGTGCCTACATCGTAGCAGTGACGTATACATGGGGCACATTGTTTCTCATTCCATGACGAGACGATCTCATTACACCACAACAGCTATCAATTATAAAGCAGAGCAATAGACATCTATGCAAATATAGGCCTTCCTGTATTATTTCTTCCGTGCCATTTCTGCAACTTTTATACTGCACACACGGAATTCGCAAGTTTCGTACTTTTCGATTCACAGATGCGTGCAGTTTTGAAGTCACATAAATATATACTGGCGTCGATCGACTGGATATTGGATAAGGTACATGCAGCACATATTTTTGCGTTTGTTTTCTAATCGAGTTGTTGCAGGGATGAAACTACCAGGCCTATATATACATCTCGTGCCTATAGAATTATACAGTTCTATGTCCACTTTTTTGAAAAATCAACCTAATGCTATATCAGTTATCAGGATGACATGGGCTATGTCCAAAATAGTCAAGCTTAACTGTAGACGCTTTCTTCAGCGCTATCTGTCAGGATCATATAGCTCTATGGCTCTATAGCTCTATACTGTCCACGAATGTGGACAGTATTTTAAAATATTTTAATGCTACAGAGGTACAAGTCCACATCCAATAGAATGAATGATTTTCTATCACGTGCATGTTCCATAGATACGCGATGAAGTGACTTTTGAAGAACAGTATTATACGGCGTTATGTCCATAGCCAATACCAGTCAGAGATCTGAACACGTGACTTGGACTTATATCCCTATAGTTCTGCAATCATGGTGTTGTGTGTCCGTAGCCTGGCCTTTTTAATGTTATAAAGCTCTATGTCCAAAAATAGTCAACCCTGCCATAATTATATCAAAATTTACTCATATTCAGTGTACATTATGATCAAAAAACATACATAGTCATACTATAGGAACACAGTGTTGTCCAAAAATTTTAATTTAATTGCCATCAATGAAACAGCGCAAAACATTTTCGTCAGCAAATCTAAGAAATCGTTTTTCTCGGTTTTCAAAAAAGTGGACATAGAACAGTATTATTCTATAGGCACGATCTCCAAAACTCTTGTTGTTTTTGTGTGGTTACGTATGTCGTTCAGTTGTATACGGCCCTATGCATAAGAAGCGAAATTAGTCGTCTTTTATACGTGCAGTGGTTTTGTAAATCGGTGAAAGCATATATATATATATATATATATATATAAACTAGAAGCTTACTTGTAACTATATAGTAACTTGTAAGCATATATATATATATATATATATATATATATATATGCTTACAATATATATATATATATATATATATATATATATATGCTTGCATATATATATGCTTACATATATATATATATATATATATATATATATATATATATGCTTACAAGTTACTATATAGTTATAAGTAAGCTTCTAGTTTATAATGACTTGCCCTTGTTATTTGTGCGTATAAGGAATTGTTGCTTGGATTTATCGTGTAACATATATCCACCAGAAAACTCAATAGTGTGTTACTTGAGATGTTCTTCACGTATTGGGGAGTCCATAGAGTAGTGGTAACATCACTGGCGTGAAGTGCAGTAGGTAGCGGGATCGCCTCCCGTAACCCTCTCAAGGTCCACTTAGCCTATCATTCGCGAGATGGCGCGTTTGTGAAAATGAGATGTAGGACGTGATGGGCGCCTTTTAAGGCTGCCGTATACAGTTAAAATTCGACTCCTGTAATAACTTGTGATCATCCAATCATACTGCGTAATTGTCAGTTTGAAGGTATTAAACGAAGATTATTATTATTATTATTATTATTATTATTATTATTATTATTATTATTATTATTATTATTATTATTATTATTATTATTATTATTATTATTATTATTATTATTATTATTATTATTATTATTATTATTATTAAGCAGTGAATTACTCAAGTAAATGAATGTGTGCCTATTACGTCGTTTCTAATATGATCTGAGAACTCACGCAGTTGCATTGTAATTTTTGGCGTGAAAAGGCCTATGCATTGTTCAAGTGCCTCACAGATTGATATGAATACTTTCTACACGCGAATAACTTCGTTGTATTCTGCTGGAAATGTGCTTCACCTCTGTTCGTGTAAAAACGTCGTCATCTCCCGAGTCTACACAACGTCTTTTGCAGAATATCAGAACTTGTCTTTATAATTATAGCATAAAATATATGTCAATAATTTTCGTAGATTGTCGTCTTATCGTATATGATTCACAATATATAGACTATAGTAATTCTGTACAAGTAGATATGCAGCCGCGCCCTTTACGCTTGTATGGGGGTACATGTGAATTTGCATTATATTTCACCAGTGTGGTCATTTGCATATGTAAATGTCGACCGTCTGTTCGCACGTATCACATTTGACGTAGCAGCACCAGTGAAGCTGGGCAGCTGGTTCCAGCAGGTCTTCATGCTGCACGAACCAGAAACTACGTGACATTTGCAGAGCGATTTAACGTAGCCAGACACCGCCTATATGGGCCAAGCATCAGTGCACGCAATAAGTATTTGCCTCATAAAAATGTAATTGTAGGCCTACTCGTTTTCTATAGCGACCGTGTGGCCTTGAGTCTTTGATTCGGTGCCACGCCTTTTGAAGTCTAGCCTGAGATTAACATATCTTAAATAAACCACCATCGGGAGGTGAACCGGGATCAGCACGCACAGAGGGGCATGGGACGTGCGCACTTACCAATGCAGCTAACCGGGTCAGGCATATAACGGTTCCATAATAAAACTAAGGTTAGTTCCGTGCAAAAACCCTCAAAATACGACAGAACCAACCGCAGGAGACCTAAGCGTAGTTAACTGTATGGGTGTATAGCATTCAATCCAGCGCTGTTTATTGGCAAGGTCAGAAAAATTCGGTGCAATGTGGACAGGTTAGCATAAGTGGAACACATGTTATTGGCGATCATAAATTTAAGTAGGCCCCTACATAAATGATGGTCACTTCTTCGACACTGTAATTTTCCTTATTGATAATACTGATTATTTCGCTGTAGGCCTACATGTCTTTGAAATGAAAGAACTTTGCACAAATTCATTTCGACTTTCGATGACATCCGAGTACATGTCTGCCAAAGATTCTTATTTGGTCACATATCGGAATTCACATTGCTAAAATGCCTTGGATCTAAACAACTAAATTTGGAAGCCACATTTGTAAACTGTTCGAATCTTTCAGTTGTGCTATTTATGACACAATCTAGTGACACTATGTAGGTTTCAACCATGAATTTTTCTGGAATCAGATATTCCATCATCCACTGACATTTTCTCATGGAATCTCTTTCTTTCCGAACTCTGTGTTGCTTATAGCCAATAGTAATATCACATTTTTGAGCCAGGTCATTTGCTGCATTCTCAGTCCGTTCAAACTCAGATTCAAATTCATTTCGCATGTTTTTCATCTCGTGTTCAAATAGTTGACTCAAAGGAGAAGCTGTTATCAAATCAGTGCTACTTCTCTGTAAATGGGCATATTTGGATAAACTGAAATCAGCACTCTAGCACTTTTTCAAGAATATGAGAAGAACTAAGAATTCGAACGTATTAAGTGTCAAAGTTTTACAAGAATACCATTTGCCTCAGCCAACTGTTTAGCAGGCCCTGGTGCAGTTTTTAATCTCACTACCCACGATTCTCTGCAGGACAACTATTAGTGCTGGTAAATTCTGCAAGAGTGCATCTACTGCTGATTTTCTGGATGCCCATCTTGTATCGCAAAGTCTTTGTATACGGGCAACGCGAAAGTTTCTATATAAGATTGCAGTGTTCTTCTTTTAATAATGAAAGACGAGACTTACCGTTTAAGGACAAGGTGACATATTTCTTATGTCGTTCCAACGATTGGAATAAATAAATTTCGAACGATAGGAATAAATAAATTGTGAAAAGGCCCCACATTGTGGAAAATGGGCTCAGAGGGAGCGGTCGTTCCCCCTGCTCCCCTCCTTGCTACGCCTCTGTCTATCGCATAGCTCCAGCTGGAGAAGCGCAACAAAAGGAAACATAAAAATCGACAAAATGAAATAAGAATCCAACGTCTAGCATAAAACCGAACATCAAAGAATATGTTACGAGAAAAGGCAAAGGCTTCAGGCACAAACCTCATGTAGGCTATTCGCTATATTGCATTAGAGGGAACCTTGTTTACAGTTTAAACTTTATTTTTTTATATAAGCCATTTTATTTAAAACGTGCTTGTATTAACGGGAATTCGGTTATTAATAACTGTGCTATAGGCTACTAATTAAACCAATATTGTCTGCTCCGCATAGCGGCCTCCTACCAGAATATGTTTTATGTAAAATTGCCAGAACAAAAGGGTTCTGTAGCAAAAAAAAGATTGAGCTTTGGCTTATAACAGCTTTATGTTACCACAGGTAAGTTGAGTAGTCGGCGAATTCTCACCTGTTCGCGAGGTTTTGATTTTCTCACGTATGCCACAATGTGGATTTATGCTTGTAGGCATAGGCCTATGTGTATATGTATGTGTGTATGTATGTATCTCTGTATGTATGTTTGTATGTATGAATGTGTTTATGTTTAGGTGCACACGGCAAAATAATAATTGCAGGGGCTTCTGTACATTGTGTAGAATGCTTGTATGTATGGGAAAACACTTGTGCTTTGTGACGTGTATTGTATTGTATTTGGATATTTATAAAGCGCTTCTAGCGGGAGGGCCATTCAGAAGCGCTCCCAGTGCGAGAGACCCCGAGAGAAAAAGCAAGTTTTAAGAAACTTAAAAGAGGAAGAGACGTTACCTGAGAGAATAGAAGAACGAACGTACGGAGGAAGCTCATTCCAAAGAGCAGGGCCAATGGAGGCAAAAGACCTAGATTGAGCCAGAGACTTGTAGCAGTCAACAGTTCATGTTTCCCAAGCATTCAATCATTCATTCACTCAATTTATATGATTCAAGTATTGCCGGCAGGCATGCAAATCTCGTATTATTATTATTATTATTATTATTATTATTATTATTATTATTATTATTATTATTATTATTATTATTATTATTATTATTATTATTATTATTATGCCTATTATTAGGCCTATTGTTATTATTATTAGGCCTATTATTATTATTATTATTATTATTGTTATTGTTATTGTTATTGTTATTGTTATTATTATTATTATTATTAGTAGTAGTAGTAGTAGTAGTAGTAGTAGTAGTAGTAGTAGTAGTAGTAGTAGTAGTAGTAACTTCTATCGCGCCGGTAACTAATGCACAAAGCATCAACCGATGGCATACAAAAACCAAACCATAATCAGGTCAACATCCAGAAGGTCAGTCCGTTAATAGACAGAGAGGCAACATATGGTGGATAACACTGGCGTAAACTTGTCCAAAATATTGGGGGAGGGGGCATTTGGTTATTCATTCTACACTTGTTGCATTATTTGTACAGTCCATCTCAATTATTGGGGGCACGTGCCCCGGCCTCCCCCCCCGAGTCTACGCCTATGGTGGATAAGCAATTTGAAAGATGTAAGTTTTACGTTGAGAACGAAATAACATGAGCAACTGAAAAAGGCTCGTTACCCAAGAACAGTTTTTAGGCATGACCAGAGAAAGATAATCAGATGACCTTGTTGAATAATGATAAGCTTGGGGAGTGAGGACTGCTTTTAAGTATTGTGGGTGGCCAGATTTAAGAGTTTTATGAACTATGAATTCCAATTTGAAACCAATCCTATGCTGAGCAGGAATCTTATGCAAATGTTTAAGCCCAGGGGTTGTAGCCTATGTTCATATTTTGACGTATTAGTTATGGCTCTAGCCAAAGAGTTCTGAACTCTCTGCAGCTTCAGCTTGTTTGACTTATTGAAACCGGTAAGATGCGAGTTGCAGTAATCTAAGCGACTGGAAACCGAATGCGTTTGCCGGAAATACCCTTAAGACATGGTCACTTAACCTAATTCTGCGTATCTGATGAATGAATATAAATGAGGAATTACAAATACTATTTACATGGTCAGTGCAAGACATGATAGAATCGAAAACAACGCCTAAGTTACGAGCAGCGTCTGCCAATTCAACAATTGAGTCACGCAGTTTCAAAGAATTACGCCGATCAAGTTTTTAGGTTACTGTGGAGTGCCCATTAGCAGATATTCAGCCTTCGAAGGGTTAAGGAGGAGTTTACTGCCGCCATCCAAGTCTGTACCTTACCAAAGGCAGCGGAAAAAAGCTGCACAAACTAATCACACGACAGACTGTCAAATGAAATACAAATTTAAGACCAGCATAGATTAGCATGTGGATTAGATCAGCATGGATCATTAGCACGTAGATCAACATATAGATTAGATCAGTATAGAAGTTAGGCCTAGGCTATATCTTATAGTGAGTTACTGCAACTCTTATTCTGAACAACTATTTAAGAGTGTCGCATCCAAGCATCTCTGAAGGAGCACGATTTTCAAGCGTTGAAAAAGTGTGCACATCTAGAGGAAATCCATTCTGACTTCTCAGTGCAAGGCACAACCACCGAGAAGGCTTGCCATTGCCCTGTTGAATTAGGCTATGGGACAAAGGGAACAGCCAAATTCACAGGTTTGTGAAACGAAGGGATTGGCGATTTGGCGGTCACCTCAATTAAATGTAAATGTACACGTTTTTCTATAGCGACCGTAGCCTATGCCTCAACTTTGCACACTTTTCAAAGCTAAACTCGAGACTAGACGACTAGCCCTTCTACATTGGCAATCGCTTTCCCAGGCGCGTACCGCCAAACCGACGCGGAAATCTTAAAACATGTCAACTCCTGAATGGATATTGGATAGCCGTGAAATACAATCTGAGAACTTACCGCTACCAAGTCCTGCAGGTGCACACGGCAAAATAATAATTGCAGCTGCCTAAGATCCGCTCCGAATAGATGGCGGTACAGTAACTGATCATCGAATTTGTAATCTATGTATACCCCGCTGGTGGTATGGCCTTGACGTAGCTTACTGACGTCATGTTTGAGAAGACTTCTTCAGACGGATTTAAGGATGGACCAACATATGCCCTAAGTGACAGAATTCTTGATCGAAATCAGTTCTAGTTCACGGAAAAACCAAGTAAGCAAATCGGAGGACTTAGTTGAATAGCTGTGAATTTATGGATTTCAATATTTTCGTGATGACCATAATCAGGCCTATTTTTGCCCGAACTGTAATTATCTTACCGCATCAAAATGCTTTATCAAGCCTATTTCTTTAATAAAGCAAATATTTATGGATTGTAATGTCTTCTATGTTTTGCTATAGCTGTGAACCTTTGTAAGCAGATGTACTTTGCGACATTAGAGGGAGATGCAATCATTTCAATTTCAAAATATCGTCATGTGAATACGCAAACACAAACGTCATTAAAACCGTTAACTGAATGACGTCACCCAGCAGAAGACTACGCGCAGGAATCGAAACTCAATAAAGTTCATTCAACAATAATTAATAATAATAATAATAATAAAGTATGTCGCAAAACTTGCTAATTTCACGTGATGTTCGTAAACAGTCCAAGTTAATCTAAGAACTTCTGTAGCGCTACAGTAATGCATTGTGACATTAAGAGAGCATTAAGGCAACAGTCGATGGTCGCTACTCTGACGGCAACAGTATTTTCGTGTTCATCGTGTACCCTGTCGTAGACAACGCCGAACGACCTAGAAGTTTTTATGTACAAAATACTTACCGGCCTCATTTTTACTTGTAATTAGTAACTTTTATTACGTCTGTGTCTAATTCACAAGGCATCAACCGATGGCACACCAAAACCAAGCCGTATACTCAGGTCAATATCCAGAAGATCGGTCCGTAAGACAGAGAGGCAGCCTAAGGTTGATAAGCAATTTGTAGGAGGTAAGTGTTAAGTTGAGAAGGAAATGACAAAAGCAACTGAGCAGAGCGGACAGACACAGGGAGAGAGTTCCAAAAAGTAGGTCCAGCAACCGAAAAGGCTCGTTCACCAAGATCCGTTCTTGATCTAGGTATGACCAGAAAAAGATAATCAGATTACCTCTAAGCTCAACAGTAAGATTAACATTAACATAATAACGATCTTTATACAATCTTGTTGTCCTCGAGACCAAGGTCTTGGTCTCGGGTGCACTCGAGTTCGTTTTTAAAAGTCTTGGTCTTGGTCTTGAGACCAAAAGTCTTGGTCTTGGTCTTGAGGTTCGAAGTCTTGGCCTTGGTTTTGGTCTTGAGGTTCAAAGTCTTGGTCTTGGTCTTGAAAAACCAAGATCAAGACTTTTGTCAAGACGAATGACCATTTAACAATACGTATGAATTTTAAAAATGTATCCAATAATTACTAATACAATTGCATTGTTATTTAAACGGTGTAAATGAGGCTTTACTGTTGTTTTGGACAATTATTTTGACTTCCGGTTAGGGGCCGTCCACATATTACGTACGCACTGAGGGGGTGGGGGGTCGGATTTTGGCGATTTTGCGTACGGGTGCGAACGGGGGGAGGGGGGGACAAAAGTGTACGTACGCAAAATAAATTTCTAATTATGACGTCCACATTAGCCTATATATAACTCTGTATTGTCCTATAGTCGTCCGATGGCATTTTATTACATTATATAAAAGCCATGTGCAGTTATTCTGTGCTGTGAACGAGACACCTATAATTTGTCCATGTTGGCCCTCACTCATCCTTCAATCTGGCCTAAAGTGCAGACTTTCGAGACACTCTGCAGCTGGTCTTCTGGGGGGGGGGTGCGTCAAGTGTACGTACGCGGGGGGGGGTGTGTGGAAGAAAGTACGCTTGCGAACAGAGGGGAGGGGGTCCAATTTTCCGGGATTTTTGCGTACGTAATATATGGATGGCCCCTTATTCACCAAGGAATTATTTCAGCCAGACTTACGATTTGTACATTTACATCCAGTGCCTGAAAAGCTGCTTTGTGTGCCCGCGATTTCTGCACCTGTAGAATGTATTTTTTCACATGACGGAATTTTTATGAGGCCCAACAGGTCACGTCTTGATCAGAAAATCCTGAGCGAATTGGTTTTTATAAAATGCAACAGGCGATTGGAATGACATTTTCGCATGAAGAACTTTTGGAAATATTAATTCAGAATTCTCTGCAGTCTGCATTTAGAGTTGTTTTGCTTGAATGAAAGAAAATACTCATGTTTTCATTAAAATAGCGAGTAGTCCGACTTGACAATTTTTAGTAAGGAATAGAAATCTGGATATGATTGTGATTTTTAGGGTTTTGGCCTTGGTCTTGAGGTTCAAAGTCTTGGTCCTGGTCTTGATGTTCTAAGTCTTGGTCTTGATATTGGTCTTGAGGTTCAGACTCTTGGTCTTGGTCTTGAGGTTTAAGGTCTGGACAACAAGACTATCTTTATATTAAATCCGTCAAAGACAGAGCGCCTGCTATTGAGTAGACCTCAGCGGCTTATTATGCAGTTTGAAACATTGAACGCTTTGAATCTTCGTGGATCAGAAATTCAACGTTCAGCGTGTAATGGTTGGTAAAATGACGCTGTGTCATAACAAAGATGATTAGCGTTGCCCTCCACCTTTATCCAGGCTTGGGACTGGCATTACCACACGTATGGTAGTGGCGGAGTTCGATATGATACCCGGTAGTGATTGAGGTATGATATTTGATTCCTCTGTGTCAATGATCATGTAATTGAGTCCTATGAATCGTCTGAACTCCACATTGGTGGAATTGGACGCACTGTTTACTTGACACCAGGACTTTTATTATACAGGTTAAAGACTCTAGAATACATTTCCACAATCTCTTCAAATTGCCGAGGTTTTAGTGTCCTTCCATTCTCGACTCGAGACCTTTATTTTCAGCATGCTTATCCTCGACTCGAATAAGTAGGATAAGCATGCTACATGTAGGATAAGTAGATAATTCTCATCGGATTGACTCTTGGAATTGACTAGATTGCGAATTGGTTTTGAAGTGTCATCGATTGATGCCTAGTGCATTATTATTAGTCGATTGGTGCAATACGAGTTCTAACAATTAGAATTAGTCTAGGCTTTATGAGCACAAACTGAACTGTACGAGCCACTATTCCTGACAACACATGCAACATCTTTACGCTTACTGAAACTTTGCATGCAAACTTACTCCAGATGGCTTCAATAATAATAATATTATTATTATTATTATTATTTTTCTAAGCCCCTGAGGGAATAAAGTACCTGAGGGCAAAAAAACACAACAATAATAATAATAATAATAATAATAATAATAATAATAATAATAATAATAATAATAATAATAATAATAATAATAATAATAATAACGAGGGTTAACCGTTCCGGAAAAAAATAATTAATTTAATCTCTAAGACCCTGAGGGAACGAAGTACCTCAGGGCAAAAAAAAAATAATAATAATAATAATAATAATAATAATAATAATAATAATAATAATAATAATAATAACAATTATTATTGTCATCATCATCATAAGCATGATTCTAATTATTTGTATGTTCTTGCACTATTTGAGCTTGAGCCGATACGATACAAAGTGCAAAACCAACTACCAATCGCCCTCAGATTGTTGATGATATATGCCCTTGACAACATTTTAGTCTTTTTGCCCGTGCGCTGTATTGTAGAAGCGCAAACATAATTTTGTCTGGAGATCTTTCCTCGCGTTACCTTGAACTAGCCAACATAATAGATCAACAAAATTGTCTTATTTGTAATCCCTCCGTGTATCTGCTACTGAGAGTTTCCTATAAAATAATAATTTCAGACACGAACATGTAGACAACAATTCTCTTGTGTCACATTGCAGACATTATAGGCCTACTTCTCTGTTCCTACCTAACGGTGCTTTTACAGCTACACCCTGTAATTCCTTCTGACTTTAATACAAAGTCATGCAATATTTTTGTTGCAGAAAATGCGGCCTCAGACACGTCGACCGTGCTTGCGTCTGGTGGTCATCGGTATTCTCGTTGCTCTGGTCATCCGAATGGCGATGCACTTCAAGTGGCCTCATCAATTGAGCCACCACAGTGCCGTGCAAATGAATTCCAATAACGGTATCTATAACATTCGTGTACCCGACCAACGTGCCGTAATTTATGGAAGACTCGGTAGGAATGACAAAAAAGGTGCGCTCCCCTCTGTTGTTCGGACATCCTTTTATGCTGGCGATACCTATAGTTTCAGGTTTTGCAACTGCCTCAGAGGAAAGTCAACGAGCGATAAACCATTGAGGCAAACCATTACGCACATAGACGTGCAGCTAGCGGCTGCAAAACTTATACAAAATGTCGCCAAGATAATTATAAAGACATTTATACCATAGAGGACAAGTCATTTTTGTCACTTCTAGCGATTTCCCTATTAAAGAAATAAATGAGGATGTATGCAAGGATGCAAATACTACAAACAAGTGTTTCAAACTGCAGAGTTTTTGCACACAAATTTTGCAATATTTTAGTTGTATCCGGCGTTTTGGCACACTTACACATGAACTGGCAGATTTATAAGAATTAACTTTACGCAAGTACATGTAAGTAAAAACAAACAATCGTATAGGCCAACATATATTATTTTGGGGTTAAAAGAGATCACAGACCTAATCAATTGAAATGCAGCATTCAATCCAAAATAAAAGTGAGGTTATTATTTATCTATGCAGCATTTTTTAAGACTTTGTTTAGGAACTTTTCAAATGCAATATTTAAATTTGTAATTGTACCGCACATTTTCGTGTTCATTGTTCTGATCCGTGGCAAGTTCAAGGACCCCTTGCTTCTCTGTTCTGTGCCGTTTCCTTAAGTCTGGGAAAAATGCAGTATATATATGTGTGTGTGTGTGTGTGTGTGTGTGTGTTTGTGTTTGTGTGTGTGTGTGTGTGTGTGTGTGTGTGTGTGTGTGTGTGTGTGTGTGTGTGTGTGTGTGTGTGTGTGTGTGTGTGTGTGTGTGTGTGTGTGTGTGTGTGTGTGTACGCGAGAGACGAGTGTTATGCTATAAATACAGTAATATACTAAATAGCTACAAAAAGTGACTACATTCCGTTTCGATCTTATAGAATTGCCTTGTATATGAACAGTTTTTGTAGGCCCTCAGCAACCTGTCATAGGAGCACACTGCGATGTGTATGGGAAGAGAATTTATAAAGCGCCTCTCGCAGCATATATATATATACATATACATATAACATCTATATATAAAGAAGAAACTCTGTCTGTCACAGCGACTTTGACCGGAATGCATTTCTACAGTTTTAGAGCTTTTCACTTGAAACCTCCACTACTGTGTCGGGGTGGGCATGACACACCCAGTGGTCGGCTTCGCGTCCCCCCCTTTTCACCGCTACCATGGTGTCCCGGGCAAAAACCTACCCGGCCCATGCATTTTTACCTGGTCATAAAAACTTACACTGAACATTTAAACATTTTATTTTCACTCACCAGATGGCGCCGCCCGAGAAGATTCTCTGTTTTTCACGACCAATTCTCTGTCACCGGCACGCATTTCTAAAGATTCGCCAGATGGCGCAGCCGTAGGGATTTCAACTTATACCTAAATTTGTTGCTTATTCGCTACAGGGATTGAAACTTATAACCCCGGGCTGGTGGATGGAGGGTGGATGGAGGATGCTGGTGGATGGAGGGTGGATGAAGGATGCAGTTGGATGGAGGGTGGATGGATAGAGGATCCTGGTGGATGGAGGGTGGATGGAGGATGCTGGTGGATGGAGGGTGGATGAAGGATGCAGTTGCATGGAGGGTGGATGGATGGAGGATGCTGGTGGATGGAGGGTGGATGGAGGATTCTGGTGGATGGAGGGTGGATGAAGGATGCAGTTGGATGGAGGGTGGATGGATGGAGGATGCTGGTGGATGGAGGGTGGATGGAGGATGCTGGTGGATGGAGGATGGATGAAGGATGCAGTTGGATGGAGGGTGGATGGATGGAGGATATTCGCTACAGGGATTGAAACTTATAACCCCGGGCAACTCCGGGTAAACCAGCTAGTATATATATATATATATATATATATATATATATATATATCTCACTGGTTCGGAAATCTCGTAATTGGCATGCCATGGGGGTCCGACATCCCATGTTTTGATTTACAATGCTAGGCTTGGGTTAGCACGGTGCTCACCCAAACTCACCAAAGCGCGGGTGGCGCGTGCTGTTACGCAAAATGGTAATCACACTATGGTGGAGCAAAACATTCGAGGACATATCCATCGATGGGCAAGTACTAATCCGGTAATGATCCCTATCTAATCACGGTCTCCAATGTATGGTTTCTCAGTAAAGTGAGAAAACTAAGAGACATTGGGTCCTAGAGTTATTAAAAGTCTTGCAATTGTTACAATGAAAAAGTCATACAGGTTGTGAAAAGATCACACAAATTAGTAACCCAAATGTTTAGCTCAATTCACTTCCTTCAAAAGCGGCTCAAAATCCACTATTTCTCCTTGGCTTTCAACGAGTTGGATATTTAACTTCTGCCATGGCGGCTAACTATCCGCGCCTCAGATTCACATTTCACCGTGCGCGCATTACAAATGAGCGGCGAGCGCCTCTGATGCACCAATACAATAGAATACAATTTCATTAATAAATAAATAATAATAATAATCAAAGCCCTGCAAGGAAATGTTTCCCTATTTTGGTCGTCTAAGTTAACGTCATGCTCTGCCCCCGGTATCCAGGAACTTATCGCTCCCTTTACCGCCTTCCCTGCCTTTCACTGGACTCCTAGGTCCCACGCATATCACTCTAGCATGCAGGAGATTACATTAGCCCTCGATTGTGCATCAGCAACATTTTGGAAGTAAATACGAATTATTAAATAACCAACGCCTTAGAGTGGGTTGTAAAATGGTGCTATATTAACATTTACCTTCAAACTGCATATTAAAACTTTCCCAGATCTGCCTTCCTACTTAAGCATTAATCTCACGGTAAGTGACGGACAAGCCACATTTTGTAGATGACTTGAATACGTTACAGGTTCACGTCGAGGCCAATACCTTGTAGACTATATTGCCAGTAAGCTGGCCGTCAGGTATCACAGAGAAGAAACTGGAGAAAATGTCCTTGCGCTTACCAACACGGGAGCTTTCGATATTCCACCGGGTAACTGGACAATATACTTCAACCACGCCGATGGGTTCATCGACGTTGCCTATCAAGAATCTCGTCGCATCAAGGATATCGGCCTCATCATACGACATATTGATGGATGGTTTTTTTCATTGGAACCCATCTTAGACGACGTCGATAACGCTTCTTTCAAGATTTTTCGACCGCAACAAACTCTTATCGTTCGCGAAAGCTTTAAAATAAAATCTAAGTCATATCTGTTTCCGAATTGGTACGTGAGCGAATACGGTTTAGAACCGAGGATCATTAAAAGTACCAAAGTAGATCAGATGGATATCGAAGGCAGCAGCATCGAAACATGGCCATCTGCACACCGATATGGCCGATATGAAATGCCAGATCTTAAAAGGGCACCGAAAGCAATCGTTCCAACCCCATTAGAGATGAAAAATAACGGCAGTGATGTGGTGCTAAGCAAGAATTGGATTGTCGTTTATCAGAAAGGACTGCAAGACGAAGCGGCGTTAATTGCCGGTAAGAAAAAGTCATGTGTTTGATTTAGAATTTTTTACCACTGAACTTGGCCTAGTTAAACGTATGATGAGTATAATCTACATAATAGCAGCTTCTATACTCGCGATATCAAAAATATTTAGAATATGCTAATCTGTACCATTAGATGCTTAGTAAATTGAAAGATCAAGCATTTCCTTGCAAGGAATGAGCTGTGATTCTGCGTAATGTGTAAATTTATATTCATAAGTTTGCAATTATACCCTTTGATCAACATTTACTTTATATGTATGTTGTTCTAATGGACTATGGTTTACACTTCCAGGTAGACTTATGTTGAATCATTCTGAATCGGCGACTATCGGTCCATATACCATATCACTTGCCATCAAAATAATAAGTGCATTCTTTACCAAGTTCCATGAGGGAATTCACGTCGACGAGGGTTATGTAATCAAGATTACGCCAGATAAGATCAGCGTCCATGGTCAGACATCCCACGGAGTGTTTTACGGTGTCCAGTCATTGGTCAGTTTACTGGACGGCAGCAAAGACGGACTCAGTCTGCCTGTTTCGGAAATCATAGACGCACCGCGACTGGAATTTCGTGGACTGATGTTAGATGTCGCCAGAAACTTCATCGAAAAAAGCGAGATCATAAGAACACTCGATGTGATGGCCATGTACAAATTGAACAAACTTCACCTGCACTTAACGGACGACCAGGGATGGAGAATCGAAATACCTACTCTGCCTGAACTGACCGAGGTTTGTCTATCAAGTGTAAAAGGTTATGCCTAAGGATATTTTCACGACGCTATTTTACATCTAATCTGTAACACTGCAGGCGATATATATAACAATAATTATAATTATATTCTTTATTACTTCAAACCGACAGACGCAGTAAGATTACATTGAAACATGAAAGTACAATCAGGATCTTTATTAAACACACGGTTTCGCAGCCATAGAAGGCGCCGCCCCAGAGGGGGGTTACGGGAATCGATCCGTGTACCGGTACCTTATACTCTCCTGGCCATGAGTGTTACCATTACTCTATCCCCCTCCCCATATATATATTAACACGAGTATCCATATACGCCAAAAGATATTACACAAACACACACCACACACATATATATATATAATATATGTGTATAGGGCCTACCTATGTATACAATTGACTGACCTTTATGTTGATTCGTCTTTTCCAAGCGTGCGTTCCTGGAAACTCTGTCTTTGTAGTATAGACTTTCAACCGTTTATTCCGTTTATTGCGAGACGAGTATATCGATAACAGAAAATATTATCATAGTGCAATGTATTCTCTGCCATCTTTTCTACTGCAATGTAAATGTGTTGTACCAAATGCCTTTAAAGCTGTTTGAATTTTTCATTCCAGTTTGCCGGTGGACTTTTACTTACCTGTAAACATATAATCTATTATCTGTCTGCCCGCTGTCCGTCTTTGTTTCCTGACCAGTCTAACTCCACCATTGACCAACTGACTTAATGCATATAGAATGTTCTCAAAGGTTTTCAAAATGTGACCTAAGATGTACAGAAATTGAGTGGAATCTATCAAATTTTAGAAACTCTTGAAACTGCTGCAGATACCGCCAGCTTTGTACGACATTTTATCTGCTTCAGATTGGATCTAGGCGCGGTCATGACCCGAGCCAGGAGAACAGTCTCCTACCATACCTTGGGTCTGGCCCCATGTCGAAACCACAATACTATTCAGTCCAAGATTACCAGGACATACTCCGACACGCCAATCGTCGCCATATCGAAATCGTTCCGGAAGTCGACATGCCTGGACATGCGCACGCCGCTGTCCAAGCAATGCGCATGCGCCACAAAAGACTGAAGCAAAGTGGTAGCGATGAAGCGACGGCATCCAAATTTCTGGTGGACGATCCAGACGATACTTCTTGGTATCTTTCCGTCAATCAGCACAAAGACAACGTTCTCAATCCGTGCCTTGAATCAACCTACATTTTCGTCCGAGAAGTACTGCAGTCCATTATTGCTACGCACAAAGTAAGTGACAGAGCGTTCGTGTAGCTCGAGTTACTAGGCTCTTGAGACCTCTTGCATGAGAAGTATTCTTAAGTCTTCGCATCTGCGTCTCTGTCTTGTACTCGTCAGAGGTGTCTAGTCAAAGGAAAATGAGTGTGTCACTAAAATTTCCGGGGAACAAAGATTCGGAGTCAGCGTTTCAACGGGTTTCATCCTGTTTCATTCAAAACTTCAATTAAGTTCTCACAGAACAGCCAAGTCTTATTGTAACCTAGTCGACAGTGTCGTTAGCCATAATATGCAAGTAGGTCTAAGTCTGTATGTATGTATTTATATATGTATGTATGTATGTATGTATGTATGTATGTATGTATGTTTGTATGTATGTATTTATGTAGGTATGTTTAGGTATGCGTTTTCCGATTGCATTTTCCTAAAGCGTACGACAAACAAAATATGTTGCTCTGACGAAGAGTTTAATTCATCTGAAAACAAGTCGCAGACGACATTTCTTCTTTAGGAAGTCCTTTTGCAGAAGTTTTCAACAACGCTCTTTAGAGACATGCTGTTTCATTTCCAGAGTATCGTTCATAGATATATTCTCAGTGTCATTTCGAACGCTGACCAGTATGTATATCGCTCTAAACTGTTGTAATTTTCCATTGTTGTTTGGAGCGTCGCATCTTGTGATTGTGCTTAAACTGTAGGACGTCCAGCCGTTAAAGACGTTTCATTTTGGTGGCGATGAAGTTCCTAGCAAAGCGCTGTTGCTTTCTCCCATCTGCAGTAACCTAACGAAGACATCGCCTCAGCTAAGAGAGAATTATAAGCTGTTCTTTATGAAGCGCGTTATCTCGCTCGCCAACCAGTTCGGCGTCGGAGTCCAGACGTGGGAAGACGGAATGAGTCGCCATGGTGGGATTCCCATCGATTTCACAGACTGGGACAGCCAAGTCGCTTTAACCATCAACGCCTGGGAAAGGACGCCTGCTGCCTACTTGTTTGCCAACGCAAAATACAAGGTAAACCAATACAATGATTTGCAAAGTGGACTACGCTATATGTCCCCTTGCTTGTCAGTTTTAATCTGAGTTTGTCGCATTTCATTCCGTTTACTCTCCTCAGCGTTAACTCTGAGAAATATTTGTGAATCACGTTGCATTACATTGCATTGGCACGTCCATTCTACGCCATTCAGCGTGTGTATACCAGGTGACTGAAGATCAACATTTGAAAGGAAAGTTTGTGTCTGATAAATAAGTGAGTATTTCATAAAATCCGCGCCTCATATTCACACATAACGGGGTGCTATATAAATGTCTAACTACATTCAACTGCATAATACAATCTAATTCTATATTCAGATACACAAATTGTCAGACTTTATAGTTGCTTTTTAGCTACTGCTTATACTAGTCTAGGTTTGTCAGATCTGAAAACAAGTATATAGCAGAGGACATTGCTTCTTTAACAAGTCCTTTTGCAAAAGTGACAGGAACTGCAGGTTAGTTAGACCTAATACATTCCAGTCTGGAACGATAAATAGTGTACCATTCTCGTTGCATTAATTAGCGAGGGCGTATTAATACCACTGGTCATGACTTAGTTAACGACGTATTGTTCTGAGGGTTTATTTTTTGGATTCGCTAGTAACACGAATCGTGCATGTTCGATGCAGCTATTTGGTTCAATGCTCGCTCAGAAGTGCAGAGTAGGACAGGCATATTTTCTGGACGGTCGAAACACAGCACCAAGTTTCAGGATGAGATATCTACCCTTCTTGACATAAATGCTAGCATCGTCCAAGGCTCTAGCCTAGGACCACAAAACTTCATTACTGCTATCTCTCGCCTAGGCCCTGCCAATCCTCTCAACCGTCTTCTCAAATATGCCGATGACTGTTACCTTCTAATACCGTCATCTAATAGCGCAACCATATCTTCAGAACTAGAGCACTTTGCGCATTGGGCTAAGACGTGCAACTTGAAATTAAAATATAGCAAAACCTACGAAATGGTGATTCGGAGGCCCAAGGACAGGCGATACGACGATGTTCCGCATGTCACACCCGGTCTCCATAAAGGTTATCAGCATAGTTATCCTAGGCATGACAATCTCAGATAATCTTGGCATTACTACCCATGTTATCCGCATTTGAAAATCAGGCACGTCGATCGCTTTATGCGCTGCGTACTTTGGTAGCGCACGGTCTGCGAGGACCGTGCATTTATGACGTGTGAGAGCCACAACCTTATCCACGATACTCTCTGCCTCACGTGCATGGTGGGGATTTACAACCCAAGGAGACCGTGATAGACTGGTTGGGGTCCTACGGCGTCTCATCAGAGGACGCTGCCTACCAGAAGACACCCCCTTCATAGAACAGCACTGCCGCTTGGCCAATTCTCGACTCTTCGCCGCAGTACGGAATATATTCAGAGACATGTCCTGCATAACCTGCTGCCACCTATCAAACGCACAGGCCACTTCCTGCGCCAACGAGCTCACGACCTGGATATCCCGACCGCTGATAGCTTGTCCAGAAAAACCATTATCATCAGTATGCTTTATGAAGCTGCTTAGTTTACGCTTTGGGTAAAAAAAACAATATTAATTGGGGATAATTGAGTCAAATATTAGTAGCAAATATTAACATGTTATTAGTATATTAACTGTATAAACATGTTCACGTTGCTGTACACCAAAATGTGGTTTGCAATTGGTTCCAATAAAGAATATTCTATTGTATTCTATATATCAAAACAAATTGAGAAAGTTTTACATTGTGGATAAAGTCAAAAAGCTTTCCACATGTTCATTGTAGGCCTGTGCCATATTGATATTTAAATTATGTGCAGTCATTATTGTTGTTTTTATTATTATTATTGTTATTATTATTATTATTATTATTATTATTATTATTATTATTACTATTATTTACATTATCGTTATATGAAGATTTTATGTGAAAGATTTGTCTAATGAAACTGGTCAAAGGGTACGTTTTTTTCAACCGTTCTTAGGTTGTTCTTTCACACGCCCATCGACTTTATCTAGATCATCCAAATGAGCCAGACACTGAGGAGACTGGATTGTTCTGGGCGACGAGATATATCGATTCGCAGCATATGTTCACGTTCATGTATTCCAGAAATCTAGGAAATTCCAGCTTTGCTCGTGAGGAAACTTGTCGAGCAATTGGACTGGAAACGTGCGAGGAAATTAAGCACCCGGAAAATATCATAGGTATTATAGAAATTTATGCAATATTTGTTGTATGCAGATAAAATGTCCATATCATCAATAAATTCACTTGGCTGATTCGGTCTGATTATACAATAAGCTGCACTTATCGACTTGTTTTCCGTTAGATTGTTGCACATATATGATATCTCAACTCTACCAGCGAAATTTCGTTCATTGTGTCGGACGCGTGTTATGCTGGCGAAGATCCAATTACGACGTGAAGGTGTTTAGTGTCACGATGACATTAAACATGTTGAGGCTGGACCGGCCTAAGTCTCAGCCTCGACATGAGCGTTGAAAGGGACTCATCAAATGCTCAATTCTCATGCAGCAGTTGCCGTATAGCTGCATTTCTTCAACATCTGTAGATACTTCGAGAGAACGGGCATTCTTGTCGACATTGAACCTAGGCAGAATATCTGAAGTGAAGAT
Organism: Allolobophora icterica; assembly: GCA_963556255.1. Lineage (NCBI taxonomy): Eukaryota > Metazoa > Annelida > Clitellata > Crassiclitellata > Lumbricidae > Allolobophora > Allolobophora icterica. The sequence goes on along the minus strand of OY744612.1, from coordinate 35,968,633 downwards.
GGGGTCAGCCTCGGTTCTGGGTCACGATCTTTGGAGAAAGCCACCTGGCAACAACCCATGAACCACATTCATTCTCTTTTAACCAAAACACTACACAGTGTACAGTTTCTTGTCCTCTTCCATGTTTTCCTGGTACCTGAACCAAACTATGCGCATGGACAACCCATCGAACTTCATGCATGCAGAGTTCATTGAATAAACTAGTTCTTTCACTTTACGTTGATGTTGGGCTTTAGAAATGGAAAATTTACAATCCTTGTGAATGGTGTCTGCCGTTGTAACAACAAAAAAGAAAAGAAAGGAGGAGCAGAGCTACTGTTTCCAAAGTAGGGCCTTTTGTTTCACCCTAAGCGGCTAAGTTTTAAAATATTGCAAATATTATAGTTAATTAACTATTAAACATGATGAGTTAAATTTAGCACGGCACTGATTATATTCTAGGAATGCAGGCCAGCTTGTGGGGGGAAATGATCCGTACGACGGACGATGCACACTACATGCTGTATCCGCGACTGTTGGCCTTTGCCGAGAGAGCCTGGCACATGGCTGACTGGGAGACAGCGGACACTCAACAACAGATGGCCAGACTGCGTGATGTCGATTGGACGGACTTCGCCAACACCGTTGGATACAAGGAGCTGATAAGACTGGAACGCCTTAGAATCAACTACAGGCTTTCGACTCCAGGAGTTAGGTACTAGCAATTTGAGGAAATTTTTCTTCGTGCCTTTAACCTTACTGATGAGACTGCTATAAGTAGAGATAAGAGTAGGCCCTACACTTATCTAGGCCTGTATGCATTTCTACCGTTTGCAATGACGCCACCCGATTGCCAACCACAAGCATCAATGCGAATGATACTCATGTAGAAGACCTAACTACCCATTGGTCGTGATCAGAGAGAGGGGAAATAGTGTGAAAATATCGACTGTTTCGGTGGACAAATGTTGTTGCTATGTGTCTGCCTGTTGTGGCTTTTGATGCGTTATTGTTGTTGCATGTGGTGAATAAGACAACGGCAGAACGGAAATTGTTAATTGATAATAGTTCATAATAATTTCAAAGTTCGCATTTATGTGTGATTATTAACAGATTCAGTTAATGTTTTACTAAGCACAGTTCTTGGTCTTAACATCGCTATAGCTAGTATACATAATTGCGTGTTATCAATGGTGTGTTATCAATGGTATTAACGCCGGTTATAACATCACCAGGTACTTTGAAACTTTTTCATTTGCGTGTCTTTACGTTAGGTAGGGCATTCGTGTGGCGTTGTCATTGTATTCAGGCTGAGTTTTAGGTTGAATGGCATGCTTTCAGGATGGTCACAAAGGTTTACATAACATGCAGTTCCGTCTGCACAACTATTAGTTCCATATGGATGCTATTACATAAGCTTCGTCACATTGGGTTACCCAACACCTGGACCATATATTTTACAGCTTGGAGAATTTCTTACGCACGATATCATAGTGGACTTTATTGTAGAGTCCAACAAGGGGATGTTAAGGCAAACACAGAATTCCCCGGTTCCGTAATGCACTACAGTTTGGATGGTGGTATAACCTGGATCCTTTACGATGTTGGCATTAAACTGAATCCAGCCGACAATCTGAAGTTTTCTGTCGTGTAAGTATACATGTTTATGGTTATAGTTGTAGTAAAATGAGAACCACTCTGATACACGGTATGCTATGGTATACATAATGTATGCTTGACGCAGATACAGAAAGCACTATTTCTGGATGACTATAGCTGTTTAAGTGTATAACTAAGCAATGCAATACGACTGTAATTTGATAATGCTCTCCTTAAAAAGTTCAGAAGAGCAAACTGAAGCCGAGAAACATTGAGAGTCGTAAATAGACTGGAAGAGGTAAGTTTTCAGGAGACCTGTGAACACGATGTGGTGGAGAGTTTTAGATCGAAACACACGCAACTGTGAATGAACGCTGGTAAAAGACAAGACGTTACCAGAAACAACATACTTTTATAGGCGCCGACTTTTGCTTCTTTCTCTGGGTGCGTGCACATGGTCCTACCTCCCTTCCTCGTACCATTTCCCACTGGCGACGATTTTGTTTGACAGGTGGGGGGACACGGGACACTTTTGAACTGATCTGGTCAAAAAGAGGTGAACTATTTCTTGACCTTTTGGGGTTTCTTCATAATTTGGAAGAAAACTGTATACTGTGTCCATCCACTCTTAAAGGTGGGGGTCTTGTCCCCCCTCGACCTTCTGTTATCACCGCCCATGCCCTTCCACTCCCTTTCTCCTTCCCCTTCCCTGAAGTAGGTTTTTTTAGCGGATTTTCGGATAAAGAAAATTGTTTAGTGTAATGCATTAATGTAATGCATAGTTCATTGCTGCTTGTGAGGAAGACACTTACTAGTGGAGTGTATTTTTACATGTAAAATGTATTGCGCCTAACACTGCAGCGTTCGATAAAAGCGTTAGCAGGTGTATCTAAGTTCAGTACTGCACAGTGCACACAGGTGAACATGTAGGATTGCAATGTGGTTAAGTCATTTTCCGGCTGCGACTGAGAGTGTGGATTTGGATTTCTATCAGTGCTCGTGCCCCTAGCAGGCCTACTGGGTCCAGCGATGACAGTGACAGGCAAATTTGATTTTTCTTCAGAACTGACGCCACTGCGAATAGTGCTTACTTTTACAGAAACTTCTCCATTATGCAAATTAATAGGAGTGCAGTCTACATTGTGCATGCTGTTTGCAATAAGACTAACTGACTAAGTATCTTAGACGAGAGTAAAATAGCAGACTAAATTGATACACAACCAGACAGGAAACGGAAATTGCAAACTCCTACCAAAAACACGTTCTGACGTTCCAGTGTTATTATTTATTAATTATTTTATATAATAAATAAATAAATAATTTATTTATGCACGGGCTACGACTGTGAGATCATGCAATGTTTGGTATTTGTGTCGTAGTTGTACTTCTCAAGTTGCCAGATTACTGCTTAAGTGTAAAACAGTTGAATTTAAGGTCCGAATTCTTCTGGGTGCCAGGCAACCACTGAACTTTTCCTCTGGGTGCATTGGCACCCAAGGCTCCCAAGAAGTCGGCGCCTATGCATACTTTCCAACAGATATTGATCGAAGAGAGCAGTGGCCTTGAACAGAGCGTCACTTTGTAACCATGGAAGATAAGTATGATGCCAAATGATTTGCATGTGCTTTGTACATGAGGAGAGCCAGTTTGAAGGAAATACACAGAAGACAGCGTGATTATTAATTATTTTTGCCACGTGGGAGCAAGGTGATTGGTGTGTTTGGCGTTTAAATTTAAGTGCTATATATGTAGTGAATTGCCTCGGATAAATCTCAGTGCATAGAAGTGACAGCAATGATGAAAAAGCTAGTAAATTAGCACCAGCAGTCTCAGTCGACGCTCAAAGAGGTCCTGGCATCGTGTCCTTCACGTTGAATGCGTCACTAGCGGTATGGATAACGATCCATCACTTTTCATTTAATCGTTTCACATAAAAACCAAAGGCTATAATTTTCCTATTACAATCCGCTACAGTGAGATGGATGTGCAGATTGTCAGCATATACCAGCATTATTACCGATTTAGAAGTCCGAGTGTCTTACAATCAGCAAAAAAATTCATACTTAGGCTTACTTGTTACTCAGCAAACTACTTTCACAAGACGTCAGTCTTGTGAAAGATAGTTTAACAGAGATTCACAGTTGAAGTGTAATCCGTGAAATTTCGAATATTTCAGGAGCTACGATTTAAGGAGAAGAGGACGGATGGTCGGTGTGCCTACATCGTAGCAGTGACGTATACATGGGGCACATTGTTTCTCATTCCATGACGAGACGATCTCATTATACCACAACAGCTATCAATTATAAAGCAGAGCAATAGACGTCTATGCAACTATAGGCCTTTCGGTATTTTTTCTTCCGTGTGTCGTTTCTGCAACTTTAATCTCGCACATACGGAATTCACAAGTCTACTTTTCGATTCACAGATGCGTGCAGTTTTGAAGTCATATACTGGCGTCAGTGGCGTGTATCGACTGGATAAGGTACATGCAGCAAAGATTCTTTGCGTTTGTTTTCTAATCAAGTTGTTGCAGGGATGAAACTACTAGGCCTATATACATCTCCAAAACTCTTGTTGTTTTTGTGTGGTTACGTATGTCGTTCAGTTGTATACGCCCCACGTATTAGAAGCGAAATTAGTCGTCTTTTATACATGCAGTGGTTTTGTAAATCTGTGAAAGCCTATATATGCCTATATATGCTTACAAGTTACTATATAGTTATAAGTGAACTTCTAGCTTATAATGACTTGCCCTTGTTATTTGCACGTATAAGGAATTGTTGCTTGGATTTATCGTGTAACCTATCCACCAAAAAACTCAGTACTGTTGCTTGTTTATTGAGATGTTCTTCACGTATTAAACAGTGAATTACTCTAGTAAATGAATGTGTGCCTATAACGTCGTTTCTAATCTGATCTCAGAACTCACACAGTTGCATTGTAATTTTTTGGCGCAATATGCTTTGTTCGAGAGCCTCACAGATTGATATTGATATTTTCTACACGCGAATAACTTGTCCATGGGGCGATCACCGACCTCGTGGAAGCTGGGCTCCGTGACATTTGCAGGCCGCTTTAACGTAGCCAGAAACCGCCTATATGGACCAAACATCAGTGCAATAAGTATTTACCAATTTTACCACATGAAAAATGTAAATGTAGCCTACATGTTTTTCTGTAGCGACCGTATGGCCTTGGCCGTTTAATTCGGTGCCACGCCTTTTAAAGTCTAGCCTGAGATTAAAATATCTTAAATAAACCACCATCGGGAGGTGAACCGGGATCAGCACACACAGAGGGCATGGAACATGCGCACTTACCAATGCAGCTGCCAGCCGCAGGCCCCTGTAACCATAATAAAACGGAGGTTATTTCCATGCAAAAGCCCGCAAAATACAATAGAACCAACAGCGGGAGACCTAAGCGCAGTTAATTGCTTTGATGCATAGCTTTCATCTTGGGTTTATTCTGGATAGGGGCTTCACCCATGTGCGTTAATGTTGTCAACAAGCACACTAAGCACGCAACGTTGAATATAATTCAGTTTATTTAAATCTGTAGGCCTATATTTAAACATGCAAAGTGCATTTGTAAATGCAAATGTAAGCTTATACGTTTTTCTGTAGCGACCGAATGGATATACGGCCCTGCATGCATGGCTTGAGAGGCGATGTCGTGACTCATTTTGGGCCCACCGGCAAGGCACTAAAATTTTATACTGTAAGTTCGTACTCAATCAATAGCCTATCAGAGCGGAATCTCTCTTTTCAGATTTTGCCCGGACCCCTCCCAACGGATCTGGCTCATAGCAACGCTAGGCCTACTGTTGACAGCACAGTTTGAACCCATGGAGATGCAGAAATCATATATATATATATATATATATATATATATATATATATATATATATATATATATATATATATATATATATATATATGATTTCTGCAGGATATATATATATATATACACCGTGTCTCAAAATAAACTGTGCAAAATTGTTTCTGTCAGAACTTCGTCAAATTTCCACCAATTTTAATAATTTTTGGTAGGTAGATGGCAAAATAGCTGAAATTTTATATTATACATAAATTTTCCACCTCACCTGACTCATGTTACCGCACTACCTTGTTAAACACAGATGTACCAATTTCTTATATAACGCTTAAATTTTATTACATGCAACAAACTATCTGACGACTTAATTAGCACGCAGTAAAGTAAAATATGGTTTACTTAGCAGAGTTTTTAATTGTTATGACAGATCTGCTTAAAAGTGCTATAGTCGACTGGGTTAAGATCCGGTGATTTCGGCGGCCACAGTGTTGGAGGTATGAAGTCGGGTGTTTCTCGCTCCAGGAAAGAGACAGTGTCGCGTGCTCGATGCGCCGTGGCGCCATCCTATTGAAAGACAAAAAACTCGCCCTGGGATATCCGGCGTAGGGTCCCCAGTAGCTTCTGGGCAAGAAGGTTGTCGCGATAGTAGGCGCCATTCACTTTGACACCCGGCTCGATGAAATGGTTTTCAGTGCAGCCAGGTTTCGAGACGTTATATAAGAAATTGGTACATCTGTGTTTAACAAGGTAGTGCGGCGACATGAGTCAGGTGAGGTGGAAAATTTATGTATAATATAAAATTTCAGCTATTTTGCCATCTACCTACCAAACATTATTAAAATTGGTGAAAATTTGACGAAGTTCTGACAGAAACAATTTTGCACAGTTTATTTTGAGACACGGTGTATATATATTCGTTTATTGAAAAAACTGGATGGCACACCGCACCCAGGAAAATACGCTATACTCATACGCAATCAAACCGCACCACGCCATCCCCCAATACGATTCCTTTATGCTATAGAAGTGGTTTCGGAGACAGGATTAAGAATCCTTTAAGATTCATATATCCAACGGGCAGATCATGAGATCAATTTGCTAGATCCATAAAACGATTCAAGGTGTTTATGATAAACTTACGACTCAGGTCCTTCATCATTCAATGATCTTGCGGTAACTACAGCTGGCTTGATATTTTAGACGTAATATTTTGCAGCTTTTTCTACAGTTATCAATAGCCTTGCTGAAGGCCACGTAGTCGAGTCAATATATATATATATATCACTTCTACTTCTATTCACCTGCTGAAAAGAGCACTAATTTACCTTCTTTTCAGTAAGAAGTAGCCTACGTCAGTACATTCTTTCATATAACCAGCAGCCAAACAGCACTCTAGGGAACAAGCATCATCATACCTACAACAGGATAAATTAATATGTGCATAACATCCTGACTATAAATGTTTTCCTCATTTGATTGTCTGCTTTTGGTAGCACCCGGTCATGGCGTCTAGAGCGCAGGCTGTAAACCGCTGGCTTAACTGGGGGAAAGTGCAACCCGTGAAGGACATGATATAAACTGATATAAAATCTGCTTCATATCTTGAGTTCATTTTTCTTTTTCGACTTGGTCTCTCCATTTTGGCTCTTTATGTAATATTAGTTTATCCTTCTGTAACCGAACACGCTCACTATAATAATGTTCTAGAATATAGAACAAAATAATCCTGGGCTATAATCACGAACACAACTTGTTCTATAATATTCACGTGATTAAATCTATGAAATATAATTGGGCGGTTCACACAGAATGTTATAAACCCATCGGGAAGTAAGAATATGCAAATAGAATTTCAACACCATTTCAAGAAGCGCGATTTTGTACGAAGATAGAACAAATTACCCTGATTCGGACTGTGTGCTTAATTCAAAAGTAAACAAAAATGCAGTGGTGGCGCCAGACATTTTTGTAACCAGGGCATAGCCAGGGCAGTCATACAAGTAACCAGCGCAGAGGGCGATTTATGGAGAGCGCGGGCTTAAATGGTGACCATATAAGATCGCGCTACCGCGCTTGCCATAAATCGCCCCCAGCACTATTAGGCCACCTATAGTTGTCTATAGTCAGGAGGTCAGATGGGCGAAGCCCCCGGAAGCTGAACGCTTTTAACATTTGTAAAACAAATTTTAACATTTCAGTGAATTTGAATTTATATCTCAGGATATAACAAATATCCCGAACAAATTCTGGCAGGGCATCGACCAGGGCAAAGGCTTTTTTACCAGGGCATTTGCCCTGGGGCGCCCTGGTGTAGCGCCGCCTCTGCAAAAATGCACATAGAACAGTATAATTCTCAGGCGACGACAAGTCTTGTACATCGGCAATCGCTGTCCCAAGCTCCTGCCGTCAAACCTACGCCGAAATCTTAAAACATGTGAGCTACCGAATGGATAGCCGTAAAATACAATCTCAGAATTTAGACTAAACCGCAACCAAGCCCTACAGCCAAAGATCTTAGAGTCGATCTTTGCTACAGCTGCAAACAGCAAATAATAATTGCAGCTGCCTAAAATCCGCTCCGAAGGCGTGCACAGATGGCGCTACAGTAACTCATCGAATTTATAATCTATGTATACCTCATTGGTGGTACCGCCTTGACGTATCTTGCGACAGGCTGACGTCATATTTGCGAAGACTTGTTCAGACCAGACGGACTGAAGTTTGGACCAACATATGCGCCAAGTGACAGAATTCTTGATCGAAATCAGTTCTAGTTCACGGAAGAACAAAGTAAGCAAAACTGAGGACTTAGCTGTGAATTTATTAATTTCAAGTATTTTCGTGATGACCATAATTATTCTTACCCGAACTGTAATTATCTTGCGGCATCATAATGACACTGTTTCAAACCTGTTACTTTAATAAAGTAGTATTTATGGATTGTAATGTCTTCTATGTTTTGCTATAGCTGTGAACCTTTGTAAGCAGATGTACTTTGCGACTTACTTTGTTATTACCAGTGGATATTATTGTTGAATGAACTTTATAGAGTTTCTAATCCAGCGCTTCGTCTTCTGCTGGGTGACGTCGTTCTGTTAACGGTTTTAATGACGTTTGTATCTGCGTATTCACGTGAGGAAATTTTGAAAATGAAATGATTGCATCTCCCTCTAATTCCACGTGATGTTCGTAAACATTCCAAGCTAATCTAAGAACTTCTGTTACGCTACTGTCATGTATTGTGACATTAAGAAAGCATTAAGGCAACTACAGTCGATGGTCGCTACTCTAACGGCCACAGAGAGGGAGATAGAGTAGTGGTAACACTCATGGCCAGGAGATCTTAAGGTACGCGGATCGACTCCCGTAACCCCCTCTAGGGCGGCGCCTTGCATGGCTGCCAAACCGTGTGTTTAGTTAAGATATTGATTGTACTTTCATGTTTCAATGTAATCTTACTGCGTCTGTCGGTTTGAAATAATACAGAATATAATTATAAAGTAGCCTAGACATAGCAGAACGTGTGTTTTCGTGTTCATCGTGTACCCTGTCGTAAAGACGTAAACAACGCCGAACGACCTATAGAAGTTTCAAGTACAGAAGACTTTTAGGTCTCATTTGTAATTGTATGTACCGGTAGTAACTTCTATTACGCCTGTGTCTAATGCACCACGCATCAACCGATGGCACACCAATATCAAGCCGTAATCAGGTCAATATGCAGAGGATCAGTCCGTAAGACAGAGAGACAGACTGCGATGGATGAGCAGTTTTAAAGAGGTTAGTTTTAAGTTGAAAAGGAAATGACAAAAGCGACTGAATAGTGCGCACAGACACAGGGAGAGAATTCCGAAAAGTAGGTCCAGCAACTGTAAACGCTCGTTTAGAAAGAAGAGTTCTTGATTTAGGTATGACCAGACAAAAATTTCATATGGCCTCTAAGTTCAACAGTAGGATAAACATCTAGCAGTCTGTAATTAAATCCGTCATAAGCCTGCTATTGAGGAGACCTCAATGGCTTATGCAGTCTGAAACACACTGACTGCCTTGAATCTTCGTGGATCAATAATTCAACGTTCAGCATGTAATGGTTGATCAAAATCAAATCAAATCATCAAATCAAAATCCGTTTATTAAAACAACCCAAAATAGTACAAATGAATCTGTCAAGTTTGTATAACATGAGCGTCTTAAAAGGATGCCCCAAAGGGATAGTTTCCCGCTAAATAGGGCAACCAAGATTCACAGGCAGAAACGGATATATAGAATTAATTTTTGCGTTTCACTTTAAATTAGCACAAAGTAGCAGATCTCGCCAGCAAACGAGAAAAAAATCAAAAGTAATATATTCTTAAACTAAGACTAAAACTAATATTTATATTTATACCAGCAAACAAAAGCACAAATTTTCGTTAGGATTGACAAGAAGTTACTGTGATACCTGATCTAGTTTTCCACCAGAACAGAGGATCCAGGACTCAATTTATCATCTAGTCACACACTTTCAACTTATAATATGGCAGATTGATATACCAAGTAGGATCTAAGAAGTGTTTTGCCTGGCCAAAATTGTTGTTTAACGACGCTGTGTCATAACAAAGGTAATTAGCGTTGCCCTCCTCCTCCTCCTCCTCCTTTATCCAGGCTTGGGACAGGCACTACCACAGGTAGAGTAGTGGCGGAGTTCGATGTGATAGTTAATTCGGTATGATATTTAATTCCTCTATGTTAGTGATAATGTAATTGAGTCCTGTAAATCGTCTGGTCTCCACATTGGTGGAATTAGATGCAGTGTTTTACTTGACATCAGGACTTTTTATGTTACAGGGCAAAGACTCTGGAATACATTTCCACAATCTTTTCACATTGCTGACTTCTTAGTGTCCTTTCATTCTCGACTCGAGATGTTCATTTTCACATGCTAATCCTCGACGTGAATAAGTAGGATAAGCTTGTTGTAGGATAAGTAGATAAGTCTCATCGGATTGACTCTTGAAATTGACTAGATTGCGAATGCGTTTTGAAGTGCCATTGATTGCTACAGAGTGCATTGATATTGGTGCAACAATTAGAATTAGACTAGGCTTTCTTAATGGTCCGTCAATATGAACACAACTGTACTGTACGAGCCACTATTCCTGACAACACATGCAACATCTTTACGCTTACTGAAACTTTGCATGCAAACTTACTCCACATGACTTCAAGGGCACAGGCATGCCAATGTTTTATTCATTTTAAAGGACGATTCATTTTAATAAGACGATTCGCTGACAGGACTCGCTGAGTCTCACTTACATAATCACTGACACAGAGGCTCAAACCCTAGCGGAGACGAGTAACAATCATCTACCATGACCATTCCACAGCCGAGAACTGCACATTGCAATCGTGATACTTTCTCACCGAAACGTACAATTGAGAACTAGTATAGAAGATATCAGATAATAATAGTAATTGTTATCATTATTATCATCATCATCATCATCATACTCATGATTGTAATTATTAGTATGCTCTTGCACTATTTGAGCTTGAACCTATACCATACAAAGTGCAAAACCAACTACCAATCGCCCTCAGATTGTTGATGATATATGCCCTTGACAACATTTTGGTGTGTTTGCCCGTGCGCCGTATTGTAGAAGCGCAGCATAATTTCGTCTGGAGATCTTTCCTCGCATTACCTTGAACTAGCCAACATAATAGATCAACACAATTTTCTTATTTTCAATCCCTCCGCGTATCTGCTACTGATAGTTTTCTATAAAGTAATAATTTCAGATACGTAGACGACAGTTCTCATTTGTCACATTGCATACATTTATTTATAGGCTTACTTCTCTGTTTCTACCTTTCGGCGCTTTTAAAGCTGCACTCTGTAATTCCTGCAGACGTTAATGCAAATGTCATGCAATATTTTTATTGCAGAAAATGCGGTTTCAGACACGACGATCGTGCTTGCGTCTGGTGGTCATCGGTATTCTCGTTGCTGTGGTCATCCGGCTGGCGATGCACTTCAAGTGGTTTCATCAGTTGAGCAACCTCAGCGCCGATCAAATGAATTCCAATGACGGTATCTATAACATTCGTGTACCCGGTCCAAGTGCCGTAATTTGTGGAAGACTCGGTGGATATGACAAAAACGGCGCGCTGCCCTCTGTTGTTTGGTCATCTTTTTTGCTGGCGATACCTATAGTTTCAGGTTTTGCAAGTGCCTCAGAGGAAAGTCAACGAGCGTTAAGCCAAGCACCTCGTGATGCACATGACGATGAGACTGTTGCAAAAACTTATTTTAAATGTCGCCAACATAATTATAAAGACGTCTATATATGCCATAGAGGACAAGTCATTTTTGTCGCTTCTAGCGATTTCCCTATTAAAGCAATAAATGAGGATGTATGCAAGGATGCAAATACTGCAAACAAGTGTTTCAAACATAACATAACTTTTATTGGTCCCAAATTAAACATCTGCATGATACAACAACAAGTTGGTAATAGGTCGGGATGCAAAGGGAGGACCAAAAAGGGACCGAAGTCCTGCTAAGATACCCCCCCCCCATGCAACATGAAGCGTATGATGGAGGCTAAATAACACATAATTTAAGTATGTTACGTGAGGAGACGTAGAGTCAGCAATTATAAACTTAACTAAATAAGCGACAGAACTAACATTAGATAAAACATTTTTATCTATATATGTAGGTTATAAGATATGCACGCAGGAGCTTCTTGAATGCGTGGAGATAGGAAGCACTAAGAATATCGACTGCAGGAGCCTGGAGGTCGTTCCAAATTGTTTGACCAGCTATTTTTATGGAAAATTTTCGAGTATTAGTTCGGGCAAAACTAACCCTGTAGTCACCAGCCATTCTAGTGTAATGAGTGAACGTCCGAGGTCATGTCAAAGTAGTTGGTAAATGCCTTTGGTAACAAATTGTGATTATAGCGAAACATAAATTCCTCCAAAACCGGAGATTTTATGCAACGAAATTTTGTAATATTTTAGTTGTTTCGGGCGTTATGGCACACTATTAACTGGCAGATTTATAATAATTAACTGTACGCAAGTAAGTAAAGACAAACAATCGCATAGGCCAGCGTAAATTGTTTTGGGGTAAAAACAGACCATATACCTAATCAATTGCAATGCAGCATTCGAATCAAAATAAAAGTGAAGTTATTATATAACACTCTGCAGCATTTTTGTGAACTTTGTTCAGAAGCGTTTCAAACTCAATATTTAAATTTTTAATTGTACTACACATTTTCGCTTTCATTGTTCTGCTTCGTGGCAGGTTCAGTCTAATGACCCCTTGCTTCTCTGCTCTGTGCCGTTTCCTTAAGTTAAAGGAAAATGCACTACATGATACGAGTTTAATGCTATAAATACTACATAGCTACAATAAGTGGCTACAATATGTAATGAAATCTGCCTAAATGTTCCGTTTCGATCTGATAGAATTACCCTGTTTTTGCAGCGCCCTCAGAAACCTGGCATCGGAGCACGCTGCGATGTGTATGGGAAGAGAATATATTTCGCTTATTGGTTCAAAAATTTCGTCATCGCCATGCCATGGGGTCCGAAATCCCACGTTATGATATACAATGCGACAGGTTTGCGTTAGCACGATGCTCACCCAAACCCACCCGCTTGCTATTTTGGTGATCACGCTATGGTGGAGCAAAAATTCGAGGACATATCCATCGATGGGCAGGTCACTACCTCCTGTGGTCTCCCCCAAGGCTCTGTTCTTGCTCCTCTGCTCTTCATCCTATATACTTTGGACCTCGGAGGGATTTTCCAGCAGTATGGGGTTTTGTCTCATCAGTATGCTGACGACACCCAGTCTCTTCTACATGGTCCAGCCTCTTCTGCTGTCCAAATGGTCGAGCGTATCTTAGCAGCAGCCTCTGCTCTGGATACCTGGCTTTCCTGTAATCGCTTGTTTATCTGGCTTGGTGGTCGCCTCCAACTCAGCAAGATTGATTTTGAATCTGTACATCTTAGGTTCCCCCTCATTCAATTCTCCGCCTTTGTTCGTGACTTGGGGATTGTCCTTGATCCAACCTTCTCCTTCACTGATCAAGTTAACCTTGTATCCCGATCTTACTTTTATCATCTACGTCAGCTCCGATCCATCCGCAAGTCTCCTTCATTTCATGCTGTCACTACACTGGTCCACGCTCTGATCTGCACGCGGGTGGACTTTGGCAATGCAATGTACATTGGCCTTTCCTCCTCCAATATGCACAAACTCCAGACTATCCTTAATGCTGCTGCTGGGCTTATAGGTGACATTCCTAGGTTTGCCCACATTTCTGCCTTTATCCGTGATTCCCTCCATTGGCTTCCTGCTCAACAGCGAATTCAGTTTAAAACCCTCACTCTCATGCGTAACTGCCTCACTGTCTCTGCTCCGTCTTACCTAATGAATTTTTGCAACCCAGTTTCTTCCTTGCCTGCGAGAGCTTCCTTACGATCTTCGGCTCGCGGCCTTTGGTTGTCCCTCGTATGCGCTGTGCCACGGCACAATCAAGGAGTTTCTCCTATGTTGGCCCCTCTGCTTGGAACTGTCTCCCCTTGTTTCTCCGCCAAGAGATTCTTGCTCGCTCGCTCTCTCTCTCTCTCTCTCTCTCTCTCTCTCTCTCTCTCTCTCTCTCTCTCTCTCTCTCTCTCTCTCTCTCTCTCTCTCTCTCTCTCTCTCTCTCTCTCTCTCTCTCTCTCTCTCTCTCGCTCTTCAGCTCCGTAGACGTCTGAAAACTTTCCTTTTTGCCGATGCTGGCATCGATACGGGTTGAAAGCGCCGCTGATCTGAGAGGCGCTATATAAGTTTTCGGTTACAATTACCACTACAATCCGGTAATGATCCATAACTAATCACGGTCTCCACTATAGGGTTTCTCAGTAAAGTGAGAAAACTAAGAGACAGATGGGCCTAAATTTATTAAAAGTCATACAATTTTTACAATGAAAAGTCATACAAGTCTAAAAAGGTCATACAAAACAGTAGTAACCCAAATTTGTAGCTCAAATTCACTTCCTTCAAAAAGCGGTTTAAAATCCACTATTTCTCCTTGGCTTTCAATGACTTGGATATTTAACTTCTCCTGCCATGGCGGATAACTAAGGGGCCATCCACATATTACGTACGCACTTAGGGGGGAGGGGGTCGGAAATTCTCGATTTTGCGTGCGGGTGCGAACGGGGGGGGGAGGGGGGACAAAGTGTGTACGTACGCAAAATAAACTTCTAATTATGACGTCCACATTAGCCTATTTATAACTCTGTATTGTCCTATAGTCGTCCGATGGCATTTTATTACATTATATAAAAGCCATGTGCAGTTATTCTGTGCTGTGCTATATATATTCTGTGCTGTAATTTGTCTATATTGGCCCTCACTCATCCTTCAATCTGGCCTAAAGTGCAGACAGTCCGCTGCCGAGACACTTTCTGCAGCTGGTCTTTGGAGGGGGGTGTGCGTCAAGAGTACGTACCCGGGGGGGGTTGGAAGAAAGTACGCTTGCGAACAGGGGGGAGGGAGGTCAATTTTCCCGGATTTTTGCGTACGTAATATATGGATGGCCCCTAACTATCCGCGCATCAGATTCACATTTCAATGCGACCGTGCGCGCATTACAAATTTAACTAATTAATTAATTAAGTATAATAATAATAGATCTGCAAGGTGAAGTTCCCTTGTTTTGGTCGATTAAATAACGTCATGCTCTGCTTCTGGTATCCAGGAACTTACCGTACCCTTTACAACCTTACAGGCCTTCCACTCGACTCCTAGGTCCCACGCTTCTCACTCTGGCATATAATAGGAGATTATAAAAGTCATCGATTGTGCATCAGCAACATTTTGGAAGTAAATACTAATTGTTATTCATAACAACTTAGAGTGGGTTTTAAAATGGCTCTATATAAACAGTTACCTTAAAACTGGATATTAAAAATTTTTCGATTCACTCACTAGATCTTCTTAAGCATTAATCTTACTGCCAAGTGACGGATAAGCCACATCTTGTAGATGACTTGAATACGTTGCAGGTTCACGCCGAGGCCAATACCTTGTAGACTATATCGCCAGTAAGCTGGCCGTCAGGTATCACAGAGAAGCAAATGAAGAATATTTTCTTGCGCTTACCAACACGGGAGCTTTAGATATTCCACCTGGTAACTGGACAATATACTTCAACCACGCCGATGGGTTCATCCGCGCTGCCTATCAAGAAATTCGTCGCATCAAGGATATCGGCCTCATCATACGACATATTGATGGATGGTTTTTTTCATTAGAACCCATCTTAGACGACGTCGATGACGCTTCTTTCAAGATTTTTCGACCGCAACAAACTCTTATCGTTCGCAAAAGCTTTAAAATAAAATCTAAGTCATATCTGTTTCCGAATTGGTACGTGAGCGGATACGGTTTAGAACCGCGGATCATTAAAAGTACCAAAGTAGATCAGATGGATATCGAAGGCAGCAGCATCGAAACGTGGCCATCTGCACACCGATATGGCCGATATAAAATGCCAGATCTGAAAAGGGCACCGAAAGCAATCATTCCAACTCCATTAGAGATGAAGAATAACGGCAGTTATGTGGTGCTGGGCAAGAATTGGCTTGTCGTTTATCAGAAAGGACTGCAAGACGAAGCGGCGATAATTGCCGGTAAGAAAACGTTATGTGGTTGATTTAGAATATTTTACCACTGAACTTGGCCTAGTTAAACGTATGATGAGTATAATCTACATATATAGCAGCTTCTATACTCGCGATATGAGCAAATATTCAGAATATGCTAATCTGTACCATTAAATGCTTGAATTTCGTTGCCTGGAATGAGCTGTAATTCTGCGTAATATGTAAATTTATATTCATAAGTTTGCAGTTATACCCTTTGATACATACATATATATGAATATATACATATATATGCAGCGCTGTAGTGGTAAAATTAGAGGTGAGTACACGCTTCCGGTTAGTTTTCCGAAACAAATTAGAGGTGAGTATACGCTATAGTATTTTGTGAGTATACACTACAGTGTTTTAATATAAATAAATATAGATATTTTGCGAGGCGAGTTTACGGTCTCTAGAGGTGAGTATACGCTGTATACCCGCGTATATCCTCGACTACAGCCCTGTATATATGAATATATATGTATGTTGTTCTAGGTAAACTTATGTTGACATATTTTGAATCGGCGAGTATCGGTCCACACACCATATCACTTGCCGTCAGAAAAATAAGTGCATCCTTCACCAAGTTCCATGAGGGAATTCACATCGACGAGGGTTATGTGATCAATATTAAGCCAGATAAGATCAGCATCCATGGTCAGACATCCCACGGAGTGTTTTACGGTGTCCAGTCATTGGTCAGTTTACTGGACGGCAGCAAAGACGGACTCAGTCTGCCTGTTTCGGAAATCATAGACGCACCGCGACTGGAATTTCGCGGACTGATGTTAGATGTCGCCAGAAACTTCATCGAAAAAAGCGAGATCATAAGAACACTCGATGTGATGGCCATGTACAAATTGAACAAACTTCACCTGCACTTAACGGACGACCAGGGATGGAGAATCGAAATACCTACTCTGCCTGAACTGACCGAGGTTTGTCTATAAAATGGAAAAGAATTATGCCATAAGATATTTTCGTGGCGCTATTTTACATCTAATCTGTAACGTGTATAAACACGAGTATCCATATACGTCAAAAGATATTAAACAAACACACACATACATATATATATATATATATATATATATATTATATGTGTATACCTATTAGGGGGTGTCTTAAATTTGAAGTTTCAAAACTGATATCGGCCAGGTTGATTTTGTGTTCCACCTTGAGAAACATTAACATTTTGCCAAATTATATGAAACTCGTAATAGATTTAGAACTTGCGCAAAGTCCGGGAATAATTATCACTTAGAAACCAATGTGATACATTGTAATTTCAAAGATCCAAACAATTTCAACACTTAAACATAAAAATTAGGCAAAAGCAAACGAAGAACCTTGAGTTATTTGTCATTTATTTATTCCCTTTATTGCTTTTGGGAATTTGTTTTGGATGGTATTCGACCAATTGAAGAACAAAATTGCTATTCCTCATTTCGGACCAGATTTTCATTGAAGGACTGCATGAGAGCCACTCCTTTCTCCGCCACATCGTTCGTCACTCTTAGGACGGATATGATGTATATTGCCTTACTGTATGATTGTTCTGACTCCATTGTTGCCGATCTTGATCAAGAAAAGCGTTATCCAATAATCCAATGATCCAATCCAAGGATCTGGAAAAGTTTGGTGGTATAGAAGTAGTGGAGAAATGGGGTAGTGATTTGTAGTTGGATAATCTATGGGAGGAAGTCTCTCAGGGTACGTCGGATCCCGGATTGTCGTGCATGATGTAGACCATGCGCTGTTTTTGTCGACGGTGACTGAATCGTCCAAATGGCTGAGGCCAACCAAAATCCGACAAGTACTAAAGGTATAAAGAAAATGCTGTTATGGCGACCAGTGAGACTTCTTGTTCTGGGTGAATATGGATTGCTTTCAAAAATTGAAGATCATTCCTTGTGGCTTCATTGAGTGACGTACAGGTGAGCCAGTAAGCCTACATCGCGGTAAGTTGTGGTGACGCGCCATCCCACGCGCGCGATGACATGCCTCTGGGTACGTGAGCTTTATCCCTTCGGTAAAATTCCTCCAGGAATGACTGTTAGTTCTAGTAGCTGTTCATAGTCGTCTCTGTAGTGTTCAGCATTCAGTTTCTGCCGTGCGAAGGTAGCTATTGACATTTTTCGCATTTCTTTGACACGCTGTGCTGCGTCTTTGTCCTCCATATCTGTGCGATACTTGGCCTGATTGATTTAAGGGCCAGAAGTAACGGAATTGGATGAAGAGTTTCAATTTTGGAGACCTTGCAGAATGATGCAGTGAAAACAACTAATCTAGAAAAATTTCAGAAACATAATGTCGACAGGCAGGGTTCAAGAGGTCCATTCCTAATTCCGTTTTCAGATTGATGCCCTTGCAACCCGCCATTGTTTCGAAACACATGACCACGATTCTGTCGTCCAAACCCCAACTTCTTATCTCGGCCAAACACGCATCTGCCGTCATGGCAGCAGTCCCGGACTGGAGTCTGGGGATGGCCAATAGCTTGTTCACATACGTACATCAGATACCATTGTTGGAAGGCCATCAACGCACCCTCGTCCAGTTCCTGTAAAATCTGGCCGTCCCAGTGGATAGTAAGGGGAACCTTTGGATCAAAACCTCGTCCTTTCTCACGCTGTACTTTCAAAAACTGACGATACTCTTCTCTCTTGCTTATAGTCATGACATCTTGATGCGCACTATTAAAGAGATCCTGCAGGGAATCCTTGAAACATCGCACTTTCCCTCTTCAGTTTCAGTCTTTCTCGAAATACATTTGTTGATGTTTTGCCATTCCTTACGAAGCTTATCCCAAACATTATTCTTAGGCCTCGTTGGAATCCGTGCTGTTTCCCAAATTGGAAGCACCATAGCGACCGTTTCTTTCACGATGTCATCCAGACTCTAATTCCTTTGTGTGTGGAAATTGAGAACCTCTCCTTGTGTGGGTGTTAACCGAAGTAATCTTCATTACTGCCAATCAACCAAATTTCAGTCTTTTTCTAGTCAATTTTGCCACCTCACATGCGAAATAACACATTAATTTAACATTATAATTAAAAAGAAGATCAAAAACACGAAGAACAGACATCGTAATTTCAAAATTTTTGCCATAACGAGGAAGGTCACCGGGTTCCTCACTTCGTTCGCCTTGCGCAAGTTCTAAATGCTAAGCTATGAAGATATAATTTCGGATATAGAGTACCGGTACACATGTAGGCCCTAAATTGGCATGATATTTCGACCTGGCCGTTTAAAAACCTTTGAGTTTAAAATATCACGTGTACCATAAAAACACCCTAATACTTATGTATACAAGTGACTGACCTTTATGTTGATTCGTCATTTCTAAACGTGCGCTCCTCGAAACTCTTCGGCTTTGTAGTATAGACTTTCAACCGTTTATTCCGTTTATTGTGAGACGAGTATTTTGATAACAGAAAATATTTTGATAGTGCAATGTATTCTCTGCCATCTTTTCTACCGCAGTAATGCATAGTACCAAACCTTTTAGAGCTGTTTTGGCTTACCGGTGGACTTTTACTCATCTATAAACATCTAGCATTTTTTCTGTCTCCCTACTGTCTGTCTTTGTTTCCTGGCCAGTCTAACTCCACCATTGACCAACTGACTCAATGCACATACAATGTCCTCAAAGGTTTTTAAAATGTGGCCTAACACTTACAGAAATTGAGTTGAATCTATCAAATTTTAGAAACTCTTAAAACTGCTACAAATACCGCCAGCTTTATATGACATCTTATGTGCCTCAGATTGGATCTAGGCGCGGTCATGACCCGAGCCAGGAGAACAGTCTCCTACCATACCTTGGGTTTGGCCCCATATCGAAACAACAGTACTATTCAGTACAAGATTACCAGGACATACTCCGACACGCCAACCGTCGCCATATAGAAATCATTCCGGAAGTCGACATGCCTGGACATGCGCACGCCGCTATGCAAGCAATGCGCATGCGCTACAAAAGACTGAAGCAAAGTGGTAGCGATGAGGCGACGGCATCCAAATTTCTGGTGGACGATCCAGACGATACTTCTTGGTATCTTTCCGCCAATCATCACAAAGACAACGTTCTCAATCCGTGCCTTGAATCAACCTACACTTTCGTCCGAGAAGTGCTGCAGTCCATTATTGCTACGCACAAAGTAAGTGACGGAGCGTTAGTCTGGCTTCAGCCTACTAGGCTCTTATTGAGGCCACTTGCATGAGAAGTTTCTTATGTCGTCGAACCTGTATCTCTGTCTTGTACCCGTCAGAGGCGTCTAGTCATATGAAAATGAGGCTCTATGTGTCACTGAAATTTCATGGATAACAAAGATTCGTATTCAGCATTTCAACGAGTTTCATGCTGTTTCATTTGACTAAAAACTTCAAATAAGTTCACACAGAAAATCCAAGTCTTATTGTAACCTATCTGACAGTGTCGTTAGCCATAATATGCAAGTAGGCCTAAGTTTGTATGTATGTATGTATTTATGTATGTATGTATGTATTTATGTACGTTTATGTATGCGTTTTCCGATTGCATTTTCGTACAGCGTGCTACAAACAAAATCTGTTGTGCTGACGAAGAGTTAAATTGATCTGGAAACAAGTAGCAGAGACATTGCTTCTCTAGGAAGTCCTATGGCAGAAGTTTTCAACAATGCTTTTAAAACGCTTTTAAAAGACATGCTGCTTCATTTCCAGAGTATCATTCATATGTTTAGCCATATGTTTATTCTTAGTGTCATTTCGAACGCTGACCAGTAAGTTTATCGCTGTAGACTGTTATTATTTTCCATTGTTGTTTGGAGCGTCGCAACTTGGTGATTGTGCTTAAACTGTAGGACGTTCAGCCGTTGAAGACGTTTCATTTTGGTGGCGATGAAGTACCTAGCAAAGCGCTGTTACTTTCTCCCATCTGCAATAACCTGACGAAGACATCGCCACAGCTAAGAGAGAATTATAAGCTGTACTTTATGAAGCGCGTTATCTCGCTCGCCAACCAGTTCGGCGTCGCAATCCAGACGTGGGAAGACGGGCTGAGTCGCCGTCGTGGGATTCCTAGCGATTTCACCGACTGGGATAGCCAGGTCGCTTTAACCATCAACTCCTGGGAAGGGACGCCTGGTGCCTATTTGTTTGCCAACGCAAAATACAAGGTAAACCAATGCGTATTAAGACAATGATTTGTCACGTGGACAATAAATATGTGTAAGGCCGCTTGCTTGTCAATTTTAATCTGAGTTTGTCGCATTTCATTCCGTTTACTCCCCTCAGCGTTAACGCTGAGAAATTTCGGTCATTCACGTTGCATTGCATTTCATTGGCACGTCCATTCTACGCCATTCAGTGTACATGTAGGTATACCGGTTGACTGAAGAAGATCAACATTTGCAAAGAAAATAGTGTCTGATGAGTTTTTCTTAAAATCCGCGCCTCATATTCACGCGTTACGGGCTGCTATATAAATGTCTGACTACATTCAACTGCATAATACAATCTAATTCTGTATTCAGATACACAAATTGTCGGACTATAATTGCTCTTAAGCTATACTGCCTCAGACAAATCTAGGTTTGTCAGACCTGAAAACAAGTTGCAGAGGACATTGCTTCTTTAGCAAGTCCTTGTGCAGACGTGATAGGAACTGTAGGCTAGTTAGACCAAATACATTCCAGTCTGGAACGATAAATAGTGTAACAATCCCGTTGCATTAATTAGCGAGGGCGTATTTATACCACTGGTCATGATTTAGTTATAGACGTATTGCTCTGAGGGTTAATTTTTTAGATTCGCCTAGTAGAACGAATCGTGCATGTTCGATGCAGCTATTTGGTTCAATACTCGCTCGGAAGTGCACTATAGAGGGTAGGACTGGAATACAGAAATAAATTGGAAAGTTTTACATTGTGGATGAAGTCGATGTTCCATATGTTCATTTATTGATTTATTGGGTATAGGCTCTTTGCCATACTTATAAATTATACGCAGTTATTTGCCAGTTTTTATTATTATTTTTTTTTGCCCCGAAGTAAACAGGATCCCTCAGGGACTTCGACATTATTTACAGTGTAGAATTGTCTGGAATGGGCCCTATTCGTCTAGTTCTAAGTTGATGAAGGTACCCCTAAAGGCCACCGCGTTGAAACGTTGAATCGTAATCGCAAGTCGTTGGAACAAAAAAGTCGTTTCCCGAACGTCCCCCGTAATAGTTTTGAGGCTCTGCCCAAGGGCAGAAAAGAAGGCCAAGCCCTCATTGTTAATCGGGCCCAGGGTTTCAAATGCCAAGGGAACAAAAAATGGGAAGTGGACAGCTGGCAGTATTTGTCGTGTTTGCGGGCTGCCGCCTTCTCGGCCGCCCCACCGGCCGCCCGAGCGGTATCCGGCAGGTAAGAAGCAGCCACTGTATCGGTCACGGTCACATCCCATACAAGGCTGCGACCAGCGCGCCACGGAATAAGAATGAGGCCATCCGGTCTCTTGCCATCGGTTCTAAAAAGGGCCCACGGGTTTCAAAGTTGAAGGGAAGCCAGCGCGGGTCAGACTACGAAAAATGATGTCGTTCAATGTTGCGTGTCTGGAAAAACGACCCGGTCCCAGAGGGCAGGAGAGCACATGCAGGTCATCTTCGGCCACGGGAAAGCCACCCTGACCGACTCGTCATCCAGTCTGAGCCCGCACGAGGTGATAGGAAGGGCCAGCAGCCAGTCGCCGGCGTGCGCGGCAGAAACCGCTTTGAGACGCGCCTGATGGAGAGGCTCCGGGAGCCCGGCGTACAGGTCGGAAATTATTTTACCGGTCAGAGGATTCTCCCAAGTGGATTGTCTGTGTACAAGGCTGCTATCCGGGAGCTGCATTGAGTTGGTCTTCAGCCAGCGGGACAGCATCGCCTCATATTGTGGGTCGGTTGGGAATGTGTCACCTAGCATGATGGACTGGAGCGAAAGGGTACCTGCGGCTGAAGCCAAAAAGGCGGGAAGTGCAGTTATTATTATTATTATTATTATTATTATTATTATTATTATTATTATTATCATTATTATTATTATTATCATTATTATATTATTATTATTATTATTATTATTATTATTATTATTATTATTATTATTATATGATGAGTTATTTATTTACGAAAAACTTGTCTAATGAAACTGGTCAAAGGGTACATGTTTTCAACCGTTCTTAGGTGGTTCTTTCACACGCCCGTCGACTTTATCTGGATCATCCAAATGAACCAGATACTGAAGAGCCTGGATTGTTCTGGGCGACGAGATATATCGATTCGCAACATATATTCACGTTCATGTATTCCAGAAATCTAGGAAATTCCAGCTTTGCTCGTGAGGAAACTTGTCGAGTAATTGGACTGGAAACGTGCGAGGAAATTAAGCACCCAGAAAATATCATAGGTATTATATAAATTTATGCAATATTTGTTGTATGCAGATAAAGTGCTTCATATCATCAATAAATTCACTTGGTGGATTCGATCTGATTGTACAATAAGCTGCACTTATCGACTTGTTTTCCGTTAGATTGTTGCACATATATCTCAACTCTAAGCGAATTTCGTTCATTGTATCGAGTACCGTACTACGTGTTATGCTGACGAAGATCCAATTATGACGTGAAAGTGTTTAGTTTCACGATGATATCAAACATGTTGAGGCTGATCCGGCCAAGTCTCATTCTCGACATGAGCGTTAAAAGGGACTCATCAAATGTTCAATTCTCATGCAGTAATTGCCGTATAGCTGTTTTTATTCAGCACCTGAATAGATACTTCGAGAGAGCGGGTATGCTTGTCGACATTGAATCTAGGCAGAATATCTTAAGTGAAGATTGGGTCAGCCTCGGTTCTGGGTCAAGATCTTTGGGGGTAAAGCCGCCCGGCAACAATCCGTGGGCTACATTCATTTTCTTTTAACCAAAACACCACGCAGCGTACAGTTTCTCGATCTTTCTCCAGGTTTTCCTGGTACCATGAGCCCAACTTCGTGTATGGACAACCCTTCGAACTTCATGCATTCAGAGTTCGTTCACATTACTTTGAAGTCACGCTTTAGAAATGAAAAATTTAAAATCATAATGAATGGTGTCTGCCGTTGTAACAACAAGAGAGAAGAGAAAGAAAGCGCATCGCGACTGTTTCCAAAGTAGGGCCTTTTGTTTTACCTCGAGCGCAAAGTGTACAAATATTGAAAAGATAGTCAATTAACTATAATTAACATGATGGGTTAAATTTAACACGGTACTGGTTGTATTCTAGGAATGCAGGCCAGCTTGTGGGGGGAAATGATCCGTACGACCGACGATGCACACTACATGCTGTATCCGCGACTGTTGGCCTTTGCCGAGAGAGCCTGGCACATGGCTGACTGGGAGACAGCGGACACTCAACAACAGATGGCCAAACTGCGCGACACCGATTGGACGGACTTCGCCAACACCGTTGGATACAAGGAGCTGATAAGACTGGAGCGCCTTGGAATCAACTACAGGATTTCGACTCCAGGAGTTAGGTACGATATATTTGAGGAAATTTTCCTTCATGTTTTTAAATCTACTGATGAGACTGCTATAAGTAGAGATAAGAGTACACGTATCTAGTAGGCCTATTATAATACATTTCTACAATTTACAATGACGCCAATCAACTGCCATCCATAAGCATTAAGCATCAATGAGAACGATATTCATGTAGACGACGTACTCAATGATTCTGATCAACGGTCAACACTGTGAAAATATCGACTGTTTCAGTGGACGGACATTCTTAGTATATGCCTGCCTGTGGTTGCTTTTCATGCGCTATTGTTGTTGCATGTAGTGAATCAGACAACGGCACCACAGAAATTGCTAATTGATAATAATTATTATTTCAAAGTTCGAATACATGTGTGATTATTAACAGACTCAGTTAATGTTTTACTAAGCACAGCGTTTAGTCTTAATCTCGCTATAGCTAGTAATAGTATACATAATTGCATATTATCAATGGTATGTTATCAAAGGTTTTACCGACGGTTATACAACATCACCAGGTACTTTGAAACCTTTATACTTGCGTGTCTTTACGTTAGGTAGGGCCTGCGTGTGGCGTTGTCATAGTGTTCAGTTTGAGTTTCAGGCTGAATATGGCATGCTTTCAGGATGGTCACAAAGGTTTGTATAATATGAAATTCCGTAAGGCCAAATATAGTTTAAGTTCATATGGATGCTATTACATAAACTTGATCACAGTGGGTTACCCAAAACCTGAACCATTTATTTTACAGCTTGGACCATTTCTTAAGCAAAATATCATAGTGCAGAGCGCGACTTTATTGTAGAGTCAAGAATGGGGATGTTAAGGCAAACACGGAATTCCCCGGTTCCGTGATGCAGTTCAGTGTGAACGGTGGTATATCCTGGCTGTATTACGATGTTGGCATCAGACTGAAACCAGCCGACAATCTGAAGTTTTCTGTCGTGTAAGTATACATGTTTATTGTTAAAGTTGTAGTAACATGTGAACCAATGTGATATGCGGTATGCTACGCTATGCATAATGCATGGTCAGCGCAAATATCAGAAAGCACTATTTCTGGTAGACTGTAGCTGTTTAAGTGTATAACTAAACAATGCAATACGACTGTAATTTGATAATGCTCTCCTTAAAAAGCTCAGAAGAGCAAACTGAAGCCGAGAAACATTGAGAGTAGTAAATAGACTGGAAGAGGTAAGTTTTCAGGAGACCTGCGAACACGATGTGGTAGAGAGTTCTAGATCGAAACACACGCAACTGTGAATGAACGCTGGTCAGAGACAAGACATTCCCAGAAACAACGTACGTTCCAGAATCCAGATACTGATCGAAGAGAGCAGCGGCCTTGAACAGAGCTTCACGTTGTAAAAAGATAAGTATGATGCCAAATGATTTGCATGTGCTTTGTAGGAAATACTCAGAAGACGGCGTGATTATTAATTATTTTTGCCACATGGGAGCACGGTGATTGGTGTGTTTAGCATTTAATTTGAAGTGCTATAGTGAATTGCTTAGGACAAATCTGCATGCATAGAAGTGATAGCAAGGGTGAAAAAGCTAGTTTATACGCACCAGCAATTTCAATCGGCGCCCAAAGAGGTCCTGGCATCTAGTGCCCTTCACGTCGAATGTGCCACTATAGCAGTATGGATAACGAACCATCACTTTTAATTTCTTGGTTCTGATAAAAGACTATAATTTTCTTATTACAATCTGCTACATGGAGATGGATGTGCAGATTGTCAGCATACCAGCATTATTACCGATTTAGAAGCCCCGAGTGTCTTACAATCAGCAAAACATTCATATTTAGGCCTATTTGTTACTGAGCAAAACTACTTGTATGTTGACGTCCTGTGAAAGATAGTTTAACAGCGAGTGAGATTCACAGTTAAAGTGTAATCCGTGCATTTTCGAATATTTCAGGAGCTACAATTTAATGAGAAGAGGACGGATG
Organism: Allolobophora icterica; assembly: GCA_963556255.1. Lineage (NCBI taxonomy): Eukaryota > Metazoa > Annelida > Clitellata > Crassiclitellata > Lumbricidae > Allolobophora > Allolobophora icterica. The sequence goes on along the minus strand of OY744612.1, from coordinate 35,942,030 downwards.
ATTGGTGTGCCTACATCGTAGCTGTGGCGTATACATGGCACATTGTTTCTCATTCCATGACGAGACGATCTCATTATACCACAACAGCGATCAATTATAGAACAGAGTAATAGACGTTTATGCAAGTATAGGCCTTCCGGTGTTTTTTCCTCTGTGAGTCGTATCTGCAACTTTAATACTGCACACAGGGAATTCCCAAGTTTCGTGTCTACTTTTCGATTCACAAATGCGTGCAGTGTTGAAGTCATGCTCGATAGCATAAAATACATGCAGCAAAGATTTCTGCGTTTGTTTTCTAATCGAGTTGTTGCAGGGATGAAACTACTATGCCTATATATACATCTCCAAAACTCTAGTTGTTTTTGTGTGGTTACGTATGTCGTTCAGTTGTATAAGGCCCTACGCATAAGAAGCGAAATTAGTCGTCTTTTATACGTGCAGTGGTTTGTAAATCTGTGAAAGCCTATATATATATATGCTTACAAGTTACCATTTTAGATATAAGTAAACTTCTAGTTTATAATGACTTGCCCTTGTTGTTTGTACGTTTAAGGAATTGTTGCTTGGATTTATCGTGTAACCTATCCACCAAAAAACTCAGTACTGTTGTTTGTTAATTGAGATGTTCTTCGCGTATTAAACAGTGAATTACTCAAGTAAATGAATGTATGCCTATAACGTCGTTTTCAATCTGATCTGAGAACTCACGCAGTTGCATTGTAATTTTTGGCGCAATATGCTTTGTTCAAGTGCCTCACAGGTGGATATGAATACTTTCTACACGCGAATAACATCATTGTATTCTGCTGGAAATGTGCTTCACCTCCGCTCGTATATAAACGTCGTCATCTCCCGAGTCTACACAACGTCTTTTGCAGCATATCAGAACTTATCTTTATAATTATAGCATAAAATATATGTCAATAATTTTCGTAGATTGTCGTCTTATCGTTATGATTCACAATATAAAGACTATAGTAATTCTGTACAAGTAGATATGCAGCCGCGCCCTTTACGCTTGTATGGCTACATGTGAATTTGCATTATATTTCACCAGTGTGGTCATTTGCATATGTAAATGTCGACCGTCTGTTCGCACGTATCACATTTGACGTAGCAGCACCAGTGAAACTTACAGTTGCACCTTTCCGACACTTTTGTCCGGATCGAATTGTATCCCCTTCCGCAGCACATGAGGTCGCATCCGTCCATGCCGAGGGCCGACCTCTGGCACCGCCTGCCGTGGGTTCCGCTCCAGCCGGTCGAAGGGTTCGCTGTGCAGTAGTCGGGTGACTGTTCGACGAAGACGATGTCTTCTTTAGCTGGGCGCGTCGCCTGCGCCTGAGTTCGGCGCGTCGATGGATTCCTCGATACGAGTATCGTGCCCGGTTTGTTGAACTGGACCTCGGTGGCCGTGTCGTACTTGTGCATGAGGCGATCGCCCACCTCGCGGAAGCTGGGCAGTTGGTTCCAGCAGGTCTTCATGCTGCACGAACCAGAAACTCCGTGACATTTGCAGGCCGCTTTAACGTAGCCAGAAACCGCCTATATGGACCAAGCATCAGTGCACGAAATAAGTATACATTTACCACATGAAAAATGTAAATGTAGGCCTACGCTTTTTGCTATAGCAACCTAGGGCCTTTCCCGTTTGATTCGGTGCCACGCCTTTTAAAGTCTACCTGGAGATTAACATATCTTAAATTTTAAAAAAACATCGGGAGGTTAACCGGGATCAGCACGCACAGAGGGGCATGGGACGTGCGCACTTACCAATGCAGCTGCCAGCCATAGGCCCCTATTACCATAATAAAACGGAGGTTATTCCGTGCAAAAGCCCGCAAAATACTACAGAACCAACCGCAAGAGACCTGCACGTGGTTAACTGTTCGGGTGCATAGCAATCATCTTGGGCTCATTGTGGATGCGACCTTCACCCATGCGCGTTAATGTTGTCAACAAGCACTCTAAGCACGCAACGTTGAATATAATTCAGTTTATTTAAATCTGCAGGCCTATATTTAACCATGCGAAGTGGATTTGACTGACACATGTTGACCGCTAGAAATCCTAGTTGTCGCGTCCGTCCCACAGCCGAAAGATCACACAGGGATGTCACATGTAGGAAACGCTTGATCGCCATAGAACTAAATTATGTTTTGAGATATATTACCATGCGCCGTGGTACACGATATCGCCCGCTGTGTGGCGACACGCCAGAGGGAGAGTTTATAGACAGACAGTGTTTATCGCAGCAGGGAGACAGCGTTGACGCTGTTTCATTGCTGTAAAGGCTGGCAGCTGGTTTTGTTTATGTAGAGCTATTAGATGTTTGACATGCGCATTCCGTGTATGACAAGGCCCTCACTGAGCATCAAGCATTTGCCTCGACCAACTGCATGTTTTCGACGTCCCTTAGTCCATGGCCGATATGCCGTGAGGGTTATACAAGTTGGAACTAGTTTACTCAGACTTGAACTGTCTTGGCATTTGGAATGGCTGACAGCGGACCAAAATTTACATTTGCATTCCGTTCGACACTCATCATTCGATGGTACTAAACGAATGTGCTTTGAGACCTTGTTCTTGGTCCGTACAAAGCAATTGTTTCAGCGGTATCAGGGGCTTTCACCTCCAGACGATTCACCTCTAGGGGTATTCACCTCCGGACGTTTCACCTCCGGACGTTTCACCTCCGGACGATTCACCTCTAGGGGCTTTCACCTCTAGGGGCTTTCACCTCTAGGGGCTTTCACCTCTAGGGGGTTTCACCTCTAGGGGCTTTCACCTCCAAATGTAAAATGAGACTTTTGAAGAGATTTATTTACGCAAGTTATTTACGCCGAAAACATAACAGACAACATACAAACTATGAAACTAATTATCACTAAACAATGAAGTAGATTTCTTAGTGTCAACATGCAAACTATGCAACTAATGAAGCAGATTTCGAACACAAGAAATTAATTGAGATAAGAAGACAATGAAAGCTTCTAGAACTAGCTAAGTAGACACCTAATAACCTGATAACAGCAGATGATAAGGACAGACCAATTCGCGTGCCAGTGACTGTATGCCCTAATTAACCATTATTAACCATAGGCGCATAAGAAATGAATTTAGATAAGAAGATATGGAACAATTTCTAAATTGTAGGCTCTTAACGAGAAGTAATTATATTACGGAAGCACTGACGTTTTGACATATTTGCAAGCAAACTTAACGGTTGACACTAAGAAATCTGCTTCATTACGTAGGCCTAGTATTATTTCCTGACTTTGCCTGTTTATGACACAATAATTAGTTGCAGAGTTTGCATAGTTTGCATGTTGATACTAAGAAATCTACTTCATTGCTTAGTGATAATTAGTTTCATAGTTTGTATGTTGTCTGTTATGTTTTCGGCGTAAATAACTTGCGTAAATAAATCTCTTCAAAAGGTCTCATTTTACATTTGGAGGTGAAAGCCCCTAGAGGTGAAACCCCCTAGAGGTGAAAGCCCCTAGAGGTGAAAGCCCCTAGAGGTGAAAGCCCCTAGAGGTGAATCGTCCGGAGGTGAAACGTCCGGAGGTGAAACGTCCGGAGGTGAATACCCCTAGAGGTGAATCGTCCGGAGGTGAAAGCCCCCTGAACCGTTTCAGCGGAGGTACGGTCATGCACACTTCGCATTGTAAGGAGAACGTTCAAGAAACTGGACACAGTATACCAAAGAAATAATTACGTATTGTAATTTTTCGTACATAATTATAGATATCTGAAATGATTACGTTTACTTTGCTATTTGTAACTGATTTTACTTCAAATTACGTGTACTTTTATGACATATGTCTGATCTGTATGCCCTTGCAGTCAGTTAATTGGTAAACTGTCAGTGAGCCAGCCAGCTTCTATGTCTAACTGTGTCATTGTCTGGGTGTGTCGTGTGTGTCTTGTTTGGTTCTGTGCTCAGTTACAAACACGTGACGTACACGTCCTAACAAGAGCTATATAAATTCTCTATTGCATTACACCAAGGAAATGCGAAAATTAAGTGCATGTGCAGCATGAATCATGAAGAACATATAGGTTTACGTGTACTATATGTAATAGTTGATAATGCATATCGGATGTCAAAAAGTGCCAATGAAACTGTAAATGATCAGCAAAGCACCTTCCCCTCATTCAAGACGAATGTTATAGCGCATGATTTCCACGATTTATTTCGGCGAAGAAGCGATAGGGCCTAGCGTCCTCATTTAATGTCGTGAATTAATGGCTGGTAAGAGCAGACACTATATGGTTTGGTATGGTATACGTTTATTCATTCATTCTTGTTGACATAACGCAGCATGTTACACGAGATGGAGATTAGTGGATTTTTGGGATATGGCTAAATGGATGTGGTCAGCAATGACCTAAAAGGTGCAGGCCCTACTGTGTATACTGTAGGTAAGTATGTATAGACAAGGACTCTGCTGAAAAAGAAATCCAATGACTGTGGCATATCGTCGGTCAGTGTGACTTTTTTACTGATCTCGAACACATGTTTCTCGCTGATTAAGCTTTATTGTCGCACACAGTAGGCCCCATACAGTAGTTATTTTAATAACATATACCGTCACTAGACACCTTATCTTGACAAGAAACAAATAGTTGAGTGTACAGTTACCTCCTGAAATGAATATAGACGGAGGTTATAATCAAAGATAGTTAGGGGCAGCTGCATTCCATTTTAAGCTTTGTGTCACGGGTCACTGACAGAGGGCACTATGTGCTTCAGAAATGATGTTTTTCAGCGTGTTGCTTATCATAAAACCCGCTCATCTTAATCAGGGCGGATTAGAGGAACACTACGCAGACAGTGAGCAGCCCGCATTCGAGACAAATGGTGGCCACATACATGTAATATCCCTGAGGGTATACATGCTGGTCACGTGGTAACTCGTCACATTTATCATTGATAAGCGTGGCCCTCCTTTACCAGGCTTGGGACTGGCACTGCCAGAGCACGGAATTTGGTAGAGTTGTCCAGAATTATCATTAAATAGATTTTGATCTCTTCAACAATCGGAAAATTATCGACGTTTCACGATTGTACAAAGCCCGGCTCTGATGAGAAAGAGTCATCAGAATTCCTACAACCTAACAACCTTTCCTTGAGAACTACATGTCAAAATGCAAATGCAAATGTACGTGCACGTTTTTCTATAGCGACCGAGTAGATACGACCCTGCATGGCTTGAGAGGCGATGTCGTGACTCATTTGGACCCACCGGCAGGGCACTAAAATTTCATTAGCTCGTACTTAATCAATATCACAGTGGAATCTCTCTTTTTCAGATTTTTCCCCGGGCCCCTCCCAACGGATCTGGCTCATAGCTACGCTACTGTTGACAGCACAGGTTGAACCCATGGAGATGCAGAAATCATGTATAAGCAATCGAACCGTACCACGCCATCCCCCAATTCGATTCCTTTATTCTATAGAAGTGGTTTCGGAGACATGATTAAGCTAGTTTATGCTTTATGCATCCAACGGGCAGATCACTTTGCTAGATCCATAAAACACTTCAAGCTGTTTAGGATAAACTTACGACTCTGCTCCTTCGTCATTCAATGATCTTGCGGTAATTACAGCTGGCTTGACATTTTAGACTTAATGTTTTGCAGCTTTGGTATACAGTTGTCCATACTTCTCAGAGTTGGCTCTCCCTGCTGTGCCCATATGTGATTGCTTCGCCATGTTTGGAATGAGAAGAAGGCAATGACTTGCCGACATCGTTCAAAAGGTTTTTGATTTCCAATTAAATCAACAATCATAACGTCTGCCCCAATTTTCCCTTCAAACTTGCAGACCAAATACAGCGTAAAACAGGTATAAACGTAAGTAAGCATTCACAGGGCAGCAGATTTTTATATAGCACCATTTCTTAGCTCTTTAAAACTTGCAGTGCACGTTTTGTCGGATGTTAGAGTAGAAGAAATTATGAATGAAATTCTGTTATTATAAATAAGCGGTTGCTTCAAGTTAGGAACGAAGAACTGCGTGCGGTAGGCTTATCATCATCATCATCATCATCATCGTCGTCGTCGTCGTCGTCGTCGTCGTCGTCGTCATCAAGAGCGGCAGTCCATGTCTTGCTATGCCTTCGTTTATATTTTCTATCCAGCGTAGTCGTGATCTTCCTTGCCTTCTTCGGTTATTGCACGTGGGGTTAAGCTTAGGGTTGTTAGGGTTAACCCTAACCCTTACGTGGTAGGCCATTACGTCGCGAATATGTTTGAGGACCTGCTTAAGTCGTTAGAATGGTTGGAGCCAGTTTCAGGGCTTCAAGCTTACATAATTTCTAATGACTTGTTAGTCTTTCGACGAACGCTCTTTGGTAATTGTTCTTGCACGCACTTCACATAATTATTTCTCACGACTTCTTCGCGTTAGTTTCATATTATAGGCCTATATTTGCTCCTTTTTTCATTTACCAGTTTTATTATAGCTATTTTACTTTCTAAATTTTTATGAGCAACTCTCACCGAAGCCATTTTGGGGACACAATGGCATTACCAAAAGGCTCTTATGGAGCATGGCTGGATCGCCCCTTAGAAAGATTTCGTCCAGCTTAGGTGCATTTAGATGTCGGAGGCCTGGATCTAAACAACAGTGCCTGCGATGCCGATAAGGAGACCGCGTGTTTATACACCTGTTAATACTTGCCAAAGTGGAAATATAGCTATACGATGACAACAGAGGAAACTCGACTCGCATAGGCCACAGGTCGACATAAAATGGTTGAGTCCCTCTCCCTACTTTCTTATCTCTCTATCTCGCTCTCCCTCTCTCAATAATTTACATCTCTCCATCTCTCTTCTTTCTCTAAATCCATAGTCACAGCCATACGTACCTCCACCCATCTCGACACCGGTCTCCATCGCAATACCCACGAATTCCGCCGCCTCCTCCTTCCCTCACCCCTTTCTCCCTCCCTCCGTCCCTCCGTCCCTCCGTCCCTCCCTTCTTCCCTCCCTCCCTCCCTCCCTCCCTCCCTCCCTCCCTCCCTCCCTCCCTCCCTCCCTCCCTCCCTCCCTCTCAGTCTTTGTCTCTGTCTCTCTGTCTCTCCCTCTCTGTCTCTCTCTCGGATCTATCTATCTATCTATCTATCTATCTATCTATCTATCTATCTATCTATCTATCTATCTATCTATCTATCTATCTATCTATCTATCTATCTATCTATCTATCTATATATCTATCTATCTCTCCTCTCCATGTCTTTCTCTGCCTGTCTGTACATCTTCCTCTCCTTCTCACTCTTTCCATAGCATCTGTCTTTCCTTACCCCTCCCTCTCCTTATACACCTGGTGCTATCCCCGTATGTCTCCAGATGCATTTGATCCATGGCTCTTATAGCGCTAAACGAAATTGGAACAGATCCGCATTTGCGAAACAAACGAAGGAGAAATGATCGCTGAGCGATGAGCGAAACCTGAGTTCAAGACGATTTTTTTCTTCCCATCAAATCCAAATGAAACATCATTAATATCTTTCTGTCTCTCAGATCCAAACGATGCATCCCAATTTCCACCCAGTCTCTTCATCTTTCGCCTGCCTATTATTGTTATTATTATTATTATTCGTCTCTCTCTCTCGTTCATCTAAGTCATTTTTTCTATCTCTTCAACCGAAGACCTTGACTGTCTTCTTTATATCTCGCCATATATTTCTCTTAGTTTTTCTGTCTCTCTCTATCTGTCTCTGTCTCTGTCTCTGTCGGTCTCTGTCTTTGTCTCTGTCTTTGTCTCTGTCTCTGTAATAATAATCTAAATAATAATAATCTTTTTCTTTAATTAAGCGCCTGCAAACGCACTGCGCAGTACAGTGAACATACACATAGTAGAAACAGCAGCCACGCAGGGCGCCTTAAATACATGTATACAGTAGAAACACATGATAACAGTTTTACAGGAGTCGAATATAACTGTTTAAGCGGCAGCCAACATACGGCGCCAATCAAGGCCTACTATTCATTTAACCACCGCCGCCACTTAGCGAGTGGAAGGCTGAATAAACCTTACGGGTGTCTACGGGGTTCGATCTTGGTACCTACTGCTCTTCACGCCAGTGTGTTATCCATCCATTACTCTACGGGCCCCCTGTCACTCTGTCTGTCTGTCTGTCTGTCTGTCTGTCTGTCTGTCTGTCTGTCTGTCTCTCTCTCTCTCTCTCTCTCTGTCTCTCTGTCTCTCTCTCTCTCTCTCTCTCTCTCTCGTTCAGTCTCGTGCGTGAGGTATTGTTGCTTAAGCTGCACAGTAGAGCGCTGAAGACATGATGGATTGACGACACAAATCGACCTAATACGTCATCATTTAAGTTTAATCTGGTTATGTCCGAGTGTAAGTGTCGTCTTAAGTCCACAGGCGTCGTCTTTGTTGACCTAGTGACCCACTCTTCTTCTCCTCCTCCTCCTTCCCCCCTCTTACTCCCTCTCCTCACCGCAAGTACCTTCGTATGTTTCTCCTTGTCCTCCAAATTCTTTCCTTCCTATTTCGCTTCCCACTTCTTCCTCCTCTTCCTCTTCCTCGTCCTTTCCGTCCTCCAAATGCTTCCACACCTACTTCTTCGCTTTCCACCCACTTCTGCTACCCTTGCGACTGCTTCCCTACTTCCCTCTCCATCGTACTAACTCCTAAGCCCCGGCGGCGGCAGAGGTTTATCGAGCGTCCCTCTGTCCTCCCCGCCTCTCTCCGTCCAGATGTGGCAGTAATTGTATCCACTTGCCTCTGGGCAGAATCCACACCACCAAAGGCCCCGTATTACTAACTCGTACATACATACATACCGATAACATTAGTATATATATGTGTATATATATACGTACATATATACACTATATAGGATATATACAGTTCTCATTTTGGGTCTCTGTATTTCCGCTATCTCGAGTTCGCTGTACTCTGTCTATTTGTCTCCTCACATGTCTCTTACCCCATCATAGCCACCTCACTTCTACGGTCCACCTCGTTATATACATAAATATATATGTATATTGTATACGCATAAGAAAGCACAGCATATGAGGATTATATACATATATATGGCATATATATAGGTATACAATTATATCGTCGTATATATTTATATGTGCCTGTTTACGGTTGGGCCGACACGTTTGGCGCTTTGTTTATATATCATCACTTCACAAATAGTCAAATTGAGGGCCACAACGACCTATATGTGGATGTCTAGCAAAGCTCGACCGACGAGCCCCTCCTTCTTCTTCAGCACCCTCCGTCCGTCAGTCCGTCCCTATCTCCCTCCCTCTCTTCCCCACAGGCGCCCTCTAGCAAACACGACACGTGGCACCAATGAAGCTGCGTAGGTAATTAGAACTAAGCGAAAATAAACCATTCGACCAAGTAGGCCCCTATATTGTAGAGCAGCGTATTGTAATGTAACGTCACTTTACGCTGTCTAGCGTTATGTCTTCCTATGCTATGTAATGTTGTGTATGATGTAATATGCTTGTTTATTGACAAGCTCACTGACAAACCGCAGTAAGTACCATTGAAACATGTAACAGTACAGTTATCAAGATCTTATAGAATGCACGTCTTGAGAACCTGTTAGGCGCCCGCTCATTTTGCAGCTGCCCCTATGGAGTGGAAGACTGAGTCGACCCATAGGGAGCTTACGGGTTTCAAACCGCGTCTTTCAAGATTTTATGTTCTTCGAGCAAAAGTGTTACCATTCATCTATCCCCCTCCCTGTGTGACTGGACTAATACATGTATTGTAATGTCGTCATAAGTCGTGCGTTTTAATGTAACGTTTCGGCTGACTACGTGTTACAGTGGAATGTGGGATTATGTGGCGTGCATATAGCAATAAAACGACGTGTTGTAATGTGATCTGACGTGATCTGGTATATAATATCATCGACTCGGTGCCGAACCTGATCCTCATTTTGTTTTCATTCAAAGCCGATGCATGACTTTTAGCATTCTGGGTGCAGAAGAAATGCAGAGATTATTATCCTATCATAACATGAATGTGAGTACACTGTATCTGTCTGTCTGTCTGTCTGTCCGTCTGTCTCTATGTATGTGTATTTGTTTATCTCTATGTATGCATGCATGTATGCATGTATGCATGTATGCATGTATGCATGTATGCATGTATGCATGTATGCATGTATGCATGTATGTATGTATGTATGTATGTGTGTATGTATGTATGTATGTATCCCTGCATGCATGTATGTATGTATGTATGTATGCATGTATGTATGTATCCCTGCATGCATGTATGTATGTATGTATGTATGTATGTATGTATGTATGTATGTATGTATGTATGTATGTATGTATGTATGTATGTATGTATCCCTGCATGCATGTATGTATGTATGTATGTATGCATGTATGTATGTGCTATGTATGCATGCATGTGTGCATTTATAGGCCTATATGTATGTATGCATCTATCCATCTGTCTGTCTATCTGTCAGACTCTCTGTTTATCTGTCTTTCTGTCTATCTGTAGATATATCCACCTATCTGTCTTTCTGTCTATTTATTTATATTCATATGTATTCGTGTATATAATATTTCTGCCATTCAGGAATTCGACGCAGGCCTGCGTACTTCGGTCTAAAGTAGGCAATCGTGCGAAAGACGATGGCCATCAAGGGTTCGTGAGTATAGTTCCGAAGTGCCATCCATCCACGTATACGTCGTCTCTCTATGACCTAATATCTCCAGTCGAACCCATGTGCCTTGCAGAGGTGAAAGGCCGATATTCTTTGCGTTTATAATCCACTCGGCGGCGGCGGCGGCGGCGGCGGCTGCGGCGGCGGCGGGGCAGCCTCAAGGAACGGATGTTCTTGGCTCGGCAAGCACCCGAAGAGGGCGGACTTGTTTAAGTCAGAGGCGGCGTGAACTGCAGAATCGCCCTTGGCTGCTTTACTGGAGTTACGAATCGGCCGTGAATCTCAGCTATTTCTCCGGTTTTGTTTACCTTTCTCGACCCCACACCAAGTAGGATGTTATGCCTGGGCGAACTGGCTGTAGAAGCTGGAAAAGGGAAAAGAACCATACCACGACGTGGAGGGGAGCTGGAAGAGTAATCTATACAGTCTTGTTATTGCCGTAATTGGGTGATGACTCGCCGTGACGCTATGTATGAGCTATCCCAATTAGACGAATCGATTTGTACAACAGTATACGATTCATGATTTCGGTCTTCCTCGAAGTCATTGACAAATCGATTGACTAATCTAATTTTAGTTATCGTTTAAATAAACGACTAGCTTAATGATTCAATAATTCGCTTTCTGATCGATTAATAAACGATAAACTAATCGATTGAATAATTGCTTAAATTTTCGATTAGATTGTTGGATAAGGTATTCGATTGACCGATGACAGTTAATATACATTGAACATTCATGACCTATTGGCATAGGCCTATTAATTTTAGTTGCACCGTTTTCCTTTCTATGTCCCAGAGGCGCGTTTACACGTATACATAATATATATATATATATATATATATATATATATATATATATATATATATATATATATATATATATATATATATATATATATATATATATATATATATATATATATAGGCGCGCCTATAGGGCCCCAAATCTCGGAGGGCCCCATACAAGACCACCACGTTTGGGAGGACACAGCATGCAGTTGCCACCCCACATTTTGAAGAATCACCAACAAAGGTCAACAAATTTTTTCGCGCTCCGAAAAATGTGTTCACCTCTTTTTGACCAGATCAGTTCATCAGTGTCCCCCCACCTGTCAATTTTAAACAATGTCGCCGCCGCTGCTCAGTCTACACGTTCAGAAGGGCCCCAAAAATGTTTGTGCCTTGGGCCCCATTTTCTGTAAACGCGCGTCTGCTATTTTCGGAGTTCAAAACCAAGTCTCAAATTAAGGTTTCGTTATCAAGCTAATTGAGTCACGAGGAGAGATTGCCCTGCTTTTACAACGTTTGCTTTTACAACGTTACAGGCTTACAGCTGAAAAATCTCGAGGACATCGCCCTCAAGAGTAGATTGAAAAAAAATTACCTCGTATTCTATCTACATTGTATACCATGCGCTTTCTATGTATAGGATTGTTAACAAGTAAAGTATAGGCTATTATAAGTTTTTTGCACAGCGCATACATTATAGTATAACCTGAACGACCTCGCATGTAGGCCTATACAGTATACACGCATTTGTCTTAACTGCAGGTCATTGCTTTTCTTATGCATAACGTATATGTCATGTCTATATGTATGTGTATATATTGTGTGTATGTATATATGTATGCGTATGCATTACGCATAGCGCATACATGTCTGCATAATGACCTGTTTAGCTATATTGGCTGGAGTCATGTCCAACACCCCTCTGTGGGTGAGGGTAATCGTAATCGTAAACTCCAAATTTCTAAAGCGCTACTCTAAAGCTAAGCGCTTAGTGCCAGCTTATTCACGAGCGCTGCGTCCTATCAGAGGGGTTTTCCGGAGAGCTATGTCCAGTGGACTGAGTGGAGGCACGAGTCCGGTTGCCCGAGACCCGGCAGAGAAGGCAGAACATGTAGCTGCTGAGGCGGGTTTCGGTGAAGATGAGAAAGCTTCGAATGAGTAGGATTGGATGGGTATAGGGTATATACGAATTCTTAAAGAGGCGAGACTTCAGTTTGGATTGGAAAGTCTGTTGGGTGATAAGTAGAGAAGCCTGACGCAGATGACGGTGGATGAGTGGCGGTATCGGTGGATGAACTAAGAATATGCGGAAGGTGTGGAGGGTGCAGGTTCGCATGCCGATGGAGGCTTTAATATTTCAGAGGTTTACATTTCGGGCTATAGCACGTTCCGTACACGGGGACCTTAAATGGCTTTACACCCATCTAGACGGGGTCGAGGTCACAGAGTCGCTATAGAAAATGCGTACACTTGTACACTTACATATACGGTCACTATTTAAGGAAATTAAGGTTGTTCATGAAGTGAGCTCAGCTTGTTGCAAAGAGGCATCAAATAAATTCCGGTGGGTGTGGATTAAGAAAAGACGCTATATAAATGTTCACTTACATGCATGTTTAGACATGCAGGCATGCATTTATGCATACATAGATAGATACATTCACACATACATAATACATACATTAAATAGACCTGTAAATACTATACAGATATAGGAAAAGCAATGCCTAATAAAGGCAACATTGCGTACGTGTTTACGAGGTCGTTTAGGGTTACACTATGATGTCTGGTCTGGGCAGACATTACTTCCCTGCAGCGAGTTTAAAAGCAGCAAAGGAGCCGAATTCCGGAGCATAAAGTATGCAAGCCTTAAGATGATGTATGGGCGTCAGTTGACCAAATGCTGAGGCACTCGGAAGGCGTAACCCGAACCCAACATCGACGGCCATTTTGGCAAAACTCGGCTCACGACGTCTATAGGAGGCTAACTACAGAATGATTTGTGGGCCTATTTAGGCCTGCTATGCTGTAAATTAACATCATTTTGCAACAGCTTCTGTTTCCATGTCTGTTTCTGTATCTGTGTCTGTCGTCCTACCCGCCTGCCTCTGTCTCACTTCTACTCATGTGCACCTGTCCTCTCTTCATATGTGCGAACACGCACATACATTTAATATGGATACGTAGGCAGACACAGAGGAATATACATAGACATACAGTAGAAATACAACGAATTAATATGAATATGAATATGAAAATATGAAAATATGAAAATAAATAATTCAGGGCATATATTTATTTTGGAATATGAAAACTACATGGCACAAAGAGGACACAAGAAACAAAAGACAGGAAAAGAAGAAAAAGAATGAAAGTAGTATAGATCCTAGCTAGAAAGAAGAGTTACGAGGAATGGAGAAAGAACAGAGGAAGGATAGAAGGGAATAGGAAGGAAGGATGGATGGAAGGAAGGACGGAAGGAAGGAAGGAAGAAAGGAAGGAAGTAAGAAAGGAGCGAACGAAGGAAGGAAGGAAGAAAGGAAGGACAGAAGGAAGAAAAGAAAGCAGGAAAGAAAGAAAGAACGAAAAAAAGAAGGAAAGAAGGAGGGTAGGACGGAAGGAAGGAAGGAAGGAAGGAGGAAGGAGGAAAGAGGGAAGGAAGGACATAAAGAAGGAAGGAAGGAAGGAAGGAAGGAAGGAAGGAAGGAAGGAAGGAAGGAAGGAAGGAAGGAAGGAAGGAAGGAAGGAAGGAAGGAAGGAAGGAAGGAAGGAAGGAAGGAAGGAAGGATGGATGGAAGGAAGGAAGGAAGGAAGGATGGATGGAAGGAAGGAAGGAAGGAAGGAAGGAAGGAAGAAAAAAATGAACGGATGGATGGAACAAAGGTTGGAACAAGGAAAAGTAGGAAAATAAATAAGTAAAGAAGGAAATCTTTTGCTGGAAAATGAAAATTCCAATCACAAACATAATGCATTGCAGATTTCCCTGCGTGCCCAAAGGGTATTATAGCAGTAACCCAGACCACCCAAGAACTTAAATCCGGGCCACACGCAGCGCCGCCAGCCGACCATCCATGCAGCGTACCCGTACATCTGTGTGTGCACTGGGCCATTACGCCAGCATACTTTTAATCAGAATCAGTGGACCGTGACGTTCCAGAAATCCCTATAATATGATGTTCTGGAATTTCAACTGGACACGCTCTTCTGCGCCTGTCACATGTTTTCCCAATTAGGACCAAAAGTAGAAAGCTGCGTCGCTATAACAACCATAACCAAAATGGCCGTATATGGGCAAAGGGTTATCATGTCATCGCAGCGACATTCTAGGCAACACATAGGCGGGGTTGTAATTGAAGACAATGAGACAATGATAATGCCAAATCGTTTGTTTCTTGATTACATGTACGCATCCTTTCATACATCTGGCTACCGACGCCTTTGACCACTCATACGCGTTTCCATCCGCCTGTCCGTCCGTCTATCCATTCATCCCTCCTTCACTCCTTCTTTCTTCTACCCTTCCTTGTATAGTTCCTTCCTTCCGTCCGTCCATCCATCGGTCCTTCTTTTCTTTCTTACTCTCTTCCTTTCGTTCGTATACTTTCCTCCCTCCGTCCATACATCCCTCCGTCCCTCCTCCCTTCCTCCTCCCTCCCATCCATCTGTCCATCCATCCATTCATCCATCTCTCCATCCATCCATCCATCCATCCATCCATCCATCCATCCATCCATCCATCCATCCATCGCTCCATCCATCCATCCATCTCTCCATCCATCCATCCATCCATCCATCCATCCATCCATCCATCCATCCATCCATCCATCCATCATCCATCCATCCATCCATCCATCTGTCCATCCATCCATCCATCCATCCCTCAATCCATCCGTCTATCCACTGACTCTCGCATAATATCTCACCCGTCTTCCGGCCTCGTTGTTGTGAATATTCATGAGCATCTTGGCCAGGTGTATGGAATGTCGCGGGTGGTTCTTCTCCCTCTCGCGGGCGTCAACAAACGCCAGCGCCACCTGGTAACCGTATTCCGTGTTGTCTCCGCATCCTCCCCAGAGCCAGTCACGGTTGAGCTGCTTCGGTCGGGGTCGACGGCTGCATCCGCAATTCGTCAACTGGCCTTCCCGACACGCTCGACTTACAGCGTACAGGACCCCGGCCGCTGAGATGGAGTGTACAAAAGCCGTCTCTCGGCTTGCTTTAAACACATACAAACATCCACAGATTATCTAGTCTTAGAAGATGTTGCAAGATACTGGAGACAAATTTAAAACAAATACTGTTAACTATTATTATGCGTCTATTAAGCGCCATTGCATAATGACCAAGCATCAATTGATGGCGCTGAGCAATTGTGAGTAAAGTACCTGCTCAAGGTCCCTGCAGTGTAAAACCATCTCAGAGAAGGAGGCTCGAATACCGTACTCTTCGCTTTGCACGGTGAGCGCTCTAACCAATCGGCTACCGTATATCCCAATATAGTAACTGTGAAGCTATAGATTGTTGGCTGTGATGAGTGGTGTCGTCTGAGAGGGAAGGCTATGAGATTAGCCTATTATGCTTAACCTCAAAGGACTCTTGTAACAAATGAGAAATTACCTTACCTTACCACATAGTGTACCTTACCACACCCTACCTTACCTGCTTTCTTTATCTTACCTTACTTTATGTTATCTGAAATTAACACACGCCTAACTTTTATACCAATCTTACTTTAGCTTACTATACTGTACGTTTCTACACTTAATATCTGATTTACCTTACCTTACACCTACTTCACCCTACCTCAGCTGACGAAACCGTACCAAAGGCAAAAGGGAGTGCATAAGTAAGCGCAACATTCAATCGTCGAATGTCCTCAGGGACCATTCCAGCTGCCGCCCTGACCTGTTTCAATTGTGGGTCCGAAGACTGACGTGTCGTTGTCGACGATGGAGCAGTTCCACCTGCGCCAGACGAACTGCCACTGGCACTCCCTTATGCCCATCGACGCTCCGTCGCTGACGGGGCCCATGTGGTCAGGACGCAGCTGGCAGAAGCGCGTCTGGCCCGGACTGAGACCGCGGAGCTGGGTGCAGGCGGAAGGGTGAGGGACGCCGACAACGTACGGCTTCTGCCCTGCCGTCCACATGTCGACTGCTCCGCCCTGGACTCCGAGGCTCCTGGAAAGAAAACAAACAGATATGCATATATGTGTATGTATATGTATATTATATACATATATATTTATGCAGGTCCGATATATGCTCTAATACTGATCCCGTATTAAATGATGTATACGCCCCATAGCTATGAGCAACATCATTATACACGCGGGATCAGTATATCACAGCCTAAATAATTAGTCGAAGAGTTGCTACCTTTTTGTGCTGCTCTGCAATTCGTCGCTAGTGGAAGGACGTATACATATACCTGAAATATTCGAAGGTCAAAAGGGAGCAATTGTTCTACCAGTCTATCATCGTTTAAGTTAACCGGTTTACATGAATCCGGGAAAAAATGCCAGGTATGCCGACCAATCTTGAACCTTACATTGTTATCGAAGCTTATCGGGTATACATAGATATACCAACGGTACGCCATTTAGAAGCAAGTGAAGCTACTGCATGTCAGGCTTCAGAAAGGAACATGACTCTTTAACTTTAAGACTAATCTTGAGCATGTGTCACGTCATTGATTCTGGTCGTGTCACGCTGCTTGCTCTCCTCGATAGGTTCAGCGTCTGGCAAGGTCGATCAAGAAGTTTTGATTTGGCGTCTTGAAGTCTCTTTCGGAATTGGTGGACTATCTCTGGAATGGCTGTGCTCCTGAATTCATTTTGACTTGCTAATATATATTGATAACATCACCAATAACAATCGACTCAATCGACACTAATGCTGCAGTCGGTGTTCTGCAAAGATCAGTATAGTCCGGCCGCTTCTTTACATCCTCTACATCAATCCACCCATCCACCCGTGAATCCATCCAGTTAGCTACATTGATTAGAGCGTAGGCTGCGTCCCATGCCCCTCTCTGTTAGAGAGCATGCGGATCGCGGTTCGCCTCCCGAAGGTGGCTTATTTAAGAGATTTAAATCTCGGGCTAGCACGGTTCGTACACGGGGTCCTTAAATGGCGTGGCTCCTACTCAATCAAACGGGCAGCGGTGGTGAAGGAACTCACCCGATCAATTCATAGAAAAACGAGCAGGGTCGAGGCCATACGGTCGCTATATAAAAAGTGCCGAGTTGAGTCAATCCAGCCGGGTATACCCGGCTGGATTGACTCAACTCGGCACTTCTCTATCTGTGTATAGTATCTCAACTATCATAAAGGGAAGAAGGGAAAAAGAAAGAACGAGGGGAGACATGTATAGACGGATGCTGCTGGACTGCGTGGATGATGGTGGATAAATAGAGTAAACTGAAGGAGAAAGCCCATGCAGCATCGAGAGCAGTGGCGCCATTGGACGTGTGAACCTGCCAGAGGGCATGCAGAGAACTGATAAAGAAGTTACTTCACTGGTAGCGCCGATTCACCAGTTTGCTGACTGTACTCCAAGTATTACCCGCCTGATGCACTCGCGTGTGTATAGAACTTATACTATTCACTGGTCACTGTGAGGAAGAACAAAAATGGATGTCGTCTATTATAAGCGACTGCAGCTGAATCAATACAAAGACGCAAGCGTATACACGCAGTTGACTGGGCACACACCATGCACGGCCAAATGCTGATGAAGGTGCGACTACGCTGCAATTTCCTAATCGGCGTGGAATCAACAGCTCGTCGTCCGCAACCTGCATGGTTGTGCTTCTGCATGCTTGGGAGGTGACTTACCAACTGCGGCCCGCAGTTCGCAATTTCGGATTGAGATTTTGGTTGGTTGGATATAATAGATTAGAAGCAATCACCTATTGACGCCCTGTGCGTTTCGATAACGGTGCCATAGAAACTCTAAAATTGGATTAGAATTGATTAGATTAGACTAAATTAGAATATCCACAGGATTATTACAGAGGTTTTATATAGCGCTCCTTCAAGGTTATCTATACTCAGAAGCGATTTTGTGTGCTGTGCTCACGAAACCTTTAAGGACAATCTTGCATTTTAGAATATTTATGTAGAACCTATATTGAAGTCACTGAGACGTGCTTTAAAATAATTGTTAACCCTCATATAGGTCTTAGGTTAATTTTTAACCTATATGTGTTTTTCTATCGATGTAGGATTGCAGGCTGTTCTCGTGTTTCCTCTTCAGCCGAAAATCCATCAGCCGTGCACCCTCTGTCTATATTGGAACAAGTATACACCTAATCACGTGGTCTACCTTAGCATAACTTACCTTTGGGTTAGGCCTACTTTGCCTCGCCTTAATTGTCTTGTATTGTATTGTCTTCTCCTACCCGGCCTTCACTTATATGCTGCCTTGCCTTATATAGCGACCTTACATTAATTTGCATCGTCTTATTGCCTTGCATTACGTTATATACCTTATCTTGCTTAGTCTTATATTGCCTTACCTTAACTCATATATGTCCTACCATATACCTGACCTTGTCTTATATTGCCTTATACCTTGCATACCTTACCTTGCCTTGTCTTATACTGCCATACACCTTGTACCTTATCTTGCTTGTCTTATATTGCCTTATATATACTTATACCCGGTGGTTAGAGTGGTTTGGTGAGCAGTGGGAACGTCAAAGAAGAGTTTCATTGGAACGCATGCGTGAGCTAGCAGTGGGAACGCAAGCAAAGAATTTCGAGAGCAGTGGGAACGCCGATCCCTCCGTTCCCACCCCACTTTGACCCCTGCTTATACCTTACCTTGCCTTGTCTATAGCCTTATGCCTTCCTTCCGTCATTCGGATGGCAGAGGTTGACAGAGTACAAGTCGTTGTGAACGGATCGTGGATTAATTATTCCGTTCGGTTGACTTCATTATACGAGTATGTTATAAGATTTACACCGTGTTGTTGTACGCGTCTTGTTGAAATTCCAATTAACGAACGAAGGTGTGAAGAGATGAAAGACATGACGGGAAGTTTCTATCGTCTGAAATATCGTTGAATAATTGGGAAGATTTCGTCGGATGATGAGTTTCCGTGTACCTCGTTTGAAATGTTTAGACAGACGGGCAATTGAAAGCAAACGATCTCCTAATGAAGCTCAGACACTCAATATAGACACAGATTCGAAACAAACTTCAAACATATATATCGACTCATCATCTGCAGCATGCGCGTCTATACTACCAGAACTTGGCATAACTATATACAACCCTTCATCCTCTTAAATATAAGTCATATGCATACATTTATATATATATATATCATATTTACATATATACATTTATATATATCTGTGTGTGTGTGTGTAGGTGTGTGTGTGTGTGCGTGTAGGTGTGTAGGACTGTAGGTGTGTGTGTAAGTGTGTGTGTGTGTAAGTGTGTGTAAGTGTGTGTGTGTAAGTGTGTGTAGGTGTATACGTGTGCGTGAGTGCATGTGTGTGAGTGCATATGTGTAGATGTATGTGTTCATGTGTAGATGAGTGTATCTGCGTGCGTAGGTGTGTATGCATGTGTGTAGATATATGCGTGTGTGTAGATGAGTGTGCGTGTGCGTGTGTATGCATGTGTGTGGGTGTATGTGTGTATGTGTAGATGAGTGTGCGTGCGTCTGTGTGTGTGCGTGTGTATGGATGTGTATGTGTATATTTACACTAATATGCGAGTATATATTAAAGGCTCTCAATACCCTGCAGCTGTAAACGATCAGCGAACGTGTTGAGTTCCGTGTATATGTATACATATCGCTGTGTATATACGCATTCTACTAATCTACTGCATTGTGCATCGATGTCGTGTATACAAGCGGAAATAATTTAAGAGGAGAGTCGCATTCATTGAAGGCAAAACAAAAACAGAAGTTGTTAACGGAAACGATTCATCTGCAGGGCAGGACAGACTTCAGGCCGACGTGTTCCGTTATGTAATCTAAAGATTCCCAGAACAACTCAACTTGTCTCTTTAGGAAAGGAATTAGCGACCAGTCAATGAACATTATGTCCTCTAGCAATCATGCTTTCGTATTTTAAAAAATAGACATGTTTCACGCATTTGTGTACTTTAGTTGACAGCTATACCTCGTGTGAAAACGGGTCGGATCTATGGTATGTATACGGGGTATACGTATACGTGTCTTTCATCTGCATGCCTCTTGCTTTTGCACTGCGGTTTACTCGGGATCTTAACAATTTGTATTGCAAGCCGGTTCTTCTGTCGCAGTCAACAGTTTTAATTGATTGACTGATTGATTGATTGATTGATTGATTGATTGATTGATTGATTGATTGATTGATTGATCTGGTTCATTTTACAAATTATATATGATTGCCATGTGTCAATCTACACACGAGACGTTGAATTCTTGCACTCGTGAGCAGGATTAGACAATGAATTGGGGATATGGGCCTATCTATACATATAATACCCATATAGCGCGTGTCTGTCGGAGGACGCTCTGGAATCTATTGTGACGGCGATCAGAGCATTTTAACCAACGACATAATTATATAGGCCTATATAGGCCCTACACTGCCGTCATAATATGACGGGCAAATACTCTAGTACTTAAAATATTTTCATACTAGAGTATTTACCCCTCATATTATGACGGCAGTGTATACAGGCCTATATAAATGTATCGTTGGTTAAAATGCTCTGATCGCCGTCGCCAAGACGGCAGCACTGACGTCACAAACGGTTTCTGTTTCACAATAGATTCCAGAGCGTCCTCCGACAGACACACGCTCTATGGATATTATATGCATGATGTACATTCATGCATAGGCATAGCCTACTGAACGAACATGCGATAATATAGACCACGTGTACAGCATTTTATTCGTCATAATACAATAAAACTGTAATTTGATGATGCTCTCCGTACAAATTCAGAAGGGCACGTGATCTCAGGACGTGAACGAACGTTTCTGATGAGTCTCGTCTCTGACTGCAGTTAGTACACAGCATACATACATTCATGTATTCATACATATTCATGCATATATATGTGTGTGTGTGTGTGTGTGTGTGTGTGTGTGTGTGTGTGTGTGTGTGTGTGTGTGTGTGTGTGTGTGTGTGTGTGTGTGTGTGTGTGTGTGTGTGTGTGTGTGTGTGTGTGTGTGTGTGTGTGTGTGTGTGTGTGTGTGTGTGTGTGTGTGTGTGTGTGTGTGTGTGTGTGTGTGTGTGTGTGTGTGTGTGTGTGTGTGTGTGTGTGTGTGTGTGTGTGCGCGTGTGTAAAGGTCTATTGAAATCCCAAGTGAGACCTTCTGCCTTTATGCCACACTGGTTGTGCCGGCCATGCATGAGTTTCATTCTGGTCACATTAATGATTGTATATAATCGGCATTTAATTGTACCACCATGCACCTACATAATGATATAAAATGTGATGCAGAAAGGCTGTGTGGATAGTTAATGTAGCATTGCTGGAATCAAACCCGAGACGCAACAATAAAATATTTAATTATACATATCTACAAAGTATATATAACATATATAACCTAGAATTTGTTTTGCTCAAAAATTGTTTACATATGCCGTTTTATACACACGAGAATGGCGCACTTGGTAAGAAGCCATTGTTGTATCGCATAATAGAAAGAGGAGAGCTTTGATATAAACTGATGATAAGACGTAAAGAAACATGGATACCAGATATGGTCTTGTGTTTTTATGAGAAACTGAGAAAACTCTCTTCTGAAATGGTCCGTGCGCTAATTGCAAGCTATAGGAGACTTCATCTTGAGAGGAAGATGACAGATGTATAGGCCTATAGAGGCCTATTTTTTCAAACCATGCAGATATTCAATTTATTATGCACAACAAAGGTATTATCTATCTTGTAGCAGTAAACCATTAAAAATTGCCATACAAACACTTTGATACAGTAGCAGACTGATGATAAGACCCAAAAATCATGATTCAAGGACGTGGATACCATATCTGATGTCTTTTTTATGAGAAACTGACAAAATACTCTTGAATCCCTCTCCTGTGCTCTGCTTTGCTCTCCTCTTCTCTTCTCTTCTCTTCTCTTCTCTGTTCTGCTCAAAAATTGTTTACATATGCCGTTTTATACACACGAGAATGGCGCACTTGGTAAGAAGCCATTGTTGTATCGCATAATAGAAAGAGGAGAGCTTTGATATAAACTGATGATAAGACGTAAAGAAACATGGATACCAGATATGGTCTTGTGTTTTTATGAGAAACTGAGAAAACTCTCTCTGCTTTCCTCTCCTCTCCTCTCATGTCCTCTCCTGTCCTCGCCTCTGCTCTTCTCTGCTCTCCTCTACTCTACTCTCCTCTGCTCTCCTCTGCTCTCCTCTTCTCTGCTCTGCTCTCATCTGCTTTCCTCTGCTCTCCTCTGCTTTCCTCTCCTCTCCTCTCATGTCCTCTCCTGTCCTCGCCTCTGCTCTTCTCTGCTCTCCTCTACTCTACTCTCCTCTGCTCTGCTCTCCTCTTCTCTGCTCTGCTCTCCTCTGCTTTCCTCTGCTCTCCTCTGCTTTCCTCTCCTCTCCTCTTCTGTCCTGTCCTGTCCTCGCCTCTCCTCTCCTCTCCTCTCCGCTCCTCTCCTCTGTTCTCCTCTGTTCTCCTCCCCTCTCCTCTCCTCTACTCTACTCTACTCCACTCCACTCCACTCCACTCCACTCCACTCCACTCCACTCCACTCCACTCCACTCCACTCCACTCCACTCCACTCTACTCTACTCATGTATTTTATATTTCTTACCACCATGATTCGTAAGCGTGGCAATGGTCTACGATGACGAAGCATCCAAAAAGTCCGAGAAGCAACGAAGCGAAGCGTGACCGTCTCTGCATGGTAGTCAAAGTTCACGCTCCAGTGCCGATGCAGTGCCTCACTGTGTTCAGTGAAGCACAACAACGAAGACAATTAGAAGAAGTTTATTCCTCTATGAGGCAGTGAGCAAACGCGTCATCTTCGACCTTCTGAGCATCTTTCTCAAGAATCCAGTTGCTATCAGCCATAATCCGCTCTTAATCAGTCCGCCAATTAGTCAACACCTTTGTATAACAGTTCTAATTATATTGGTCTAATTACGTCCAGTGAGACCTTTTGGTTCCGCTGAATGCACGTCGTTCTTGTGTAGGAACTTCTATAGCGACATGAAACGTAGATCAATTAGCGCATGTGATGGTCATTGTCTTGAACAACAGAGTGTGGAACCGAACCTGAAGACAATAATGAACAGCGTCACGTGTGTTTCTGAGTTGATTCTGCCGAACATATCACCTCCTCGTGCTTGCTCATCTTTTATAAATAAAGCCTCGGCCCGCGTATGGGTCATTCCCGATAGAGCGGGCCTATATGGGTTGCTAGCCCTCAAGAGAGTGGCCTACAGGGCGAGATGAATTTACACGCCACAGACCGTCAGCCGCCGTAGCTACAGCAGCAGATTTAGTTGCACTGCAGCCAGAAGTCGCACTTTCGCTGCTGTCGCCCTTAACATGAAAATAAATGATTGACTAAAATTAGTTATAATTCTTTAATCCGACACAGACGTTTTCTCTTCTCTTCTAAGGCGATCTTTGAGATTTGATTTATCCATAGTATTCTATCTTTCTACCAGTGTGTCTATATCTGTGCATGTGCGTTTTTACTCCGTGTACTTCCATTTGTCTCATTATCTCTCTTCGTCCCGCTCTCTGTGTCTGTGTGTGTATGTGTCCTCTTCTGTCTTAATATCGTTCTCACAGATATAAACTAAATAAAATCAATCAAGTCTTTCACAGGCGATTCAAATTCACTTAACGCTCCTCAGACTCTCCATCTCATCCGCTGCCGTATTTCATCGGACCATCATCGAAGGCTTCGGCGGTGATAATCGCTCAACACACTTCGCAGCAGCCCCAGCCCGCCGCCGGGACGATGCAACAGATCCAAGCACCTGCTGTCAGGTTCTTTCGCGCCCTGAACGCCGCTTGTCTGTCAGGCAAGTGTCGAAATCGGCACCAAACCGATGCCAGCGGCGCTTCTTCTTGCGTCAGCGAATCAGCTGCCTCGGCCGTAACGAACTGTCGGCCAATTGCAGGTCTCGCTGGGATGCGCGCCACTCGGTACACCAGCTGCTGCTGCAACCCGGTTATCCCATCGGCCGAGGTGGGAAAGAAGTCGCGATCAAAGGAAACGACGGCAGGCACTTAGCGGAGAACGCGGACAATCGCATCTCGTAGAGTAAAGTCTGTGCGCCGTTGGGATTAAAGGACTTTGAGTAAAGTAATTAATGAAGGGGGAGTTCTGTTCCTACTGGATGCGCCCTTGCATCTCGCTTAACAGTACAGCACTTGCAATGCATAATTCTTCATTTAAGATCAGTAAGATCAATAAGAATGCGATGATTTTGATTATGGTGATTTTGATGATGATTATGATGATGATGATGATGATGATGATGATGATGATGATGATGATGATGATGATGATGATGATGATGATGATGATGATGATGATGATGATGATGATGATGATGATGATGATGATGATGATGATGATTATGACGATGATTATGACGATGATTATGATTATGCTAATGACTAACTGTATTGATTCGACATAAGGCTTCATCAGAGCTTGATAGGCCTATAGACATATAAATATTATGTTTCTTTAACCACAAAGGTAGAAAGTACAACAACCAATATAATTAAACATATTATACAATTGCAAAACTGGCCGACATGACGCGGCCACTTCTATGATGTGAGTCATGTGACACAGACGCACCAATTTATAACGAAGTCCCTCATCACGAACGCTATGAGAACACATGTTACTACATGTTTACAACTTCCGTAGTTATTTGTAATTTTGTTTTCTTCGACGAAGAAAGTTTAATATTGTTTGTGCAGAAGCAATATATGAATAAGATCCACGATTATAATTATAAGGATTTTGAGCCTTCATAGAGCACATTGCTAAGTCTATGTGCTAGAGCAGCGTTTCCCAAACTGTGGGTCGCGACCCAGAAGTGGGTCGCGAAGCTCTGGCAAGTGGGTCGCCAAATTTTTTCGATAAACATTTATTTTTTGCAACAACAACATTTTACTATGATTGGGCTATAATTAGCTGGATTTCAATAAATTGTGAACAGT
This sequence comes from Allolobophora icterica, assembly GCA_963556255.1. NCBI lineage: Eukaryota > Metazoa > Annelida > Clitellata > Crassiclitellata > Lumbricidae > Allolobophora > Allolobophora icterica. The sequence goes on along the minus strand of OY744612.1, from coordinate 35,916,373 downwards.
TTTTACCTAAGTTTCCTTTTAGTACTTAAATTTATAAGCGCTGTATACGTAAATCCGCATATTTCGATATCAATTTACGAAGCAAATTTTAGTACACAATGCTTAATTTTACACAGTGATTGCCGAGACTACCAAGATATTGACAAGTGGGTCGCGACCCTGCGAAGTTTGGGAACCACTGTGCTAGAGGAAATCAATGGCAGATCCAGCAGCAATCCCATGGAAGATGGCATGCCCGTTTGACGTGAGAATCTCAGAATGCTATTGATCTGTCCCTTCCCATCTGCTTTGGGTTAGGGTTGCCGATAGCTTTTCTAAAGTAAAAGAGTTGAAAACTGGAAAACTAAATTAAAGGGAAAATGACACGAGAAATCGTCGAGAAACCAAGGAAAAAGAAGGCGAGAAGTCAAACAAACAGGGCAAAAGGTCTGTAAAAAGCTTTTTAAAAAAGGCGAACAAATGAAATAGGTCAAGAGAAATTTCCGGGATAGAGCCTATACTTGAAAATCATTTTCAAAACTTCCGTGCAGAGCTGCCTGTTGTCGAATTTCAGCTCGTTCATGGTCGCTGTAGTTTTTCACACTTTGGTCAATTTTCTGCAAGATGAGCGATATTTGGCAATCGTTTAGCACTGAAAATCAATGGGATATAATGAGTTTTGAGGCGTTTCCTGAAGGCAGAAAAAGTTCGGGAAAGAAAAATTATTGGTCTATAGTGGGTCCAGTTTTCTTTGGAGACTGCAACATGGAAAGTCTGAGAACGCATAACAGTCCTGCATCGTGAGGATTCGTGACTAAGTCGAAGGACTCATGACATATGAAGCTCGCGGGCCGCGGGAATGGATGCAATCAGAGCCTATAGTTTAATAGGTATATATATAAGTTTTCATTTTAAGAATTTTGTTGGTCAGACACACCAGTTTAAATCTTATTCTAAATTCTACAGGAAGCCAATGCAGCTGACCAATCAGGATAAAGAGTTTGTTCGATAAGATGCACGCAGCACCACGAGAGCCAGAGAGTTAAAGATCTGAGATATTGAGGCGAGAACAGACAAGAGAACTATACTCGTGTTTTCATGGAAAACAGTCTTCAGAAAAAAAACAAGTTGGCCAAATGTGTAATAAGGTGGTAGAAGATATCAAAACAAGACACAATAAGTGAAGTAGACGTGAAATCAATGGAGAGAATTTAAGGAAAACATGATGAAGAAGAGACATGGCTTCAGATTATGTTACAGATATATACGCCTATATGCGGCCTATATGTAATTAATTAATGGTTGGGCAAGAAAAGTTAGAGTCAAGTGGTAGAGCGCAACACATTAGAGTAACATATGTAGGGCCTATATAATTATGTATACTGATCAATGTTAAGTTTCAGACTGTGGATTTGCTTACAATAATAATTACACGGACAATTTCTATAGCGCCGTACCGCGACCATGCTGCTATACAAGGGCGCTTTAATGAAGCCAGGTCAGAACATAGTTTCTGGTTCTTTGGTTCCGAACGTTGACATGCAGTTGACTGCATCTATTTATTTCAAAAGCAGCTGAGAGATTGTATACTATAACTGTAATTGTAATCTGACTTTTATAAAGCGCCACTTCAAGAAAAACTCATCAGTGGCACCATGCTGTCTCCTTGGCTTCACCTCCCCAGGTTCTGACCTGGCACCGGAACGGACAAGGCAGCTATAACTACTGCGTACTTGATTTGACATGACGCCGGTGGATAAGCTGCTATCCCTGACGCGTCTATAATAATTGTGTGCCGTGCATGGCGCTGAGAAATTTCGAAGATTTCCATTACATTTACAAATAATCAGGGGCGTCTATCCCCCCAAGTCATTGGAGCAACGTCCCTTTCCCCTCTTCTTCCCCCCTCCCCGTTCCCCCCCCCTAAAATGGTGGCACACATACTGACAGGTCTCCCACCCCCCCCCCTATTTCTCTGATGGAGCATTTGCTCCAAGGTTTCTATGGTGTATATATAGACGCCCCTGCAAATAATACAGACTTCAGACGCTGGCGAAACTGTGAAAGGAAGAAACCGATGAGCTAGACCCACCGCTCTCGAGAAAGGCGATTAAGAAAGGAGTTGCATCATCGGTCTCGAGAATTTAGGTCACTTTCAAGCTGCATGGCTGCAGTCGCAAGAGCTCATAATTATAGAGGCATTAATGAGCTTATGTAAGTTATGTGTAAGGCGGCATTAATTGTCTGTGCTCCTCAAGATCTGAGCTTCAGAGGCGCGTTTACAGAAAATGGGGCCCTAGGCGCAAACATTTTGGGGGCCCTTCTGAACTTATAGACTGAGAGTCTGAGACTCTGGAGGTGCTTAGTCTATCATATGCTTTTTTCCGCTTTTCTCCTTCTCGTCTAGCGTTCGCGATCTATAGGAGTGACCCTTGACAATTCTCTCACCTTTACTGAACATTTTCCAAACTGACCCGCACTTCCTACTTTAACCTAATGCGCTTTAGGGCTAT